>OU343116.1:27999669-29199669 GCA_910594885.2 Bibio marci
CAGCAGTTTGATAGAAAAATTCCCGGAATTTTTGAATTTATATAATTTACATCGTATATATTAACGATTGAACGCATCTGATGTTTGTACACACATTTTATTATAATATGAATATAAATTTTGAAGCTATGGTATAGGCTACGTATAGTTTCAATTTCATGCATTACAATAAATATATATAGTAAGAATTTTTATGTGTTTTTTTACATAAAATACTTCAAATTCAGTTAAATTGTTGAACAAAAGTTCATTGTATAATTTTCGACAAAACGATAAATTCGCGAGAGATTAGCCCCTTGTGACAACGAACGATTTTAGATAAATACCATAAAAATAAATTACAATTTACAAAATATATAATTTGAGGATTGAGAAAAAGAAGTTGGTATAAGTGTGTTATATGCGATGGGAATTACTTTCAAACGGACCACATTGATTAATAGATTCAATGATTTTAACAAATAATACACATATACGTTGTTGTTATTATATTTAGTTTAGTTTTTGCTATACTGTGTTGATATTTTAAATCTCATCACATCTCATCTTTAACACATATCATATTTATTTCAAAAATACTTGTTTATAATATTGATGTTTAAAATATATGTTTACAATTTTACATATAATAAAATATATATATAGAAATAGAAAAACATAGATACATATGTTAAAGGTAAAATATCTAACGATTGGGGGCACTACACCCACGTAAGTTTCTTTTAAATTTCAATAGGAAGATAAACAATTGTATTTTTCGGAGATGATCTTTTTATACAATTTTCTGTAAATTTATTTTTATTTATATATGGTTCAGTTTTGTTCAAAAATATTTGATATTGCGTGATCTATAAAATGGAAAGTGTGAAAACTATTTTATCGTCATCTCCAATTATTGGAACTATTTTTAGGTGTACTGAAAGCAAACCCCCTGCTGTATATAGCCACAGTAGTCTATACAAATTTGCACATAACTCGTACTTTTATTTATTATAAATTAATTAATGCTTGTACGACCGGCGCACAATTCTTAAGTCTTTTTGTTGATTTTAAAACATTGAACACAGATGTTCAATACGGTTAAAGTAACATGAGTTGTCCAACAACTATTTGGGAATTATTTTAGTCACACGTTATAAATCTCCTGATCGCTTCTATAGTGATCAAATTGATAAATTGAAAACTGTAAACTAATATATATTTTATAGGCCCTAAAATTTCAACCGCAATCCAAAGTAATATACAAGAGGATTAATGAAGACGGTTAGTATATGGAAAATTAATTGAAAAGTCGTCTATATATATTTCTATTATCTATATCGATAGTATAAAATTCGTTGTCCACAAAAATGCTATTAATAATTAATATAATTAAACATTAAATAAAATAAATTTAATATAATAAAAAAACATTTTTATTCTGTGCATTCGTTCGCTTACGCCTAAATATGTATATAATTAAATTTTGTTGACAAAATGTTTGGGGAATATTAATATTTTATCATTATTTAATTAGAAATCACTAGTGTAACATTTTAAATGTATATAAATTATGCATACATTTCATATATGATTTAAAATTTAAAATTTTAAATTGTTAGATAATTTTAAATGTTATATAATATATCAAAGGTTCTCTTTATGCATACAAACGCTTGTTTATAAATATACATATACGAAATATATTTATACATGTAGTCTCATATACATATATTTATGTAATGATATAAAATTAATATTGAAAACATCTTTCATATATAACTTGTTGAATAAATATTTAAATAAATATACACAATTGAAATATTCACGTGCTAATTTAAAATAAAATTTTATTTTTTCTCGTATAATTAATTTATTAACAATTTTTCCAAAGAAAATAAATGTACTCGTATATATATAGATCTATTGTAATATTGTTTGTGAAAAAATATGTGGTTTGTAAGAAACATAATATTATAATAATAATAACAACAATAAAAAAAAAGGAAAAACAAAACAACATTTTACAATAATAATAATAATGATAATAATCTTATATACTTGTATAAAACACCTGATAGTACATTCATTTTATATAATCACTTCCTGTATTTGTATAATAATAATTTTTGATATTATATTTCAATGTTAAAATACAATAATACATCATATCATGAAACATTATGAAAAGAAATAATTGGTGTTTATTAGATGTTTTTGGTTAATCTGTCTGAGACAGTGTTTTTGATTTAGCCGCACATTATCTTTTTATCTATATTATACATATAAACTCGTATATATTTCGAAAAATCTGAATACAGAATGAATTAATATCAGTTTACTAATTAAGTTCATTCATTCGTTAACATAATCCTGTAATATATTTTTATATTTTCTCATAAAAATTATCAGTATATATTAAAACTGTGATATTATCATAATAAATTATGGCTTAATCGCCAAATTAATAAATGTGTTACAATGACATAACAATATAAATATACATTTTATATATATGTGGATAATATGTTTGTGTATAAGAATTCAGAAAGAGTATATAAATTATAAAAGATTTGTTAAACAAGATAAAGATAACGTTTATTCAAAATTCCAATTTATTATGCATTTATTATTATTATTATTATAGTCCTTTTACCCTATCACAAAAATATTTACGTATATGTTAATTGTATATGTTAAAATTAAGTATTTATATATAGTCAAACAAATGTTTGTAAACAAAATGACAATGATGTGACCTTGATAGCAAAACGACACAAATAAAATCTTTGATATTGTTATATATTAAAAGCATATTTAACTTTTGATATAATATACATATTTCTGCTATATGTAATGGGGGGCTATAAAAAAAAGTATAAATAATATATATAACTAAAATAGTATATGGAATACTCTTTACCTTTTAATAAGATAATATAAAGTTATTGTTTAGGATTTTATGAAATACTATAACTAAACCACACAATCCCTTCAGTTATAGCCTATTCCGTTTTTTATCCATTTATATAATATATCGTTTATTTTATAGTCGTATAGTACATACAAATATAATATAATGAAAATATCAATGTGAAACTTCTATCATAAGTAAAAAGGCACACGAGTTCTTAAATGATGTGATAGAGGTCCACTTACACGCATAATAAAAATGTTACTAAAGCTATGATATAATTTATTAATATACTGTGACTGATGTTGTCTGATGATGTCTGCGTTATGTAAGTATAGCAATGCTTTAATTAGTTGTCAATTAGAATAGTACAGTCAGGTTTCAAGGACATTTGGAAGACATCTGAAGAATAATTTTTGCGGAATAATCCGGTTATCTTGTGAAAAGGGAATTAATTAACCAATATTCTGCTAGAAATGTCTATTGAAAGATTAAGGACATTCACAGGATCTCATAGTGACGTTTTTCAGGTATTGTGAAATTACACAAAGATTTAAATACCATAATGTTCGCTTCATAATGTGACACAATTACGAATCTATATTAATTTTATTTTTCCATGTAACGTATAGATAATAGAGGTTTTACTGTATTTACTAATTTATATACAAACTTTATTATATGTATTAATTTTATATATACTATTAAATTCAGCAATATAGAGTATTGTTGACAATATGGTTAATAATGATTTTTATGCAGATAACAAAAATCGTATAAATAACATCATATAATAAATTATTCGCGGGAAATTTGTTGCTTTTGTTTGCATAAATTTTATATCATATACCATTCGATTTAATGAAAATATATAAATTTGAATAATAATTTTGTAGGTAAATTTATAAGATAGTTATATTATTTTTCCTGTAACAATTGATTCTCTTTAAAATATAACTTTATCTCTGGCAGATAAGTTTATGGAGTGTAAGTTAAAGTAACGATTAAGTAAGTTATTTATATTTCAAGCAATTGAAATAGTATGTCGTTTAAAAGTCATGAAAAATTATTGGAATAGACAAAAAATTGATTTCAAATATCTGCAAGAACAAATTCTTTTTCAAGAAAACCAAATATTTTTTTATCTAACAGATATAGAAATATTAGGTAGAACTTTACCTAATGGCGAAGAAAACATATAAAAATAAATTAAAGAGTAGCCTTTTCCATCAATATATCCTCTGTTTTTTGACAAATACATGATATTTTCGATCTTTCTAAACATATTCGGCCACTTCATGTGCGGCAACCTCACATCTTACATTGTGTAATATTAAATACATCTCGTATTGTGTTCGGCAGGGTAACTTATTCAGCAATGCTTCAAATTCTTGTTATCCTTAAAAAGCATTTGTGGTTTTACATGCAAGGAAATCATATTTTTTTGAAAGTTCTAAACCGATCACATACAAAGTAAAGTACACACATAAAATTGTGAAGCTAGTGTGCCCTATTGAAATCCCTTCTTCTTTCTCTTGTTTAATATACAATTGCTTATTTATACTTTATAATATTTATTTATATATAACATTAAAATATAACATAATTAGTTTTGAAATTATTTAATTAATCTACAATATAAAGTCTAATTAGTTTAACGGTATGATATTCATAAATTAGATGGAAAAAGTATTGTTATATAATTTATTGGTAACAGTATCACTATATCAAATAAAAAATTATTATTATAATAGTATTGTTTCAATATTTAAGTTACAATATAATGAATCAATTCTATTAAATATGCATGCAATACAATAATGGTTATATTATTAATTAAATATATAGTAAACGTAAACTTGTTCTTATAATGAAGAAAATATAAATATTGTATACTCAAATGAATTTAAATTACATCTAAATAATAATAAATTAATAATGCATTATTATTTGCAAATATATAGTGCAGTATGATTTTAACAACCAGTATTTTTTTCCATGGTGTTATTTAATAATATTATGCAATATTATTATATTAAATATTTACAAACGATAAATTTATACCACGCAAATTATATAGTAAACAAAGCATTACAGTATAATATATTTATTTAGATAATAATACGTATATTTTTAATTGTAATATCTCGTATATTATTTATGTGCATCTCAGTCATGTGTGGTAAAAAAAATATATGATGAGAAAATTTGTATTTAAAAATTATTAAATTATATATAAGAAAGAAAGTTTTATTTCAACAAAATTATAACAAGGAAACTGTTTTACTTTCTATTCTAATATCTACATATACTTGTATAAGAATAGCATATTACATTACGTCATCACCCGTGCGGATGAACAATGAGAACTAAACCGAAATATCAAAGTAAAATTAAAATAAAAATAGTTATTTAAATAAATATAAGTTAAAATTCTGTATTAATAGAAATTTAATATTAACACAACTCAATATACACTCAATTTTTCGAGCTTCAGCGAAACAGGGCCAACCTTAATTGTAGATTAATAAAGGTGATTCCATTTTATTTCTGTTATGTAAAAAATCATATTGGTATACAAATTTTTAAGCCTAAAATGTGTGTTACCATTAGTCAAATAGATAATAGATAGAGTATATAATAATACATAGAGAAATTTAATTCACATGTACTGGCATTCAAACCTTTATTGATGGATAACGTCGATTTATCGGAATGGCAATTAGTGTTTTGGTTTCAATATTGTCTGTCTTACAACAATATCTGAATTGTATGTGAATCAGATGCTGAAGAATTTAATAAAGCTAGTTGAAATAAAAGATATGCAGATAGATATGGCAAAGTTTTAGAGAGATAGAAATGCAGGAGGAATGTGTGCCAAAAAAAAAGGAATAGGAAGGCATTGGCTGCGGATAGATCAGGTTAGAGAAACGTGGTGGAGAAGGCTAAAACCACATCTAGGTTTTAATGCCATGGAGTAAGTAAGTAGTAGTAGAAAGTAAGTTCGATCATATTTTAAGAAGTTAGACTACCTATATAGAAAATCTGTGATAAACATGATATAATTTATCATACGAAAAAATAGTTTTCCATAGAAAATGTATCTTTTCATGTTCATTACTCATATTATTTCCTCGCAATTTAAATAAATTTATTTGCCATATAATGATACTAGGAGCGGATCTAGTATTGTTAAATAATATAGTATTTATGAATGTATGTGAAGTTAAAATTATTTTATATAATAAAAAAAGTAATTTTAAAGATACTCCAATACTGATACAACCACACAAATCAAATTAAATTTGTTTCTAATTTTATTATTATAATTTATATAAACTTGTACATACACACACACACACACACACACTCTACACACATGTAGAGACAAATAATTATAATAATATATATATATATTTTATTTATATATTTATATAACATATGCAAAATGGAAAAAATGTAAACAGAGAAGTGTGTTGTTTTAATGTAGTTTTTTTTTTCGATATGAAATGAAAATCAAGTTATAAATAATAAACCAATCAGAAATTAAAATAATTTTTTGTTTTAAATAAAAAAATGTATAGCAGAACGATGCGAGTTTATTCAGATGTGTTTTTAAAGGTTTTTGTTTTTTTTTTTTTTTAAATACTTCAATCTATCTCTATATAATTTAAATTCTTGTGTCATCATCGCATTTTTCGCATTCATTTATAATTTTCCACATTCCCGTTCCCGTATGTGTTAAATCAAATAAAATTATAATCTTTATATTTATTATTTATATTGGCAAAACGTTTCGACAAAATAAAAATTAAATAATAAATAGTAAATAAAAAGGAAAACATAATCATGCAATCATTATATATGTTTTAAAAATATAAAAATTGGAAAAATTCTGGAAAATTTTGTATTTTTATTTAAATAGGTATAAATAAATTGATGTATATTATTTAAATAATTAACACTTATTTGCAAATTTTTTATAATAATTGTTACAAAAACAAAATTCACATACCTTATATATAATATTTTCTGCCTTTATTAAGAATATTGTATATTCTTTTGCAGGTAGTAAAACAAAAAAAAAACAAAAAAAACACAACTGTCTGTATTCTAGTATTCTTTTGCTGAAAAATTGTTCAGAATTGGATTTTTTTTATCAATTTCTCTTTTTTAATATTGTTAACAAAAGTACACATAAATTATATTAGCATATTTTAATTAAACTTATGTAAATAAATAAAGAAAATACTTAATAAATTTTTGAATTACTTAAAGAAAAAATATTAACAAAAAAAAATAGTAATATAACAAAATCACAAATAACGTTACTTTTTATTTACCGAACAAAAAAAAAATGCACAATTTTATTTAATTTAACACAACAAATATGGTATATTACTCTTCTTATACAAACGACCACGGCAACGAAACAATCTGCAATAAAATGAAACAGTTTGTTTAACACGAAACCTATAGCAAAATTGAAACGAACACGCACACATACACACAAGTTATAAATATAATATGATTTTTTTTATAGAAAAAGAAAGTATAAAATAAAAATTGAATATTTTGTTTAATTTCTGGATATTTGGAGAGAAAACATAGCCGAATGAATATATACTCTTGCGCATTTTTATTTGCCCCACCAAAGAACTAGATATCGTGTGTTTACACACCACGAAACAATATCAAATTTTTATTTATAAAATATATAATTTAATAATAATATAAATAAAAAATAATACATAAGAGAATTTAATTTTTAGTACATAACAAATGCAAAATTTCATATGAGGTGAGGAAATAGGAGGTGTAGTAGTAACTCAAATTTTAAAAAAGCGTTTGTTTCTTTGATAAGTACCGCTGTAATAAAATTGAGTACCACACTTGCGGTAAAAAAAAATTTAAATGTGTTCGTAAGTAAAAAGTAACTATGAAGTTGTGTTGTAAATAGAAATAAGTTTTTGGTTTTTACTCTTTGCTCTCTTAGAAAATGTGTATTTGTATTCGAATTGCGTGTATATTTTCTCAAATTTCCATGCAAAATAAATAAAAAGTGTGTAAATGGTTAATAAAAAAAAAAAAAAAACGTTGTTTTATTGGGAAAAAATTCAGGTCAATTTTTTTCCTTTATAATTTTAATAGAAAATGATGTACTTAGATTTAGAATAATATTATTATTTATTAAAAAAATCATTTGTTTATTACTTTTTTTGTTTATTTATATTTAATAAATATAGCAGAAAATTTAATGAAATTTCTAATAAAAGGAACAAAACTTATACCACCATTCACTACACAACACCACAAAAACTATACTGTGCTGACTGAACTGTCGTTTGTATGAAAATTGAACTGAGCAAATAATATAATTTTTTCATACATTTCTTTTTCCAGCTCATTTATTATATTTTATTGTGAAAAGAAAAGCGCGAAAATGATAATTTTATGTACACATTGTACAACGCATACGCAATACCCAACCCAACACAAACGCACTTACTTTTCACTCGCTAATGCATAGCGATCTTTATACAAGCGGTGAAAAGAATTTCTATTTGTGAGTGTAGGTAGTGTATTCTATGAAAAGCTCACTCATTGTAAAAAGCTTACATTTCATTTAATTGTGTTGGTAAATATTGTCTTTTCACCGCTTTGATAAAGATCGCTATGAAATATTAATCAACTCAATTTTTGTGTATACACAAGAAGTATAAGGAAACCACCCAAACATACTCCTCCATATGACGACAGTCAATTTTATACTCAATCAACTACCGCATACAAACACATGATAAATTAACAATTTTATACATAATAAAAGTGAAAAATTTAGAATAAAAAATTATTCATATATAAAAAAATTGCTCTAAATATGTATATAAAGAAATGTTCACTAACACAAAGAATATTTAAAATGTAATAAAAACTGTGTATCCACTCACCAATAGAAATTACATAGCAAACAGATAGATGCCATGCAATATCGTTTTTCGGTTCATCTATCATGTACAAGTTATATTTTACATATATACATGTACAATTTACATAAATAGTTCAAGTCCAAGATATATTTTACATACATATTTTCTATATGTTATATCATATATATTTACACAAATACCGATACCGAAACCGAACCGATAAATATAAATTACACGTGATAAAAAAAATATAAAGGTTTAATTTTAATATTATAAAAATTTTAATTTTATGATTTACAAATTTTGCATACAATTTTCAGCAGATGCACACACACACATACATTACGCACAACGCGACACACACGGTCAATGATTGGTTAAATTTTTTTTTTGCTTTAACACTGGGAAAAAAAGAATTTTTTTTACTTTAACACTGGGAAAAAAAGAATTTTTTTACTTTAACACTGGGAAAAAAAGAATTTTTTTACTTTAACACTGGGAAAAAAAGAATTTTTTTTTTTACTTTAACAGAGAAAAAAAAGATTTTTTTTTTATATTGAAAATCAAAAATTTAATCTTTTTGCTAATGATATTACTTAATAAATGATAATAATTATTACATTATTACATATTTAATGCAACCAATACAAATAAAACATACATAATTAATTAATTATATTATAACCTAAAATCATTGAAAATTCACGACGAAAATAAATGGCCATCAAAAATGCATGGGATAAAGAAATTTCTTTTTCCTTTTTTTAAACACTTTAATAACACAAATAATAAAAAAAAACTATTATTAATATATTAATCTATATTAATATTATATATTTATAATAATTTATTAATTAAATACACTTTATAATACTAAAAAACAATTAATCAAATAACACTTTTTACAATTTGCTTTTTTTCTTTATACAATTTATTACGACGCAACATTATCGTGTGAAAATAAAACCAGAATGACACACATTTGTAAAATTTATATAGAAAAAAAAAAAAAAATAAACAATTGAACACATTTTTTTTTATTTTTTTTTTTTTTGCCCAATAAAATTCAAATTTCTTTTAAATTTTTTAAATATTAAATCGAATTTCATAACGGATATTATTATTTTGTCATAATTTATTTTTAACGATTTTTCAGATATTTTTTTATATTAATTTATTTTATACAAGGAGACAATTTTCATACGAAGGTGAAATTACAAAAATTGAGAAAAGATTTACAAATATGAATACAAGAAAAATCTGAGAAACCACACGAATGTTAATTTAATCGCAATATCTAGGGGATAGTTTGATTTAACTTCAAGCTATAATTAAAAAAAGCTAAATATTATTAAATTAAATTTATTGTTTTTTTAATTAATTGTATTTTTAATAAACAATTTAAAATATATATTTAATTTTATTTAATAAGAATATTATTAAATGGGCGAATATTTTCTCACAAACATTATAGTATTATTATCTTCCTAATTCCATTCCTTCACTGTGACATGTAGTACTTCCCTTTGTTAAAATGAAAAGAAAAGTAGGTTTCGAGTGCTGATTAAACATTATTTGTGTGTAGAGTTTGATAAATGTGGTATCCGAACTTAGCTTCGTCAATTAAAATGATTGATAAGTGGTTTATTGAATTCCACGTTGTGGTCGTTCAAGCACAAAAACAATATACTAGCACCACCAGGATCGGTCAAGCTAGTGGTATTGTGGTGAATGATTGCATATTGAAAATGTATAAGATAATTGACACTGTAAATTATTTGCATATGAAAAAGCTTTGAGCAGCACTCGTAGTTCTTCTCAAAGTTCTCACGTAATCGTAAAGAATCATGAAATAAGATCCATCAGAACACACGAGAATCAATTGCACAGCCGAAGCAGTGAGTAGAACCTAATTAGATGCGTACCAAATGGAACAAAAACAATTCCATCAGCTATGGTATAAGGTTAATTAAACTGCTTTTTCTGATGTACATAGTGAAATTTTTATGTCGACTATTTCGAAACATGTAAAACAATAAGAATGGTGCCGCCTACTATTCCTCGTTATCAGATTTTCCATAATAATAATGAATACAATTGGCATGCCCAAATTACTTTGATTACGTTAGAGATTACTGTTACACCACCACTGTATTATCTCCAACTTCTTAAAGAGATTTGCATCATATTCCAAAGTATTTTCGATGCAACGCAAACATGTTAACGAATTTTATTATTCTGAATGGATTAAACGATTGGAATACCATTGTGAAAAGTGCATATCGCCCTTAAAGAAGATTAAATAAATTGATTTTTGTTTAAGAAAGTAATTTGTTTTATTCCTTTAACTTTAATATAGATCTGCTTTCATATTATACTGTAATAACATATAATTATTATAAATAAAAGTTGCCTCTGTGATTTAACCCAAAATAAAATTATATTTTGTGGATATTTAATCAATTTGAGAAAGGCCGGAGTAATATAAAATAGTTTAAATATTTATATTGGATGTATATTCCAAAAATGCTGCTCATTTTTTTTTATACTATTGATATTGATGCTGTTGTTCATGATGATGTTGCAAAATCAGTATTTTCATTATTTTATACATTTTAATGAATATATAATACAAACAATTAACAATGGTGATATAAGTATTGTAAGGTTGGCGGTTTGTATTTTATGTAACACAGGGAATTCGTATTACTCAGAAAACAACATGATTACATTCGATTATATATTGTATTCATATAATACAATGTTAAAATAAATTGTAAAATTGTACGTTGTGAAGAACACGCAAACTTTAGCCATCTGTTATTATTTGGGATATAAACTGCATCCACAATATCATATTTTAAATGCAAAATCAAATTAATTATAAACGCAGTACGAAAATAAAAAACCAAATAAAAACATAAAAACTATTACCTTCTTCTTTAAATAAATCCTAAATGTGTGAATACGCTCTCATGTTAAATCCCATTGTGAATGTGTCACTCCATCCGTATCATGTAACTGCAAATGTTCTTGCCTGCAGATAAAAATAAAATTTTTAATATTATTTTATCATACAAATGGATTAATTTAAAAATTTTATACTTCTTTATATTTCTATTATTGGAACTGTTGGTAATCGTGCAATATGCTGTAATAACTATATTCGAACTTGTTCCCATAAGGCTGAAAACATTATGGTACAGGACCACCTTCTTCAATCCATTTACATAACATTTATGTTGTTTATTTACGTCTAATTAATGTTATGTATAAATCACGTAATGCATTTCAATTTTTTCATAATGTTGTGTTAATTGTTCATCTCGATTATTTACTGGATCATCGTTTATTTCTTATTTTTCTATATCGTATCTTTTCTCGTTGTTATTTTACGCAAAATTAGCTGTTTTATTAATAAAATGCGATTTGTTGCCTGTCATTCAGCAAGTTGTATTAATTTGAGTGCATATTACCTTGCCTACACAAACGATGGTATCACCACATTCAACATTATATGAGTGTTATGCGAGCAACTTCGTGTAAAATAATGTATTTAAATTCAATATTATCCTAACATTAATTAATATATATGAATGTGAATCTGATATATAACTGCGATCACCAACACTAGAGTCTTCTTCGCACCTTACAACATAATCTGATATTTTACCTTTAAATAAATATAAAAAAAAAACATTTAATATAAAATAATAATCCTCTTGCACACAACAGGTTATCAATAAACCTGACAATTTGATCATTTCATATTTCATTTTGATTATTTTTAATACATAGGTATTTGTTCAGGATTAAATGCTGCTAAAGAAATAATCATGATAATCATGTTAATTTTCTTGCCACATGATCTATCTTCTCCACCAATGTTTTAAATATTACAGTTTATCGATGTGGGGGCTTAAAGTCAAAGTAATCTGTTGGACGTAAAGACAAAAGCAAAGCATCGCTCTGTCATAAATTAAGCACTTCGAAAATAGGTAATGGTTACAACAAACGAAATTTGTACGTCAGGTGGTAAACCGGCTGACAGTGTGATGAATTCACACTCTTCACAGAAGTTGGTCCTATGGATTGTAGAATGGGCGAAATAATTGTGTACCACGGAAATATCTCACAATTTCTCTTTGACCGATTCCTCCGAAGTAATGGTGAACAAAGCGGTGGATAGTATACACCAACACGTCAACCGTTGTGCTTTCGAATAAATGAAAATGCATGTTTAGCCACTTAAGTTTTAATATCCAGCAGAAGCTAAGATATGTTGACTAAACTTACAACATAGCAAGGCGGTATCGCAGCAATGATGTCAAGATGTTTTTGTGTGAGTACGAAATAAGCATAAAGATCCATCCCGATATTGGATATACAAGATTGTAAAAGATATGATCAACAATTTGCGAAAAATACACGAAAAGTGTAGTTTTATTAGTAAGTGGACAATAGGGCGCACATCTATACAAAATTTGTTGAAAAATTAGTCATTTTAAGTCTTTGTTGTTACTATTTTCTGGTCAAACTGGATACATTTAAGGTACGAGAAAAAATGATTGCATTTTAGTTACACATTGATAGAGTACGAAATACAATATTGTATGTTCAAAATAAGTACATACATTTTCTCAAATCCCTTCATTTGAATATATTTTTTTCTAAATCAGAAAGTTTAATGAAAGAAAATATTAATTAATTATTGCTCTTTCAATATAATAATTGAATATACTATTTGTCCAAAAGTTATGTGTTGGTGTAATAAAGTACAGATATGAAGTGTTATTAGTTAACTTTTTGGAAAAAGACTTAGTTTACTTACAGATTCAATAATTTATAAAAATTGCTACTCACATTTTGTTGAAATATTCACAATTATTCTTCAAATATAATTTAATTTAAAATTTTCTTAAAACTTATAAATCCATTCAATGGACAGGTGTTTTTTACAGCATCAACTGTGGTACTGAAACTGATGGTAGACATTTTATTTTTATTTTTAGTAGTTAACTCTATGGAAACAGACAATATTAGTTTACATACAAATGAAATAATTTATAAAAATTGATACTCACATTTTCTTGAAATATTTAAAATTATTCTTTAAATATAATTTAACTTAAAATTTTCTTAAGTTATAAATTCATTCAATGAAGAGATGTCTGTTTTCTTCAGCATCATCAATAGAACGATAGTAATGAATGGCAATGTTGTGGTACTGATACTGATGGAAACCATTTTCTTTTTATTTTCTTACACACGAAAATCTATTTTATTTTTCATCAAAAAAAAAAAAAAAAGGAAACAATACTACTTACAATTTATTTTCATAAAATATATAAAAAGCGTTTATAATTAATTAATAATTTTTACATATTCCTGCAATTATTTAATATTTTTTTCGACGAACATATTTATTATAATATAAAGAAAAAAATCACTAGGCAGCCATCACATTCATGATTTATTAAAAATTGAACTTGTAAATTAATTTTATGGTATATTGCCGCCGTGTGATCTTTCTGTGAGATATATATATTTATGATGCTGACAGCTGCTTATGAGTCAGATATTCATGCATGATACGATGTGATGGCATGGCTGATTAGTTGCGTTTATGCGATAACACCAATCAATGCACTCGAAACAGATTAAATTTTAAAAATGCTGCAGCTAAAGTACTAATACTATATTACACATCATTGCTGACTATTCGGCGTATGGTCATGGTTAAATACATTGACCTATCAGTGACAGATAAGTGTTCAGAATAATGAGCGTTGTATAACCTTTGCTGGGATCCTCATCATGAGCCAACATCGCACTGGTGCACACCTTGTACATGAAATCTGTAATAAATAAAAATAAACGAAGGGTAATATTTATAATAATAATAATAAAAATATAAAAAAATGAGCAATATACGAAACATAATAAAATAAAATGTATTTTATTGAATATGGAATTCCTGTGCCAACTGAAGTAACACCAAAAACTAAAAACAATTCCATAATGTTTAATCATATAAATTGTGTATTGTTTTTCTGCAATTTGCTAAAATTACATTATCACACTATTACCGACTAGGAAGAATATAAGAAACAATTACTTTGTTTTATGTCGTATTTATTTGGTCTAAAGATTAAGACAGATATGGCTATAATAATATATATCCATAGATTATGCTTTATTTCATATTAAATATTCTTTCATGACTATACACGGTTTACCAAGATGTTCGACGTGAACTTTTGTACTTTTTCATTTATATTCATTGAAGTGAACAATATTGAACAAACTCAAAAATCAGTACTAATAATAATTTTCTTTTCGTTAATAAATATACGATCATTTTTGACTGAAATTTTTCAACTAGGTCACCATTTACTCGTTTATGGAATAAAAATAACTGGTACCTTTGAAAATATGGTGTTGGACGCTATCAAAGATTAATAATTATGTGTGCACACACACATCACTATGGGCTAATTACGGAATAAAAAATAATAGAATTATGGAAACATTTGTCTTTCGATAATTGCAGTACAATTGATGGGTTGTTATATACTCTCCCATGCGGAATAATTTACCAAACTTGGCTGTAATTAATGTTTAGTAAATGTCATATGACTAGCTATATAGTATACTAACGTTATAAATAACCTAAGTTTGTAGACAATATAAAATAAAATATATACTCACTAATAATAATCACCTAATTTATTTCCCAACATGATCCTCGGCAGCTGGTATTTTGAGGAAATGATTTTTTGATGACGTACAGATTTCGTATTAGAATGATGTAAGTAAATCCGTATGAGTTCATGTATTTTTTCACCATGGTTAACAACAAAAATATAGTAAAAATAGGTAGAAAAATATTCACATTTCACTTTAAAATTTTTCTTATTTAAATATGTATATCCAATTGTGTTTAAAAATACGTTAAAATTCACCCAAAATCATCATAATACGTTCATACGTTTACTGTCAGTCATCACAAAATAACCACTTCATAATAATTCAACTTCATAGTACATATAGCGTTTGTGTCGTCTAAAAATACAAACAACTACATACAACAAATAAAAGTAGAAGATGATAATAACAAACAACTAATTTACGCGACCTACCTCAACGTACGCAGGTGCACACTTGTTATTATGTGTTTATTATTTACATTACAAAAGGAAAAGAAATTCTTTAATAAAAACAAATCATTTGTATTTGTTGTTTTCGTGTGTAAATTTAATTTTCAATGATGGTATATAACAATTATCATTAAATTCACTCACAATTATTTTTATAATTGGTTTTCATTCGACGAGTAAATTTTTTCATACATATGAAAATTAAGAAAGGAAATTAGTGAAAAAGACGGTATATTTTTAAACGGCCAAAATCCTAGCTCAGCTGTTTGAAGTGATAGGAGGTTGTGATAGGTATCAAATGATAGGCAATTAAATTACCTAACTTTTTGTAAAAAAAAAACATGGATTTTTCACCATGCATATGAAACCGTTATATGAAAATTCCGGGAAAACCCGTAAATAGATTCGAGTCCTCTAGTGGTAAAAAATGTTCCTAATATTCTAACTAAGACATCTGGAAAATTTCAGGAAAATCCGGAAAATTTTAATTTTAATCGGAAAATTCCGGAAAAACTGTAATAGTTAGGAAAAATTTTCAGTACCACTCCCACAGTACATTTACCATCTATATCCATTTCATTCTATAAGACATCTGTAAGTCTTCTACTTTGGGCTGGAGAAATTTCCCGGAATTTCGCAAAACGGACTTTTTGAAGTTCACGATAAAAATAAATTAGGTAGCCATTTTTTGTTCCAGCCATATTATAGAGGATCTTAAGGCGCACAACAAAGCTTCTGGACTTTTTCCGTGAAAAATCTATTACTCGACTTATGACCGATATAAGATTTGGAAATTTTCGTGTAAGCCTAAATTTGGGCGCTCATTGTGGGAAAACCATTAAACTTAGAGAGTTCTGGTGGAGCTTAAAGTACGTGGCATATAGTCTTATGTATGTGATAAATTGGGCATTGGAAAATTCCATTGGGAAAGTCGGAAAATTCCCAATTGAAAACATGCAAAAATCGATGTTTTTCGTTGTTCCTGGAAAATCCGTATTTTCCACTGGAAAATTCCAAAAGAGTTTCAAAACCTAGATTGAACTTTTCTTTACATTTCTGCATCATTACATTTTGGAAAATTGAGTTTTTGCCAATTCCCCAGGTATCTTAAGATTGGTCTGCAAACGATTTTCCGAAATTTAGGCACCCCTAGTTGGAAAACCCTTATAGATAGAAAGTCACCCCCATAATATAATTTGTAGCCCTTGACGAGGACTATCACTGGTGAGAAGCTCGTCGTGAAATAGCGAGTATTTCCGAAGTTATAGGTGTCCAAAAGTGACCAATTTGGTACTTTTGAAGAGCCATAGCTCCGCCCCCTTAGGGAAATCGGGAAAAGTGGTCGACAGAAAGCGTTTTTTTTTCGAGCTCTACAATCCCTGAAAATATGAATGTCCTACGGGCAAAAAAATTTTTTCGGCATGAGGTTATAACCCACACTTTTGCAGGTCAAAAAAGGTAAAAAAAAAAATAGGGCTGAAAATAGGCTCAAACGATCGGGGCTGATCGTGCGAACAAGAATCCGGTGTAATTTCTCCAAAGTTCCACCTCTAAGTGGGTCAAAAATGAAAAACAAAAAATGAAAATTCCGGAAAATTCCATGAAAAATCATGGCTGAAAATAGGCTCAAACGATCGGGACTGATCGTGCGGACAAGAATCCGTTGAGATTTTTCGAAAATTCGGCCTCTAAGTGGGTCAAAAGTGAAAAAGAAAAAAATTAAAAAAAAAATTTGCCTCCTGTTAATTCTGCGCGACTGTTACTTCGTCTGAAAAATGCCTGGTATTTTAGTGGAAATTTTTATGAATTTCTTAAAAACGCTATATCTCAGCCGTTTGAAGTGGTAGGAGGGTGGGATAGGTATCAAACGATAGGTAATTACATAACCTAACTTTTGGTAACATAAAAACATGGATTATTTTTCCAAAAATTTTCCAAAAAAAATTCCAAAAAATGGCTAAAAATAGGCTCAAACGATCGTGGCTGATCGTGCGAACAAGAATCCGTTGAGATTTCTCGAAAATTCCGCCTCTAAGTGGGTCAAAAATGAAAAAAAAAAAATGAAAATTCCGGAAAATTCCGTGAAAAATCATGGCTGAAAATAGGCTTAAACGATGGAGGGGCATCGTGCGAACAAGAATCCGGTGTAATTTCTCCAAAATTCCACCTCTAAGTGGGTCAAAAATGAAAAACAAAAAATGAAAATTCCGGAAAATTCCATGAAAAATCATGGCTGAAAATAGGCTCAAACGATCGGGGCTGATCGTGCGAACAAGAATCCGTTGAGATTTTTCGAAAATTCGGCCTCTAAGTGGGTCAAAAGTGAAAAAGAAAAAAATTAAAAAAAAAATTTGCCTCCTGTTAATTCTGCGCGACTGTTACTTCGTCTGAAAAATGCCTGGTATTTTAGTGGAAATTTTTATGAATTTCTTAAAAACGCTATATCTCAGCCGTTTGAAGTGGTAGGAGGGTGGGATAGGTATCAAACGATAGGTAATTACATAATCTAACTTTTGGTAACATAAAAACATGGATTATTTTTCCAAAAATTTTCCAAAAAAATTTCCAAAAAATGGCTAAAACGATCGGGGCTGATCGTGCGAACAAGAATCCGTTGAGATTTTTCGAAAATTCCGCCTCTAAGTGGGTCAAAAATGAAAAAAAAAAAATGAAAATTCCGGAAAATTCCGTGAAAAATCATGGCTGAAAATAGGCTTAAACGATGGAGGGGCATCGTGCGAACAAGAATCCGGTGTAATTTCTCCAAAATTCCACCTCTAAGTGGGTCAAAAACGAAAAACAAAAAATGAAAATTCCGGAAAATTCCATGAAAAATCATGGCTGAAAATAGGCTCAAACGATCGGGGCTGATCGTGCGAACAAGAATCCGTTGAGATTTTTCGAAAATTCGGCCTCTAAGTGGGTCAAAAGTGAAAAAGAAAAAAATTAAAAAAAAAATTTGCCTCCTGTTAATTCTGCGCGACTGTTACTTCGTCTGAAAAATGCCTGGTATTTTAGTGGAAATTTTTATGAATTTCTTAAAAACGCTATATCTCAGCCGTTTGAAGTGGTAGGAGGGTGGGATAGGTATCAAACGATAGGTAATTACATAATCTAACTTTTGGTAACATAAAAACATGGATTATTTTTCCAAAAATTTTCCAAAAAAATTTCCAAAAAATGGCTAAAAATAGGCTCAAACGATCGGGGCTGATCGTGCGAACAAGAATCCGTTGAGATTTTTCGAAAATTCCGCCTCTAAGTGGGTCAAAAATGAAAAAAAAAAAATGAAAATTCCGGAAAATTCCGTGAAAAATCATGGCTGAAAATAGGCTTAAACGATGGAGGGGCATCGTGCGAACAAGAATCCGGTGTAATTTCTCCAAAATTCCACCTCTAAGTGGGTCAAAAATGAAAAACAAAAAATGAAAATTCCGGAAAATTCCATGAAAAATCATGGCTGAAAATAGGCTCAAACGATCGGGGCTGATCGTGCGGACAAGAATCCGTTGAGATTTTTCGAAAATTCGGCCTCTAAGTGGGTCAAAAGTGAAAAAGAAAAAAATTAAAAAAAAAATTTGCCTCCTGTTAATTCTGCGCGACTGTTACTTCGTCTGAAAAATGCCTGGTATTTTAGTGGAAATTTTTATGAATTTCTTAAAAACGCTATATCTCAGCCGTTTGAAGTGGTAGGAGGGTGGGATAGGTATCAAACGATAGGTAATTACATAATCTAACTTTTGGTAACATAAAAACATGGATTATTTTTCCAAAAATTTTCCAAAAAAAATTCCAAAAAATGGCTAAAAATAGGCTCAAACGATCGGGGCTGATCGTGCGAACAAGAATCCGTTGAGATTTTTCGAAAATTCCGCCTCTAAGTGGGTCAAAAATGAAAAAAAAAAAATGAAAATTCCGGAAAATTCCGTGAAAAATCATGGCTGAAAATAGGCTTAAACGATGGAGGGGCATCGTGCGAACAAGAATCCGGTGTAATTTCTCCAAAATTCCACCTCTAAGTGGGTCAAAAATGAAAAACAAAAAATGAAAATTCCGGAAAATTCCATGAAAAATCATGGCTGAAAATAGGCTCAAACGATCGGGGCTGATCGTGCGAACAAGAATCCGTTGAGATTTTTCGAAAATTCGGCCTCTAAGTGGGTCAAAAGTGAAAAAGAAAAAAATTAAAAAAAAAATTTGCCTCCTGTTAATTCTGCGCGACTGTTACTTCGTCTGAAAAATGCCTGGTATTTTAGTGGAAATTTTTATGAATTTCTTAAAAACGCTATATCTCAGCCGTTTGAAGTGGTAGGAGGGTGGGATAGGTATCAAACGATAGGTAATTACATAATCTAACTTTTGGTAACATAAAAACATGGATTATTTTTCCAAAAATTTTCCAAAAAAAATTTCCAAAAAATGGCTAAAAATAGGCTCAAACGATCGGGGCTGATCGTGCGAACAAGAATCCGTTGAGATTTTTCGAAAATTCCGCCTCTAAGTGGGTCAAAAATGAAAAAAAAAAAATGAAAATTCCGGAAAATTCCGTGAAAAATCATGGCTGAAAATAGGCTTAAACGATGGAGGGGCATCGTGCGAACAAGAATCCGGTGTAATTTCTCCAAAATTCCACCTCTAAGTGGGTCAAAAATGAAAAACAAAAAATGAAAATTCCGGAAAATTCCATGAAAAATCATGGCTGAAAATAGGCTCAAACGATCGGGGCTGATCGTGCGAACAAGAATCCGTTGAGATTTTTCGAAAATTCGGCCTCTAAGTGGGTCAAAAGTGAAAAAGAAAAAAATTAAAAAAAAAATTTGCCTCCTGTTAATTCTGCGCGACTGTTACTTCGTCTGAAAAATGCCTGGTATTTTAGTGGAAATTTTTATGAATTTCTTAAAAACGCTATATCTCAGCCGTTTGAAGTGGTAGGAGGGTGGGATAGGTATCAAACGATAGGTAATTACATAACCTAACTTTTGGTAACATAAAAACATGGATTATTTTTCCAAAAATTTTCCAAAAAAATTTCCAAAAAATGGCTAAAAATAGGCTCAAACGATCGGGGCTGATCGTGCGAACAAGAATCCGTTGAGATTTTTCGAAAATTCCGCCTCTAAGTGGGTCAAAAATGAAAAAAAAAAAATGAAAATTCCGGAAAATTCCGTGAAAAATCATGGCTGAAAATAGGCTTAAACGATGGAGGGGCATCGTGCGAACAAGAATCCGGTGTAATTTCTCCAAAATTCCACCTCTAAGTGGGTCAAAAATGAAAAACAAAAAATGAAAATTCCGGAAAATTCCATGAAAAATCATGGCTGAAAATAAGCTCAAACGATCGGGGCTGATCGTGCGAACAAGAATCCGTTGAGATTTTTCGAAAATTCGGCCTCTAAATGGGTCAAAAGTGAAAAAGAAAAAAATTAAAAAAAAAATTTGCCTCCTGTTAATTCTGCGCGACTGTTACTTCGTCTGAAAAATGCCTGGTATTTTAGTGGAAATTTTTATGAATTTCTTAAAAACGCTATATCTCAGCCGTTTGAAGTGGTAGGAGGGTGGGATAGGTATCAAACGATAGGTAATTACATAACCTAACTTTTGGTAACATAAAAACATGGATTATTTTTCCGAAATATTTTCAAAAAATTTCAATGGATGGAAGTTAACGGTTGGGAAACTATTGATTAACTTAATAAAATAATTAGACAAATATTTTTTTTTCATTAAATTAATTAAACATTTAATGAATATGTAAAATTATTAATTATAACATTAAAATAAAGATTAACAATTAGTGATAATTAGTATATATTTATATTATTTTACATTTATTATTTACATTAATCTTCAATGGCTCATCAAAATACTTGACGGTCGATTAACGTTTTTTCGGATGTATATTTTTCTACAATTCATTGTATAGGAAGCTGTTTGTTTTTATTAATTCAAAATTTCTTCTGCTGATATTTGTAATTTGTTGATATTTTTATTTGTTACTTATTAACCTGTATAATTCTATGCCAAACCTATATACAAAATTTCAGCGAAATTGTTCAAGAAATGATACAGATATTTCCTTTAACAGAAATTACGTAAACATACAAAACACACAACTACATAAACAGGACAAAAACTACGAACAATAACCAAAATATACGATTTTTTTAGAATAGTTATTAGGCAATCATAACCACATGATAGTGAAAATATTATTTAATTTTTATTTATTTTGTAGGCGAGATATAATACAAGTTATTTTTTGTTAATTTCTTTTTTCCTCCACCACAAGAGACGGAACAAAATAAAAACAAATTAATGCACAATAATAAAGCAACGGATTGTTGTTATACACATCACATATTTTGTGTGTGGCAAATTTGGTTAATAATAAAGACAAACTCTTTGTAGTACGGTACGTACGGTATATCATCATTTTTATTATATTTTTTGTTCCGCCTCTAATGATAGAAGGCTTTGTATTGTATTACCAATAATTGTTCAAATAAATAAAAATTAAACAATATTTTCACTATCATATGGTTATGATTGCCTAATAACTATTCTAAAAAAATCGTATATTTTGGTTATTTTTCAAAGTTTTTGGTCTGTTTATGTAGTTGTGTGTTGTAGGTATACGTAATGCTATACATTCCTGTTAAAGGAAATATCTGCATCATTTTTTGACCAATTTCGATGAAATTATATACAAAATTTCCAAATAGGATTATACAGGTATTTCATACTTTGTAATAATTTTCTGTATGTCTTATCATATTGTACTGAGCATTGTAGTCAATTAATTAATTTTTACTTATAATTATATATAAATATCTTACTTCTATTATTATCTATTATTAATTTTAAGCCTTTTAACTAAATATTTATGTTTACATCTTAATAACTAGAAATACTTTAAATGAATTTTAAATAACTATATGTTCTTTTTACATATTTATTTTAATATTTTAAATTGAACGAATTCTAATTTTTAATTTAAATTCAACAAAAAAACATTCTCAGCGATTGGTTAAAAAAAATAAACAATTTCTTGAGAGAGTTCTATTTAAATAAGTTTAAAAGATTTACTTTATAATTTGTTTGTTATTTATCTTATATAATAAGCGTTACATGTAATTGTAATTGTTAAACTTTATAATCATGAAATTAAATTCAATTATAATAAAATTAAGCTATTTTTAAACATTATAAACTTGGTAGAAATTTTAATTTAGCTAATTTCATATTCATTTTTAATGTACAATATAATTTCTAATACTAGTATAATATTGTAGTTAATTGTGATAGTTACAATATACAATTACATTTAAAATTTAATTCATGCTTAAAGATAATACTTATTTTATTTATACAATAAATTTATTAAAATATCATATTTTATATTTATATCAACAATTTGATAGAATGGTGAGTTGCTAATAAATCATTTAATAATACTCTGATGCCAGAAGTAACATAAGTTTGCCACTATTAAATAATCGAATTATTTGTGTTTCAATATACTTTTTTTAAATTATCTGCAAATATAGAAATGAATTTAGATTAATATTACAAAGAATTTTTCTTAAAATATTTCATATTACCAGTAAACAAAACAAATATGGGGGCGAACATGTAATGATAATATGTTCTTGATTTTTGTATTATCTCCACGTGTGGCATAGATTTTTCTTGTAGTTGCCCATCACAAATAACTGCAAAAAAAGGTATACAAAAGCATCCACTGATTGTGGTCCTGTAGTATATTTAAGAATAATCACCAATGGTATGATGCACGTAATAATTCCAATTTATATTCTGGTACGCCAGCATCTATTTGCAAATTTCGACGATGTTTTATTGTTTTTATTTTCAATTGGGTTTAATATTTACATTTTGTTCATGCGTGCTTTAAACCTTCGGATTAATATATAATTCAATAAATGAAAACATTTAGGTGATGGCAAATTAATTTATAAATTGTTATTAACACACCCATGTGCGATGGACGTAATCTACTAATTGTGTGCTCCACATTTAATAATGATTTCCTGATATTACATAAGTTTTACTGTAGAGTTGACTAAAGTGAGTAATTTGATATCTCATATTTATCCAATGTTTTTAAATGGTTTTATATCAAAATAAACAATATTCATACTCGTTCGTAATCTCTGTAATCCAAAATTAATGATACTTCATTAAATATAGAACATTAAATATAAAATGGAATAACTGGACATTTACCTATGATTAGACTTATTCACAACACTACTATCGTGTTTTCACTTTCGTTCGTTAAACAAATATTTCTGCACAACTCTACGTTGACTTTTTAATTTCCTGGCGCTTATGGTAAAATTGATTTCATTGATTATTAGCCGCTAAGTAAGCTTAATATATAATTCACAATGTTGGTGTCAGTGATGCTACTAATGACAGAATATTATTCGACATCATATAATTATTTTCCAAAATATTGTAAATGAAGATAATGCTGTAGTGCTGGTAATTCAATATTAGAATATTCATTTGATTGTTGTTGTAAATTCATTGACATATTCGGTGGATTAATATAAAATGTCTTCAATATCGTAATATTTGTTGATAGCACCTGTTGGTTTGTTGTTTTACTGTTGATATATTGTTTTATAAAATATATTGATTCGACAATGTCTGTTATTGTAGATTGATTATTTCTTTTGCGATTAAAATGGTTGTTATGATGATTGATATGTAATTTTGACAGTAGTGGTTGTGTATCCATTACCAATGGTATCTGTGGTGTGTTACAATATATAATTGGAACTAAGAATCTGTAAAAATTTAGTTTAAATAAATTGAATTAATGCTGTATTTATCTTCGGAGATTACATCACATTGTTTACCATCGTTTGAATATATCAATGTTATCCTTTCCATCATTGTAACATTTGAATTTATTGTTTCATACATCAACATCTTTAAAATAAAAATAAAAAAAAATATGAATTAAGTAGCATAATTTTCGGTAATTGCATTGAGATGTAAATATTTTAAAAATGAAAATTGTGTGGTATTTAAATTAGAAAAACATATAATTATAGATATGTTTCCAATTACATCTGTAAAAATTTAATTCCAATTGTTTTATTAGTTATTTAGTATGACGTGTAATGGTTCAACAAATTTACTAGTATTTTATAATAAATCGCATATAAATGTTATTTCTTTTAGATGAATTATAACATAGTATTAAAATTAATTAAATTAAATTTTTACATATTTAGTTTTTATACGATTTCCTTATATGGAACTCTGTGCCATTATTTATAACACATGGGTCTTTATTATTTATGTATTTTTAAAAAATATTTACTAAACAAACAATATATCAAGGACAAATATAAATACAATATATATTTTTAACTAATAATAAATATTGATTTAATATTATTTACGTGGTACTACGTCACTAGCTATAACCAAAATGAACAAATTGGATTTAAATGTTTATGAGATTATAATATTTTTAGAATACCAGCCGCACGGCACCACGTACGATTAAATTACATTTTAATATTATCAATGCTTTAACTAAAACATATAATATAATTAATTTTTAATAATACAATTTTATTATTCAATAATAATAATAATAATAATAATAATAATTACAATAATAAAAGTTAATAATATAATATTAATAATAATAATAATAATTATATATTATTTGTCATTATAAAATGTAATAAGTTTTAATTTATTTGTTAAAATTAAATAAAGAAAAAAAAAAAAAAAAAAAATGTTACAGATATAAAATTTAATCACTGGCGTATTATTCTTTTATTTTATTTTTATTTATATACAATTTTTTAAATTTATGTTATAAAATTAATTTCGATTAATTATATTTTAATAAGGTATTTTTGTTTTTCTAAAAAAAGGACTGTTTATTTTTTTCTTCTTAATATTATTATCCATTTGAGTTTTAGGAATTTTTATATGTTTCCATTTTTCTATTGTATATAAGTGTGTAATTTAATTTCGTTTATTTATATATATATTTTTTTTTTTCGATTATTATTTGAAATATAAATTCAGAGATTCAATTATTAAACATTTTAAATTATTACATTTGGATTTTATTTATTATTAAATAAAATATAAATTGTAGTAATTTTTTTATACACAACAAATTGTCCAATTATTTTTTTTTTTTTTTTTTACATTTTGCGCATAATTATATAATCTCATTTTACAATTATTTTTAAAAATACTAAAAAGATTATACATATTTATTTTTATATTATATTATAAAATAAAATGAATAAAAAAAGATGTAATTTACAATTTATTATAATGTTAAATGACTATCATCAATGTTTTTACATATTTATTTATCGGATTACATTTTATATTACTTAAATTAAATAAAAAGAAATCGCACAACATTTTTGTTAATCTTAAAATATGACCCAAAAAACAAAATGATGGTCATTTGAAGTGGTTGGTTTGTTGGAATTTTGTGGAAAAAGAAAAAAACAAAAAATGAAATACCAATTGCATTCGTTATAAATAAATGCACAATCGCTGCACGAGATGATAGTCATTAAAACAATGAACAATATTATAATATTTATTTTTTATGTTTTTTAGTCTCTCTCTATATAATTTATAATTTTTGTTATTTCTATTTAAATTTATTATGTTTTATGTATAAAAAAAATAATCTAAAATATTGTTATTTATATATTTATATATTTATGTATATATTTTTACAAAAAATTTATTTGTAATACACCTAACCTAAGCACAAAAAAGATGATGCGATGTTGTTATTAATTTTAATAATATATTTATAATGATTTTAACACTACCACACACTATATATGGAAATGGACCCAGAATATAGAGAATAATTTATATACCTTTAGAGAATGCATATACGTTTCCACTATCTTTCAAATATTATACATTTACAGCACCACATATTTAATTATTTATGTATTTCTTTTTATTATAGATAAATCGCATCTCAAGGATATTATTATAGACGTAAGACGTCTTCACATTGTTAAAAAAAAAAAAATAAATAAATATATTGCAGAGTTAGAATGCACAAAATATAACAGCTGACTTGAACTTCTGCACTTATCGTAAATCCGTAAAATGTGTTTATACATTGTTGTTGCTGTATAGTCGTCAACATTTATTTTAAGTATGCGGAAGCACTGTTCTCATGCAAATATGATGACCATCATAAACCGAAAAATACTTGTATAATTTTAGATATAATATCTCTATGCTATGGTATGCTATGGACAGATTTGATACATAATTTTCATGGGTAAGACATAATTGTGAATGTCAATTAATTTATACATTCCTATCAATGATTGTAATTGCACAGCTATATTTTGATGCACTGTGTATGTGTACAATAATTATGTAAATTTTAATGTTAATGTGTTCCGCATAGTTTATCTATTTACTTTTGATAATTTATTTCATATCAATTATGTTATATTAATTTCATATACCAATTTTAAGCATAACAATAATAATGACTATAAAATTAAATTGAAAATGATAAATTTAAATCAGATCATTTTTGTGCGTATAATCTAAAGAAAAAAAAAATGAGTATTAAAATATGTCTATAACTGCTATATAATAATATAATAAATGCTGCCCCATCGCTCACTGATGACATTTATAGCATCTCATCAAAATTATAAATATTCTTAATTCTAATTTCTACATATATATGTATGTATGTTTATAACGACCCCTATAACTTCCAATGACCACCATCATTCATCCGGAATTCAATTACATTCATAATTTATTAATTCGTTGATGATCTGGTGTACTTTTTAATATATCTGGTTGACCTGATATTTGTGTATGACTATGTGAATTAAGCGTATTTGTATGGGTATTGTACATATTCGGTGACATATGCGAATGTAATGTATTATGTGATGGTGTTGATGTACCAGTTGTTGCACAGCAACCACTAAAACCACCGGTACTTAAATTTCCGGTTCCAATTAAGCTACCACTACCGGTGCTGCCACCTCCAAGTGTACCGCCACTACCAATCGTACTAGTATTACAGCAACCGCCAACACCACCACCAACACCGCCACCACCAGCAGCACCACTACTACCGCCACCCGTACTTCCTAACGTTCCGCCAGTAGTATTACCGATAATTGGTCGTGATCTGTAATTACAAAAAAAAATATATATTTATTAACTTCTCGATGATGGAGTAAAAGAAAATGTGACTAATGTATAATAAAATGGCTTTTATAAACCTTTTTACTAGTGTATTGCTGTGGTAAGCATAATATCAAAATATATTTACCGTATACTTCGATGACTTCCATTTCTTGTTAATGTATTCATTTGTGGTGTGCCAGGACATGTATGACCTAATGCATTCATATAATCAGCTATTAATAACGTAATTTCTAATATCTTTGGTTTACTCATGGCAAAAAGTAATTTTTGTTCAGTGTTTCCATGTTGTTGGTGTTGTGGTAACTGATGTGGTTGCTGATGATGATGATGTTGTTGTTGTAGTTGATGTGGTCCTGGATGTTGTAATGTATCATCATTATTAGTTGTAAGTGTATTTGTAGTATGTGGAACAATAGCAGAAGCGGTAGCAGCAACAGTATTTGCGGCTGTTCCACCATTTACAACCACCAACATAAAATCATCTTGACAACCACCAAATGTCATAACCGAACTATATGGATACCGTGCTATCGGTGCCATTGATGATAATTCTAAAACATTTAATGCATCTTCGGATATTGCTAACCATGCAATTGTTTGATCGGAATGACGTAATTTTGCTTGGAATAATGACGCACCAAAATATGGCCATTTACGACAGCATGTTAAATAAATTCGTACACAATCTATTGTTGAACGCCCTTTCAATAAAATCCATTTTGAAACTAGCACCTCTTGCAGTTCTTTCAATTGTTCCGGTGTCATTGCGTCACGATAACGATATGGATAGAATTTGTCTAATGCCTGCACCGATGCTAAAACATTTGTTGAACCACGACATTTTTCAGTTGAAAAATCACCCATATCAATCTGGGCCATCAACGATGCTAATTCAACGGCTAAATCACGTGATAATGGAAAACGTCCATGAACAACCTGTTGATTTATTTGATAGCACAGCAATAGTTTTTCTTTATCAGTTTCTAATTTTATCGAATGTTTCCAATATAAACGGTTTTTGTATGTTAATTGTATAACACGTGAATTTTCAAATTTTCCAGAACCTTTTTCACGCAATGCTGTTTCCCATTTTGATATAACATCACATAATTTTGCTTGTGGATCTAAATAGTGTTCAAGTTCTTTTTCAATTGGATCATCACTGAACAGACAAAAACCATTTGTTGATTCACGACAACCAATTTCCTGTGATAATGTTGAATGAAATTCTTCAATTGTTGTTGATCCATCAAATGAAATTACCTTGTTTAGGAAGAAAATAAATTTTAATAAATATTTTTGTAGTCATAAATGATAATAGACATTTTTCTTTATTACCTGATATGTTCCATTCATCATATGAACGGGAATTGCATGTGGCAAAGAATGATGGTATGGATTTTTCATTAATATTGATAAAACTTCCATACGTGATGGTTTTGTTTCACGTCCACCATTTAATATTGTACGTTCTAAGGCACGTTCACAATATGCTGCATATTTTCCGCATTCTGATTTTGAATCAGCATTTCTTGATAAATGTAATTTTAAATACCATAATAGTCTGAAATATAAAATCGGGAAGAGAAAAAAAAAACAATATTCAGTAATTAAATTTTATCATATTATAGAAGTCCTATGATTATTGATAAATTACTTATTATTTTTTGGTACAAATAATGACACAGCCAATGATAATAATTGCCATCCTTGTACAAATGTATATGCAGGTGGATTTGATTTACAATCAATTGGAGGTACTATTGGTGTCTGTAAATATGTATTAGCATGTATAGAAAGAGGATATTAATTAATTTATAATAATAATACATATATTATATCGTATATAAGATAATAATTATAAAAAATTATAGTAATATTTGCGATTATAGTTAAAATCTTAAATAAATAGTTAACACAAAATTGATGTCTAAGATAATAAATAATAATAATTATTATAAATAATAATAAAACTACTAATTAAGTAATTTATTTATGGGCAGAGGAAGTCACCCTACCTGTATAGAGGTTGGGGAGCTCCCATTTGCTTGACCTGCATTTTGTTGGGTATCGCATGTAAATAAACTCTGTGTTGCGCACAACAATAGTTGCTGCAAAGAAAACAATAAAAAATAACCACCAATTTTTTGGAATGCTTGACTTTTTGATTCTTTTTGTTAAATAATATTGTAATTGTTGTTGGGTTGATTATTTTATCATTACAGTCAATGTGTAATTTATTAAATTTAATTTTTTCTTTTAAATAATATAAATTAACATATATACAGCATATATAAACACGTACACATACACACACGTAAACAAACATTTTTAATAAATAAATAAAATTTTTTCTGCGATAGGATCTAAATATTAGAATAATATTTTGGCTATACATTTTCTATCCTTATACATAATTAAATTTAAATAAATAATCTACAAGTATAATTTCTATATTATTGTCTAATTTATTGTAATAAATGATGATATAATTGATATAATGGTCGCACTGTTACAGCAACTACTACTTGCAGGTTATGAAATGAGTATGCTACTACCGAAACATTTATTGAATATTCTCAAAACTAATTTCTAGTAATTGTTACTATCTCCATTGGTTCAGTGGCCATGAACTATTGATGAGTGGAGTGTATTTCTACAAATTTCTACATGGTAAGTATTGTATAGGACATTGCATGAAACTCTAATATTTTCACTAGAACCTATGTTCAATATTCCCGAATACGTTTTGTGAATCGTAACGTCAATGCCTCCATTGAGTGAACAAATCGATTATCTGCTATCACTCATTCAAGCTTTCATAACTGAAGCAAAAGAATAATTTTTAATATCTCTTCTCATATTGTAATATATTGCATTTCCATTACTTTCGTATTCCTTAGTCTTGGATGCATAGTAAAAATCCAATACTTTCATTATTCTGAAACTTAAATACATAGTTGTTTAGTAGCGGATATATAGCTGTAATAAAGTCTTTGTAAACTGATACATTCTAGTCTAATCACTTTAGTGTTTATCTCAAGACGTCGTCAATGTAATTCAATGGTGGTTAATAATTTGACAGGAATAATATTATAGATGTTAAAGTGAAATTAAACTTTATGGAATATCAATCAAACCGTATGGTTCAATCATCAGGATGAAGAAAAGGAACTGGTTTGTTATAATATCCCTAGAAATATTCAAATAGAAATATAGCATTATATTGAAAATGGAATCAATATCGTTGCGCAAATAGATGTCATTTATTTTATGACTTATTATAACCTCCGTCAATGAAATTTCTAATATCATTTTATTATATTATTAATGTGCCGTGTAAAAGTATTGAAATCATTGTTTTATGCAATATGTAAGTCATTTTATTGATGCACTATTAATTAGATGCATAAACAAGTGTTGCTACTCTACCAGGCAACAGTCCGTTTCCAATTTCGATGTAATAGTCGTATAATAGTTATCAATTGTCAGTATAAAAATCAGAAAAAATTGTAATGCTCTAGGAAATCCTTTAGTCTAAGGTATTGTGAATCATGATTCTTATATATATGTGTGTGTGTATTATATTATATCCTAATTTCTTAATAATCTAATAATCTATACAATTAAAATAGAGTTTTGAAAAAAGAATTATAAAACAAATACATTTAGAAAAAAAGACAATAACATCAAAAATAATAATAATAATAATAATAATAAATAAATATAAAATAAAATAAACATAATTAAAAATTAATTATATAATAAATTGTCTAGCATTCCATTTTTAAATTACAAAGGTTAAAATTTATTTGCTTTCTTTACAGCATTATATAATTTTGATTTCTTAACTTATTTATAATTCTTAAGTTTTTCAAACATCAAGATTTAATAAATAAATAAATAAAAAAATAAAAAAATAATGAGAAATAAATAAAAATTGCAATACATGCGAAAACTAATGTTTGGGTGGGTGGTGCCGGTGATGTGTGATAATATGTTTTTCTTTGCTTAAATGTCTACGATACCACCGACCATTTATTGCGAATTTATAGCCGAATAAAAGTATTAATTTTAATTACAATTGTTTTGTTTGTAAATTTGGTGGTCGATGATCGATCGCAATAAACATTTCAGTGAAATGGTTTTAAATATATTTCTTTATTTATAATTAACATTAAAATTTTTGTTAGCATTTTTCTCATTTTAGCAAAAGCATTGTGATGCAATTACATTTTTTTTTATGCCAAATAAAATATAAAAATAAATAATACTTTAAAAAAAGGAATTAAAAGTTATGATATAATTTGGTTTTACCTTATCTTCTCTCAATCAAATGTATTGTATGTCACAATATACAATTTTCTTTGTTTTTGTATTTTGTTTTTTTTTTAAAGGACGAAAGGAACGCATGTGAAAATATTTCCATATAATTTATAATAATTATATTATTTAAAAATTAGAAAATAAATTTCTATTTTTAATTACTAAATATATTTTTTACTCACTAAAAATTCACAGGATTGAAAATGTGAGAAAATATTAATAATATAATATAATATTGAAATTTCGGTCATAAATAAATAAATATTTAATTATTATTTTATATTATTTATGACGTAGTATAATGTTACACGATATGTATTTTATAACGCTATTGGAAACTATAACTATAAAATAGTATTTATAATAAGATAAGAGGATTGAATGATAAACTAAACAAAAAAATAATAAATGAATGAATAAATAAAAAGCACATAAAAGCGCCCCAAACAACTTACACGCGTTTGCTTGGCCAGTTTCTTGTTTACCTGGACCCCAGCACCTAATTTATAACCTGTATGTCGACTTGTTTGTTTCACCAATGCACATATTAATTCAGCTTGCAATTCTGGCATATCTAAACATTGTTGTAATGCATTTTGTGCTAAAACCACATGATAATCGACACCCGGTTGATTAACAGCTACCGACATAAAAAGTTGACAACTCTAAAGAAAACGAAAAATACATATTTTACTCCCTCATTTTTATTTTATTAATTTATATAGAAATGCTTACCTTAAATAATTTAATAGCTTCACCTTGAAGCATTTCGGAATGTAATGAAGATAATGGAGACGTAATTTGATCTTTTGTATGCAATAAAATTGGATGTCGCCACATTACACAATCTATAATTAAAAAAAGTTAAATTTTATTATTATTAGGTGCTGTGCTTGTACTGGAAAACGTTGCAATTTTTGACAAGTTTAACATTCAATTCAATATGCAAATTCGTTGGTACAATACATTGTGTTTCGTTTGGTTACAAGAGCTAATATAGCTAACGACATCCTCTATTTCACACCAATGTTTATAATTTAAACCGACGTAATAGAAATTTGTAGCTCCCGGAATAGCTGTACGCGAACAGTGTAACCTTAAATGAAAGCACTTTATTTATTATATACACTTACATGGATCCCCATCAGTTTCCATTAATTTTTGTACAATTTGTTCATATTGTGTACCAGCATTTGGCCCACCACCCGAAACAATTGTCAAATGATACAGCCAATTATCTCTTTCTAATTTACCAGGCAATATAAGATATGTAGGACCTTGATGTGCCGGATAAATAGCAACTGTTAATCTAGCTTGACTTTGTCCAATATCTTCACGTTCTTCCGAATCTGAATCTGATATATGTTCAACTTCTTCAACACGTGCATCACGCATATTTATTTGTCCTAATGGATTCTATAAGTAAAAAAAATTAAAATTTTTATTAAATTGCCTATTTTTTTTCTGCCGTTTGTTCATCATAATATATTGTTTAGAAAATAACTTTTACCGTTTCACCAGGTCCTTTAAAATATAAAAACATTTTTCCTAACAGTACACACCATGATTTTTTTGCATGACCATTTTTTACTTTTGTTACCCATCCTTGAACCGTTGGTTTTTGGTCGTCACGACTTAACAGCAATTTTGTTGCATTACGTCGTTGTACATTTTGTAGTACCCGAATCCAATCATCCATTGTGGCATTTGAATCGGCTGTTAAATAATACACTTTTTTACCGGTATCAATTTCAAATGTTGATGCACCCTCAGCACGTGTAATTCGGCACACTTCATCTAGCAAAATTTGTCCTTGTGGTTTTCTAATTTGTTATTTAAATATGAGAAAATATGAATACATTTTTTTGTTGTGTAATGGATTAGTATTATGTTCAAAAAAAAAAAAAAGAGGAGGCAAGGCGCACCAATTTCGTGAATGCTTTGACAGATAATTTGTAAATTGGTTTATGCAATGTGATTAAATATCTAGTCGTGATTCTTTCCAAATGTTTGGTCACAGAATAAAAAAGTTTTGTGAGCATTTTGTCTAAGCGTGACGTATCTATTGGATTTAAAAAAAAGTACAAAAAGTAAGCGAATGCATTACTGATTATATAGACTGCAAATATTTATGCTGTATGAGATGCGGAGCTGGGTATGGTTGGCCGGTTATATGTCAAATATATATTACCTATTTACATCATTTTGACTTTTCCAATAAGTTAATTGTCCATTTTTTAAAACAAACCAACGTTTTCGCCATGTTTTTAATTTACCACCTAATTTTGCTAAATGTCCAATCTGAAAGTAAAAATAAATGAAAAATTATTCCAACAAGAAATCTACTATTAATTCTACATTGTGAAAAGAATTTATTACATACCTTTTCTAATGATTCCATTTTTTTATTTGGTGAATCAGCATATGAAGCTCTCATTAATAATGATGGCATTGATGCATCCATACACGTTGATTCAGATTGTGATAAAGCATCTGGTGGGATAGCATAATCGTCTGACAAGCCTGATTCAAATGAAGTATCTGAAATTACTATTTTGTCAAGAAAGAGGAAGGTTGGGTTTTTGTTGTTGAATGTTAAATTATTATTGTTTTATTTTTCTTGATTTCATATATGAACTGTTGTGAATGAAAAATGTTTTGTTTCACGCATATGAAATATGAAACAATCAATATACTGTATTATATATTATATATATAGTATAGAAGCAACAATATATAGAAAGTGTGTAGAAGCAATTGAAAGGAAGCATTTCTAGAAATACCACAAAAAAAACTTGAAGTACGTAGCAAAAAAATATATAATAATAATAATTGTAAACGCGATGCATATTTTTTAAAACAATAAATACCACAACCTAAATAAAAATGTTTAAATTTTTCTTTATGACTTATTGTATACACTAACCTCTGCTTCCTCCTTTATTTTTTGGACTTTCTGACCCACTACGTTTTGCTGGACTTAAACTCGATGAAGTTTTTAAACTTTTTGATGGACTTGATGCACTTCCTGATGTGCTTGTTTCTGTATTGTCTGTGCTCGATGAATTATGTGAATTATGTGTTGATGTTGTACAAGTCATTATTGCTTGATGATCTTCACCATCACTTGAATCATCACTGGAATCACCAGTAAAGGGCATCGATCGTATTTGTGACGCCCGCTAATAAAAATATTTTTAATTATTATTTAAAATTGGCGAAATTTGGTAAAATAAAGTATTAATACTTTTAATTATTTTTATTAGATATGTGTATATTAAATTAAGCTGATTGTCGTAGCACGAAACTTAGGACATAACTATAGGCTATGGCAGACTTTATAAGATATTATTATATTACATATATATTTATAGCTCAAATTCCGTATGATAATTAATGAGAAAGAGATAACAAAATATAATATACTTACACCTTTCACAGTAGCATAAACAGGAACACTAATATCACAGTAACCACCAGATACAGTTTGAGATCTGGATGTTATACGTCCTCCGCCACCGCCACTACCTCCACCGCTGGCCGTTCCATTTCCAGTAACAATAGTACTATCACCACCACCAACACCTCCTCCACCACTACTTCCCGTAACATTAACACTCATTCTGCCGGCCGTACTATTCATTATTCCCGCATCATGTTCTTGTGATGATTCATTATCATCACCAGTTGCGGCTAAACCATCATTAGCAACTTGATAGATTTTTGCTTCCCATGATGGAAAACGATGTAATGGTGGTGTTGGCGGTCTTGGTGTACCTAAATCTGTTGCCGAATCAGATGTTGTTGTGGTTGTACTTGAACCACCACTAGGTGGACCACCTTTTAACCATAATGGTGCTTTTTCACGTGATGGTGTATAAATCTCAGCGTAATCATGTGCTGTTTCGGTGTTTCCTGTGGCAGTTACAGCACCAGCTGTATCTGTACCACCAACACCATCACCAATATTATTTGTTATTAAGGTTAAATTTTTATTGCCTAATGGTATTAAATTAAGACCATCCACAGCTGCAGCTAAATCCCTAGCTAATTCTTGTGGTTCCATTGATAAATTTCGACGATGATGATGATGTGGATGACGATGATTTAAGGCTAATGGACGATGTTCAGATGGATCTAAGGATTCACTTCTTCGTCTACTATTTCGTTGTTTTATGTCATGTACATCCAAACTTAAACTATTTCTAACTGGTGGTTGTATACTATTTCTTTGACTTTGTGTTGCTAAATGATTTCTGAAACGGGAATATTAAAATTACAATAAATTAAATAAAATGTTATACAATTCATCATAACATAAATTTGAATATACTGAGAATAAATCATTCGACATTTTTAAGGATTTTATCTTATTATAAAATAGCTACTTTGTCTGTCTAGGCGCGTTTACATTTAAACTGCCAAATTAGTTGATTTGATTTTAATGGTACTTTGGATATTAATTTCGGCCCAACCTATGACATATTGATTTGAATACGCACGCATGAACTTCTAACACGTCACCTACAAAAACACATGCGTAATTTTTTGCTGTAAAATTAAAACAAATTTCCATTCGATGTTCTTAAAATTTTGATTCATACACCTTTGCAGCCATATCCCTAGAAAGAGATATTTTGGAATTTGCAATTTACAATGCAGTTGAGTTTATAATAAGTTCCTTCAAAATTGATACCCAGCGAAATTCTATATACAGAGTAGATTGCATATGATCCCATGTTTCATTTTAATGCAATTTGGTATGCAGTTTCAGAATTGCATTACAATAGATAAGTTCCTAACAAATTCATTGAAAATAATGAACAATCAGTGTAGTTTTTCTGGCGGTTAGACATCAGCGAGCTTGCTTATGCATATCTTGAATAACCATTGCCCAAGGTTAAATCTATACATTAAAAGTAACAACATATCAGACCGTTGAAGTGGTGAAAGAAAATTTAAAATAAAATGTTCTACAGCTTTAGTTTTGTTATTTTATAGCCACATGTCGTACGTTGAATAAATTTATGAAATTATTTATAATTCATTCACATACCTTAAAAGTTCTAATTGTTGATTGCACTTAACGTTTTGTTCACGCAGTACTTGATTTTGTTCCTCTAATTCACGTAATTTATTTGTAACCCACTCTTTAATTTTAGCAGCTTTTGCTTCAACTTGTTTTGCGTCGTGTAAACGTAATAAACGTTGTTCTTCAACTTGTACTTCTAATTGTGATATGGTTTTTTCCGTATCTGTATTTGACCCTTGTTGTGTGACTGATGTGGTCTTGGGCCATTCAGTCAACCGTTGTTCCATGGCCCGGACCTAATTATTAACAAAACACAACAAAAATAAAATAAAATTAGAATTTATGAAAACCATATTAAATAGCGATATAAATTATAGTTAAATTATAATCATTGCATAAATATTTATTATTTTCTGATATATTATATAAATTGTTACATAACATTATACATTCATTTCGTATGTATACCGTTAATAATGAAAGTTTTTCACGATATATATATAAAAAGGAAAATTGTATGTGAAAATTTTAGCTTAAGGAATTGTACAGAAAAAATTTTAAATAAGGTGTAATGAACATAATTATTTATAATGTACAGAATAATTAAACTATATATACATTATCATTATCAGCATCGCCCGACACACGTATTTATTATCATTCTAACTATATTTACATATACCTAATTAGTTATTAACACAAATAATTATTTAAGTTAAAAATCTTATATTCATTTTGATTTACGTACAAATATTAAAAATATAAATACATAAGATTTTTATCTTTTTGCATATAATAAAAGAATACGAAAACTTAAAATAAAATAATAAATCTTTAATAAATAGAGATGATAAGTTATAAACAAATTGGTATATACAGAAATATTTTTTATAATTAAATTATATACTTGAAAAATTTTGAAGTATATCATCATTTGTGCACACTTGAAATGACTGTAAATGTGCTTTTGAACAAGAAATAATGTTCATTATTAATTTGCATTTTCTATATGGTAGGATAATTTTTGTATATATACAAATATTTCAATATGTACTAACACACACAGGACACAGACACATAGAATTATAGAATTTATTATTGTAAGTGGTATAAAATATTTGAATATATGCAAAATACATAAAGTATTTATTTTTTAAGAGTAATGACAAAATTAAATTATACTATACAAAATATGTATTTTATACGCAGGATGATTTTACTTATAACATTATATATAAAGTGTAGAATATATTAGATTGTACCGAGAGGTGATTGCAAATGTATAATTAGGTTTGATTGTCACAGGATTATTATTATTATTTCACAGGATCATCCATATAAAAACGAATCGGAATCCTTGCATGCGACGGACGTTGTGGAGCTTCCAACGCATTTTGTACATTTTAATTATGAATACAATATCGATTTGATAAATTACTCCACATGGAGTTACATTATATCGTTGTAGTTAAATATTGTACTATATAAAGATTTTACATAATTATAATTTGCTTTTAATATATATGAAATATTTTTGAGAAAAATTATCTTAACTATATCGCGTGCATTCAATCGCAGTACGACATTTTGTAAGATATTCGTAAAAAATATAAATAACTCTTAAAATTGGAATTCGATAACCTTTTTCTATATCCTTCTACCAATTTCCATGTGTTCAAACAATTTAGAATCTCTATATGTTTCTGATGTTCGCATATACAAATTATCATTAATTAAATTTTATTGTTAAAATATATTTTCATGTAATACAAAATGCACAAAATATAGGCAGATATGAAATTTTTATATTTTAATAAGTGAATGCAAATTTTATATGTTTTTAATATTGAATGTTGACTGACACTACATGGAGTCACTGAAATTTACTTTGATGTGTTTTAAAATGTATTTTTTTTTGTAATTACTAAATCATTAAGTGAATTTTCAGCAAAAACATAAATTTCTAATCATTTGTTTTTGCAAATATACGAATTTAAAGTTTATTTGAAATAATTAAATGAAAGCTTATTGTTATTATATAAATTTGATTGTATAAATAAATTATGTGTCTGTGATACATTGATTAAAACGTTTCGTCACATATATATATATATACAATATAATGATTATGTAATACAAACATTTCAGTTCAGAACATCAATTTCATTGAAATTGAAAAATGTTATTACAAAAATGCACTTGCTTTGTTGTCTCTATAGCTATAGATAGAGTTTCATTTAATAATATCTATCTATATATATATTGTAGATATATTGTATACTGTCATTCTGTATAATATTTATTGGAAAATGTTGCAATGTAAATATATAATTATATATATAGACAAATAATTGTACACATATTTTAAGCACTTTATGTTTATATTAAATTATTTTATAATGTCGGCAGTGTCGCGTTTTGTTGCACAAAATGTAAAATGTAATTTCAATATATATATTATTTATCTGTTTTTAATTATCTTGTGTTTGGTTATATATATACAAAACCAATATTTACATTTTAATTTCTGATCATATTGGTTGCGGCACATCGACTGTTTGTAAAGTGTACATATAAAGTTATACCTACAAATAGAATAGCATTTGATTAGATGAACATGTTTTTTTGAACGCTGCCCTCACTAAACTTCCTATATAACTTTCTAACTAAACTAATACTGAATACAATCAATTTGATAATATCAAACAGATTTTGATATGGTGGTTGGGTGTACACCTATACATTTTTTTTGTATATATACAATTAATTATATATTTTTGATTAATTATAACATTAAGTAATTTACAAATCAATATAAAAAATTAATAATTAAATATTTTATATTATAATATTTATAGCTCGTACAGTGTTGGCCAAAAATTAAAATAACTATAATGGGAAAAAGTAATGTCGATTTTAATTTTAATAAAAAAAAAATATCAACTAAAAGATCAACACATAAAATATTTCAAACAAAACTCTTTTATATAGTCCTATCGTTTTTTTTAATTATTAACATTTCACAGAATATAGCCTAAGAAATAACTACTATTTAAATGCATTCCTTTAATTTTTGTGAGCACTGAGCGTATATGCTGTGATGCAGTATTTGTACACAAAATTTATAGTGTATAATTAATTTTCAATCAAAATAAACTGTAATTAAAATTCAACCCTAAAATCTATATATACGTAAACGTATATATATATAATTGGGATGAAATATAAAAACTTATAATTCCACACAATGATCAATGAATATATATAATAAATTAAACAAAGCACGTGTGTTTCTTCATATATATTGTATGGTATATATGTGGTGTAAGATAAGATGTAATAAACTCGTATATTTATATAATCATAAAATAAATTATTGTTTACCAATTTTTTTATTGTTGGTTGTTGGATACATATAAATTGATATACTCGTAGAAAAGATATGGCAAGCCATTGAAATAAATAATTAACATTACAGATATATTTTTTGATGACTCTTATATATATATATTTTTATTGGTATCTCTCGTATACGTATACGATTTAATCAATTATTCATTTGTAAACGATATATTATATATATATATATAAACATGGGATGGGATGATGTATACACACAATTGCATAGCATAGGAACATAGTATATCCATAAATATATCATATATGTTATAAGGAAAAACATCATATATTCAGTTTAATTAATAAATGTTCATAATAATAAAATAAAATTGTATTTTCAATTAAAAGTTTTTCATATTTTTATTTATTATATGAAAGAGTATATACGCAGAAGAACAAAAAATAAATTATAAAATTTATATACACAAACATTAAAAACAAACAATTTATATTAATAATTTTACAAATATTGGTTGTACACACATAGTTATCGAAAAGTAACGCCGTAGATATAATGTTTCCTTTTTCTAAACAATTACTTATATATTCACATGTGAAAGTTATGGCAATTATAAATGAAATACAATATATAATTTTTTAACGGTTCACCATCGACCAAGCACAAGTTTTTGTCACATTTTTTATACCACATTCATTATTCCATTGCTCATAAAATTTAAAAAAAAAACGACATGCAGAAAAAAATTATTCAAGGGTGTTATTCAATCGCTTATGATTTTGGAGACCACAATTGATGTTACAATTTATTGAAATTATTTCACTTCCGCGCATAGTTAATACATAAAATATATTATTTTAATAATTTTTGCGTATATCTAAATCTTTAATTATAAATTTGCCAAACATTACTAAACTAAACTAATTCACAGTTTAATAAAAAAAAAAATACAATAATGAAAGTTATTAATTGTAGTTATCTATCTCTTCTCTAACTTGGCGTCTCTTTTGTATAACCTTGTTGCAATGGTTGATATATGGTATGTATTTATTTCATTTATAATTATTTTATGTTACATAATATAATTGTTTTTGGTTTTTTTTTGGTAAATTAAATTAAATTTTTAATTGAAAAATTTTTAATTTTAAATGAATTTTGTTGAATAAAAAAAAAAAAATGTGTTTGTGAAACGAAAAACATATTTAGCAATTCAAAAATATAATTATTAAATAAAATGTGTAAAGAAGAGAGAATCACAATAGAAAATCAATATTTGAATTCCCTATAGCCAGCCTATATTTCAGTATATCAGACCAACATATTAATAATGGAAGATAATTTTCTGAAAAACAAATCAACAAACAACACAGATCGTTTCTGTTAAATTAAAAGAAAAATCCGCTATAAATATAAATAATTTCATGTCAAATACAGAATACCTTACAGAACTCAAATTTTGAGTCTTTGCATATAGGAACAAACCAAAAGGTAGATTTAGATTATTAATTATTATAAATCAGAATATTCTGGCACTGGACTTAGAAATTTTGTTTTATTTCGAATAACTTTTTTTCCAAAATTAACAAAAATGTCTATGTCATTCTTATTTTATAACAACTTTATTTAATTTGGAATTATATGAAAATATTTAAAACAAATCATGTTAAGAAAATCTTGATCGCATATTGGCGATAAATGTTTTGTTTTTTTATTATACAGAAAGTTATACAATAATTTTAAAATTAATCTAATTTCAATCATTCATTTTGTGATATTAAAACGGAAACAGTGAAACAAAAAAAAAAAACCTTTACATAGTGTAATATTTCTATAATTATAATAACAATAATAATTAACAGCTCACATTAATTACAATAAATAATTATCATTTTAATATAATATTTCATTTTACGGCTTTAAAGATCATAAAATTTAAATTTAAAATAAAATCATTTGGTAAATGTTAATGCATTAATATAAGAAAATAATAATATACTATATAATTATAAATTTAATTATCCATAATATTACAATATGCGTATAGAAACAAACATCAACAACGACTTTCAAACGTTTTCCATTTATACGAATATATAAATAAAGCGTATAAAAATATTAGACACACACACTATAGTTTCTCGATATAAATATAATTCCCAAAGTACCGAGCATATACTACATTTTTTGTATTTTAATATTATTTCTGAACAACTCGTGTACAATTCTATAGCACCAATAATAATATACTAATAAAATGGAATAATATATGGATGTCTTTTTATAGCCGCACACATATTCATATGGAATAATATTATATATACATTTCGATTCCAATTAATTTTTAACATTGCGTTTCCGAAATTTTATGTTTTTAAATAAAACAACAAAATATATTAATTGTACGAAAATTTACGTATAGTTGCTATTGTAATTTTACATACAGTAAAATATTATTTAAAGTATAGACGTATAGAATAAAATTATATGTACCATAAGTGCAATATATGTTTATAAAAATAAAATATGTGAAGCCAGAAAATTAAATTGAAATCGGAATATTATATATATTGATTATTTTACAAACAATCATTGAGTTAAGAAACATAAAAAAAAGTGTTCCGATTTCAAATATCACTATATTTTGCTTATAGACGATCTTTTACATACTTTCAAAGTAGATTCTACATATAATTGAATTTTCCGGAAAATCGAATATTATCAATTAAAAAATTTTTTAATTAAGAGCCATATATAGTTTTTATTTTATTGGTACACAATTGGAAAATATAATTTATTTCCAACCTTTATACTAATCGAATGATTTGTTGCGCACAAGATACAAGTAAATATACCATATAGTTGTAGAGTAGTCAAAAAATAAAAAATGTTCATAAAGATGTGGATGCATTAAAATAAAAACGATTCACAAAGTGTAAAATGTCGTATGCATTGAATCAAAAAGATAGTCTAAATTTATTAATTCAAACTATTAGTAAATTCGGTTTGAATGCGTGAAGCGATAATATCTTCTACATGCCGAAACATTGGAAATTGATTAAATTTTGTAATTTTGTAAATGATCATTAAACTTAAAATCTATAAATAGAGTAATATTTTCTTTCAACAATAAGCTTTGCCAGCCAAAAAATAATATAACATTCTTTTAACTGTTTATATTTAGATAATAATTTAATTAATAAAAACATTGAAATTATCTATTGAAAAATATACGGAAATTATTTTCATATTATTAATATCTCTACAACATAATTTGAAAAGACGCATTATTATTTCAGTATAAAGAGCCATATACGGATGAAATAATTCTCCTATATATATTGAAAGTTTAGAAGCTTCAAAGAAAGCAATTTAATTGAACTGCTAGCCATAACATATATATTATAATAGTTAGGGTTATAATTAAAATAGATTTTCTACATACAAATAATAATTTAACCAAATTTTTGTGGTATTAAAATGGGGAAATTAGAAATTTTTATATTTATATCAAAACTAATAAATAATGAATTTTTAAGGAATATTTTCTTTTAAGATTTCAATTTAAAAATTTAGTTTATTGATAAAATTAAGGACATTTATAAATTGGGTTTTTTTTAGTTTAATAAATTTCAAAGCATAATTTGCTATAATTAAAATATGACTATTCAAAAAAGTGATATTAAACCATAATATATTGGTAAAGGAAATAAATAAATGAAGTTATAATGCCTATGATTTGATAATATTTATGAATGAAATTTGTCTTAAGTATATAGATATACCAAAGAAGGAGTAATGAAATATGTTCAGTATAAGGATATACTGTAAGAATGAGTATTCTTATTTATATAAAGAAATTATTTTATGACTTATGTTTGTGCGATTAATATGCAGCCATTATTATATATTATTATTAAATGTGGTAGAGTTAACGAAGTGTATAATAACCATCCTATATATAAATATATATTGATTATAGGAAATAGAAGTATCATTATATACTATTAATTATAATATAGTAAATAATAGTATTTTATAGTTATTATTGGTTGTTCCAAACAGCATTTTTTTTATTTTAAATTACATAAAATTAATAAGCATAATTTTCATATTATTTGTTTTCCTCAGTTTTTATTATATTAAACAATTGATGATTCATCTTTTATTGTGAGTTATATATAGAAAAAATACACCACTATAATATAATGAGAAATAGTAAAATACTTTAGAATTTATTCAATTAAATTAAGAATTATTTTATATTGTTTCTTTCATATAAGGTTTTCAAATATATCATCAATATTATATAGTAAAATACCATATATATTGTAGTTTTGAGTGTTATAATCATATATTATTTGTTATATGGATGCATTTTATATATTATAAAATTTTATGTTATAGGAATGAATTTATATTTTGTGTGTGTGTGTGTATATGTTTCAAAGGGGACTAAAATAAATAAATAAATAAATAAATAAATAAATAAATATAAATAATTCTAAAAACAAATAGAAAATAATTTTAATGGTTCTCTATTTATATATAAATATAAATTCCATATATATATATACGATAGATGCATAAGTTTTATATATTCTTTGTTCATCGTATCCATTTTTCAAATGCATATATATGTGCACAATGTACATGCATATAAATCTTAAAGTTGTTTGTTCATGGTATTCATTGTATATATACAATATATATATATATATTTGAAGATGTTTGCAGTTTAATGTTAGAAGATGTTCATAAATAAAATATCAAATGGATTTTTTGCGAATTTTTCCGCAATAAGAATGTATTATATATTTAGGAACAAAGAGTAACAATGCATTAACTTAATTGAATATAATATTTATACAATGTATTTATACAAAATACATGTATTGCAATTTGAAATATATAAAAATGTAAGTGTTGTGTATTTACACTAATAGAGATGTGTAGAGATTTTCTTAAAGTTTTTTCGGTTCGTTTTTATTTGATTTATATGTCACATAATAAATAAAATTTATACAGCACATTTTATTGTTTTGTATTGCACATATACCTATATATATATATATAATATCAATAATATATAAAAAATGTATAACTCTGTTTTGACTACGTTAAGCCATATATACAAATAACAACACATTTCACATATAAATCTATAATCTATAATCTATAAACAATGAATAGATATGTATCGTGACAAAAGTTAATTTGACATTTGAACAAATATATTTATTTATACTATTTTGTTTGTTATATTTATAAATGACACAAAAATGGGATATCATAATTTTATTTATTTTTATGAAAATATAAAAACAATAACATATCTCGTGTACATAAACGTTGATGTGAATGACATTTATGAACCAGTTGTATAAATAATTATGAGAGTGCATAAAATTAAAATAAATAATATTGTAAATAAAAGTGGTTATAAATATCATATAATATAATAACAAAATCATTGAGTCGAATGAGTTAATGTATATTTTTCTCAATATATATATATATATATACTATCGATAACCAAATAATATAGTTGTGAAAGGATGTAACCGGATGCTGTATAGTACATTGAAAGCACACGTATAACGATGATTCAAATTTGCAACGATGCAACCGAGTGTGTTATTGTTAAATGAGAAATAACTAATAATTATAAGTGATTTTTTTTAAAATTTATCAGAATTCACTATAAAATAAAACTCTTATTATTATGTCTTTCTATATATTATTAAATATTATATCCGAATATATATTACAAATATATATATATCAATTTAGGAAAACGTACAAAGAATTACGCATATACGGAAATTTTATTTCTATTTAATTATACAATATTAAAAAATTATACGTTAAATATTTTAATGTTGTAGCATTAAATTTTATTATATGATTCGTTTTTACTAAACCTAAGATATACGATGAATTCATGGTTTGATTGATTGGTTTTTAAATAGAGGAATGTATTGCCAACACTTAGACCACAATGGATGGATTGAGCTCTGCCTAGTCCCCTGTTTGTATGAGTATGTAACAATACACCATTTGGATCTATCATATTGTATCTAAGCTCAACAGATTTTTATTAATCTAATTTTAAAAACGCACAAATAATAATTCAATAATTTTTAGTATATGAATATAAGTGCGGAACATTTTTTTCATGCATTCATATACGAACTCACAATCCCCTGGATTAAATGACATACGTTTTAACCACTAAATAACAACTGATTGTTTAATATAAAATAGATATAGAAAATTGATAAGTAAAATTATATTGTTAAAATGTACAATTTTTTCCAAACTTTAATTTACATTATAGATTCGAATATCATTTGTGCACGCATATACAAAACTGTCACTGTCGCTGTCGCTGTAAATAAAACTAAATTATTTGGATATTGATAACAAAATCTTTCTTATTATACAATGAATATATAAGGCGATATATTATATGCGAAAAATATGTTAAATATTCCAAATATATGGTACAATATATTCTTATATTATTTATTGGTTTATTGTTCCCATATGATTGCGTTTATAATTTAAATGATTCATTGCGCGCCATATATATATTTTCGTTATTTATACAAACGGAATACTTATATATGTTATGTGGAAAACATTATAAGCTTTTTTATATATATATATGAAAATTAGGAAAATTTTACGACTTTTTCTATGTCTATACTATATTTTATTTATACAATATGTTTAATAAATAATAAATGTATACTATAAATATTAAAAGCTCTATATATACAATATATTTTTACAACCAATACAAATAGAATCCATCCATCAAAATGTTAAAATTATATAATAAATAAAAGTCAAATTATATTATTATTATTATTATTATTATTATTATTATTAGAACATGTTAAGGTAATTTCTTTTTCCAAGTTAAATCTTCTTATAAATATATTCTTAAGATTTCAAGTATATCCAGCTATTTGTTTTCACAAGTTTTATTGTACATACATGTGTAATGTAAAGTAAAGTAAAAAAAAAAAGTCATATGTGTGCGTGTGTGTGTAGACATAATATTAATGATGATTGATTATATTTGGTATATTGATAAATTTCACGTATATGTAAATGTAAATGTATATTATCCATCTACATATTGTAATATATACAGGATGTATTCTATCTATATATATATTGTACATCTAAAACACAAATTACTTGTCTTAATCAAATAATCATTCATTGTATATGTGTTATATATATACATAAATTGCTTTATGATGTTATACAAAAGAAAATAAATATGATGATTAGAAAAAGTAAAGTAACAGCAAAAATTTTCCATCATAATTACAATATAATATAAATATTATAAATTATTTTAATTATAAAATATATATATATAGAATAATATTTATGATCATTAGTTTCATTAATATAATGCTTGTATTCTAAAAATATATTATAAATTTTTACTACGTTTTTCTTCTCGCTGAATCTTAAATGCATATAGCAGAAAGAACACAAAAAAATATATAATCTATAAATTTTATAGATGAAAATAATGCTATATAAAATTTCCGTTGACAAATTGACAAATGCATATAGAGCACAAGAAAATAAAAACAACAAGAACAAGAACAAAAAAAAAACAAGTGTATATCTTATAAAGAAAAGTTAATTATATTAAAAAATTCCACTTTTCCTATATTCATGTTATGTTCTCTATATATAGATATATATATAGTTTCTTATTTTATTAACATAAATTCTATTTCAAAGTAAATTAGATTTCCATAAATACTTATAAATAATGAAACTAAAGAAGAGATACTTGATGCATAGAACATTTTGCGTATGTGGGACTATAAAATGTGTATAAATTAACACGAGATTGATGCTTTTTATATACGCAGAAGAATTATGCGCGACCGCAAATGTCGTATACGACCAACAGCTGTGTACCTTGAAGCCAACTCTTTATACATTGCCCAGATGCTTGTCCTGTTCCACCACATCAAAAACGGATAATAATTTATGGAAAAACTCAGTTTATCTAATGTGATCTGCGCCGTCGGTTAACTATTATATATTATATAGAGATTGTTTAAACCGAACAGGAATTGTCAAAGAATTAAAGTAAATTTTAAATAAATATATTAACTAACGTGTACCGAAAATACTTTCATTAATTAATCTCGTGAAAATGTTTGTATACTATATGACACTTTGACTGCTCTATTCGTCTGGCACGTCAACTGACTTTTATCTGTTCCCAATGTCAAATTTTTGACATTATGGTATAAGGAACAAGATTTTAGACCGTTGAAGCATTTATCAAAATCGTTATATCCAAAATACCATATTTAATATATATAGCCGCGGTGGTATTACGTTCACACTGAATGGTATATAATAAATTTAATATTTTTCGAAAATATGTTATTTAAAGTTTATAACAATATTCTGCATATGCATTGGATTAAATAATGATGTTAATAATAATATAATATAAAAATAATGCAATTATCGAATATTTTTTTAATAACACATGTGATATGGATAATATTATATCATATTTTTATTGAGTTTATATGTGAAATAAAATTAAATTAAATATATTTCATGTACCATACAGCATCTATGATATTGTATTTATTATGTTTCGTGATACCATGCATATATTTCACGTATAATTAACCAGCGATATATCACTGTGATAATTATAGCACATTCCATTTCATTTCCAATTCAAATATATTATATTAGAAACACAAATCAATAAAGTGTATCGTGATAGAAGATAATTAAAGTAAATTTTTTTCCTAATTAGAGATCTAAATATATATATGGATATTTGTCGATATAATCATATATTGGTGTTATATATATATCTGCATTAAATATTTATTAACATATACATACATGCGTTTACACATAAGTTTTGCGTGAAGTTAAAGTTGAAGAAAATAAATAAACAATATATTTTTCATCGATATGGTTACATATAAATTCTTAAATTGTATGGATATAAATAAATAAAAAATAAAAAAAAAATGTTAGTATATAAATAAATTAAGAAAAGAAATTATAGTAAGACATATTTTTTTCTATATATAAATATTATTTTAACTCTAAAGTTAGTATTATTATTACTATTATGGTATTTGTGTAATTTTCCCACTTACATATTATATAATAAATTAAAAAAAAGTTTTAGATTTTCTTTCTTCTTACTTGTCATTTAATTTATATGAAACGAAATTCTTTAAAATTTGTATACATTCATATTTTCACATACACATAAGACATCTCTAAACTATATCTCAATGTCTATACTTGAATGTCATGTTATTCCAATTAAAATTCCATATAAAAATTAATTTAAATTTATTTAACATAATTGTATATGTAGAAAAAATTAAATTTTTATCTAATATGCATGCAGTTCTAAAGATATTGCTCCGCGAATCTCTAAGATATAGAGTTAAAACTTAATACACACAATATTAAACAACTTTATGTTAAACAAATAATTTTATAACACTTTTACTATAAACTATAAATATAAATCATATTTTTTATTGTATAAGTGTTGTTGTTGCATATATATATGTAAAGAAATAAAGGTAAAAAGTTTTTTTATGACATTTTTATAATTTTTCTGACGTCACGTATATCCTTTACAGTTTCTTTAAAACTTCTCTAAATTCTATACAGATGGTATATATACGATTACATTACACAGTACACCTCTATATGTATTTGTATATATAATGTTAAACCTAAATGTAAGATGTAACTAACCTATACGACGATATGTATCAAACTTTATTCATTATACTATAATATAATAGTACATATATTAAGGGTAAAAAAAGAAAAATTAAATAATGTTGTGTCAAAAAGTTATTTGTTACATTATTTTATATTACAATATTATTATTTTGAATGCGCTGCGCTATACACCTAACAAAAGTTTCTCTTTTGGCATATAAGTTTTAAGTTTTTTGTTAAATAATACATTAGTTTATAGCTGCAGCAAATTATTACAATATGTATTTTTAAAAATAAAATAAATGTTTACAACATGTTATAACAGTTGATGTTATATGTGTGACGATGATGCGATAAAATAATTTGAAAATTTGAAAATATATAAATGTTTTCACTCGGTGAGAGAAATTTTGAATATACAGCTTAAGAGTAGTATGTAATTTCTACTAATAACTTCTAATTAGATAGACAGCAAATACAAAAATAAGAAGACGTTCCACTTAAATGATTAAATTTAGTCGTATTGGGAGCGTGATTTCAAGAGTACGCACCATTACCAGCACCAAGTAATGCTACTACAAGTGGACTATATATACACTATATAATATTTGGCAACTATATACGCATTACATGTAGAAGTATATATAACAATTCACAAAATGGTTTGTGGCAATTACGTTTTGATAGACATTTCCCTATAATTCAATTATTTTCATATGAGTGTACAATACAAATAAATAGCATTTTCTATACATGCGGTATAAAATATAAAAAGTATATATCCTTCATTACACAGCAGATCATAGCTATATAGATATTTATTCAATTATTATATAAATTCTCCATATAGCTACAAAACTTTTCTACTACATATGGATTTACCATTTTTCGTACACTCTGCGATGATAATAATTATAGTTTTAAGTATATAAATATTATATATAATATAAAGACAATTCTGTATAGTATAAACAATTACAAATTAATACCCTTATACTCATATAATTGTATGTACATTGATGAAAGATGAAAGAATGACAAATCAATTTTATAAGATAATTTCAAGGGTATAAATACGATTATAGTATACAGTTTAATCAATCACGTTTATATAAATTTATTGTAGAGAAACCAATTATGATTTATGGTATAATAAAAAATTATCAAGATTAAAATAAATAAATATTTCTGTATAGAGACTATATAAAAGAAAAAAACGAGGATAAATATCGATGTCAGTGTGCGTATACATATTATAAAATAATTCTATTTGAAATTTAAACATATTGAAAAGCTCTATAAAGCTCTATATAAATAAACGGGTGATAACTAAAAAAAATAACCAAATATGTTTTAAAGTTAAAATCCCCAAATAAGCGGTATTTTAACACAGTTCAGTTTCACTTAACTTAACTAAATAATTTAGTAAATAGTCATGGTGAAATTTAATTTTAAATTTAAAATAAACTTATAATTAATAATATTGTGAAAGGAAACGAGATTATATGCTTTAAGTTTGTTAAAATTTTTTAATTTTATCGCACCCGTTTATACTTTTACAAATTCATAAAGAATTTTGAATAAAATATTTATATACAAAAAGGAAAAAAAAACTGAATTTTATGTTTGATGAATGAAAATGATAATGTAGGTGGATGTGATGTAAAATGGTATATATAGGAGTTATTCAAGCACACACTTTTAAAATATAGTAGTCATATTAAAATTATACAACACTAAAATCAAGCACTATTCTTTAGAATTTTCCATTTTCCGATTTCATTTCCACTTCATCCATATACACAGTTTATATATATATACATACACACAACGGTGCGCGTGAGTGAACAATTCAATTTACCTGTTATTCATTGCAGTTCAGCAATTGTATACAATAATTTATATAAATATACCAATTGATACAAAATAATTTTTCGATGAGCTATGTTATTAATTGAAATATTTTGAAAAGTATGTCTTCATATACATTGTTAACTTCTGAATAATAACACTTAATTAAATTTTTAAAAGATATTTGTTTTTATGATTTAATGAATATGAGAAAAAGGTATCAATAGAAAAATGTTGGACAATTTTTTACACCCATATCACAACCAGAAATAAAATTCACAATGTCCCACGGCAGTTGGCATCATTTGTGCTCCATAACCACATGCGTGCGTCACTGAATTAATTATATTTGATTACATTATCCTATATGCGTGTACACACAAAATAGTGACATTCAACTATTATATTTAATAATATGAAACTCTGTCATTTTGATCCACAATCACCTATATTATGTTACGTATATATAAATATATAGATTTTTGTTTGTAATGATATTATTTTCATATATACAAAATACAACTGTTTCAACAAATACGCGTATACGTATAAATATAGAAAACAAAACGAATTGTATATATGCAAAAATATGTCTGATGATTTATTATATACATTTTCGTTGTCGGATTAATATTGTCTGCATAATGTGTATTTGGATATGTATATAGTAAAAAAAAAAAAATAAAAGAGTACACTTGAACATATGCAAACAAAAGTACACATGTTTAAAAATAAAGAAAAAGTACCCCCTTTTAATATTATATAGAAATTATTATTGAAGTAGACATTTACCAAAAAAAAATATAAAAAATAATAAAGAATTCAATTCCATTTACAAAATTACAATACAAACGAAAAATAATATATAAACAATGTATTAAATCAGAGTTAAGGATTAATAGGCAAAAAAAAAAAAAATAGTATGTCTCTGTTTATATAAATTTTTTCTAACACTTTAATGTCTTCTTCATTGTATTACTAAATATATATATAGTATTGAAATTTAAATACAATTAAATATAATCCGTCGCATATATCTGGATGCAATGGAATAACAAAATTATTCATATAAAAATGATACACTTTAATAAATGTAAAAAAAAAAAAGTTTAACAACAAAAAAACTCGGCAACCAACAACAACAGGATATTAAACATCATTAAATTTGGTTTTCCTTATAATAACGTGACCAAAAGACCACGCAGAGATGATATGTATAGGCACGATTAGCAAGCAAAGAAAAACAAGCTATTATATACTATTTGCAAATATAAAATTTGTACGTGTTTTTCATACCAAAAAAGAACTTTCTTTCTACATTTCCGTCTAGGCTTAAAGTCTATACAAATACATGTATAAGAAAATCTGTACAATTTAAATCTATTTTTATTAATGTATATGGGGTAAGTACCAATATTTAGATAATGAGAAATAAGTCTTTTAAATAATTTAAATTACATGTATTATATAATTAAAGATTACCTTCTACACCGCCCCGATAATAGAATATAATATAATTAAAATTTATCGAAAAAAGTGTAAAATTTTTTTGTATAATGGGGACATACATAACCTATCGGAATTGTTGCCTCTAATTTAAAATCCAATGGTATTTTTCTATAGATTTTGTAATAATTTCACTGTTTAAAAATCGTACACTGCGAGTTATAATTATATGGACATGGTACTATAAAAAGATTTTATATATTGTGCATAAAATACATCCAGCTATACAAGCCATATATACATGCGTAAATTATCTATACGACACCCTGGATTTTATAATTTGCGTAAAAGTGCATTGGTATAATTTGATAAAATAAAAAGATCAAATCAACAGGATATGTAATTAAAATTCGGATCATCTATTTGTAATGGAAACTATATAAATATATATATAAAGAAATAAATAAGGATAACATCTGTGTGCTGAAATTTCAATTATCACTATCTGGTACTCATTTTGGTCATTAACTTTCGTTTCTTCCATTTGGACACAAAATTATTAATTTTTGTTATTCTATTTATTTAAATTATAAATTGAAAATATATATTATAATTTAATAGGTGTAAATCGATATATGGATTGGCGATAGTATTTCAATAATTTCGGGTTATTCAACTATAGAAAAATAATTATGGTATATGAGAGAGAGAGAGTGGTGAAATACTACTTTTCAGACAATATTTTGAAAATACTTTTTACTAATTTGGCAATTGAGAATTCGAATAGTGCGGTTGTGTAATTTTATTTGTAAAGAATTTAAAGTATGCACATAATTTTCATTTTGTAAAATACACATAGTTGAACAATTAAAAATTTTAAATTAAAATAGATATAGCATTCGTTGCTAATATCATTAAATTTTCATAATTCACATAGGTGCGTTTGGGTATTATAATAACAATTTGAGGAAATTAGTTAGTTATTGTTGGGGAACGTTTATATTTAAAAAAAAAAACGATTTCTTATGCGAATACTCTATACTTCTATATTCCGCTTAAGTTATATAATTTTATAGATCACCATAGATTTTGGGTTGTAAATTTATATAGTGGCTACTCAAATATGGAATTCCCGTTGAAATATTCAATCTATATATCTTCGGTTTTTAGATTATCGACGCCGTTCAGAAAACAATCGTAACCGGTACAAAAATATAAATTATAATTTAAAGTATTCGAAAAAAATGATATTATAACCCTCAAGTTGTTGTTATAAATAGAACTTATTTATATAATTTGTTCATATATATATATATATAGTTTGAAAACTTAAAATTATTAAAATATAAAAATCTATTGATAAAATATTAAGTGTATACAAAGATAAAACCAATTTTCTGGAAAAATGATAAATATCCGCTATTTTTTCTTACAACATTTTTTCACATAAATTAATATTTTTTTAAATGTGCCAAAATTTTTATTTTATCTACATATACTCATCATTCATCCCCATATCCCCTTATTTATTTCTCTAGCAGCACGCATTTCGTATAATAACTAGGTTACTTAAAAGCTCAATCGTTGCCGCAAATTCAATTGAATTTTGTTTGTCATTTTTTAAAATTTATATTTATATGAAATAGTAAAATCAGTAAAAGTGATAATTTTAATTTAAAAGACTTAATTTTTAATTGTATAATAAAACATATATGATATATTAGATTATATAATAAAGGACATCATACAATGGAAATATATAAAAATTATAATTATAAGAATAAATGCGGTATAAAAATACAAATATATCATTGCGATATTATGCGACGGCCTATATATTTGTGTATAATAAAATAATTTCTAAAACTTACACATTTTGATCATTGTTATTTCTTCGTTTTCCTCCATATTATGATTATTATTATTTTAAAAATGAATAGAAATACATATATAGTTTATAAAAAAATAGAAACAAAAAAAAAAAAAAACCTTAACTTGAAGGCTATTGCAACTTGAAATCACTTCATAAAAATTTTAATTCAAATATACATGCTCGCGTATAATAATAAATGTCTATATACAATATATTGTTTGCAAAACACAATTATTTGCAAAACTGCACCTTTTTAATTTTGTTAACAATTACAAACAACAAGAATTGTTTATCAAACGGAAAATAATTAACAATGATAATATAAATAAAACAAGGATATAATAACAAAAAAAATGCACTTCTTTGTGACTAATATAAAAAGAACTGTTTTTAAATATTGTACACGCAACAACAAAAATAAATACTATATATATGCGAAAAAAAAAAAATCAATATAATGAATGAATCAAAACACCCCAAATTTATAAATATAAATTTAGTATATCTTGCTCCTTTTCCTATTCGGTTTTTGTTAGAATATAGATGATGATTACATCTAGTTTAAATAGAAAAAAAAAAAGGAACTTTTCCGTTTTTGTTTTCCAACCCTAACCGAAATAATTCTATTGTGTTTCATTTTTTTTTTCTTTCACATATTTTAATCACCAATAATAACCAAACATTTCCATTCATAAAATATCACAAATTATATATTATATAATAAAAATTATGCACAATTTTTTTAATTTATAAATACTTAAATAAATTAATAAAATTTATTTTGTTTATAATTTACAAAAAAAAAAAATATAAATAAATATTTTAGTTTGATAATTTTATTTTGTATTTGTTTGTTGTTTGCAAACACACATGATTTTTTTTAAAAAATACGTTTATTCATTCTCATTGCATAAGAACAACATCAATTCACGACAAAAAATACAATTCAACTAAATGTGAAAAGAAAACTTTATTATATATTTTGTTATTAGTGTCTGTTCATCGAAGCACAACAAAAAAAAAACACATGTACATAAAAGCAGCAGCTCCTAAACCAGTTCTATACATAAAATAATATTATATGAAAATATAAAAATAATGCCCGTCCGTTCCTCTGCTACATATGGTTTTTATACTTTAACGTTGACTCAATATATATATTATAGTCTCGCAGTCAGTCATCATACACACAAACACACACAATGTGAACACTGGATATATTTTTGCATTATAATATATAGTACGTACAAAAACTTATAACAATACAAGCAGCAAATACGCAATCAATTCGTCGAAAGGAGAAATTTGTCCTATGTTGTATTGTGTACTGTGAGAGAATTATTTTACTATCGCATATATAACACTCAAATATACAAATGCGTTGGCGTTACCGTATGCATTGCATTGCACTCGTCGTTCTTATAGCACACGAATAAATGAAAATTGAGAGATTTTGAATGAATATAGATAAAGATAAAGATAACTATATATAAATAAATTTATATAGATAATTGTTGTGCACATGCACATAGTAAAAAATCTATTCTAAAAATATAACAGTTTGCTGCATGTTAAGTGCATATTGGTTTCTAAATATATAGAACAACTGATCTCCCCATGCATAGGAGAAATGTATTTTAAACGTAATTAAGAAAATTTCTGTTATATTTCCTATATATTGTAAAAATAAAATTTGTGAGCAAATTTATTAAATCGATCATTTCCACAAACATATAATAGTAATAAGGAAATAAATTTATGATATATATCCTTTTTTATTTTTAGTGTGATATGTGTTTTTGTTGGTGGTACCCACCAGATAGATATGGGATAAAATATTAAAAATAAAATTTTATGTTTTTCTTTTTATTAAATTATATATAAATCGTCATCAGACAAATAAAAAAAAAAAGGGTTTATTTTTATATACACACCCTAAAAAATACAACACAACACATTTTTTACAGAAAAGTTACATCATTTTGTATATTTTCAATTGAATTTCAACCGTTTAGTTTAGCATGTGTGTGTGTGTGTGTGTTTGTGTGCTGTGTGGTGATTCAATTCAATTGAATTTTTTTTTTAGGATATATGTGTATAGTTGAAAAAAAGGATATATAATAATATATAGAATTTATGAGTTTATATATGTCCATTTTATTTTTAGCTATATATATTTTTTGAAATATTGGAGAAAAATTAAATGATACTTGAAAATTTGTTGAGTTATAAATATAACAAATGGATAAAATGTATAATGAAATTTTATGTGAAAAATGTAAATAAATACAAAAATAAAATTTAAAAGATTTTTTCGTTTTCATAATTTAAAGATATTTATTTATTTATTCGTTCAATAGATTACGTATGTGAGACGGTTAGAAACTATGAATTACATATATATTTATTAGGAAAGTATAATTACACTTTGTGATTTGCATATACACATAATAAATTACCCAACAAAAACGATTGTTTTGACTGTTGTGTATAGAGGAGCAGGATATGCTACATCAACAGATGTAAAACGATGTTTAAAATCCCATTTAATTTTGCTTAAAACAATCCAAAAAATACTTTGACAAATTGTTAGCAAATGTGTGAAAAATATTTTCAACTCGTTCGTTTCAGATGCATTTGACTTCGCAGTTTGACTCGTCAATCATCTAACACCATATCATGGACTTGATTAATGTTTTTTATTGTTATAGCAGTTTTTGAACCATCTTGGATCATTGGCAGCAAAACTTGTTACGACCATATTTAAAAACAGAGACGGTTATGCACTTTTAAAATTTTTTTAGGAATTTCTATTGGTGTAAAAATATCCAAAACAAAGAATTTATTCACTTAATTCATGTAAGGGTTGAAACTATCCGATACAATTATGGTTTCACGGTTTTTCTTATATATTGTATTTTATAGATAAAAATGAAACATTTGTATTATATAAAAGAAAAAATAAAATCGAACTAGATGTTTTTTTGAAAACTTTTTCATTATAAACTTTTTTTTTTCTTTAGTTTATAAATTTTTAACAAATGATGAACAAAAATGAGAAAAAAAAAAAAAAAACAAACAATAAATAAATTCTTTTTCTTTTAAGAAAAATACACATAACAATAATAAGTTTTTCTTCCGTCAAACTCTTAATGTTGTGGAAAAAAATAAAATAGTTTTCTATACATCGAATTCATAAAACATAAATACGTAAAATATGTAAAAGAAATATAAAGTTCGATTGCGTTGTAATTTTTCTTGTATACATTTTTTATTATATATTACAAAAATTATTTATTAAATTATCTCGATATAAAAAATACCAATGACATTTATATATTCTATATTTTTACGAATTCTTATATAATATAGAAATAATTAACAAATAAAATGCCTTACATTTTATATTACTTAAAACTTTTCATAAATTATAAACATTTAAGTTTTTCAATGTATCATAAAAAAAAAATATGTTGGGTTTTCCTGTATTGTGAGTATTTTTGTATTACATTAACACATGATCGCGAATACATATATATTTTCTAATAAGTAATCAATTCTCTGATTTAAAATCATTTTGTATTTGGATGTGTTACCAATTGATCTTCTTTATTATTAAATACGAGTTCAATACAATATTTAAAATAACTTTTTATCAAATTTATATTTAGATTTTAATTATAAAAGAACAGATATATAAATAAAAACAATTTGAGAAAAATTATATTATTATTACGCACATACTATCTCGTAGACACACACATATTTTTTTCATAAAAGCATATGACTAATAAATTTTCCAATTTATTAACACATCATATTTTCATATAATATGTGCGTTTTTCTTTCTTTAAAATATTCTAAGTATATATAGTGCAAAAACATTATAATATACAATAAAAATTAAATGCTAATGACGTATAACCATATTATTTTTGAAGTCAATATAATATAGGCATCGATTTTGAATATATGAAAACGGCTGGTGATGAGTTAACGAGTTCCATTTGAGTAAAATTTATTGAATTACTAATTGAGATCAATGCCAAAAGTTTTAGAATTTTATTAATTAAAATTGTTAATTCAATTAAATAGTATAGCAAATATGATTTTCGTTGAAAATGTAAGATTGCGAGACAACAAACGAGCATTTTATATTTATATAATTAAAAGTAAACTCAGCAATAATAATGAATAACAATAAGTCGTTTATGAGTGTGCCATATAATCAAGACGACGATAATCACGAAAATTATTGTATATTTAAAAATTGATATAAGCAAAATTGTCATTAACATACAGAAGGTTCCAGATAACAAGGAAAACTGATTCTGACACACCTTAATTTTATATAACAAATACATGCTATTATTTTTCTATATATATATATTTATCGTGTAGAGCGATTACTATATAAATTAAGGTGTGTGTGCCTGAACATCAACTGCCATTACGTTAAATATAATAATTTTCGCGATTATCACCTTCTTGATTATTAACCAGTCTATATTATAGCCTGCTCCGGTAATTTATATGTGTCTCAATTATGTAATGAAAAAAATCAACGTAAAAGATAACTCATATATTCGTGAAAAAAATTACCAATTTATAAGGAATTAATATAATAAAAACTTAAATTCTTATATTTAATATTTAATTTTATATATATTGTAGAAAAAAATGTTCATATATAATATTATATTGGGTGATGCGGTTTGAAATATAAACTTTAAATATACAATACCATAAACATATAGGCATATTCTCAAGAGAAATCGATTTTAACTTTATATAACTTTATTTTTAATGAAATTGCGTATACAATAAATATATGCAATAAATATAATGTGTAAGTGTATTTTGTAGAAAAGTTTTCATCTTAATTCTAATTAAACATATATTTCTATGTATGCGTGTATAGAAAAACTTTACAACAATTCTATTTATGTAGATATATGGTTAAATGAAATAACAATAAATTTAATAATAATTCGGCCCAAAAGATTAAATAATTATGTGACGTTAAAACCAATTATTATAATGAAAACAACAATAACAATTTAAGTCAAAAATTATAATAATAAGTATAGAATAACAATACGAAAAACATTTCCTAAAAATAATTTCCAGTTTATTTTCACACATCTTCTCACATAATTTTCTATAAATATTTTAGTTTTCTTATATACCGTTTATATAAAAAAACCGTCCCGCAATGCTACTTCGATTTTATATATTATTTGATATATACGTCTTAACGTATATATACAAACAATACTTATAAGGAAAATCAAATATAAAGAAAATCTCTCTATATATTTATATATCTATTCTAAACAAATATAAAAAATAGATTTGTTGTTGTTGTTGTTGTTGTAACTACTACTGTGTGTTTTTTTTTCGTTTTTATTTCATTCAAATAAAATTTTGTTGATATACCATTTTTATCGTCACATAACACAAACTTCGGCTATAGATACTTATATTGAGTATTTTCTTGCGCATATACTTATGGTGGTAAGCATATACTTTATTATTAAGACTATATACAATACATTTAAAGTGTATTATGGGTACAAATTAATTCGATGTCTTTAAGTTTTTTTTCATTTAAGTTCATTTCATTGCTAAAAGGTTATTATAATTTTTATGCGGTATCAGCAGTAATATCTTTATTAAAATAATATATTTCATATAAAATTTTATTATAATCAAAAGGGAAATGTCTATGATGTGAAAAATAAAAATTTATTAATAATTTCTTAACATTTCATAAAAAACGGAATAGTTTTGTTTCAAATGTTTATTAAAAAAGGGATCATCGAATTAATTTGTACACGCGATTAAATACGCATATATAGAAATATATGATACATATAGTTTTCACCAAAAATAAATATAAAGAGCACTTAAAATAATCATTCTATTCAGAAAATGGAAAATTATTTTAGTAATTTAATTTTCTTGTTTATTTTTATTATTCTTATAATTTTTTTTTTTTCCTTTATTTTTGATTGATGTTCATTTTTTCACATTTGTTTAATTGCAATGAATGCATTATTTTACTATATAATATATAATGTTATATAGAGAGAGAGTACAAAAGCACATATCAATATAGAATACAGATTCAATATTTTAATAACGAAAATAAATCAAATGCAATCATCATGTCATCATTTCATTTTAATGTGTTTTAAACTACGACCGGAAGATTATATACGATATATTTGGAGTTTTGTTTATTTTTTGATGACACCAATTGATTGATGGACGCTATTACAGAATATATATGTATTGTATTTTTGTGAAAATACAATTAAATCAAATTGCAAAACAAATTCAGAATTTATTGAATGAATAATAATTGGTCCGCGACACACAACTGCGAAAATTCTAAAGCATATACAATTCGGAACAATATTACAAATTGTTATTTAAATTACATCGGAGGATTAAAATAAAATTGATACTATGAACTGATGAAGTGTGTTAAAACAAATTTCTATATAAAATTAATTATAATTAAATTGTTGATTTTGATAAAATGATAAAATTATATTTAATATTTAAATTATGAATGATTCATTCAAATATAAAATTATATATATATTTATATAGAATTTAATCAGTAACAATTATACTATAATATATATCGCGTTAAATTGTATATATATATATATATATTCGCAGACAGTTTTCCTTTCATCACAGGCCAATAAAATTGGAAATGCGGGAAAACACAGTCATCATTAATTCATTGTCATTTTACATTTTAAGTTTATAACATAGCGGGAAAATATTTTGTATAGTATAACTTTTTTTTATTCTTTTTTCACATATATATAATTTGTACAACGACAGACAGTTCTAAAAACAACCATATAATAATCATTATAAGAAGATACATTTTTCCAGTCCAGTCTGGCTGGCGGCCAGATATATATTTTTACATACATGTGATATACAACATTATCTATATTTTATATAAATCCATATTATATAGTATACAAAAACTTTATATACATTCATGAAACTATATATATGAAGAATAAATACGGAGATATGATAATTTATAGAGTTACACGTAGTATTGTGTATAGATGTACAGTATATATATATATAATTTGCATTATATTTTTATATATGGAAAAAACTGATGCACATTATAATGTGTCTAGTCGATGCGGTGTATTCTATATGATGCATGTCATCTCTTGAAATTCTCTTTTTTTTGCATATATGTACTATAGTTTTCATACAGTATACGCGCAACATCGTTTTATTTTGCTAAAAGTCTTCTTTATCGCATCGAGAAAATAAAATAGAAAAACAAACTAATGTATTTTAATATTATAATGAAGGTGTTGTATTAGATATAGTAAATGTGAATAGCGTAGTTAAAAGGAAATTTGAATTTATAATGTAAAACTTTAAATTTTAACGAAGTGAAACAAAAAAAAAATATAGTTCTATTTATTCAAAATGAAATTAAAAATAACAACTTTTACACACATCAGCGTTTATTTTTTGATTATATTTAACAAAAATGATACAATTTTTTCCAAGAAATTAGTTTAATTGCCATAGTTTAATTTTTTTAATTTTCAATGACATTAACGAGTAAATCGCATAAGATGCAACAAATTGATTTTATAATATAGCGATAAATAATCATTTTTTTATTTATTGAATGAAGTAGTGAATTAATATCTTTGAAATTATATACGATATTTGGTGGATTTTTTTTTTTTGTGAATTGTTATACAAAACCCATGATCGATGTTTTTGATTTATATACCAATTTGACTGACATTAATATCTGAGGTCACGATACAATTATAAATGCTTTTACTTATAAAATGTAAAATAACTTGATGAGCTGATTATCAAATGGGATGCGATTTGTTTTGAAATTTTTGTGTGCATGAACAGAATATGTTAATAAGAAAATGTGTTTTCAAAATGGTTGAACAGCTCCACAGATAAAAATTAAGTGTTGAAACATTTACTATAATAATAAAGGTTTTTGCTCGCAGTCTTGTCAACATTATTTATTTAATAACAATACCACAACTTATTGCAAGTTATAGAATCCATTCGAAAATACTTTAATAATTATTTATTTTCATAAAATGAGAAACAAAATAGAACAAAATTTTAATATGTGAGTATTCCCGCATATAATTTCGATACATTAAAAAAAAATACCTTTTTTTATATATATACCCAAAATGTATTTAGGTTTTTTTGTTTTTTTTTGTCTTCATATTAACTCGTATAAATTTTTTTATTAAAACTACATAGAAGTAGTTATGGAAATTATTCATAAAACAACAGATGTTTTTTTGGTTTTTTGTCCCCATATCAATGTGAAATGTATACCGCAGAACAACACAAAAAATATATATTATTATACACAATATTGACATAATTTTAATGAATTATTTAAATTAAATAAGTATGGTATATGTGTATTTAGATCAAACGAAATTCCCCAATTTTCTGTATATAAATTCACATTCACATTTAAATACTGTTTCAATATATTGAATTACGCATATTTATACAAACAAAGTATATCGAAATATATGGTGTAGAAAAAGGTTAATAACCTTTATATGAATTCTTTTAGTTTATACTCCATATATATATATGTATAAACATATTCTTATTACAATATATATATATATAAAATTTATAGTATATATAATATATTATTTATATATGGATATTTGTATATGATATATATATATATATATAAAAAACACGGTGATCATCACATTTTATTCCGGAGGAATACAAAAGGGAAATAAATAACATCAAATAAATTACATATAACATTGTACAAATATAATATTCTCATTTTCTATAAGTATAATTACATATAGAAAAATATAAGTATACGTAAGTTTTAAATCATTTGGACAGATGTATAACTTAATTTATGTATATACAAATATATAAGTATAAAATATTTAAGTATACAACATTGTAGCTATGGTACATATAAACATAAATATTAAATTAATTTTCAGAAAGGTATATAATATTGTAGTAATAATGGTTCTCTGGTCGTTCGAATATACATAACTTGCTACATATATATATACGATTCATTAATACACGCAAATTTATATTAAACAACTAAAATAATAATTTATCATCATCCATTTTTAGTTTTTCAGTTTTTCATATTTTGTATTATTACCATTATGTCATTTTTATAATCATTTTAATTATACATATATTTGTTAGCATAGAAAATGAGACACATTTTGCATATATTTAAATTAAAATAAACAAAATATGTATATTATACGTATAGATAGTACAATATATTATAAACAGAGTGACAGAGTATAGGCGAAACGAATAGGAAAAGTAGCTATGGGCTAATAAAATGAAAGAATTAATATTTCAAATCAATGTCCAATAATGATAACTTTTCATCATTTCATATTTTGTTGTTTTACGATCATTCACTTCATTTTACGATTAGTCACTGCAATGATTGTAAAATAAAAAAACCTTGAATTTTTCAAATTAAAATGGCACAAATTTCGAAAGCTAATTATTGTATCTACCAGAAAGAATATATGTATAACAATTATAAATCGAGTTATTAAACACCAGTGTCCAAAACCATAAGAAATATTTAGAAAACGAATGTTATTTTTATGTTCAATTAATTTTAAATGGTTATTAGCTACACATCCTTATCGTTTGGCCTATCCTAACCGGGATACCCTGTACATAATATATATTAACACACATATAGACATGAATAAACAACATTTTATATTTTTCATCATTCAATCAATAATTTATTATATATTTTATATATTAGATTTTATAGACTTTTATTTTTACATATTATATTGAAATTTTAATAAAATCAAAATTTGTTTCCTATATATTTATGCAAAATACAATACACTCTTATTTGTGATAATATATATGAAATATATATGTTTGAATAAGGTACAAAAGAAAAAACAGAAAATCTGTTAAGAAAATTGCTCTCTTATTACAAAAATAAATGTTTATATAAAATGGGCAGAGTCCGATAAGTTTCCTGTATTCATTTTAAAAAAAAAAGCATCGTTTTTGTGGCAAAATTTTTCCTTAGTTTTCAACATAGTCTCCTTCCAACTCAGCGCACAGACTAATATGCCTTAGTTTCAGCGATAACACCATTGTTCATTCGATTTTCTTTCCAACAAGTAATTTCACAACGATGATGAACAAAATTTACTATTGTAAACAAAATCAACTATTTAACAGAACCGCTTAAAAATTTACGCATCCAAACCCAATACTATTATTTATTGTTTTACAATGAAAACCACATACAAAATTTATATGTTTTGATATAAATAGACGTCGTTACACAGGAAATTTATCGGACTGCCCTCGTATATATGTGAAATATTTATGTTATTACAAATATATATGAATACACAGTAAAACGTCATCGTACAATTTATATTTGAAAAATTTAATATACGTCCAAATGGCATATATTAAAATAGTCTGGTATTGTTGAAAATATACATTATAAAAAAATATTAATAAAGTGTTTATAATAATTTTTTTACTATATATTAAAAGTATAGTCTATTTTTTTTTATATATACGTACAATTCCTAATTCTGAACATAAAATTTTGAATATTTTCCAGTAATCTATAAAGAATTTTTGTTTAATAAAAATTTGTTAGAAATCGTATGCACTCTGATTTCTCATTTATACAATTTTTGGTCACACAATAACAAAAATGAAAGAAAACCTGATTCAAGGACATTTACAGGTCCATCCATTACAAGGATAATTTTTGGATTTTAATAGAACTGATGTTTACAATAGTTTAATTAAGTGAAACGATTTAAATATACAATATATTTTCCTTAAATTTAATAAATATATATATATTATTCTTAGCATAATTGTTGTATTAATTTTAATTCCGAGATCACCCCTTCAGAAATGAATGGTTGTGTATTCGAAAACTATATATAAATATATAGAAATATTATCATAAAAAAGGATTCGGTTATCCTTTCCTTTGCGCAAACGGTCTATACTTGTGATTATACAAATATTAAGAACAAATTAAAATTATAATCATTAAATGAATAAAAGGAAGTTATATAGTACGTCATAATAAAGTGGTATAACTGTAATCTGTGTTTGTAACTCATTCATTCATTCAAACATTTTGTTTTTGTTTTTATGTTTATAATAAAAAAAAAACAAAAAAAAAAGGAAAATCATATAAAATGAAAATATTACACAAACACTTATATGCAAAAATACAGTGAGAAGTAAAATTGTTCACGTATACGCGTAGCTTGTAATGAAAAATACGAGTAGTTATTTCAACAAAAGCAATAACATTTTGCAAAAAAGCAGGATAATTTGATAAAAAGTATGCCAACACGTATGGCAATTAAAGTGAAAGAAGGACATATAAAATATTGAATTTAAATTGATAATTATAATAACAATTACAATTTTGTTCACGTTGAATAAATATTTATTTTAATTTCTTTTATTTAAATATAATAGATTTTCTTCTTTCATTTCAAAAATTGTATTTCTTTTGTAGAAACTGATAGAATTCTTCATTACAATGTATTATACATGAATAATTTTGATTCTCACTGTACATATAAGGAAAAAAGATGAGAAAATTTTCATTGGCATAATGCCAATAATTTACATTGCATTTATGAATTTATTTTATATCATTTTTTTTCTTTTTTATGTTGTTGTGTCTTTATAGTTTATTATTATTATTATTATTATATTGAATATATGCGGGAAAATTTTATATATTAAAGATCTACTATAGCTATAATACGTTATTTTATGTGCAAAGTGCATATAAACATATATATTTTGATATCAATATTATATTATATTAAATTTAATGTTATACATTAAACTATGGCTAAAAATATATACGATTTATAAAAAAAAAATGTGTACACATAACAAAGACACGGCGATGATGATGATGACGATGACGATAAAAATGAAAATAATTGTATAGTCTATAGTGGAAGAGTTAATTATCCCGCTATTAATATACTTTTACATATTATACAGAAAATATGTTGTCAAATTAATCACAAAAGTGTATATACGAGACAACAAAGGTATTTAGGTATTTAATTATTTTTTATTTTGTTTACAATAAATTAACCCCTTTGATTCATGTTAAGTGTTATTATATATAGCCTCTTAATCTTTTAATTTTAGTATTATATATATAGGTTTAAGTATATAAGAAGAGGTGAATTATATATTAGATATCAATATAGTATTTTTTGGTAACTTAATATTTTCATATCGCTTACATTGTTGAATTAATACTCAAAGAAGCAGTGGACAGTGTTCGCATGCTAATCAATTAATTACCAAAATTTACATGTGATATTTTGTAATACTGACAATTTTCTCGCCGTTGAGTTATTACCATTTGTTCGTTTATAGATTTAAAAAAAAAAAGGAATAAAATACAGAATGTTTTCTAATTATTTATAAATTGTGTATAAGTAAAGTGCAAATATAGTATAAATAATAAATACCTTTTAATTACTATATATAGTTCACTATATTTTCAAGAAATATATATATAATGTACAATTAAATAAACATACCGTTCTTATGCTGGACGCACCACATTGATGCCGACAAATATTTGTCGAGGTGCTTTGTGTGGACAACAGAAAAATTGCAATAGGTATATGGGAAATAGAATTTTAAATTTATAACGAGATTATACGAATCGTTCCAGTTATTACAATAGTTAATACATTAATCAAATTATTTAGGGAAGGCAATATTTTGATAATTATTATGTAAATTCACACATGTAATAACTATAAAAATTACAATCAATGAAAAAGTATCCAAACCTCCCAATCACTTTGATATATATTTTACCATTTCAATAGCGTCGCAGTATTTTTAGTTTGGTTTATTATTTTAATTGGTATACAGAATCTTACTTTTTACATCGATTCATTTAAAAAAGCGAACTGTTTATACTAAAAACTATCTGTATATCGTGAATAAATTAGGGTTGCATACTTCAAAATCTTTACAAATATTGTATTTAAATAATTGAAATTGTTCAATGATATATAAAATATCATATTTCCAATATACATATAAACCTATGGTGTTTTTTTTAACCATGCCGGAACTTTAAATTTCATATTCACTATAATTTAACAAATCATCATACAGAAAATGTTTAACGCACTTCGGAAACGCATCCAAATAGAAAATTAAACCGATCGAATACACTATCTAACTACCTATAGCCGATGGATGACAATTTATCAGATATTAATTTCGAAAAATAATACAATAAAAATTATTTTTACCAATAATGTTTAAATTTAAAGTATAGTTTTAGCATGCTTAAAAAAACACCCTATACAGAGAGCATTTATGAATGTGTTCGTATTTATATTTAATTCAAAAACAGAAAAAGAATAATCGATAATCAACCACGCGCTTTTTGTTTTACATATACATAACGAATTCTATAAATATATAATAATGGAAAAAGTCTGCATATTAAATATTAATTATCCAAATATAAAATTGCTAACAAAACAAATTAATTATTATAAAATTAAGCAAAAGAAAATATATGAAACACAATTGATAATTTAATAAAAACTTAAAAACTTAAATTAAAAAAAAAAAATCTATTTACACTTTGTTTTAATAACTGAACATCCGTCGGTGTAATCATTATTATTATTTTTTAAATAAAAGTGTTAAATGAAGCTTAACACAATTTTAACCATTTTTTCTATATTTATTCATTATAAAATACGGGGTTATGTTTAATATAAAAGAAAAAAAAACTTTAAATTTATTTTCATCTAGACATCTATTTTTATTTTATTTATAGCAACAATAAAAAAATTAAACAACTTTTTGTTTTTTTATTTTGAACATAATTTTTTGGGGTTCTTTTTTTTAATTTTGCGCAAAGCAATGAAGTTGCAAACGAGTAAAATATATATGCTGCTGTGAAAAGCCATGAAAATGACAACGAAAATGGTTGATTTTTAGAACAAATTTTCCACAATATTTTCTATACATATAATAATAAAGAAAGTGTCAATATAGAATATATTCACACACACACACACACACACACACACACAGATGCCTACCCACACATTCCAGATTTTCCACAAAACAACACAAATAAAGGAAAACAAAAATATCGGTTTAGAAAAGAAAATTGTAATAGAAATAAAAAATTGTGTTTATAATAATTAAAAATTATTCTGTATTTTATTTACCTGGTCACGGTTTAATTTAAAATCATATTTATATTATTATTAACGTAATAAATTTAATGGAGATTGTTTTTTTGGTATACGCGCAATCAAAATTAAATATTATAAGAATATCAGCTGTTCTCATACACCAATTTGACATAAAAATTTACATTTTTTTTTTTATATTGTGTTGTGTAATTACAAAATTAAATAAATAATTTTATTTATTATTCGCACTCTGTGTAATGTTATACACACACACACACACAAAAACACGAACGCACTTTAAATTCAAATTATTATATAAGTTTTTTTCTAATTGTTTATTTATATAACCACAAATATCCAACAATAATAATAATAATAATTTATAGAAAATAAAAAAAAGGAAATAATAACAATTTTTAATATAATTTTAATTAATGGAAAAAAAAAAACAGAAAATGAAAAAAAAAAATTTACTAGAAAATAAGAAAAAAATTGACAATTGTTTTCTTTTTTGGATTATTTTTTTTTCATTTTCTTATTCGAAGGAACAAATATAAAATAAAAGAACAAAAATAAAATAAAAAATTGGAATACGACCGCGCGCGCATGAATAAATAATATTTGCAAGATGGATGCGTTTTTATTTTATAGCTGTCTTTATTTATCATTTCATTTTTTACCTTTTCACCATAGAAACGATTTTGTTGAATGCGTTATATTGTAGATTATATAGTGTAGCTCTTTTTTTTTTTGTTGTTTTACAACTACCCTTAATTTATAGTATGCGCATAGTTTAACGCAACGTGAAGATTTGAAAGGGGAAAATTTTCTCTTCTTATATTATTGTAAATATACACGAGAACAATCAATAAATTTAAGATCGAAATACATATATGTATTTTATAAAAAAAAAATATATAGGGTGTATAGGGTAGAGATTAATTATCAGTATATATGCCATCATATTATTAAATGAGGGTTGGCTATATATATAAATATATATACATACAAATAATAGATTCGATAAAGTTATATGTATAACGATGAGAAGGGAAATACAATTTTCTCAGAGTTAAATGATGTAATATATTGAAATACAGTTTAACAAATATACACTTTACACGTTCACGGGACTACAAATAATTATCAGAGAGATTAAGGGTTGTTTTTTTTTTTTTCTATGCGTAAAATATGTATTTAGAGATATTGAAAAAAAAAAAAAAAGGTAACTAACCCTATAATATATTGTAATAATATTACTAGCCATATAAATTTATCAATAAGTAAATGAATGATCGTCCGTTTTCTATATAGTAAATCCCGCAGGAGGTAACAGAATATAAAGAACTCTGAATTTTATATAGATTCAACATAAAATTAATATTTTTATTGAACAATCTTTAAAATTTTATGAGTTGTCGTATAAAAATGTATCGTATAAAACTATAAATATGGCGTTTGTTTTAGAGTTATATGAAAATCATATATAATTACCACCAATGCAAAGCAATGAAGCAACGAAATTTAACTCCAACTTCAAAATATATTTTATAATTTTTATACATTCTGAGATATCTATATGAATTTGTATGTAGTTAATAAGAAAATGCCTCGATTGGGTGTTGGTTAACTTAACACCAGTTAACGCCAAATCCAATATATATTAGGTGTCAAAAAATAAAAGAATGTGTGATTTATGTAGAATTATTCTATAATAGCAAATATAATACGATATTATCAAAAATTACAGATGTTTTACTTAATTACAATATTTCTGTATGAGCGATTAGCCCATATTGGGGTGTGGGCAGTAGGACATTGTAAAACTTTCAGTACAGCATCCAACACCAATATTTTCATAGATATCCTGTTTTTTTATTCCCTATATAGACATAAACGAACAAATGGTAACTTATTTTTAGTTAACAAATTTTTGTATATTTACATTTTTACTAATATTGGATAATAATTATATTTAAAATATAGTTGATTCATCAGAAAATACAATCATTTGTTTTTGAAATATATATATATGTACATTGAGAGGCTACTATATATATATGTATTGATTAATGAACAATTTCAAACAATAAGATATCTACGCTATTTGTATTACAAAGGATATATAATAATTTACCAATTGTACTGTAATCATTATTTAAATATTTGTATTTACTGAAAATACAGTAATGTTAAAAAATAATTATGCACAACTATATTAACAACCAAGTTATTCGGATATCTTCTACAATAATAATTATTAAGGGAAAATGAAATCTTATGGGAAAATAATTCTAAATATATTTCACGTAAAATCTCGATGATAACTTTTGGTGATGTATAAAGAATGGTATATTTTTAATGCGACAAATTAAATTATACGTTACAACCACAATTGAATTGAAATTAATGAAAACTGATATTTTACCATCGTAAATTATTTGTACTAATTTCCAATTTGACGATTTCCTCTTATTATACATTGATTATTTCGAAAGAAAATGACTTAGATCTGTGACAGTTGTGCACGCACTTACTTTTCAACATAATTGTATGCTTATATAAATAATTTTAAAAACCATATCATTTATAATATATTCTTTGTTCGAATGTGAATGGGTGCAGCGCGCGGACCACTCTCATTTCACATTCCAAATTTCCCCCATTTAAATTATAATTGTCTGTAATCTATATTGTTACACAAAAAATATTTAAAAAAAAAGGGTCATTTTGCATGTAATTCCATTTTTTTTTTTTAATAATAAAAATTCAAATAACAAATATTTACACAATGAAAAAAAAAAATGCAAGCGAATATTAAATTTTCTGGTTTTAATAAAAGGATTTTATGTGTAAGTATATATTCAAAAAGGATATGATAATAATATAATATTAATATATTAAAAAATAATAAAAAAAAACTTACCTTATCTTCAGCCTCTTCAGCTCGTTCTTCAGCTTCAAGAACACGTTGTTCCAGTTCTGATAACTGAAAAAGCATAGAGAAAAAAAAAAAATCAAATTAGATAAAAGTTTTAAATAATATTTGTAAATAACAATTTCATTATGAAAAATACAACAGTAAAGTTTTGTATCGAATACAAAAACCAAATTTTCTTTTAAATAATAATTTAAAATGTCCCCTGTGAAAAGAAAAACCGATGTTGCTATACAATGCAAGGTGGGGCAATTTAGAGACGATATACTGTTAACAACAAAAAGTTATACAATTTATCACTGAACGGTTTTTATATTACCGCAACAATTTATTCAACACACAAACCTAATCTACACAAAATACACACAAACACACGTCACTATTATCAGATCCATAAATAAAACTATAATTTGTTTGTGTAGAAAACAGGACATTAAGGAACAAATTTATTATCCTGTAATTTTTTTTTTTTTTTTTTTGTTTAGAAAAATTGATTTTCCATTTTCTTTCTATATACACATATTTACATACATAACACTTATTGTATAATATATAGAACAAATTTTCCATATTATAAATTTTCAACTTAACTATATATGTTGTGTATGTGTGTGTGTGCTGTGTGTGTGTGCTGTTTGTATGAGAATGTACATAACATATTTTCCGTAAAATTATGTGTGTTATTTTGTCATTCCTTGAATATTTCCATGCATAGTGTATGGTTGTAATTCCTGTGTGTTATGAAAAAGTAATGTAAAACACACACATTACCATAGACTTATATAGCGACTAGCACACAATAAATAAATAGAAATACTTTTTATTATAGGATAGGCAAAAAGAAAAGACGAACAAAAAAAAACTAAAATTAACGTTGTGGAATAATTTGCTGCTAATATTTTACAGGCTATTTATTATTATTATGTTGTTGTTGTGGTTGTAGTCACTATATAGTTTTTATTTATATTTTTTCACAGAAGGGTCGATTTTCTTTTTCTGCTTCCGATTTTTACACAGTTTTGAAAAACTATAGAAAAACACTCGTATTTATAGATGAAACACACACATATATTGTGCACTCTTTTTGTACACAAGGATATATGAATTTTCTTTTATTATCATTATTATTATTTTGTTATCGAATATATATTGAGTATTATTTAATGAAAATTTGGAAAATTTAATTTAAAAATTGTTATAAATTGTTGCATTTTAATAAAATTTAATATATGATTATAAGATAATTTGATTCACTTAAAAAACCGATTGGCACACGGTTATAAAATGTATAATGGAAAAAAAATGTATGTGGTTAGGTTAAAAAAAATTATTGTGTCGTTTCGCATGTGATGAGGGTTTTTTTTTTTTTTTTTTATAATTTACGGAGTATTAAACAATTTGTATAAGAATTTTATTATTTTTTTTTTAACAGGACAGGACAGCTCCTTCTTATACACAACAAAAAAAAAATGAAATGTTTTGATTGTATAAGGATTAATATTATTATCACTATATGAAAAGAAAATGTATATATTTATAGAGGATGTTATGTATTAGATGACGTATGGTTTTATCTCATTTTCTTTTATACATAGTTACCAGAGAAGGGATTTGACACAAGTCTAAAATATTATATGATGTTTTTATGAGCGTATTCAATATTTTGTATTTATTTAGAGATATTTTCACATCGATGATGGTGTGTGCGACATACATATTAATATTAAATTTAATATTAAACCAATTTTTTTCTGTATATATATATAATTTTATTTGATTGACCTAAATAATTTTCTTTAGGTCGTCGAATTTATACACAATCATTATTTTGAAATATGTTAACAAACAAATTATATTTTAGGATAAACAATACTGAATCCATCCGCAGCATAATAAAACAACGTCTATATTATACGAGTATAAAAAAAAAAATGAAAAGATATACAGAAAAAACTATACGTACAACATAAATACTCGTATATATATTTAAATTCTATATTCTAAATAAATTTCTTTTGGGGTTTAAAGTTTGTCATGTTTTCATTTTCTTTTTTATGAAAAATGTCATCTTGTAAACGAAAACAAACAACAACGAAAAAAAAGGAATTATTTTATTTTTACTTGAATGAATAAAACTAACATTGAATAAATAATGTATTTACTTATTACGACACAAATATATATATATATTTTATATATAAAAAAGGACATACACAAAGTAAATATTTTCATTTCAAAGGGATTTTGTTATATTTTGATATAGTGGTGGAAAAGGTATTAATGCCAGTATGAAAATCTTAATGTTTACACGCATATAAGCAGTATTTGTTTATTTTCTTCCTTATCCGCCTATCCGCCTTTAATAGTATTTCCATTAATGTACAACATATACATTATATGCATTTTCATATATAATTTATTGAATTTGTTTGTTTTTTCTTTTATATTTTTTTGGTGTATGGTTACGCAAAAACACGAAAAGATAAACAAAAATATTTAAAATTTAGGATTTTCATATTGAACGTATATATGATGAAAAATAAATGTTATTTTTTGTGCTTATACATATAATAATATTAAATTATATATATATTTATACGTCGATTATTGATTTGCCAATGTATGAGATCATATGTGAAATGGTTTAAGCTATTATTTATATAATATTATGAGCATATATGTAAAAATTCATCAATGTTTCGATAGATGTGTTAATTACTACAACTGATGTTATGTGAGTGAATTATTTCTAAATAAAAGTAAAGTATTAAATTTTCAAAGAATTATTAAATCAGTTGAATAATTTTCAATGTATCATTATTTTCAATATACCGATAATCGAACGAATTGAATGATATCGCATTATAAATATATTAAATTATAATGATTAAATATTGAAAATATAATAATTGTTGGCAATTATTATTATTTCTTTTTGTTTGTTATGATGTTAATTGAAAAATAATTTGTATAAAAAAATTAAGAGACCAGAAACGATGAAATATTTTACTGTTTTTAAGAAAATTTCTATATTGTATGTATAGATAAAATATAAAAATATTTACTGAACTTATTCATGCACAACAAATATATATATATACTATTTACATATAGATCTGTTTTTCTCTTATAAGTGATACGATAAACATTGTACGGAAAAAAGTTTAAATTTACATAAATATTCATTTAACTTATTTAATAATATTTTTGTATGTTTAACACAAAAATTTTATTAACAGACGACAGACGGGGAAGTTCATGTAAAAAGTTTACTACACCATATATATATTTATACTATACATGCAAATGTGCATTCTGCGAATATTTGTGTAATTGATAATTTGAATATAGATTTTTAAATTGAATTAAATAAATTTAAAATTTTCGGTATGCCACACACAAATTTATTTTTGATCATCTTAATGTATTTAAGATTTTTCTTTGAAATATGATTAAGCTATAAATGTATTAAATATATATATATTAATAATTTATTCTGAAAATTTAAAAGTAATTCCATAATATGTACATGTTATAATCCATGCAAGTCACAAACTTTTTGAATAAACTATCGCATATATATGGTACATATATATATAAGAAAAGAAATGATCTATATATTTTACACAAAAAGTTTTATATTTTATAAAAGGATTTGAGTGTTGTGTCATAAATTAAAAGAGTCTTATACCATACCACCATATATACGTATATACGAGTATATTAAAAATAAATACATAACAAACTTTTATAATATATATTTTATAAACTGAAGTGTTTTATTAACAAACAACGTTTTATGTTAATTAGTATATATTTATAAATATATATATATATATATATATATATAGACAAATACAAGAGTACATAATTAGACGATTAATATATTCATGGACATGAAAGTTTAAGTTAAAAAGTTTAGCAAAAGAGTTAGTTATAGAATATTTTGAAAAGCTCTGTTAAATATGTTATATATTCTATTCTGTTCTATATATATATATATAGAACTCGTGTATAACAGTGTAAAATTCAAACAATTATAAATAATTAATGTTCATGTGTATACACGCCTTCAATACGACTTGAAAAGAATTTTTGTTTTAGTTAAATTGTGGAAAAATTGATTAGAAAATTAATAATGTATACGGAGAAAATTGTTCTATATAATATACGAATACCATAAATATTTTAATTAAATACAAATTAAATTCAAATTTATCGATTATAATAATGTATTATTTTAGAAAAAATATTAAACATTTTAATAATATTTTATTGATACAATATATGCAATGCGTTTAGCTCAACCTTCCGCCTACCCTCGTGGCAGTCACGTTGTAGTGGTGTCCTGGATCGCTGTTCAGAATTTGAAAGATTATATACGGACAGGTTTAGGAATAAAGTAAAAATAATTGCGAGTGACTGATGTGGGTTTAAGAAAACATAAAAAACATCAGTATGGTGTTTTGAATGATGATTGCCAAATTGATAAGAAAAAAAGGAGTAATAAGTGGCGGTACTTTACTATACAAATACGTAATAATAAATATTTTAGAAACCCACCACAATTTAATCTAATATTATATATAATACGGTTTCATTCCGACCCACCTTATAATATTTAAATAGTTTAACAGACACCAGGTTATTTTAAGTTAAAACACCATCTCCTTTCCGATAATCCTTTAGATACAAAAAAAAAAAAACAGGTAGAACTTTTATTGTTTTTAAACTAGCTAAAGTATACTTACAATCAAATTGGGAAAATTCTTGTTTTCATTAATACAGTTTATCTATTGTATTAATATTTAAAATCAAATATACATATATTTTAAATTGATGTGATTTATGCGAATATGAAATTCTTATATATATATATGGTTAAATTAAGAAAAATAAGCCGAAACCAGTAATGTAAGATAATGGACCGTGGGCGATATAATATATACTGCGATGATGTTGCAATCTTGCAATAAACATATAAATATAATAATAATACTTTATGCGAATGAAATAATAAAAATATCCATAAATATTTAAAAAATATACAATAAATTCAATTGAAAATTGTAATCAATTTCAATTTTGTATAATAATATAACAATATAAAATAAATTCTATGTTATACATCTGGAAATGATCAAAATTTTTTTATAGGTATCATATATATTTCAATTGTATAATAAATATATAAAATATATATTATATATTGTAGAAATATTGTGTGGTATATAATAGGAAAAATTAAAATTTTCTATTAAATTCTTTCATTTTTCATTTTCCATTTAAATTTTTATAATGTAAAATTAAATATAATATTGTATAACGTAAAAAAAATATATATATATAAAAGAAAACCATATATGCGGCAATACAACCACCGGTGGATAAACAAAAACAAATAGAAGATGATATTCCCCCACAGAGAACAATATTTCAAGTACATTCAACGGGTTTAATCAATCTTCTCCTGGTGTATATCTGGTGTAGTGTATATACATAGATTATATACAATATATATATATTCTATAAAACTTTCTATATATATATGGTTATAAAAATCTGTTATCTTGAAATGGCTATAAATCCATGTCCCATAACATTTTTCTTATGAATAAAATATATGTTATATACAATATGTGTATAGAGTGTAGTGTTAGTATATTTGTGCTATAGATACATTTATATATACAATATATACAATAGAAGAAAATGTGCAACATAACATTTGAGCATATATCGTAGTATGGCAAACGAAAATATCCATAAAAAAAAAAAAAAAAATGAAATTGACAAGACTTTATAGCTATTATATTGCTATAAGTGCTTCATGTTGATGATATTATTTTAGAGTTAGTTTATGACTACATAAATATGTACCAATATTTTCATATAAACTAATATATATACGCGATATAATATAATGTTGAAGAGAATTTTATTTTGCAACAGCTTATTAATAAATTATTTAAAGTTTTTCAGAAATTTCCAACAATTCCCACAAAAATCATTTGGTTTTTATTACATATTTGACAATTTGTTGTATAGCAGAGATTTTATTGATCCGTTTATATTTATATATATATAAATAAATTAATATATATATATATTTACATGCAACAGAAATCGCTGTTTAAACCCAATGAGAAGCCATACACGCCTGCATATACACCAGAAATAAATAAGAAATATATTGTATATATATATATTATCGTAAACAAATACAGAAATAAATATTTAATTAAGTTAAAAGCGATCCCTAAACACAAAATTTATCATTTTTTTTTTATTGATAAAAGTATATAGATAAACAAACCACACAAATTTTATCATATATATTTATACAAAAATTTCATGGGGTGATTATTATACAATTTGTATCAATTTGTACAATTTCATTTTCATGTATAAATAAAAATTTATGTGCGTTTAATATTATATGTATCGCTGTATTTATTTGTACATATATATTTCAATGGTAATATTAATATAACATGTTTATATCTATGAATGAATCACATTTATAAATCGCATAACGGGTGATTCCTATATGAATAGACTACAATCTACAATCACAACATATTTATGTTAAAATTTACTTTAATTAGAATTAAACATTGTTCTGACAACACTCTTACGTATTATTCTAATGTATAAATATTGTTTTATTATGAGCATAAAAACAGAAACTTGAGGATACTCAAGCCATATCTCTATTATCATACCGCATATATACAAGTTTCTGTAAATAAATACCTTAAAAAAGATTCTTTTGTGTTTGCAACGTGATATCTGTGAAGCATCATGATAATGAAAAATTTTGAATGGCGTGCAAACAAATAAAAATTGATATTCAAAAATAGAATCAATGGATCAGATACACTTTGAGGGGTTGGTGAACATAACCTGGAGTTCTTAGAAATTCTGATTGCTGCATATATTAAAATGGTATCCAGAATTTATAAAACATACTGTATTAAGATAATGTTATTTAACTGACTACTAAGATATAATATTTGAATACTTTTCGTGCCCATTTTCCATATGCGAATCACCCCGTTAAATAATAGTTTATTTATGGTAAAAATGGTTAATGGGTTTGATTAGGGTGGGATTGGTCGTGTGCCAACCGAAAAATACATATATGTATATTTGAAGATATACTTAACATTTTTCATTTAATATGTCATAGACATTCGTAGATGCGATATGCGACTGTATAATATAAACATTTACTGCAATACTCAATCTATGCGCTATTCTCCTCTCATAGGAATTGCAAGTCGAATACAATTTTAGAAAATATTTATTTGTCTATTTATATATAATAAGTATATGGGATGGTGTTATAGTTAGTATGCAGAGGGTTAAATATATATATATATAGTTTTGATAAATATTCTAATACACAATAAATTATTAACCTTTTTAGTTATATTAATGGGGAAATGATTTGTTTGTTTGTTTTTCTTTTATTTAAAATGATTACAAAATATTAAATTTATTACTTGTATATGATAAAAGAGAACTATATTTTTATAGTAAGATAATTTTGACAAACTTCTATTTAATCAACACAATACCATATTTCGTATTTTCGTGTTTCACTTCAATGTGAGTTGATTAACATTTACGATTTTCGTTCGAAAATATTGAACAATTTTATGATACGTAAATTTTAAGAATTAAATCCAGTACTTCAAGATAATTTTCAAAGCTGTGAATGAAGCATCTGTTACAATCGCACAGAACAAGATATAATCAATATTTAAATACCAGTTAATTGATCATATATATATATGCTTTAAAACACAAGGTGGTTTGCTATAGGCATTTCGCAATTACAGTATAAAAATATTTCCATAATTTTATTTAGAGATATGTTAAATATTTTCCTAATTTAATTTTATATTAACGTGTTGTTTTCTACCTATAAATGTTTACCATTTATTTTTCTTTGCAAATTTTATTTCTATATGTTTAAAAATGTATAACTCAATCAAACGTAATAGAGATCATAATTTTATAAAATGAAATACGACGTGCACTAGTTTAATTTTTTTCTTATTTCTTTCTTATATATTTTATTAATTTACATAACATGCAACAAATATTATTTATATTGTATTGTATGAAATATTGAAAAAATATCTGATATTTTATATGCAAAAAGAATAATTTTTTGAAAAATAAAATATATACTTTATATAAGGGAGAATTGCGTTATATATATAATTTAATATACGTATTTTTTTGAAAAATATAATATTCAAAATATATAAGCAAATTTATGCTATATTGTTCACATGTTAAGAAAAGGAATAATAATAATAATGTGTATACACATGATAAAAACAACCATACACACACACACACATATATAATTGTATATTCTATAGTTGATCTTTGCAACAGATATTTGATATTTTCAAGTATTATTTGTTTAATAATGTATTCCCGTATTTTCTTCCTTTTTTTTTTTTTTGTATATTGTATGCTGTAGGTGTATATGTATATAAGCCTATAACGACAACAAAAATCCATAAAGGATGTGTATACGAATATTATGCGAAGATAAAACCAACAACAAAATATATAATACATATGTATACAAAATAAAATTCTTGCTAAAAACATTAATACTAGAATATAGACATTAGAAGACATATACGAGTATTGGTATATAAAATGTGTATATATAAAACTGTATTGTATAAACAAAAATATGTGGAGCAATCAAATATTTTTTCAAATATATCAAATAATATTGGCGACAAAATTTATATATGCAAAATGAAATACTTTTTAAACTTTTTTTGGAATCAAAATCAAAGGTATCTCATTTCGTATTGTATATACATTTTGGTTATGTTTCCGAATAAAATAAAACTACAGTCAAATTTCACAAATTCATAATATACATTTTACTTCTTTCGCATAAACTAAATATAATGCCTGTATAATTTCACTATCCTATATCAGTTTAATAATTTCAAAAATAAAAATAGAAAAAAAAAAATCCCTCTTTTTAACAAAATGTTTTCATCTTCTACATAAAATATGGTATATTTTTTTCACACAGTACATATATGAGTTTGAGTTGAGCAATCATATATACGTTATATAAATTGTATATCGTATACATATGTCCTATATATCTACCATTATACATTCTGTTCGGTTATATATTGTATATATTATATTCTATATATCCTTATACCATTGCTCTGCACTGTCTCTATATATATATATATTGTATATACATATACAACAAACTATATATTTATTTGTACTAGTATAAACATGAAATGGATGGTAAAAATATAAAAAGGAAATAAAAATAAGACGAATAATATAGAAGAATGAAAATTGTATATAAATATGAGAGCCACGTGTTGCTTTATTTTTTTTTATATTACTCCTTTTCCAGATTTTACATTTATATTTTATTATTACATTCAAAAGTGTTCGATGGGTATAAATGTATATGTAAATATAGAATTTTGTATCATATAATTATAATAAATTATTAATAAATATTTTCAGTTTATTAGTTTTTTTTAAATTTGGTATATATTCGTTAATTTTTTATTATTGTTGCGATATTTATTGCTTAAGTTATTAAATAATTAAATAGTTTGCACACCATTTTATGATATTCCGTAATAAACAAATTTTGTAAACATCAACAATTTATTTTCATTTATGCAACGATCTACGCGAATTCCTATATATAAATAATAATTTGAGGACGTATATATTTAATAGTGTAGATTTTATGTAAAAGTTTTCTTATAAATATATATAGATAAGAAAATATAAATACAATTTTTTGTATTATTTATAAGTTTTACGAAACGAATAAAAACAAAAATATACGCAAGCAGACTTTATAACCATGGATCCCTCCATGTCTACACCTAAGCCATATACTATAGGATTGACATCTAAATTATTGTAAACATATCACTGATCAAATGATCAATTGAGATGTGTACGCATTCAATAACTATTTAAATTGAATTCAAGTAAAAAGCAACCAGAATTTTACAAATCGAATATTCAACAGCCAATGTTTGTTCATTAACAAAAAAAAAAAAAAATCCATTCGAATTTCATAATAGTGTCAAAAGGCGCTTGGTTCAATGAAATTGTTAAAAACCTATGGCAAACAATCATCGAACAAAAGGTCAAAACATTATTGAATACATAGGTTATTTCATTCTATGAAAATTAATCAAATTGCTTTATGTTTTCATATACAAATATTACTTTTTTGACTATATATTACATATACATAATATTATACATCAGATTTACCATTTACCATTTAATAAGTGGTGGATTTAAATATAATCTAAATGTTCTAATTAGAATAATTAAGAGATCATTTGTCCGATTAGTTTTAAAATTATATGAACTACGAACAACATCATATTTTCTATATTATATAGTTCCTTAATAGAATATACTATCTTTAGCAAAACAGATTAATTCGAATTTTTGACTTTATTAGACTTTGATATGGATGGGGTAAAATATCGCACACATCCTTCGTTTGCCAAAAATTTGGAAAATTAGAACATATAGACATCTTACTTGCCAATAAATGTGTGCACAACATTTTCTTATCAGTCGATTATACAGGATCATAACATTTCCAAATTATAGGTTGGTTCAAAGCATATAGTACCATAGGGATTCTATATATTATCAACTAAAAATTGTTGAGTATATATATATATATATATATATAATTCATATATATTTTGTTTACATATGTTACATAATCATCATTATCATGTGATGTTAATCCCATAGCAGAACATAAAACATCTATAAAATATACATTATACAGTAATTCACCATAATTAATCTGTATAACAATCGACTTATTTACCAGTTTTTTCTTAATTCTATTATTTTCATATGAGTTCGATTAGCCCATATAAAAATTACTAATACTTTCATTATTTATAAAATTGAAAATTAAATTAAATGTATAATTGCATAAAATTGTTTCAAACAATTTTTAAGAAACTTTTACAAATTTTTACATAGAATTTAGATATAGACAAATTAATTATCTTAAAAGTTACATATAACATATATATAATACATAATTATGTATATATTAAATCAAATATTAATTAAAATTTAAAATTTTATAATAAAATGATAAATTCATATATGTATTGTTAATTAGAAGAAAATAATAATTATGTTTTATTCTATATCTATGAATGCATACGAGCATGTAAATAAAGGCATTCACATTATGAATATAAAGTTTATTAATATATATAAATTGTTACTTTACACACATACATATATATAGAAACAAAACCATCATTATTTAACCACAAAACAAAACATTAACTATTATAATCTCTGAAATAATTTTAATAGGTCAAAAGAATTAAGTTATATATTTCGCACCAAATATAATACCTAGCTATAGCTATGTATGTTGTATATATAAATACATTGAAACCGTACCGTCTATACTGAACATCAATATAATGTATAAATGGTATATACAATGAAATGTAATCCTCATATATGCGGTATACATTGCTATATGAATATTATATACAGTATAGTATTTAGTGTAATATAATATCATATATATATATATATAAGTATATAGTTTATTACTTATGTATATGATAATTTGTTCTATTATATACATTACATTTTACATTATATATTCATTATTTAATGATAGTAAAATTGTAAAACTTAAATTTGACTTCTATATATTTTCTAACTATTTATATATTATATATATTACATTATTTTGTATATATGGTACATATACTCTATTTATATAGATTCTGAACCGTTCAAATAAACATAATATACCGATCTATACTATATGTATACACAATAACAATAAAAATTTATATTATGTATTTATAATACTGCAATGTTTTGATATAAAAATAATTATATGAAAATTATAAATACATTAATATTACCTGTGAAAATATCAGCATCCATATTACCATTTATGATGCGCAATATAAAAGATTTTTATTATTATTGTATATTTTTTGTTGTTGTTAGGAAAAAAAAACGATAATTGTTATTACTATGTATTTCTATTTATAAACATATATACTTTGTTTATAGTATTATATAACATTCGCGTATATATAATAGTATATAAATTTATATAATAGTAAATTTAGTACTTTTCTATGTCTTCGCATGCACGTAGCCCGTACACATTATTATTACTATTATTATTATTATTATTACTATTACTCACTTTATATATAAATATATATATATATACAAATTTATATCATTAAATAACATTTAATGTTATATAATTACTATTTCAATTGTATATTATATATAATTATATAATAAATATCAAAAGTAATAATCATAACAATAATAATTAAAAAAGTATTTTGTCTTTATAAAATTAAACTTTTTGACTTTTTTGTCTTCATTAATTTAAATAAAATTAAAATGTTTCTCGTTCGTTATTCGTACACACAAACACACACACACATACATACATACAAATATATAATTTAAAGTTAATTTTCATTTGATAATTTTATAATTATACAATTTTGAATTCATCACAAATGGTATAATAATATTATATATACAATATTATATAATATGATAATATGGAAAAGTGTATTGTATTTATAATGCGTTTTATATATTGTAAAATAACCTAAATTTTATAAATTTGTATAATTTAAAATGTTTCCCTATCCCATATTTTATTTCATTCATTCAACATTCATATTTATTTATATAATTATATATATAATACACGATATATTCTAAAATATTTATATGTATTCATTATATATATTGTATATAAGCAATTTTGGAACAAAATTAATATATTACATATACTATTTATAAGTTATAATTTAATTATATACAATATTAGAATTGAATAGAAAGTTAATTAATTAATTTCTGAATGTATTTATTGTGTAGTTAGAAAATATAAAAAAAAAAAAAAAGTTTCAATTTCGATATATAAGTGAAATTTATTATTATATAACAGTCGAACACAAACACATATATTTATATGGGTTCTGTAAGAGAACTGTGATAATGGAAGATTGTTATGTATATAACATACAAGAAAATTCAGTTATCATTGAGCATTGAAATGAAGCAAATAAAAATTTTACAGATATATATATATTATGCTCACGTTGGATGCCACACAATTTAACATATGATCTTAAAAACAAAACGCGACGTTAAATAGGTGCCTAAGAATATCACCTCTAATCGATTTTTATTTATTTGTCTAGTCAACATGTGAAATTGATTTATCATCCTTCGAAAGACAAAAATGTATAAGTTTAACGATTTGTTATGGCGTATAAAATTAAAATTATCAATGTGTATTACCAATCACCAATTGAAAATGAAGCATATGAAGTGTAGTAGATCTAAATTAGAATTATTTTGAAAAGTAATACTACTTTTTAATACTAAACAGATTTGTTAATATTAATCTATTCCAAAATTGTTAAACAAACATCGTTCTCATCACCATTTAATTATAAAACGTAAATGAATGTATGGTATAATGAAACACAATAAAAAATAATTTTATTTGAAATAAATTGCTTGACCATTTTTGACGGACAAAAAAAATGATTCAGAGTAATACGAATAGATCGTTAATGTAAAATTTTCCGATACGTAGAAAAAATTTAATATCATAACACGGTGAATTTTCTTTTAAACTAATTTATACAAACAATTCATGCGAAATTGTTCATCCATTCGATAATTATATAAATAATAACATGAATGAACAAATTATAATAAGAATATAATTTTGAAATCATAAAAAATAATAAATTTATATTTATATATTTATAATGAAATGTTTTCATAAAATGTAACGTATAAATTTTCAGAATGACAACAGACCAAATTCTATATAAACATATAATTTCCAAATATTAAATTTTATTTCCTTTATGATAGCGACGACAAAAAAAAAAAAAAATAAAAACACGCATACACAAACAATGATGTTTTCATTTTCCTGAATATTATACAATATGAACGATATAATTTTCCATTGTTAATATAAATTGACATATTGAAAACTATATATATTGGGTACTTTAATAAATTGCTGAAATTTATGATGTGATAAGGTTGAAGTGAAAATTGGGAAGCTTTACATATTTATTTTATTATACAGCAGTAGAAAATTATCGTTTGGTCAATGGTACAATTGTGGAAATATTACTTTTCGAATGTCAGTCGCTACAATAATGTATTTAATGTTGATGAATTCGATGAGAATTGTTGTTGTATAGCATAAAAGTACAGTAAAATTCAGTGTAAAGAAGAGACATTGAAAGAGAGTTGTATGTTACTGGTCATATCCTAAATATTTACCATATACATTCAATAGATGTATTGTTATTTAAATCATTTGTTTCGATCGGTTCATAAAGAAACAGCATTCCACAATAATAAATGAATAAAATACAAACAAGAGTATTTTATTTCACAAAAAAAAAAAACTAAAAACCAAACGCCAAAAACTTATTCAATTACCAAATATTATAGGAATAATACAAACAAATATAAAAAAAAAATATGAAAATGGAAAATTCAACATTTCCATACAAACATGGAATTTTATTTTTCTCTTTAAAATCACACGATATTAACAAACGGCACAATTTTGTTTTTTGCACGGGAAATTGAATACGATCACACACAGAGAAATAATGGTAAATGTTTATATTTTTTTATATAATTGTAGTTATCTGTTCCGTACAATGTCAATTGACCAATGAAATACAATGTTTATTACAAAAATTTAATATAAATATTGAATATCAATAGTTTCAAGAGAGGATACAATTAAAGTTTAATAATTTTAAACAATGTTTTCCGTATAGAATTTTACCATAACCAACTATTGTATTATTACTATAACAATAAGATTTTCTTTAAGACAAATAAATGGGACATTCTTTCTAATGAAACCTTTAGTAATGAGAAGTAGATTAGCGATTAGCTAAATGAAAATTATTTATATTTTCTTTTGCGGGAAAATATTACAATTTCATATTTTTAACTTCATTGATACAGAATATACAGAATATTATTAAAATTAGGAGAATATTTACAAAAAAGTAATATTTATTTAACATCGAAACTGATCTGGGTTTTATAATCCTAATGCAATGATGGAGTACTATATCATATATATATAGTTATAAAATTGATTACATTTACGTATATATTTTAGTTTTGATTGATAGAAATTTAATAATACTTTTCATTGTGCAATGGCGCGCGGGGAGGGTAAAATATGATGGTTTGACAGATGTAAACATTTTTTTTACTTTAATAATAAAATAAAATAAAAAAAAAAAAACCATATGAAAAATGGAAAATTGATTAAAATGTCAAAACAATAAGAACATCCGCAAAAAATAAATGAAAAATATAAAACTGGAAAATATAAACGAAATACGAATTGGATTAGGTTATTTTCGAATTTTATTGTATTACTTATTGTTATATATTGTATTATATATATTTTTGGAAAAACTTAGAGGGTGGGCAATCAATGAAGATATATAATATCTATATATAGAATGTAGATGGATTGAAGTTTATTATCCTATTCTTATGTTATCTAAATATATATATATAGTTATAGATAACTAACTAACTACTACATGTTTTTATTACACATACACATACATAGAATATTGTATTTTATAAATAAAGGATTTAAAATCCATTTGTAATGAGAAAGATGTCTGTCTGTCATATAAAGAGACGTATACGAAATAAATATGGTATATACAATATATCGCATATATAGATTGATATGTCGTAAATTAAAGAAAATAAAGATTAGTCGGTAATGTATAATTTTATTTCACTTTAATACACAAAATATATAATATTTGTAATTTCAAGCATGAATAGCTTTCATTTATGTATTATTTCGTTATTTTTTTTCCCCATACACGACGAGTCTAACATTTGTATTATAGATTATATTATAAATAAATAATATAAAGACATATAAGTGACCTCCTTAAATTATATATTGAAATACTAATATTAAATAAATTGAAAGAAAAAATGTTATTAAAATTACTAATACCATTCACATGCAAAATATATTTTCATTTTTGTAATAGAACTTTTAAATTATATATATATTGACGAAAATCAGTGGCGGTTAGATGGCATCTATATACGACACACAACATTATATGATTATTAAGTTAAGCTATAAAATACTGTGTATATACGTTTTAATTACAATAATTATATTATTCATCTATAATGTATCTAACATTGTAGCACAATAAATTAATTTGTATATAGGATTTTGTCGGTCATTTGAAAAAATAAACAAAGTAAAACATATAAAACATATAAAATGTTAAATAAAAAAATTAATTGTATGTGTTTGTGAAATATAAAAAGTAACACAAGTGCAAAAGATATATATTATATAATTAAAATATACAATAATACAACATAATTAAGAAATTTAAATTTAAATAAAAAGAACAAGCAGCAAAAAAAAAAAATAAATTAAATTAAAATGTTTATTTTGTAATTTCCCATGTAATATAAGAAAAAGAATCTTAGACAAAAAAAAAGGAGGAATCGAAAACTAAAGTTTCTTGTAAATACGTAGAAAAACATAATTTTTCTTTACATAATGATATCTTCTTTATTTTTAGTTTTGAAATGTTTTGCCATGTGCACAAACAGAAATAGCTATTCTATAAATGGCAAAGTGTAATTTTATATATCTTATTGTTATAGATAAAATATAAATAAAATTATATAATTTCAATGTCTTATTGTTATAATTATTTATTATCTGCATATAATACGATATATAGATCCTTTGTCCGGAAAATAACCAAAAGGATGTGGTAACACCATATCTATCAGATTGCTGATCAATTTGTATATATGCAACCGACGGTATTTTCAATATATATAGCGGTCACACCCTCAGATTCAGATTCTTAATTCAATTTTATAAAATTAAATATTTATAGACTTATTTATATTTTTTCGAATAGATTGATATAATTATATAGAATCGAAGAAAAAAATCATATATATAACTATAATTAAATATAAGTTAATGTAAATGGTATATAATTTAACAATTTGTTCTGTAATATGCTACACACACAGGAGAGGCAACCAACTAATATTGTAGTTATAACCAATTTGAGAAAAAATTCGAGTAGTTTGTAGTGTATTGAATTAGTTTGCCTAACCGGCCTAACCACAATAAAATGTCTGTAGTTTGCATGTAACTAATTCGATTGTCTCAAATATTGGAAATTCGAACCATTCGAACAGGAGTTAAGTGTCAACTCTCAGCAATATGAGCCAAATTAAATAAACAAAAAAAAGAAACAGGCTGTATTTATCAAAATAAAAACAATAACAAAGAATCGAAACTCAATATTGTAGTAAGTATAAAATAATAAATAATAATAATAATATAAATAAAGTTGATTTAAATTGAATGACAAAAGTTTGTGAGTATTTAACAATAATTAAAAATGAAAATTTGAACCATTGTAATCTTTTTTTTTTTTTTTGGAACTTGAAAACTGTGAAATTAAAACATAATATTATATTATTATTATTAAAAATATTTAACTAAATGTTTAATTGAAAATAGAATGAACCAATGGATTTATAAATAACAATAAATATATTAAATATCAGAAAAAATTAAATGTAAACAAACTAAACTATTTGTAATTTTCTCATTCTCGTACAACAAAAAATATCAAAACAATAGTAAACTAATGGTTTGCCAGTGTGTCACCAGTTTAGTTACTGAATTAGTTTGTGAGCAAACTAATTAGTTAAATCTTCTGTGTGTCTAGCATATAAGTCGATTATGTTTTTGTGGTGTATTTATGTGTAGACATGAAATTATTCAATCACGTATAATAACAATTTTTATAAAGTTTATAGAATGCTCAGCAAATAGAACATTTCCTACCCGACTATACATATTTAAACTATACATATTTTTCAAATTGACTATTTAATAATGATATTCCTTAAGTTATGTACATAATTTTATAAAACCATTCGATATAAAGCACGTTTAAATTTATTAAAATAAATATGTAATTTGAATATATTAATATAGACATTTATAATAGACACAGTATTATAAACATTAATTACATATATTGTATATATGGTATATAAAGAAAAAAACCAAAATCTAATCATATATGTGTATTAGATAACATAATTATTAATAAATTTGTGAATAAATATAGAATCTCAGAACGTTGTTTGAATATAAAAATTTTATTTTTATTAGATTTTCTCACATTAATAATAATATTTTATTACAAAATAAATACATAATATACCTAAAACACACGTATATTCTATAAATATACTAAAACATTCTTATTTATTCATTCTCATATATACTTGTACATCATTTTGTTTATTTATTTTGTTCATATATTGTATAGCGGATATTTCCTATTTTGGATTTTTTTTTTTCTCAGCGTTAATATTTTGGACAATAGAAAATATATGTACTCGTATACAGCAGACACACTTCAATTCAGTAAATTCTTTGTTCAATTTATATATATATATAAAATAGTATATTCTATATATAATACACAGTAGTAGTACACATACACAATATATAATAGTATATAAAACTAGAGTGCATTGTATTATACCATACCATATATATATATATATTGTTATTATTGAACATATAAAATCAACAATATATATAATAAATTTTTATGTAATATTACATTATATATTATATAATAAATACAGATAGAGAGTCGTGTGCGTCTAAACATATATATATATATATATATATACTCATTTTATGTGAACGTGTCTATATAAATCATATAGACTTTATATATATATATATACCAGATACCTATATATATGATATTTGATATAATATTATTATATATACGAAGTATATAGAGTGCGTATATATAATTTTTTTTTTTTTATTTTGGGGACTTAATAGAAGTATAATATGCTCCAATTTCCTATTGAAATCAAAAATAAATTGATGGTTTTGTATTGGAAGGTGCGTGTGTTGAATCTATTGTGTAATGTCCCTTTCAACTCTATCAACATCATATATATATATATATATATTGTATATTTGTAGTATATATATATGTTTTGAAAATAGTATATAGGAATATTTCTATTATATACATACCAAGGGTAGTTTATATATATATATATATATATATAGTAATATAGAATAGAGCAACTCTGTATATATTAAATATTACAATACAATTTTTCTTTATTTTTTTGGTTTTCTGCGTAATTTAGGATAAATTATTATATTATTAACAGATAACAATAGAATTTAAATGGATTGTATGTTATGATAATATATTGATAATATTTTTTCTATATAATATTATACAAGTCCTATTTATTATATATATTTGTACACACAAATATATAATAATATAACCGCACAAATAACTCAACTAATAATCATGTTATATATTAAATCAACTCTTTATATAAATAAATAAATAAATAACATGATGGTATTTTATTCATATAGAAAAAGAAAGGGTGCGTGAAAATACCCCAAACAAAAACAAAAAAAAAAAATAAATAAAAACCAAAAAATGTATTATTAATTTGATGATGATAATAATAAGAATTGAATTTCTTTCAATTATTATTTAATGAATTTAATTAAGTGAATGTTTTATTAAATATAATTATGTATTTTAAGTGTATCTATACTAAAAATATATATGGTATAATAAAATATATGATAATTTGTAAAAGTTATGAGAGGACAAAAGAAAATTCTTATATATTGTATAGTGGTGTGGTAATATTGTATATACAGAGGGCAATTATTATTTTTTTATCATATATATATATATAGGATATTGTAATTTAAGCGTGGTAGATACAACGTCTATATATATATATATATTATTAAGGAAATTATAATTAATATTATGTTTAAAGATAAGTGCGACAAATATTATTTACATATATACAATATTTAATTAATTATCTAAAAAGATGACATGACACAATTTATTTAACATACTAATTGTTTTGATAATTTAACGTCATAAAAATATATATAAAATATAACAATTTTTAGATAAAAATAATAAATAAATTAATTTCATTTGAAAATTATATGTCATGGGTTATAGAAAAAAAACACTCAGTATCGCAGTTGTATGGCGCCGAAATATATATTAAATAAATATATAAATTAATTAATAAAGCGGGTTCAAATCCGCTATTTTTCATAGGAAATTTTTCGGTATTTATTTTAATACTAAAATTTTTCTGCTGGGTGACCATTTGTTCGTTTATGGAATAAAACGAATATCTTTGAAAATATGGTGTTGGACGCTATTCAATGATTAACAATGTCTGCACACACACACACATCACTATGGGCTAATCACCCATATAAAACATAATAGTATTTTGAAAACATCTATCTTTCGTACAATTACATTACAATTGGTAAATTGTTATATACTCCCATGCGGAATAATTTACCAACTTGGTTGTAATGAAAGGTTTATTAGATGACATAAAAGTTCCACTAGGAGCAAAATATGACTTAATAATAATAATAATAATAATATAAAGAAAACGTATAATATGATGCACGAGAGGCTGTTAATTGTGTTTTTTTTTTCCAATTTCAATTCCCGTATATTGTAAATTAATGGACAATCAGAGGAAAAATTATATTTTTTAGATATATGACGTTACACAGTATATATATATATGAAAGATTAATAATGTCATAAATGAATATAAAACACTACATATTTATGTACAATCATTCATATAAAAATAATTGAATTTAATAAATCACATCATCAACTCTACTATATACTATATATTTTGCTTACAATTTTACAAAAAAATTAGAATATTAATGCATCATTGCATTTATGAATGAACATATGAATGAACGACGATGCACATTTTAAATAGCGAAAGTCTAAATGGATAAAATGTTAATATAGGTATAAATATGTATATGACATAAACTTAAATTATCATATATACACATAAATTTCAATTTGCATAATTAGAATAAAAACAAGCGCATATTATATGTATTATGTCAGCCACATAGATATTATATTGATAGGGTATAGTAAATGTTGTATAAAATTAATAGATAACTAAATAATCGCAAGTATAGGATCTTCTATACGAATAAATATGCCGGAAAAGAAGTTTCTTGTATATATGAAGTGGAATGAAACAATGAATTAAATAAAACTAAACGATATGGAAGGAATAAAAACAAAAATTAAATGCATCCTCTGAATATTATCAATGTATAATTATTTTAGTTTGGTCAACATATATTTTTTTATAGTTGAGTTTATGTGGTAGTCGTAGTAATATATCATCTCTATATATGACTATATATTGACAATATCATGGAATATAAAAAATTATAAAAATATGAATGACTTTTATAAATATGAAAAGATTTATTATATAATATCAATAATGCAAATTAATAAATTATATGCAAAAAAAAAATTTTATATGGGGAAAGTAAAACATCCCTGTGTGATGGATTACCATTAACATATTTTTAAGTGTTTTTCTTTTATAGAAAATTTTGTAGTCTACATATTATATTCACCCCACAAAAAATAAATAAACATTTTTTAAGTATTATGCGTTCTTTCACATATACAATATATAAAAATATATAATATATTAGGGATTATCATATACAAATATGAAGTGATCAATTTTGACGTTTTTGTTTGTTTATATACAATGAAATACTTTTTCAGACAATTTACGGATTTCTTCACTGCACTGGAGAAGTTTGGTTGTTCGGAGGAGGCACCATCCAATTATCTAACTAAATTTTTGTGTACTTTAGTTAGAAATAAACTATGCGTGTTCCAGAAAGTATACTGACTACTGTATGGCGATCGAAACAAATGGTAATCTGAATCTGAGTAATGTTTATGGTGAACATACGATGGGTGAATAAACATCTACCAGTTCTGTACTTCTAAGTATACAGTAATATATATATATATTAATAAATGGACGCATTCATATTTGTATTCCTAATATATTATTTATATACATATAAATTTCTACATAATCATATACGTTCGACACAATCATTTTATACATTAATATATAGTTAGTTAACTTTAATCTTATATAGAGTACATCGTTCACATAAATACTAATTCTTATTCCATACATATATGTTTTATAAACAATATATATTATATTATAGTACATTTTTTGGTAATTCAATATTTTATTTAACCCTATAAAATGAAATTTGAATAATTCATATGATGATTTATTTTCAATAATATCTATTCAGTGTAAATGTAGTATGTGATGATCAAAGTGAAATTATACGAGTGTATAAATTTATTCATATAAATAATCTGTATTTCTATGGGATATAAACATTTTAATACATATATATCTATGAAATAAACATTAAACTATGATTTCTTTAAATTTATTATTGTGCATAAATAAAAACCCAAGAGTCAATATCTAAACAAATATTCCATTAAAAGGTTAACTTTCATATATACCATATATATACTCGTATATAACGAAACACTGATTGTTGATTGTATATACATATATTTACAATTCTATGCATAATACATTTTAAGAATTAAATTGTTGTATATATATACAATATATAGTTTTATGTTTTGTCGAGTGTGTACATTCCATTCAAATTTTACTATGCATATAATTTAACAACCATATAATATCCCATTTTAATGTTTTTTTTAGTAATTATATATTTATATATATATATACGAACTCGGAAAATTGTTGAATTTATTTTTGCATTTTTTTTTCGTTTCACAAAAGTATAGGTACAATAATATACAAAAAAAAAAAAGTAAAAGGTATATAATAATAAAGGATTTTTTTTTATAAATGTAATAGCCCATAGAAAATTCATTTTCACTTTATTACATATATGTTACATTTGGTTAGTTTAGTTAGAGTAAAATAAAATTTAATATTTTCCACCACATGACAAAAATCGAAAATTGTATTTTTTTTCTTTTCTTATATACACAACTCGTATATATCATTATTTAATTCTATATATGATTGGTTGGTCGGTCGATATATATATATATATACCAAATAATACATATAATAATAAGTACAATAAAGAATAAGGTATCAACACAACATGATTTTATTTTAGAATAAATAACGTAAAACTTTCTTATTTCTTTTTATATAAAATACAAATACAATATATGGAATATAGTATAGAAAAAAATGTATTTTATATATAGTTTTGCTATATATATAACCTATATATAACCTATATATATATATATATATAACCTAAATTAAAATCACATTAAGGTGAAAAAGCTGGAAAATATATTTAGTTATAATATATATAAATGTATATAAAAATATAAAAATATAAAATAGGCGAATGAAAATTCCTATTTATTGTATAAAAGTTAAAAGGATATAAAATACAAACACATCTGAATATACTACAATATATACATTTGTATAACATATATATATGTTATATATATGTTTTGTGTATATTTAGTAAGTTTAAATTCCATGTTACTTTTTAAGCTAAAGCTTTTTTTTTTTTTTTTTAGTTATTCTTGAATATTGTTTAAAGAGAGTTTCGACTTTTTTTTGTTAGGACTTAAAGGTTAAATTCTCTATGTGATGCTTTGTATTTATTTTGTATTTTGCATATATATAATATACACGTTGGTTTTAAATGTGTGTTGTACTTAGCTTGTGCTTTATATATATATATTGTATTATATATTAGATAAAATATATATATATATATAGAAAATGTATCAGCTATATATGATATAAGGTAGATTTAGAAATGAAATAGAAAAAGTTTAGGTCGAGGTTAATTCCTTTGTGGTTTAGAATTTCGTGCTTATAATATATTATTTAAATTTTTCCTGTGGGTTTTGAATTTCATTAGTTTGATAACTATTGTATATATTACATATATATAAGTGTATATGGATATTGTACGAATACATTTTAGCTGATTCTATAAATGGTAATGTTTTATTGTTTATATATATATATATTGTTTTTTGTTTATCTATATAGTTATATATTAAAATATATTGTCTAACTATATATGGTGATAATGTAATGGTTTGATGATTGTATGCAGGTGGTATGTATATGCGATGTCAGTTAATCCCTATATATTCTTTATTTTTTTTGTCCAAATATAACATGTCATTTATCACTATGTGTGTGTGTGTGTGTGTGTGTTTGTGTTTTGTTAAAAATTTGTATTATAGAAAGGAAAAAAAAACTGTTATAGAAGTTATAAGTTTCATAATATAGTAATAAATGAATAATATAAAATTATTCAATAAAAACATTTTTATTCAATTAAAAAACACATAAAAAATAACCACGAAATATATTGACGCAAAACTTGTCAAGAAATACTTCTAAATCTACCACACCATTGCGTCAATACTAAATAGATTTTAAATTAAATTTTATCAATATATTAATTATATAATCATAAAATTTAATTCCATTTACAAAATACGATATATACGATATCAGAGTGCAGAGCAATAAATTCAAAAACATGAATCCTTTTTCATAAAATACTGTGTGTGTGTGTGTATAAGTAACATATAAACTAATATACATTTGTAAATAGAAATGAAATGAAGTGAAAATAGAAAAAAAAAAAAAAAACACAGTAAAATAAATGAAAAGGATTTTCTATACAGATTTCACTTTAGTTATTTTTCTATGTGAAATAAAATTTTTCATTTTTAGTCAGACTATACATTGCCAGTAAATTCGAACCATATATAAATAAAATTATATTTTTCCACAAAAGTATTCATTCACATTCATGTTCATCTGTAAATTTTTGCATTAAAATTATTATCGATAGAAAAACTAGTGTCTATATCTTATAGAAAAATGTTATTAAATTGCAATGAATTTAATCAGTCACTATAATGCATATTATTTGTATAGGTAATATATACATTTTATAATTGTTCCTAATTTAATGACAGAGTATAGTACGGGTTGTAAAGAAATTATATGTGTATTGTATATGAATAAAACCATTTATGTGGTTTATTATGGCTGTACATATATAGAAAAAGAAAAATTATATGTATTTAATGTTTTTGTTATGATGATCATATACATATCTTGACTCATCTAACCATACACTGCCGCCACCACATCCATTCATTCATTCATTCATTCAGAGCAGTATAGCAAAATGAAAATAAAAATATTACATATATATATATTTATACAGTAGACATAGTATACATATACACACTCTCAAAATGAACGTCAACCAAAGATTTTCAAAATTCATCTAATAAAATCCATCTAATTTATTTCTTTGCAAGAAACGTAAATCCTATAAAGTGCTTATATAATAACACTAATGGATTTTAAATCCTTCATTCAGTTATAGTCAAAAAATAAAGGCAAACAAAAATTGTATATATTTGTTTGATGATGCGATGGCAGGAGTGATGGTGGTGCTGCATTACACGATTTAATACAGAGCAGGGTGCGTATAATAATATATGTATATATATATATAGTCAGCCGTTTATACATTACACACATTTATATATAAAGAAAATATGTTTATTTTTGTTAAATATAGTATTGGAGAAGTGTGCGGAGTGAGTATTATTATATATTATTTTTTCTACATAGAAAAACATATCTTTTAACCATTTTTTTTTATTTTCCCATCATTTATGGAAGGAAATCTGTGTGTGTGTATATATATAATATGTACTAATGTATAAATGTATCTATATAAATTTTCCTTTATTTACTTATTATATGCAAATGAAGTAAATGTGAAAAAAAAAAATCATTATATATAAAAAAAACAAAAAAGGATCTTTTTTTTTTAATGTTTTTTAAATTAGGAAAATTAAATTTTACAAAATGAAAATATAAAACACATATATAAACTATATGATACAACAATTGAAATGAAATAATTTTAATTTATTTAGACTAACACTGCGTATATATAATACCATAAATAAGTATATAACTATTATATTGTAATTAATTCATATATATATATATATAAAACTCCACATCACCCTGAATATATATATATTTTTTAGTCATCAGGTTCTTTAAATTAAATAAAAAAACAATGATAAATTATAATATAATTAAGTCAATGAAAATACTTCTATTGTATATATATAAATGTATAAATATTTTCCTCATTTGGTATATTTACACACATACACAATTGTATAAATAAAACCAAATAATAAATTGTCACACAGAAAATAAAATAAAATTATATATGTGGTTTTAAAGTGTCAGGTGTTAATTCTATTTCTATTTTACTGCATATATATATATATATGTACGTTATAATAACCACCAGCATATGCATATAGAGAATGCAAGAATAATGAGAAAATACCATATAATTTTATAGTGGTATTTATATTTTAATATATTTATATACAACTATATATTAGTGTCTATGCAAAGACACTAATTAACAATATTTATTATAGTGTTTTACATATATACTATTTCATTTCATGTACTAGTAGATAGTCAAAACAATTTTCTATATGTTATACATATGCACTAGTAATTAATGTGTAAGTGGTTATAAAATGAAAATATGATGACCAAATTTTATTGAAATAAAATTGAAGTTAAAATTATTTATTTACATTTATAATGAATTTTAAATAATAGACAAATATATAAATAAATAATAAAAAAAAGTCGAATGAAATGGCCTATTAATATAACAATATTTGCTTTGTGAATAAGATAAGGAGAAGTGAAACGCATCTCAGACAACAAATATGACAGAGATTTATAACCAACAAAATTATAATATAAAATATATAATGCCATTGGTAAACAAAATATATTTATTTAAATAACTAATATTTACGCAAACATAATGATTTTATCAGACGATAATTGTCGAATAGACATCGTGGTGTGACATCCGCCAATATTGAATAGATCCATATACCGCATAGTCACGTGATCACAAAAATGTTTCATTTTAGTCTATTAAATAAATGTGCTTTCATTCATAAGTTATATTTTTCCGTTAGCTATATATTTATTTAGATACACTTTTGTATGTGTAATGAGTTTAATGCTTAATTTTTATTACCATAATATCCTTCGAATCGATACATTTTTAGATATATCCCACACGAAATGGTTGCGTTTATTTTTTTTCCTATTGATTATAGTTAGTATAAGGAACAGTACATTTTTTTTTACAAGCTGTAATCAAATACACATTTAAAAATTATTCAAATTAACTATTTTCTGAAGTAAATTTTTAATTTTATAACTGAATGGGGTGTTTGATGTATAGATGACACAACTAAATATTCCAAATACTTAGTACGAAACATAACTTGTTGAAGAAATATTTCATTAAATTTAATTAACAAAGAATTAATATATATATATAATATAAAAGAATATAGACAATGTTTGCGTTGATTTAAAATAAAATGACATAACTTATTTTTATACGTATAATATTTTAAATATTCCATTAATCAAAAGGTATCTTGCATATATATAAAAATGTAAATTTTCTAAAATATTTCTTCAAGTTGACCTAATTTTAATATTGTTATAGGATGGCATATATTATTTCATAAATAAAATAATTAAATTTACTTTTTATTGAACAATTTTTTTTGTTTTTTGTTTTGGTTTTTGGCAAGTCATTTGATTTTTGGAATCGCATCCTATACGCATACAAACATTATATATATATATATATTAATACAGTACCCTAGTAACAATTTGTCCGTAGTTTGAAAAAATGAGAAAAATTTCCGTGGAAATAATCCACATATGTTCTATGGAAAAAAATATATTGGAATTTGTCCAAAGAATGTTCATAGATTTTCCACTTAATATAATAGTATTTTATTTAGGTCAATTTAAATTTTGGTTTTGCATTCATAATTTATTTCATCAATTATCCAAGACAGTGATTTTACAATTTTACAATTAAATTATATTTAGCATTAGAAAATATAAATATTATACTTTTTATTTATTTCTTATGTATTTGTTACATTAAATTTTGTTTCAACAAGTTACAACCTGATGTGATAAGAAAATGTTTGTGCGAGTGCACTTGTCGCATGATGTATTTTTGTCACAAAATCCGTGAATCTTCTCACAAAAAAATTTGAATATAGATTCTATGGATATTCTGTGGAATAATAGCAACGAGAAATAAATCTAAGGAAAATCCATAGAAATTATCATCGGAAATATACAGATAATCCAAGGACAATCTTTTAAAAAAATTCATAGACAGAGTTGCGCTGGTCATGTAAAATTCCAGCCGACATCCATAAGATATCCATAGATATTTCCTCGGGTTGAAACTACGGACTACTACATATAATGCGGAAATTTTTTTTGCAGACAAACTACGGACAATGTTACTAGGGTATATACAGTATATATATATATATATGTAGATAGAATACCTGACTGCGTGATGAACCGTTCATAAATTAAATATTCATTGAAAAATAAAAATATATATATATATATATATTTATAATATCAAAATTTGAAAACTTTTTAATAAATTTATAATTTTATTTACAAAAGAGCAAAAAAAAATAAAATAAAATATGAAAAGTTTTATTATAAAATATACACCAAAACACACATTTATATAATAAAATAAAATAAATATGTAAATATTATATATATCAAAAAATAATAGAAAAAACCCAAATTTTTTAATATATAATTTATATATACAAAATATATATATATATTTAAATAATAAATTATCATTTTATAAATACGAGCACGCACACAGAATAATATTTCGAAGAAAATATATAATATATTTAACCGGAAAATAAATATTATTATAATAAATAAATTTATTAATACAATTTCTGTTTTATATATTAAATATACAAAAAAAAAAAGAAAAAATGCGGTATTAAATAAATTTATATAAACAATTAATGAAAAATATTATTTATAGTGATTGTATAATCTAAATTCTATAATTATAATACATTGTTTTTGTTTAGTTTAATTTTTATAGACTATTTACAATTCTTATCAGTCAACACACACATTATAGTACGCACGTACATAAGAATTACATATATCTGTATAAAAAAATGCAAGCAAAATATCTATTAAATATAGTAAGAGAATTTAAAATTATGCATTTTCATTTATTAATATTAAATGTATTGCAATTGGAATTTTACTATTTTATTTCGCACACTGTACATATATTATTTCAATGTATATATATATAATATACATCGTACAACGTACACCAACAGAACAGCACCGCCGCATAACATCAAATAAAAAAAAAATTAAAATGAATCATATGTTTTCAATGAAAATAAAAACAATTCGGTTAACTAATTCGTCGTATATACGCGCATATAATATAATATTAATAAATTCCAACTGACATAACGTAATATAAACAACATTCTAAAGATATGTGGGTAACAATTTCTAAAGAAATTCAATGAATTCATAGAATTCGAGAAAAAATCTGAATGAGTGATTTTTTTTTTTTTTATTAAAAACATATATATAAGCCATAAGCAAACACGAGTTTGGAACACGGCCAACAATTATCTGCATATATGTATTATCTATATACATATAATATCATATAAATATAATGTAAACAATGATATATATGTAAACAAAACAAGTAGTTGCATATTTAAATAAAAATAAACATTGAATTTATATATATAAATTACATATTTAAATATAGAGCAATAACGTATTAATATTTTCTCAAAATATTTTCATTCAGCTTTTTTCTGCAGTGTATACACATACAATATTCTTATTTAAAAAGTAAGCAATATTAATTTTGAGAATAAATACGTATATTATACAATATTTTTATATATTTACACATCATATAAAATTCAAAGACCTATCAACAAATTTACAAATAAATGAATACAAGATTTTTAGTAGTATATAAATTTAAATTAGCATAAAAATAATTATTTTGTAATTCTGATAATATAAAATTATTGTTTATACTGTGGTACAATTTTCACAAATTGAATGAGTATAAAAATATTATTACATCATAAATGTTTAAAATGGTTAAATTTCTTACAAAACAAAAACCAAAATTTATCTAATTTTACTGTGTATAGATACAGTGGCATGAATAAAATATATAATGACACCGAAATTCTAACAAAAGAATCCGAAACACAATTTCATACAATATAAATAATAAATTCATCGTTTACATGTTTCTAGGTTTAAGCGGTTTACGCGTAATCCACATAATACATATAAATAAACAAATATTAAATGTTCAATATATTTTAAATGTAAACTAATTTCTTCGAAAAAATAATAATAATAATAAAAACAGAGAACACTTTTTAATTTAGACACATCAACACAATATAACAAATGGAAATAAATTACATATGTAATATAATAAATTGCACAATTTCGATATGAAGAAGGTGAGTGTACTTTATGGATTGAAATTCTATTTATATGTACACTAATGAATAACACATACAAACAAATTGATATTCATAATAAATATATATACAACCTTTCTTAACATATCCTCCAATGATTCCATATCTAAACTGGAATAATTATTATTATCTGGACTGGGACATGATGTACGTCTTGTTATTGTTGTTGTTGTTGTTGTTGTTGTTGCCAACGATGTATGATGGTTTGTTAATGATGACATTGTTGTCGGCATTGTTGTTGATATTATTTTATTATGATTTTCATTGTCTGCATTTTGATGGTGCAGCTTACAATCGTTATCGTTATGATTTTTTAAATTATCCAAATTATTATAATTATTATAATTGTTACGATTGTGATGATGTTGATGATGGGAATGTTGTCGACGTTTAATCAGTGTATTATTATTATTATTATTATTATTTTTATTTGGTGATTGATTTAATACATTTAAATGATTATCATTAGCCGAAGCTGTAGTAACAACAACTAACGATGTGTCCATTATTAATGATTTTTTTTTTTTATTTTTTTTAACTTTTTCACAGAATTTTTTCTTTTAATTATATTTCACAATTTTTATTTTTTCAATTTAATTTGAAATTGTATGTTACAATACATTTTTTCTTTCTTTTTTTTTCTCTCTTTGAAATCGCACATTAATTATTTTAACTAATTATTTTATATGGTAGTGCGCGGCATACATTTAAAAATAAATAAAAAAAAAAATGAAATAAACTAAACACACACAAGCACACACACAAAAACGATAAAATTAACCAAAATATTCACAATTAATTGATATGTTAATATATATTGTTTCTAAATATATACTATGGTAATAAAATATATCAGATGGAACAAAAAAAAACTATATATCATGAATATATCATAAAATTACAACACAAATAATATTAAAAATTAATGTATATAAATAAAATAAAGCATTAGCAAGCAATTACAAAATAAATATATATGTGTATATATTTGCACTATATATAGTTTGTTGAACGATAATAATAATAATAATAATAATAAAATAAAATAACAATTATAATAGAAACGCACAAATAAATAACAACGCGATAATACACAATTATATATAGATAATAAAAAATATGCGATAATATGATAATAATTATCGAAAGAAAATTATATTATTATATAAAATAAAATATAGAACAAAAACAATGATATGCGAATAGCAGAAAAGCTGTAACACAACTGACCGCTAAAATTGGAAAATTTGTATTTATTTAAAAAAAATAACTATATATTCTGATTGTGAACATATACACACACACCCACACACACACACACACACACACACAAGAGGAAAAGTAAAGAAAATTAAAAGAAAATCATCGCAGTAATAATGTTTCAACACAAAAAATTAAAACATCGCAAATGGTTATAAACTAAATACAATGAATGCAAACATAATATATTCAAAGAGAGCGGTAGAGAGAGAGAGAGAGAGAACGAAAGAGAGAGAGCTTGTTAAGAGAATATTATATACAACATCATTAGCACCCCCAATACATATATACAATTGTGAAAATAGAAAATTTCTCACATTTTCTTTAATGTTATTACATAGTATTTTTGTAAAATACATATAATTTCTATATATTTAAAATTATATTTACAGCCACTGGTACATATATACTGTTATTATAAAAATGAATATACACATACACATGATGAGAATTATATGACATATATAGTAATCGAGAAAATCAGTATCATATTTGATAGGTACTTATTGTTATATATTTATATTATATGGTGGATGTTAAAGTTGTTATTGCAACGTTATAGTGTTGTAAATTTATATATGATATATACTCATATTTACCATATTTCCATATATGTATATATTGTATATAATAGATGTATATAACAAATATATATATATATGAAAATATATAACATGTGTACACATAGAACATGTACAGCGCATGTACTATAAAGGGAAATTTTATTATTTTTCGATGTAATATATGCGGCGTGCGGAATATATATATATATAAGAAAATTCTTCGTTAAATATAAAATATATCCTGTATATTTTCGTATATGTTAGAAAGAAAATACAAATTTTTCTCCTACATTATATGCGTTGCGTTCATCATATAAAAATGTGTCTAAACAATTTTTTTTTTGTCTAACACTATTTTACTATATACGCAGGATATTATATATTATCAGAGATATTACATAAATACCTTTAGACATTATACATTATATTTTTGTTGTAAAATAAATGGATTGCGTGTGTATGTTAAAAAAAAAAAAAAACCAGTATAATAAGATATGCGTGCGTATTTTCCATATGTATAAATTAAAAATATACGTATACAATTTAACAAAATTTGTATTATAACTTTATTTAATAATATATGCCATCCATACGAGATGTGTACATAATACTATTAAAATTGACAAAAAGAATTTTGGCAATAATTGTTTAACCCTTGATTTAATCAAATTTTATCATCCATCACATAAATAAATCATTATATATATATATATGAAGTTGAAAATTTATACATATATGAAATTATATGGTAATCAAATTTGATGAACTTAAATCATCAATTTTTATATTTTCAAAAAATTTCTACAAATAAATATTTATAATAATATATTAGATAGTGTATATAGAAGGCATTATCATTTCTAAAAATTATATCACCGATAGTACAACGTACCAATATCAATTTTTTTTGTGTTTGTTTCTGGAATATAATCGATCTATCCTCAATATATATATACGCTCTCATGCGAGATTGTATAGAGTAAGTCCATATTGTACCTATTATATGTATATATACATAATTAACTGATGTGAAAACTGATTGAATTTGGTGAAAATACAAAACGTACATGGAACATCTTGAACGGATCGATTATATAGAGAAACTTTTTAATGAGAATTTTTTTAAGACAATCTCTTAATGATATGTGTTCGGTAAGAAATTTATATGGTATTAAAAAATTTCACTGACCTACCTATTTATATCAATCAATATGCACCCACAATATAATAACATGTAATAATAATTTATCGTATTTCTAATGTAATAATAGGAAATATACATTAATTTTAACATATATAGTACACAGAATTTTATTGTCAATATAAATTTAATATAGCGCATAATAATAATAATAATAAAAATATATCTGAAATAGTAGTTATTTTATTGATATTTATAACTGCAGGTGGTAATTTAATTAATAATATTATCAATCCTTTTTCCAAGAACTTTCTATATATACACACACAGAATATTACACAGTACTGAAATTTTAATCGAAAAATTATTGGATGAACATTTATCCATTGAGTTTAACATCTCTTTTTGTAAAATTAAAATTAACGAAACATTTTTAGTTAGTATATAGAAGTTTAGTTATAGTTTATAAATAGTTACTCGAACTCTAGTACAATTAAATTGTAAGAATATACCATCGTACATCGCAGTATCGTTCCTATATATATATATATAATATCTATAATACATAGTATTAACATTATATAACAGTCATTTTTATTATTATATATTTTTTTATTTCAATAGCAGTTGTTATACACATAATTTAATAGTCGCATTAATATCATTAGATTATTGCAATCCCGCATTCCTATATATATATATATATATATATATATATATTGTGTACGTATTACAACATTTACAATAATATCTTAATTTCTTACATCAAATTAAACGAGGTTTGTTCTATTAAATTACATGTATTTTGCTCGTGTACCAAATGTCGGTTATATTTATAGAAAAAAGGACTTATATAGGACGTCATGTGGTCAAAATGTGTATAATATTTTGAAAATAATACCATATATATTAATACATATATATAGAAAATTATTATTATTATTATTATTATTATTATTATTAAGTTTTCTATTACAATATATCATTGATTATGAAATTATTCGTATTGGAAATATATTACATCGTGAAAATTATTTTATTATAGGATATATATATAGAATTTCCTAATAAACCAATATAGATTTAGTAAATTACATTTTACAATATATAAAAATATAAAATTTTGACAATTTTCCAAGGTAAAATTAAATTTAAATTTATAGATATTAATCTATATGTGGTTGTAATTTATAATATACTTTCTGATAATAATCATCAACACATGTTACACTATGTGGTGCATAGGTATAAATGTTATTTATATAGCAAACATTCACTATATTCAAGTTTGAATATTAATCCATATCGTTTACATTAATTCACATTCACTTTTGTTTCGTTGCATTTTTCATAAAATGGTTACAAAAATTTTAGGTGTATGTGAAAGATGAAATATACACACAATTATATATGTGTGTCAATATCCATATGAAACGATAACCACTTTTAAACATTTCATTAAAACAATTAACTATTTGTAAATATTTTCAATTTTTAATTAAGTACACATGCAAATATTGTATATATTGGAACATTTAATTGACCAATTTCGGTTTTCGTATACACATTTATATTTAATCAATTCATGTTTTGTACTAAATTAATATCATTGTTTTAATTATTTTTTATTCTATATTATACAATATATTATTTAGTTAATTAAATAAAGAAATAATGGAAAAAAGAACCTAATATATCCATATACATTTTTTTTTTTTTTAATATTATTTTTAAACATGCAATTGTATAATTACACGGATTAACATAGAAAAAATAATACATAATTCATTTTATTGATTTTATTTACATGAAAATATAAAAAAAAAAAAATGATAAGAAAACAACTTAAAATTAGCATTATGCATTAATCAAATTAAATAAATAGAAATGCTTATGTGTATAGGGTAGGGTACAACCTCCACCCTTATTATATATACCTCCTGTTGCTCAGTTATTTAATTATATTTTTAGAAATTTTGCGAAATATCTTAGAAATTTAAAAGTGCATAATTTAAATCGAATCGTACAAATTCCTCGTGTTGGATGATCTGAAACAATTGGTAGCTTTGGACGAAGTACAAACAAATAAGAAGTAATATTCAAAATAAACGACAGCAATGACGGTTGATCGGATAGTGTGGTCGGATATTACAAGAGAATTCTTGGAGCGGAATTCACAGGGTGTATGTGGAACACGAAAATCATAAATTATTAAAGTTAATTTGCAATTTTAAAAATTTTGTAATATATCGTTATATTTCTAAATATATATACAAATTAGAAAAATGTTCCTCTACACAATATAGCCCACAAAACATATAGATGCACTGGTAAATGAGATATATGACGAACCCAAATATATAAACAATTTAAAATATCATTTTCTATTTATTAAATCTGGATGGTTGTTAAAGTACGGTGACTTCTGATGGAAATGTGACTATGATAAAACAAAAAAAATATTCGATTGATTGTCATTGAAGACCATAAATTCGTGTAACCACAGAAGCAACTATATATAAATAACACATATGGAATTAAAATTATTTCACAATAATTGTTGGTCTATTAAATATATTATTTTGTATTCATTAAATTTTTTTTTTTTTACAAATTCTACAATACAATATCAAAAAAAAAAAAAATCTTGCAAAACACAAACGGTTATATTCAACAACCTCAAAATGTATTTACGTTTTATCATCCTCCTATCAGATATAGCTCGCTATAATATATCAATCTTAATGCATATATAATCAAATAAAGTAAATATTCAATATACGCATTTATATATACTTGTAGTTCTATATAGGTTAGGTATATATATATATGTATCCAAACAAATAAGTAAAGAAATAAATACTTATGCGATTTTAAATTGAATTTGTTAAAATGATGTGAAGGGCCAAATTTCATCTAATATAATATATATATGTATAAATAGTATTACTATTATTTGGTTATATATTTATACATGTATTTGCAGGAAATTGAGGGTGACAGCATCCATCAAGAACACTGATGAATAAGATATATTTATGGAAGACAGTGGCGACGGTATATAGTCTATACATTGGTTACGATACAGATAACATTTTATAGAATTTTTTTAAATTAAATTAAAAAGAGGTCGCAAAAAAAAAAAAAATGTTAATAAATGAAAAAAAAATAAAATAAAATTGTATTTATCTTATAGGTATAGATAAAAATAAATGAATAAAACCAGGTTAATATGATATCCTGTTTTTTTTTCGATAACAAAATAAATACTGTATAAAATATTTAAAAATATATAAATTAAAAATTGAGGGTTGTTGTTTTCATGTCATTTGTTTACAAATCAAATTAAATTTACGAGTTTTATCTTTTATATATCCGGTATGTAAATGCGTGTATCTAAATTCTAGGTATAGGAAGGTATATATGGTATATACACTATTTTGTACATAGTATATATAGATAATTCAATTCAATTCAATTTACACATATATAAAAAATAAATTTTTATTTTTATGTGTTCAATTCAAGGAACAACAATAAATTTAACAAGGGATAATACTTGATTTTATACGGTTGTTGAATTAATGAAATAAGTTCTAACAAATTTTTGACATATATACGATTTACATAAGTAATGTGTGGTAGTTGAATACATTTTACATATATTGTATATATATAAAAAAAAACCCGTATTTACACGCAGTGGTTAATAGATTATGTTACAAATGATCTAACAATATATTATTATTAGTTTAAATCAAGTTCATTATTATTAATGATGATTGAGTTATTATTATCATTGATGAAAACATATTTAACATATTTCGTTTTATATATTTATATGAATATTTAATATTAATTTAATTAATTTAATATGGTCTGATCTGAATTTATACACAATTTTTCAGGATACTTAAAAAAAAAAAATGTTTACTGAAAGTGACGGCCGTTCCGAAACGTATTTTAATATATCTCTGACAACATATTAATTGGGTGTTATGAAATTATAGTTATTAAACTAAACGGACGAAAGCTATATAAAACAGAATTAAATTATATCCTGTAATATTTTTACCGATAATTAAATAACTGAAATCATGTTAGGATATACGATTTCATTGAACAAATGAACTGTTAAGAAAATATTCTATAAGAAAAAATAATCTTTATAAATTTATATAGTATCAATAGCAAATATTGATTACGAGGATCGACATCATTTCTCTTAAAAATAAGAATCACTTAAGTATAGTTTAAGTATAAAACGAAGTTACATTTCAATTTAATATAAAATGCACACACATGCATTCATACAACAATTTAAAGATAATTGATCAACGTCGAAGATGAAGTTCTGCTAGTTTTCGCAGAACTACCTTATGGTGTATGCATTAATTTTAAACGAATTTGTTAGCCAAATGATTATTATAATTCTAAAGCATTAGAAATTGCCACAATGAATGAATTGTCTCAAAAGACGAAAAAATTCTTTAGACAACATTAGTATATCTGAAAGATGGTTGAAGGTGCTAATCCATCTATACAAGATTTATCTGCTGCAATTGAACAGCAAATATTTCTATATGCATAAGATCATTTCTCACCTGAACTGTGAACGAAACGCGAACAAAAACACACAAAAAAAACTCACAAATGCACATAAAAAATTAAATAAATTTTATAATAGTTATTGTTATTGTATTTTCTGCATGAATTAAAACAAACGTTTTAACCTCTTTATTTATTTTCATTGTGTGTGTTTATATATGGGTGGGTATAGGTATACATTTTATTGTTTAGATTTCAGAAATAAATTTTATATGTTTATAGAAAACATTTTATAATGAAAACAAACAATAAACATTATTAAAAAAAAAAAATAAATAAAATGCATACACAAACACACAAACATATGACATATAGATAAAAGAAAATACTCAAGTTGGAAAACAAAAATGGGTATATATAAATATATAACAAATAACATAAACAAATAGTTAGATTTTCCTGATTTCGATTGGAAAATTTACATCTAAATATTCATTTATATATATATATATAAATACATATGGCATTTAAATACATATACATATATACAATATATATATATGGTATTTGTATCGTTATATATATATATAGCTGAACTAAACACTGTACAAAATTAAAAGAGTTCAAATAGCCAAATCATTAATTATTTGAACTTGTTGTATTTTATGGGTTTGAGGTTCAGAAATTGCAATTCATTTCATTTGTTTCTATATAATTATATATATAAAAATCAGGCATCAATATGTTATGTATTTTAGAATAAATAGTTATTACTGTTATTAGTATATATAAACTAGGTAGTATACAATGTATTGTATATAGTATAGCATATACCATACCATATATATATATATATATAAAGAATACAATTCATGAAACATTTGTATGGTTTTAAATGTATTTATTTATTTAATTATTGTTATATATTTTCAATAGTAAATAACAAATATATGTGTATATAATAGGAATAAAAAAAAAACGATCAATGATTTATGAATGAATGGTAAATAATATATTGTAAGTACACTAAATACATATATATATATGCGTACTTATAATAATTAAATTTATACGAAATGATAAATGATCAATTAATAATACATTTTTTTTTATATAGGGAATAATTTCGAAAAAAAAAATAATACAATAATAAATATGACATATATCAAAAACCCAAAATTATATGTATTATCAGTTTTATTATATTATTCTTTACATGGTTATTATCTCAATATATTGAAATATTTCTATAATGATACTGTTAATGAGAATCCTTTTACAATATATATATGGATATGTGTAATAGTGGATTTGTATGTGTATAAGGTTATATTACATTGGATGAATATACCATATATATATATATATATATTGTGTATGATTATTAACCCAGATTATTATCACCCAACATATGTAAACAACACATATACCATATACAATCATATACATATTATTATATTTATGGTTTTTTGTATACTCTATACACTATATGTTACGCAACATTGTGCTTAAATTATTTCTAACATAATAGAAATTGAAGTTTATAGTGCGGGGTAGTTGGTATTTTGATTTTGGTCGTTTAATTAAAGGGTTGCCTTTTACTATATATTATATATATATATATACATACATACAAACACACATATATATATATATATATAGTTATTTTGTAATGTGATCATTATATATTGTATATATATATATATATGCAGTAGTATAGAAATGGAAAGAGGAAATTACTATATATAAATTGTATATTATATAATATAGTTTTTGGGGTTAAAGAAGGTCTTTGGTCTTTACAAAAGCATTAAGTATATCATTAGGGTGTGTCGAAAAATCTTTTATATATTATGTAATAGCTTATAAAAGTACATATATATATATATATATTCCCATATATACAAAATTTATATACTATCTTTGTATATGCATGCGATGTACAATATAATAAAATCGGTGGGGTGTGAATTAGGTGTCAATTTTTATTTCATTTTCATTATGTTATATACCATATAAATACATATATGTACAATATATTAAGTTTTCACTTTTAATATGATGCGACGACGATGATATGATGAAAATGAAGATGAAAATGTTTAATTGAATAAAGTATTAATTATATTTGTTACATTGCGTACATTGTATACACTTATACCCTTATATTACATATACATAATATACAATATGTGTAAAATAATTATAATTTATATATATAAAATTTGGAAACATTACTACATGCTGTATTTTGGAATTGTTGTATTGCGCGGGTATTATTTGTAAAATATATTATTTAAATATATTTGGCCTATATTTAATTGTGTAAAAGTAAATCTATGTTTTGTCCAAAAATGTGGAAACTTGTAACGAAGTATCTAACGAGATCATATGATTTTATTATGCGCTAATTTTATATGCATCCATTAAGGAAACAACAAGAAATTTTAAAGAGGATATAATGTGAAAAAAATTACATTTCAAGATATTATATATGTATTACTGTATGTCCCCAATCAATAACATTGATATTATTATTATAATTTTATTAGTTTAAAAAATTTCCATATATTAAATAACATCTAAAAAAAAAATAAAAAAAAAGACATCATCGACTAAACAAAAATTCATAAATATACAATATATAGGACAAAAGAAATTGTTTTATAAATTAATTAATTATATGCACATAATAAATCTTAAGCTTATTTCTTATTCCAATTTTCAATTTCTTAAAATTTATTACCAATTTATAGAAGACTTATGTAACTTTATATCATATATAATATATACCGCTCACACAATATATATATATATATATATTCATTTTATATATACGCAACCCTTAACATTTTTCATTAATCCTTAAATATTTCATCAAATAATAAATGATTGAAATTAATAATTTTAATATGATATTTTAAGCTTTTCCTTTTACAAATTTATGTATTGTATATTGTATTTTATATTGTGTATATAAATTTTCATTGTGTTTTAAAAATTTTAATTTTACTTAGCTACTACGTCGTACATACATTTTATGCAAACAATTTTTCAGTAAATTAAATTTTTAATATAAAAGTGATTTTTTAATATATATATACAAACAATATTTAGTCGTCGTCCCCATCTATATATAATTATTTCATATAAATATATATATTGTATATATTGTCTTTAAAACCGTATAAATATAATAGTATTCTGTAATAATAATTATGTGTAATTAGTAATTGAAGTAAATTAATATCGGCTTTTCTTTTTCCACTATATATTGTATATAAAACGACATAATATATACATTATTTGACAAAAATAAATGAACAAAATTATTGACAATATTAAAATTAATTAATATCGTACAGCTCAAAAAATGTACAATTCTTATACGGTGCCAACAATTTCGTGTTATAAAAACAGCAACTATATATAGTTGCAGGAAATTTATAGATGAAGGATATGCAGAGCATAAATTTTTCTATATATTTCAAGTATAGAAAAGACTGTAAATATATTTGAAGTATTATATTAAAAATAGACGCATAAAAATTATTATAATAATTATACAAAGATCGCTAACAATGAGGACAATTTATTTTTAATAAAATGGGATATAATATCTGAAAAAAAGAGGTAATAATTTGACTGTGAAATTAATTTTATGAAAATCTTATGTGCCCAATTAACTGATTAGCAAAAGAATATTACAGAAAAACGCACTAATGAAAGTCAGCAAATTCTCCACACACAAAATAATCTGGTTACCATAATGTTATGAGGAATTTAAATAGGAAAATTTTTTTTTTTTGCATACAATCTATTCCCATATACATATAATTAACATACAAAATTTTTCGTTTTAAAACGATTTAAATTTCATTTGCCGCTTAGTGTTGCATTTTTTTTTTTATTATTTTAAAATATTATATAATTTTCCTAACCCTATTATTTTTACATATATACTATACTATATAATATTATGGTATACCAATGAATTTAAAAATATATATACCCTTCACGTTTTGGCCAGTTCCACGCGGAAATTGTTTATATACCGTTTGTGCTGCAATTATATACTGTGCGGATAAAAATTGAAAACTCTCTTATTCTGATCGTCTTCTTTTTATGTCCATATATTTTTTATATAATAATATATATTCTTATAAAATAATATGGTATTATTTTATAAGATTTTAAGTCAAAAATTATTTTCATTTTGTATAACTCAAAAAAAAAAACCGGCGGAGAGAAATGAAATTCTAATAATGATAATATACATAAAAATAATATTGTTTAGCTGTAGAGTACATATAGGATACCCCTCAATATAAATTCCATTTCTTTCACTTTTCCTTGACTTTATTTTATATCAAAGACATTTTTTTTTTTATTCTATATAGGATTGTTCAAAATTACTATAACTTAAAATTATTATTAATTGTATATTATGAAAATTTATATATTTATGGATATTTATGTGTCGAAACTACTTGAAAATCAATAACATTATATATGATTTAATTGTACGTGTTACAAAATAAGTACAAGTAATATGTTGGCAAATTTGCAAATACATATAACTCTAATAAATCTTTAAGTGGAACATTTATTAATAAAAAAATTTGAACAATACTGTATTTAAAAACAAACAAGCGGATGGATGATGCTGGCGTATATATTAAACGTATTTTATATATATATATACAATATAATAATAAAGCAGTTGCTTTTGCCTATTATCATTAAATGTTTTGAATTTTAAAAGCTTTTTTTAGGAGAATATTTTAAAAGGGAGTAATATTCATTTAATGAAATATTAATTGATGTGAAAGTAAAATTGGTTTGTTTTAAAATATTCAATGTATAATATGCGTATATATAACATTATAATATATATAAATATAACACTATATACTTTTACAATATATACAATATGTATTCTCATGAGTATTATATAATATGAATATTATAACTAATGGTTATATGATGGTTTTGTGCGGGTGTGCGATATACATAGATATACGATTATACAATATATATAATATATATATATATATATGCAAACGATAACAAAATATAATAGATTGTACATGGTATCGAGATTCTGTATACAGAAAGTTTTACTTTTTTATTTATTAAATATGTGTAAAATTGTTTTGTATTATAGAGGATAATAATATATTTTTTTGATTTAAAATGAAAATGTAAAATGTTGATTGTTCATATTTTTCTATAAAATTATTTTGTTATATATTTAAACAATAGAATAAAATTATATGGGTACTACAATACAATAGAAACAGACTGACATTGAGATTTGTTGTTGTTTTTTTATATTTTAGATAAAATACTTTATACCATGGCATTTACAATATTCTTTATTAATTTTTTCTATTTATTACATAACATATATTTTATATATTTATACGTAAAAACCATTTATGAAAAAGTTATATGTGTTGATGAAAATATTTCGAAAAATATTTGAAAGATAATTCATCAAAAATACAACTTATAAGATGTATATTTACTTTTATATACCAAACAAAAATCTCATTTAAAGTTTTTCTCTTATATTATAAATACTTCATATATATGTTTATTTTACACATATATAACATATATATATTAGAAACATAGTTATTATAATGGGGTTTGGATAGGTTTTTTGGGGAAGCATATTATGTTATATACACATACAGTTAATATATATATTTATATACGAACATTTTATACATATGTGTATATTGTACATCTAAATATAGAACTTATACGTACTCCTATAGTATGTATCTGTTAAACACTAAACAGATTTATGTGCCCCAAAAGAGAAATTGTGTAAATTTTTTAGTATATTAATCATAAAAGTTTATTGTAAAAATATTATAATAAGAATTATAATAATGTATGAGTTTTTCTATATATAAAATATGTTATAGAGCTACAGATAGTAATGTTTTCTTATCATCCATTCATTATGTATTTGTGTGTGCTTTATTTAAATCTCGGACGATATAGGTAAAATTTTAAATAACTTTTATATTTTGTAATCCGGATTGAGTAAACAACATAGACTATATATATAGAGAATAACTATATATAAAGAAAATTTATTCTTTCCAATATAGAAGGCGGCAAGGACTGGAAACATGATTTGGATAGATGTATTGTATTGCCGGGTGCCGGGTTGAACACTAAATTAAACGACAATTCTAATTTAAATACAAATTTATAACTATAGTATTTATTGTATAGCAATCGGTTTCGGAGATAATTTATTATTATTTAATCATTAAATATTTTTATATATACAATAATGTTGATATGTAATTTTATAAATTCGAACATTCAGCAACTATAGCAAAATTTTTTTTAATGCTGAAAATGCTATGGAACCAATGGTGTGTGTAGTAGATCATACCCAAAATTAGAATCGGCCACAGTTTGATATTTGTTTAACACACTCGAACACACAAATGAAAGATACGATAAATTTTTAATCGCTCTTATACATTCACTTTAATTTAAACGTATATTATATGAAAAAGTTATGATAAAATAATGTAATCTTATAAAAATTAACCAAGTATGTGTTAATTAATATAGATTTAATTAAAAATTAAAATTATTTGTTTGTGAATAAATTTTGTTTAAATTAAAAGAGGTTGAAAAAATAAAAACGAAGTAAAAAAGGTGATTATATTATAGAATATTATTGTACATGAAAATTTACCCTTTTATAATACATATATGCAACAAATCCTTATACATATATATATATTTTTATTAAAATTCCATCCCATCTATACTACATTTCGTTTATTTTCTTTATTTTTTTATCCGTTTGGGGTTCACTATAAATAGGAAAAAAAAAAAAAATGCAAGATTCATGCTTCCCATACAAACTGCGTGTGACAACACAATGAATGATCCACAAAAAAATAGAAAAAAAACTGTGTCAATTTAATCAATTACTTAGAATCATTCCTTCGTCTAACTAAATATACTATTATATATATATTTTTTACGTATCGAATAAATATACTGTTTTACACGTTATGTACTATGTAATTTATTGTATATATACATAGTGTATAGTATAAAATAAAAACACTGAATATTTATATTTATGCGGCTATTATCACGTTTATTTTCTTCATTCCAATGACAACTCATACTCATCCTTATTTTTATCTTTAAGATCCTTTTATATATATATTGTATATATATATATATATATATATATATATATTTATATACTCGTATAGGTGCAGTATCATGCACGCAGAGAAGACATATCAAAATTTCCTTTTACAACCACGCGTCTTGTATTTAATGTGCTTTAGGCATTTTCTCATTATCTTTTCTATGAGGAGATTTTATTTTGTATTTTTTTTATTTTTTTTTCGTCTCATTTTCTTTATTTTTTGTGATTTTATTTGTCGCAGGTATGTCTAAAGTGAGTACATAAGGTATGAAAAAAATTATAGTATATTATATATGTGAACGATAAAATGTATATGTGTTTAAAGGGTGATAGATAAATCTATGAGGTAGATGATGGTAAATCAGATATACGCGTACGCAGACTAAGAACAAAACGCACACATAACACACAACTTTACTTTTAACCCCCGTTCCCCATTTTAATACACTATATGTTCAATCTATTATTTTTGTTTTATTCTTATGGTGTTATACGTTAACCCTTCGTACCATCTTTATAAATATATATATAAAAAGGAGTAAAAAGCAAAATTGTGTATATATAGCAATTTAACTCATTTGTTTTTTTTTTTCTGTTTTTCATAAAACAGGATATTTTTGCGATACAGTTAAAAAAAATATATAAACTGTTTATCACTTTTTTACTTTATTTATTTATTTATTTATTTTTTTTTTTAATTGTCTATACACAGAATGGTGATGATGATGATGACGACGACGACGACGACGACATATCATGCTGTGATTTTATCAAAACAAATTAAAAAAAAAAAAATATAGGGTGTATTAAAAGGATTTTATTTTGCATCTGAATCTCTTTCTATATGTATAGACATTTAACGGAGCTAAAAATAATTATTAATAAATTTTATGCTATTATATTAAACGATCTCTGTGCAGCACTAACTATTTTCATTGACGCACATGTAAATCATAAAAAAAAAATCAATCAATCAATGGGTGATATTATTTATAAAATTAAATAAAATTATTAAATTATATTAAAAGTTATACATAATTTAGCTTATCAAAGGAATCGTATAGACATAGATGACGTAAAGTAAAAACTAAAAAATTGTAATATTTATTATATCCTACCCTATGTTTATATGTACAACATATTTTTGTCCCAATGTGAACCAGACGAATATCAATTGAGAAGAAATGTAAATAGTATAGTATATTGCATATACGGTATATATAGGCAATACAATTTATATGAACAGACATATAGAGACATGGTCAAATTGTTATATATGGGCGTGAATTTTATTTCCATAAATATGTTCAATTTTCTCAATAAATTGAAAGGGATACATAAGCTAATATTCCATTTAAATTGTACATTAAAGTATATTGTATAGTTACACACCATATATATATATATAGAAAATACCAAAATTAATTGGGGATATTTTCAATTCATATATGTCCGATTATGTCTATATATATTACATTTCTATAAATCTATATATATACAAATACATATGAATATGACTATGCGGTATGTACAACGTAAATGTTTATATATTTATATACAATTAGTAGCTTAACTTAAAATGTTCATGTTGTTTTATACATAGGTATATACCATATATATATATATATATATAACATGTGTGTATGCATGTGCAAAAGACCACATTTGGAAGTTAGTATTTTTCGACAATTATTTACATTTTAGTTTTGCGTGCCTTTTTCGATAACCCCTTTGGCTACGGATGTTAATAAATTAGAATTTATACAATTAACCATATGATGATGACTATATATATACACACCTATATATATATATATATATACATAAATGAGTATATATTTTATTTGTATATTTAACGCTATAGAAACGCTATATAGGTACTTTATATATATATATATACCATATAACTTCTAAATGGTCTACATGATATTTTCAACTTTTTCATTTTATCCGTAAATATATTATAATGTTTATTTATAAAATACATATAAATATTTGTATATTTTAATAACAAAACAAGGATTTACAGGGTGATGTTGTTGATGAAATAAATAAATAAATATGTATTAGCAAAATTATTTGAATTCTATTGTATATATAAATAATAAGAAAGCAGAATGTTATATATAATAAATTTCTGCATTAATATTACGAGTACATAAAAAGGACATATTTGTAACAGCCCTGTGTTCATAATATTTGGAATATTTGTATATATTGGTATGCAAACAAAAAAAAAATGGAATTAAATATTTTATTTAAATAACTACTAAATATACACAACAAAACAAAACCAAAATAAAATAGCACAATAAAAATGATTTATTTACGTTGATTTATATTCAAAAATCATGTTAATTAATTATAATAAATATTTTTGTGTTAATTTTTTATTTTGGTAAAAGATTTTTTTATTACAGATAAACTTTTAATTAATATGTCTATGTTAAGAAATGTCTGTATATACAATATATATATAATTTGTATTAAATTTTTATTTCAAAGAAACAGGAAAAAGGTATAGTTGCATGAGTATTACTAATTTTTCACAATAAAACGCGTACCACTAATGAGTTATGAAACGAAAAAAAAAACAAAAAAAAACGAAACTATTTTAATTAATATTTTCCCAAGTCACGTATATATTTCGCACCATCTAAAATACCATTACCGCGTCATCACATTAACGTATATATACACTAAAATTATATCGTTATATTATCATATACTCGTATATATTTATATCGGTATCATTTTATTATTATTAATTTATAGGTAAATATAAAATTTTATTTGAAAAGAAATTTTTTATTTAAATGATTTTCAAAACTTGTTGTTTGATAATTTATTAACAAATATAGAAATGTATATATCGATCGACGCATTTATTTTTATCATAAAAATAGAAATTTCTCTATCGTTGATATAGTAAAAATTGAAACTATATATTTCATTAATTGAACAAAATATAATATAACCGAAAAAATTGTAAATTGTCATTATATATGGAAATTTTATATGAAATTTATCAAGAACAATTTATTTTGTTTAATACTATTTTAAAAGTTATCATAAAATCGATATTTTTTAACATATTAATTCCAATATATTTTATAGTATAACATAATTGTTTCATTATAACCTTCTATAATATTTTTACCAAATCAAATTGTAAAATATTTATAGTTATGTCATGTCAATTAGAAGATTAAAATTTCAATGCTGACACTACGTATTGAAAATTACTTTATTGCGAATTACCATTAGTTCGTTTTAGAAATAAAAATACCAATATTTTTGTAAAAAAATATTGTTTTTGAACACTATTCAAAAATTGAAAATACTATACGCTATGGGTTATCAATTTATATAAGAATAATTGATTTTATATATCACTTATCGAAACATAATTGCACATATATATATACCAATTGGTGAATTATTATCACATATTCGAATTAATTTATAACATTTGGTTGTAATGTTAGATAATTGTGCGCTGTAAAACGACGGTCACTAACTTATGTCTGAGTAATCAACCGATATATAGTTCACTCAACATAGGGGTGTACGTAAAGGATCCAATAATATATACGCTCTGATTCGAACGATATCCAACAAAATATTAAAAAAAAAAATAAGTGTAATTTTATAAATAATAAATTGAAAATAATATAAATAAAAAAATAAAATCCTAAAAATCTCTTTTCTATTTAAATTAAGTTAAATATATATTTTCTGTATTGAGAGATGTATCGATATATGTGAGATTTAATAAAGTAATTTATATGTATAACCTTTTTAGTTAAGGTTTATAAAAATTTATATATAATATATTGTAATATATGAAACCTATATAGGTGTGTGTGAAAATTATATAAACTTAAATTCTTATGGGTTAAATTTGCATTTAATAAATGTTATTTAGAGATTATTAAAAGCACCATCCATATACGAAAAAGTATATATAAATAAATGCTTGATTATTTTGTATAAAATGATAAAACTAAGCTCTGCGTATAAATTTTATCTTATCAGTAATTTCGAGAATTCGCATGATTATCCATGATTATTTTTTTTACTACACAAATATATTTTCCGGAAAATGTCGTCGCATATATATAATAAGCAGAAAAAAAAAAAATTCTGCGAAATAATATAAAATAGAAAAAAAAATAGAAACATCAGGGAAAAACCTATACATACTAACGTAGTAATACCCAGACTTTCTCTTTATAATATATTAATATTTTACCATAAACGTAACATGTATATATAGTTCGTATATAGACAAATATTTGCTAATAAAAATCTCTTACACCTACAGAAAGCTTTCACAAAATTTTTTTTGCATAGATTTAGCCGCAATAATTCTAGAATTATTCCGATTTTTCTGCGTGACGTGTATATATCGTTTCGTAGTTTATTTATTTGAACAGGTTTATTGGTTCGTTTTTTATTATATGTTCATAAATTTCCTATCAAAGAAATATTCGTCTATATTCGAATTTATATTTCGTTTATGATATTGCTTTTATACCAAGTATACAATTGTACACAATGCACATATAGAAGAAAAAGAATTTCCTAATGAGACACCATCATTCATTGTGTGAACATAATTTTTTTTACAAGGAATCGCACATGGTGAAAATACATTTTTTTCTCGCAAAATTTATTTCTTTCTTGAACTAAAAGGAAACCCCATATATAAATAGAAATATATAGTAGAAATATGGATGCGACAATACCGATCGACAACAACAACAACAACAACAACAACAACAACTATAACAACAACAAATAAAATAAAATATTAAGGAAAATGTTGAAAATAAAAAGGACAAGAATACCAGAAAAAATGGAATTTATTATATAAATGTTGTATAGAAATAAATTTATTTAGTGTTTGTAAACATAAATGTTATATAATTATTGTATAGTGGAGAGAAATATGTTATATATATGTTTATTGTTTATGTTACAATATAATAGTTGTATTTGTACATATATATAAAATATCGAAATGATAATAACGTTTGTCAAGATTACAGATATATACGTGAATATAAAAGTGTGTTGACCTAGATTTGAAAGTAAAGAAGAAAAAAAAAGGGTATAAAAGTTATTGTATATCGTCATGACTATTTTTTTCTATTGTTTTATGCATATTATTATACAAGTGATGTTCTTGCTTGAGACTTCATCAAGTATATGGATGACGCTGTGTAACAACGTTACTCAACACCAGCAATGTAGTTTAAATTACAATGTCAAATAAATATAATGTTTCTTTTGTATTAATAATATTCTTATTCACATTTTTAAAAATTCATATTAAATAACGTATACATGTTCTTTAATCAATTAAAAAGTATAAAATATAAATTCCATTTAATTATTTAATTGAAATTTTTACTATCAAATTATTATCTATAATATGTGTGCTTGAAGTAATTAACCTTTGAAAAATAAGTCATTACAGTTCAATACACCTAAATTAAACGTATGTATATAATCTAATCTATATATTAAACTTATAGAACTCAAATTTTAATGTTTTGCTGTTTTATTTTAAATGAAAACCACACAAAAACAACCCCCTTAAATGCATTTATCGTAAAAACAATCCAATATAAAAAAAAAAAACCCCTATCATATCGTTGTGTATACAATCAACACATAAACGTATATAAAGCAATAACTTTTCATTATATAATTATAAAAAATAGAAATAAAAAATTATATATAAATACAGATAAAAAAAAAATGTATTTACGTCTCCACTGACTGGCACTGTGAAAAAAAATTAACGACTTATAACAGAAGAAGTGGTGGTGGTGGTTCATGTCATAATCTTTAACATTTTCTATTGTTATTGCTCGTATTGTGTTTGCATTCGTTCGTATAATAAAATATACAGAAAAACCGAAAAAAAAAATTTAATTAATAATTTTTAAAGCTCATCATTAACTTTATATTTTTATGAAAAGTGTATTATTATTATTATTATTATTATTATACATTTTTCGTATATTTACCTCCCACATTCAGATAACTTGATGGGCGCAAAAAAAAAATAAAAATATAAACATTTTATTAATAATTGTGGGAGATAGAAAAATAAACTTTCACCAAAATAATCATCAGAAAATTATTATTATTATTATTATTAATATCATATTTTGTTGGTTGGGTTTGTTCACACTTTTCCATTTTTATTTTGTTTCGTGTTTTTTTTTTTCTTCCTAAAATAAAATGAGTCATATTTTTATACCCTCTGGTACATAACCACAGCATACATAGAAAGAAAGTAAAAAAAAAAAAACCAAGTGATTTCAATAACAAAAGAATTTGCAGACGATTTCATTTTATTATAATATTGCAAATAACGAGCAAATAAATGAATGAATTTGAAATTTAACTATTTATATTATATATTATATTGTATTACAACCAGAGATACCAAGAAGGATAATATATAATATATGACTTTTTATATGTAAAATTCTGATAATATAAGAAAATTCCAAATTGTATATGTGTGAGATATCTAGAACGATTGTTTTTTTTCTGTTTGTGTTTATGTATTGAAAACTAAAATCCAAATATAATATGTAGACATATATCGGTAAATAATATCGTATTATACCATAAAATAAACTAAAGAAGTGCTTTACAGTCTGTGCGGACTATAATATGATACCACAAAACCACAAGAATAATTATTTACTATATGTACGAACCAATAAATATATACCTTTATTGTATTATATATAAGTGATAAAACGATTGGCTATATATATATATCTATTATATATGTTATATAACGGATAATAATCAAATAAGGATTATATCGTCACACTGCAAACAAATATGTTTATAATATAAATTGCGGTTTAAATTCCTTTAATATATTGTATATAATGTGATGCTCGTCTATATAGCATTATAAGAAAAAAAAAATAATAAATAGTTGTGATGGTACACAGATAGATTGTACAAGTGCAAATGTATGATATTATATACGATATTATAATATTAGAAGATATTTTCCAAAATATAAATATAGGGAGATGATAACAAAAGGAAAATGAATCGTGTCCTTGCATTTCATTATAAGCTTAAAAATTATAATATACATGCATTTACTATATACATATATATATATTGTAGTATAAATAAATATATATTTAATATATCAGCAGACAAATAGAATGCCGCATTTATATTAGGTTGTCAACTATCACCCTTCCGCCTTTTTGCTCTTTATTCAATGCTTTATAAAAAGTGTTACAGTAATCGGATTTAGTTCAAATATGCGCCGTTTTGTTCGATAATCTGTTTCCATCTAGACTGCAACTTCATAATATCTCCCTCGTAGAAGCCCCCCTCCTTATTTGCGAAGAACTCGGACAGCCACTTTTCACAAGCCTCTTTTGAGATCAACTTTACACCACCAAGGGCGTTCGCCATGGACAGGAACAGGTGGTAATCACTTGGCGCTATGTCCGGGCTATATGGTGGATGCGATAAAACCTCCCATCCGAGCTCCCGTAGCTTCTGACGAGTCATCAACGAAGTGTGTGGTCTGGCGTTGTCCTGGTGGAACACTACACCCTTCCTTTTGGCCAATTCTGGACGCTTCTGGTCGATCGCCTGCTTCAAGCGGTCCAGTTGTTCGCAGTAGATGGTAGAATTAAGCGTCTGGCCATATGGGAGCAGCTCATAGTGGATGATTCCCTTCCAATCCCACCAAACACACAGCAAAACCTTCCTGGCCGTCAATCCCGGCTTGGCCACTGTTTGGGACGATTCACCGGCCTGCGACCACGACCGTTTTCGCTTGATATTGTCGTATGTGATCCATTTTTCGTCGCCAGTCACCATGCGCTTCAAGAATGGGTCGAGTTCGTTCCGTTTCAGCAGCATTTCGCAAATGGAAATTCGGTCCATTAGATTTTTCACTGTTAATTCATGTGGCACCCAAACATCAAGCTTTTTTTTGTATCCAGCCTTCTGCAGATGGTTTAAAATGGTTTGGTGACTAACTCCCATCTCCTGGGCGATGTCACGAGATGCCACATGCCGGTCTAACTCGATGTATTCCATGATTTGATCGGTATTTGTCGTCACAGGTCTTCCGCCGGCTGGCTTATCCATGGTGTCGTTTTCACCGGCTCTGAATCGTCGAAACCATTCCTCCGCGGTTCGAAGTGATAGAGTACCATCCCCCAAAACACCATTAATCTCACGGAACGTTTCTCTAGCGGATTTGCCTTTAACGAAGGAAAACTTTAAAATAGCGCGAATTTCGGCGTTAGTGAACTCCATGTTTACACGTCTATAACTGTTGAACGCAATATCCAAACTAATCATACATAGCGTCGTTTTGTTTGTTATGTCAAGAGCTTTCAAATTATGTACAGTGTTGCCAGATACGAGCTCTGTAGCGCTTTGTACATAGCCGCGAAATTAAAAAGACAAAAAGGCGGAAGGGAGATATTTGACAACCTTATATATAGGAATTTTACGAACATTTTATTATAAATAATATCGTATATATGTCTGTTTGGAAAATTAAATACAGATAAGGTATATACTTTTTTGTATGTATATACATGCACTCGTTAATATAGAAGCAATTTAAGAAGTCAAATATACATATCCATATATAAATATATATGGAGAGGGTGGAAAATAAACATGCATCTTAACAGTAAATGCATTTTCTTTCCGCTTCATATGGATACCACCTCATACCAATGCATACATATTTTTTTTTAATTTAACTCAAACTATTATATTGAAATTTAAATTTTATTAAGGTTTTGACAAAAATACGTATAAACAAAAATTTTTTGGGCAATGAGTTTTTTGTGCGAGGAGGTTACAGTAAATATAATGATTATCACATTTTTTTATATTAAATCTATAAATGTATATTGATGGATTGCGTTTTTTTATAATAAAATAGCAAAATATGATTTGGCACGAAACGATTTATATATCCATTTAATATATCACCCATTATTTATGTGTGTATCCTTATATTGTATCAATTGGACAACAGAAGTATAGAATTCATATAGCAATCATTTTTTCTTCGTATATAGAGAGTATAGGCGAACTGAAAATATTTTAAAATGAATTTGAAATCGTTCTAAGAATAATTACATTAATTATAGTATAGATATAAAATAAAAAAAAAAAAAAGAGGTTCCTATATTGAATAATTCCATTTAATAGTAAATCATTCAGATTCGTTGACCACATGAAATATAAATAATGAAATGTTTCATACGTGAGATAATAAAAAAAAAAAAAAAGCTTTCAATATAAAAAATAGATAATAGATAAAAATGCAAAATATAGATAATAATGTTTCGTATACAACATATGAAGCTCTTGTTATATATTACAAATATGTTGCATAACTAAAATATTGTGTATATAATTGTGTTATTTTTTTTTTGAGTAAATGATATTCGGAAGGATCTTCTTTCAGTGCATATACGACTCAATTGGATTAATATTTGTTGCGCTAACAATTAGTTGTAATTGTTTCATTCGGATTCAGTGCAGCTCCTCTGTATCGAAATCGTATGCAGTACGCTCAAACTAATTTCTAATATAAATGCATTACAATAATCAATTGAATAAAAGCACTATAGTCCTTAACAACATATATAAACTGCGAGCTATAAATATATATATATATATATAGTAATTTCAATGTAAAACATTATAATGTTTAATTTAAAAGTATTAATTTTCGGGATTAATAAAATATCAATATTTCCAATTGAACAACAAAAAAAAACAACAAAGAAACAAATTTTAAATTATCTGTGAACAATATACACAATAAATAAAGAAATATAATATATATATTATGTACAAAAATGAAATATGCCTAGCCCATTTACAAATATAATGTGGAAGCAATTTTTAATATTTTAAAATTTAATTCTTCTTAATGTTTGGCAAACGATGCAAAGGAAAAATTGTAAGAAAAAGCAAAAACAAACAAAATAGTAAACAAAAAAAAAAGAATTTGAAAAGGTAAAAGTTTTTCATTCAACCATCAAATATTTTATATAAACTGGCAATGAGTAAAAGTACAAAAAAAAAAAACAAATAATGTCTTCATCTATTTCTCATCCTTTTATAACTCCACATAACATATTTACTTAATATCAACAAACAGTACACACACATATATATATATATATAGTATAATCTGTACGCCATTTCCATCATCGCCATATATATATATACAGTATGGTTTGTATACACTATAGTACTTTGCATTATTAAATTCATTGCTGCGACGTTGTTATGGTTTTTTTGTTTGTGGTGCGGCTGTTGTGGCAGGTATGAAAATAATAATTTAGAAAAAATATATGTATAACATATATAACTTGATACATATATACCATAATATATATATAAAGCTATAGAATGTCGAATAGATGAAGATAAAAAAAAAAAACCACACACGGGACGCGAAAAGTTAAATTTAAGAATATTAAATTTGAAAATTATTTTATTACAGTTTTATATAAATTTTATAAATTGTGTTAATATAATGTAAAAATAAAATTGAGTGTAGATTGTCTGTATGTTTTTTCATCTTATTCTTATATTCTTCTTTATAACTTCTGCATATATAACTAAATATATATATATATATATATATATTACAATATAATATACACCTTATTTACATTTTATATGTAAATTTTTCGCAAATAAAGTCAAAGTTTAGTTGATTCTTTTATTATTATAATTTGTAAAAAATATAAGACTATTGGCATTCATAGGAAATTTGATTATAATTTTGTTATTGATGATGTTATCCATAACATAAAATATGTTTGTGGTTATTTAGCAAAAATGTGACAATGAAGTTGAATTGATTTTTTTAATTTTTTGATACACGATACAATTATTTGGACATATACTTTTCAAAAACACAACTCTTATATATATTTAAGTATAAGATTATCACATCATATATAGTAAAGTGTAATAATAATAATAATATATGGTTATTTTATCCAATTTTATGAGGATATTTTTACGTATCATCGTTTTATTTTATAATAAAACATCTAAAAATATGATTTTATATATATATATATTTATATTTTTAAAAAGGATCACACATACACATATACATAAATATATATATATATATTGTCGTATAAATTACCAATACGAAAAAAGGATATAGTATATAATATACAATATATATGACGAATGAATGTGATGGATGTGTGGTGATGTATACATATAGTACATATAAATATGATGAAAAGAATCCTTATTGTAGAATTTTATTACGACGCATATATACACAATAACCACACAATATAGAATTTCAAATTGTTGCAAAAAAAAAGGAGCAGAATATAAAATTTATTATGTCTGGGATTTGAAAAATATTCGCTTTTGTTTATTTTACCACAGAATATAAAAAATAAAAATAAAGATATGATACTTCATCTAATAAAGATAATATACATATATATATATGTTATCCTTTCATATGTATATGTGTAATATATTATTATGTATATTGTATATATACAAATTCACCTAAATTCTATTAAATTAAGTGTTGTTAATTTAAAAACGATTTATAAACTATGTATGAAAATTTATATATTGTATATAAAAATGAAATGAAAATGAAAAAATCATATTGTACATAATTCGGATACGGGGATCATATATTCATAAATTCTGAATTTCTATAGATAAAAATGTACATGATATAATTTAGCTGAATTCAGGTATTTGTCAACGCAAAAATTAAACACACACACATAAAGTTGGTTACCTATACCATATACATATATATACATTGTAATAGGATAATTTTACGGAAATGATTTTCATTGTTTTTATTTTCTCATAACATATATAACGTATAATATAGCAAGACAAAAAAAAATAAGTAAACTTCCTATAAACAATTTTGTGCACGCAAAATGTTAATTTAAAAATTTAAATAATTTCATATTTTTATTTACATTTAATATTCCGAAAAAAATAAAATAAATACAAAAACACACGTGGTGGTGTTCTCATGTGCATACAAGAAATATATTCTTATCATCATCACACACACACACACACATATATATTTTTATATATAGCACAGAGTCCTAGATGTCTATATGGATACAAATTATATTTATCATATGCGAATCATATATACAATAAAAAATATAAATTTTTATATGGTTTTTATTTTATGATTTCAAAATAATGATATTAAAATGAAAATGATTTGGTGTCTTTTTTTATATTTTTTTTTTTTGCGTCTCAATGAAATTGAGCTTATCAATGTTTACTCGGTTTTTTTATGCCACTATACCTATATGAAAAGAAAACAATTTTTTGATTGACATCAAACAAATTTGATAATCCAATCAAAACAAAAATATAAGAAGTTGAAATATTCGCGTGTGTACAGTAGAAAAAAAGTTTATATATGCGTATAATTTAATATTTTATGTAAAGTGATTTTTCAATTTGTATTATATATATATATGTGTGTGTGTGTGTGTGTGTGTGTACTTGTTTAAATAGACAGATAGAAAGAATGTTTTATCAATTGAAAATATAAAAATATTTTTATTATATTATTAAGAATTTTATATTATAATAAAATCAAAAATAAATTCTTTATATTTGATTATATAAATAATAAATAATAAATTGTATGGAGATTATAAAAATTGTGTATGATTTTAGTTTATAATGAGTTTTATAAACATCCGGCGATGTTTTTAAGGAAGTGCACAATGTTAGATCAACGATTGTTGAATTTGTTTGTTAAACGCAACAAGAACTTATAAAATAATTATGGGTGGCAATCGCCTTTTCGATTCTAAGTTTGTCGAAAACAAATTTGAAAAATTGATAATGACATTGGCGACATTCATTATTCTACGCCTATTTTAATAACAGCAAAGAAACATTTTTACAAAATCCGTTAGATTTGATGAGAAATGAATCTATTATAGAATATAATGTAAAAGGATAATATTCTAGTATGGATTTTATGGGCGATATTAAAAATAAGTAATGTAAGTAATATGTAAATAAGCAATGTTGTGTTATGTAATTGCTGTATATATATATATATCAAATTGCAAGTAATGGTGAATATATAAGTTGATGGATTAATATATTGTTTAACCATTTTTCTTTCACTATATAATCAAATTCTATTTGTACAATATTTTGAATACCGATCGAAATTAAAATAATATATGTATTATTTTCCGAAAAAATAAATAAATAATATATTTAAAAATAACTATTTACCTCATAACAATTAATTTGATTGATTAAGTAACTAACCTGAAAAGAAAAAAAAATCGAATAATTAATATTAATTATATTTTTAATAAAAATAATTATGTATTGGTAAAAAATTATAATAATAAAATTTTATCATAATCGAAAATTCTATATAAAAAAGTTTTGTAAAAAAAAAAACGAGCTACTGAGCAATGAACCAAAAATATTCATAGCATTCAATATACGTATAGAAAATTTAACGATATATAAAAATAAAATTAATTTGTGATAATTTATTTTAAGTCATTTGAAAATTTATATAAAATCAATATCAAAGCAATTATTCACACAAGAACAAAAAATAAAGTAACAACTAAAAGTCGCGCGTCCTATACATAAAATCAAATATAATAAATTAGGTAAGGGTAAATCAAAAATAAGAACAATTCGCAACAATCAAACATAAAACAATAAAAAAGAATATCACATATACATACATAGTAAACCGCATACATATATATATATATATGGTATGCATAAGAAACGTTATAAAAGAAAAACTTTAAAAAGATATTTTTCTTTTCAGAAAATAATACAATCTCGTTTGCTACTACTATACTCCTCGTATAGAAAAACCGCATATACTTTTAATACTCGCATATAAATATATGTAATATGTTTAAAAGTCTAAATTGTTATCTTAGTAAATAAATCTGCTTTCAAACTATCGTTTTGTTTCTTAATGGCTAAAGATTTAAACCGCACACAAAAAAAAAACACATACATTTTCAAATGAAATTTATCTGAAGAAAAATAATATAAAAAAAAACAGTATATACAATTGTATAAAACAAACAAACAAAAAAAAAATGGAAAATGCTTTCCAATGAAAATAACAACAACAACAAATATAAAATTCTTCTTTTTTTTTTTTTTTTTATGCTGTCAAAAAACCTATTTATTTACAAGGAAAAAAAAAAATTTGAAAAATTATACTTAAATTTTCTTTTTCCAAATATCTTATTTTATTTATTTTGGTTTGGGTCATCCAAGATTTTTTTTTTTTATATATATAATATTTTTATAAAATTATATTAGTTTTTATGTATTTTATTATAAGGATAAGAAATGAAATTAATTAAATAATTTTAAATTGTATATTATCGCAGAAATGTTTTAAATTACTACACTATAGAGTTAAATAAGTTGATAAATTTAAAAATATATTTTCCACAATTCTGTAAAGAAACACTAATTTTATTTTATTATTATTATTATTATTATTATTATTATTATGGTGCGGTATATGTGCATCGTATGAACAAGTGACAATCATTTTAAATTTAAATAAATAAATGATGATAAAACTTTTTTTTCCACATTTTTTTTACTATTTTGTAAATGGTTCAAGTATACCAATATCACTTTTTATTATTTACAAAAGTTAAACATAAGATATACAAAAAGACAATGGAAAATTTTTCTCATTTATATCATACATAGAGCAATGTAAAATAAATAAAATAAATATGTATGTAAACATTTTATGTTAAGCGATATGCACAACAACAACAACAACAACAACAACAACAACAACAACAATCATATAAAACTTATTTCTTATTTAAAAAAATTGTCGCAACGATTTTTTTTGTTCTAATATCAAATCATTTGTAAATATTTTAGTTATTGTTACTTTTCGTTTAGTTTTTAGTTGTTTGTTATTTTTTCGTATATATGTATTAAGCTTTCGTTCGTATACATATAAATTATTCTATATAAGTATATATATTTGGAAAGAAGATGATATACAATATTGGGTTGGTAACTAATTCATTGCAATAATTTTTTTTTTTCATGAAAAGATATCACAAGTCTTTGATAGAACGAAATAACCATTTCATTTTGTTCTTGTTGATTTTTTGCCATCTTTCAAACAACATTATAATTACGTGCTCATAGAATTTACTGCGAAAAAGACTCAAATCAAACGCGAACATTATCATTTATAAAATTCTAGCCATTCATCCATCCATCATTTTTGTTGAACGCTTTTCAATATGTAGATGTGATATATGTTTAGCTTCTCTACAATGGCACGTGTTGTGCTATGACGATCCACATTAATCATTGCTTTAATTTGGTTTGCATCAACTACAACTTATTACGTATTAAATTTTTATTTATATTTATTGTATAATAATATTAAGTATATATACTTTAGTTTCATAAATATATTATATATTTTATTATACATTATTAATTGTAAGGACATGGTGCATAAATTGTTATTTATGTATAGAAATTTTATTCGAAATCATTTTGTTTAAATTTTAAATATAATTTCATCCAATAACTTTATAAAATACAATCGGTTTTTTAAAATCCTTTTTGTAATATAAAAATAAAAAATTTTATTTTGTACTTATATTGTTTTCTATGTCTTATTGTAACTATAAACATAAACATTTTTCTTTGTTTATACCGTAAATGTTACTTCAAAAGTAAACAAAAAATTATTGTATATATATGAAAAGCATAAAAGAAAATTCCCCATATACATATACAAAATGGTCACAAAAGGATATTATACATACATAAAATTTCACATAAATTCAAATAATATCACTTATTCTTTATTTTCATGTGATTCTTTAAATTTTGCCATATATAAGTTATGTTTTAGTACTTGTTTGTATATTTTATATGAATATCCTTTATTATTATAACAATTGTTTTTGCATTTATAGTATTAAAAGTATATAGTATAAAATCACAAAAATAATACTATAAGAACAAAACAATAATAATAACAACGCGACAACGGACAATCAGACATAAATATTAAAATATCCTTGTTTTCATTTTAATGTATGCTACATCACATACTTTCACTGTTTATAAATTTCGACCACATTTTTTTAAAATAATCCTTATATAAGTTATATGTATATTTTATTGAATGGTTATGATGATGTGTATCGCACACATATATATATATATATATATATGCCATCAGTAAATATGTACGATATTGATATTCGCTATACTTATAAATGGTAAATATTATATGATGGTATATTATTCAATAATACTTGTTATACAATTTGCTGCCACACCTCACTTATCATATATTTTTTGTATATTATATAGAAAATACAAATTGTTATATTAGTTATATTTTATTACATATACAATATATAAATATATATATAGATAGACAATAATGTATATAAAATACATCGTATAAATTCAACGAGTTACATTATTACACATATATAGAATATATTTATATTTATATACAGTTAATGTACAAGTGATTTTAATGGAAACACGTGCATGATCGTATAAAGTTGAAAATTTAAAAATCCATAACTTTGAAATATAATGTGTACAAGGATTGAATTTTTGTTATGTTTTATAGAAATTTTTGTATATACGATACCTACATATATATACAATATATTTTATATATAATTTAATGCAGGTATATTTTCAATGCAGTATATATATACAATAATATATGATTACACATCGCAGGCAGACACACAGAATGGCATATATTTACAACAAGTAATAATAATACTTATTGTAATAATCTATACAATATTGATTCATTATTATATGTATATAGTTTTAAATATTACATTATATTACCGCATTCAGGTACACACGAGTATATAACAATAACTGCATAACAATCGCATGTAAATACATATATAATAATATCAATATATAATTAATGTTTGTAATATACATATTGGTACTAACCCAACTCTAACCGCATTAAAAATGACCAAAATAATATAATGGATTTATATTTTATCAGTAATGTCATATATATATGAAATGGATTTATTTCCGTTAACACACCGTTTGATGGTAGAAAAAATGGATTTCATGGTAATTTTGTGATAAAAGAATTGAATTATTACATGAACGCTACATCTACAGCGCGTCGCACTGAGTGTTTGATTTTGACATTTACACTATTTACACAAGCAAATGCCTTATATAGCCTTGATTGGAAAATTTTACGATAAAATGAAAATTTATTTATTGATTATGAGTATAATGTGTATAGGTAGACATACTTTTCAAATTTTAACTTATAAAATGGGAACAAAAATATGTATTACACATTATAGAGTAAAAAAATGTAAAAGGTAAAAGAGGTATATAAATTGTATTCTTTTCATCGATTATATTAAAAAATCGATATTATCCCCGCATATATTGTATAATATAATAGTATATATGATAAATTTGATGTGAGACGAAAATATATATGGTAACAAAAAAAAGATGAAATTGTGTCATACACCATACCATATAAAAATGTGTCTGAGTGCGTATATATATACCTTATACCATATATATATAAATTCGCATTCATATATTATATTCTTATCATCAGCCAAGAGGTAGAACGAAACTAGATTTTTATTTTTATTTATTTGCAAATTTCAATATTATCATAGAAAGGAGTTTTTGTTGTTATTATTATTATTATTATTATTATTATTATTATTATTATTCTTCATTTGATTTTCTTGTTTATTTTATTTTATTTTTTCTTGTTGATGCGATACACATCATGCCTTCAAGAGATAGAATTGATAATAAATCAAGTTTGTTTTTTTTGCCTTCTTTTTCTATACAAATATAGTACACCTACACCTAATATATGTATTTGTATTTTTTTGTTCTTGATGCTATACAGATATTACTTATATGCGCATTCATTTGCTCTATTATTTCGCTGGTATAATATACCATATAGAATATATAATAAATTATATAGAGAAAACATACATGCAGAGAAGCTATATATATATATATATAGATCAACACACACACACGCAAAAGACCCAAAAGCACAATGTTTACCTTCACAAAGAGGCAAAAAAAAAAAATGCTGAATTAAGCATAAAATATATATTTCTTCTTTTACGCCATCACATAGCAATCAAAATGAAATGCTTTTCAGGAAATTAAAGCAAAACATCGGGTAGTCAGTCAGTCGTCAGTGTATACTATTTGTATATTATATACAATATATATTATATACCATATACGGTATATCAGTGGCGAGCGGTCCATGGTGGCCGGTTAACACTAAAACTACCAAGAGGGGTGACCCTTTTTAAACATATGTTTATAAATTTCTTTGAAATGACATTAATAAATCAAAAAAATTTTATACCACTTTTACTAAAAAAATAGATGCAATTTTTTTTCAAAATTGCCTTCTCTACTACCTACTGTTTTATGGAAGAAAAAATTAAATTTGAATAAAGTACCGAGAATGTATATGAAAGCATGTGGACTTATATCTGTCGGATAATTATAAATACATTTTTTTGTTTGTTGCCATATATTTTTCTCAATCACACACGTTTGCAATAACAATATTTGACAATAATATTTTGGTTTTTGTTTTGTGGAAAAAGTGTTACAACTGATAATTTCTTTACAAGTGTATCTCTAGCTATACAAAGTTACTAAAGAAAAAAACCACAATTATGGGAACCATTTGAGCAAATAAAAAAGAATTGCCAAAATTTGCCAATCAAACAGAAAAGATGGTATGCCACGCTTCTCAACGAAATTATATAAAGCTAATCAATGTACACTTACAATTTACAAAAGTAAGCCGACGAAAAAGGTACTTAGCTCAAGACATTCATCTATACGCATTGAAAAAGAGGGGAAGTTTTTACTCGAAACTATTAGATTTTATAATAGCACTAAATTTGGTGTAGACATGGTAGATCAGATGGTAAGACAGTACTCCGTGAAATCGAAATGCCGAAGATGGCCTCTACAGATTTTTTTCAATATTCTTGACCTTGCTGGAATTAATTCATGGGTGCTACATACAGAAACAAATGGCGATAAAATTTCTAGACAACAATTTTTACTAAAATTAGCAGAAGAACTTGTAGAAAATTTACAACAAAAGCAACAGGAAGAACAAGAAATTATGCAGGAAACCGCAACAGATTCAGATTCATTAGTTTCATGTGTGGAAAAGAAGAAAAATTGTGCCAAATAAGTTTCTGCAAGGGAAACAAAACTACAAACATTTGTATGAAATGTACAAAATATGTGTGTGAAAAATGTGTCATCGAAGACCCAATAATTTGTAAAAAATGCTATCAAAATAAAAAAAGAATCGTGTAATATTAAAATCGAAATTAATTATTATGTTTGAAATTTGAATTGTGTTATGTTAGTATTTTTTTTGATTTAATAAATTAACAATTTGTAATCGTTATCAAAAAAAAGGTTTAATTCATGCACCAAACTTGCCAAAATATAGTAAAATACATAACTTTTTTTATCGGGGTCATTTGACCCCCTGTGGTAGGTATAGATATATACGAAGTGTCGGTACGTTTAGTGTTAAGCAATGCTGCCCAAACAGTCTTCTAATTCTATTATTATTATTATTATTATTATTGATAAGATATTTGAAATTTTTAGTGTATATGAATTTTTAGTATTTGAAATTTGGATATTCAAAAAAAATATGTGAATGAATTTATTTATTGTTTCCATTACTTTCTGCAATTTAATTTTGCTCGCTGCTTACCCGAATATACGAATGTTTACCGTTCGCCACTGTGCTATATATATATATTGTATATAATATATAGAATAGACATTTTTATATATATATACGAGTATTTTTATAAGTAATGATAAGAAAAAAAAAAAAAGATGGGCAAAAATTTAATCATTTTTTTCATTATATATATAATATAATATATATAAAAATAAACGATGAATTTTGTGATATAACATATATACTAACGTAGATATAACTAACGCACAAATACAAATAAGCAGCAAAAAAAAAAAAAAACAAACATAATTTTGTATATTTCAAAATGTAAATTTTCATAAATAAAATTTCACATTTTATATGCTAATTTATTTTTATTTTTCCTACATATTTTTCCTGAAGAACATTTTCTATTTTTTTTCTTTTCTTTCCATTTTTCTTGACTTATTTCATTAACTATATGTGTACAGAATTGTATAAAAAGCAAAGCATTTGTGAAAATATATATTATTTAATATGGGTACATGGATATCGGTCGGTGGGTGTGAGTGACAGTATATATATATAATGCGTTGGTATACATATATATATAAATATATATTCGTATATAGAATATACATGTATACAAGCTACAACACGATGCTTTTTACTAGTTAGTTACAACATTATATAATTCATTATAACATTCATTTACGGAATTAAAAATAAACACATAATCCTTAATCTTGTCCATTAATCAATCACATCTGGCAACCCTTTTTCTTATATATTTATACATATATACCAGAAATTTTCTTTCATTATTATTATTATTATTATTATTATTATAATATATGTGTATTTATATGCACGATATATTGTATATTATTATATATATATACTATAGGAAGGCATAAGGCAATGTGACTCTGTATTATAGTTAACTAGAGTTATTTTGTATTGTGTTACATATATATAATATTAAAGCTCATTCATATACGTACTACAGTATATATATATATATAACATATATAACAACAAAATACAAACTCTTTCCTTTATTCTTTTCATTGAACATATATATATATACAATATATAGTTCACATAAATAAAAAGCATGCACAAATCTTTATAAATTAAAGAGATTTTTACAGCCGATAGAGTCATTAACTTGTGAATTTATATAGATGATATTCGACGATATATATAGAAACATTTTCAAATATATATATATATTTTATTTGTATATATATAACATGGCATTTATATATACAAATATTATTACACACACATATATATATATATTATAAATACATGAAAATATTTTCAATAAAAATTGAACCATACCTATAATACAATATATACATAAAAGATAAGAAGAAAACCTTTTTCTTCATTTTATACTTTTACTTTTATTGTATATATATATAACATCAATATTTATAAGACTTATTTATACTTAAAGTTAAGACGAATAATCCTTAATAATCTATTATTTACTTTTTCATTAAATTTTCTTCTTATATACCGAGAGTATATATCGAAAGTATGTATATTGTGTCGACGTCGTGTGTTGTTGTATTTTTTTTTGGTCAATAATGTTTTCAGCACACAATTTATTGTACAATATATTGAAATATAATATATGTTATTCATATGATATAAAAAATATAAAATTTTTATAAAAACTTAATTATATTTATTTGTGCGACAGAAGAGCAAAAAAAAACTGGAAAATCAGAAATCGATTTTATTTATTTTATACAATTTTATTTGATTAATAATGATTGAACTAATTGTAGATTTTAAAAATTAATTAATGAAAATATTATAATCGGTTAATAATTTATCAATTTGGCATTTTGTTTCACCCGAAAAGTATATATTGTGAATGATTATAAATTTGTTTGTAAATAAATACATATTTAGTATGTGTTTTTTTTAAAAATAATTTACCACCCACCAAACTGATTATATCGTCTGCTATAATTTAATAGTACTTTATAGTAGTGTAATTGATCTATAGTCACAATTTTCCAATCATCAATATCGAACATTATTCAACGATTAATTCTTAATTATTATTGTACTCCGTTGTAAAGTACAAAAAAAAATATATAACATTAAAATTTGAATAAAGAAAATTGAATTTTCATTGAACAGAAAAGCTATCTTTTTTTTTCAAATCATATTTTATATTAATATATAAAATAAATTATTGAATAAGTATACTTAAAAAAATTGTTATCTTTATAGTTTATAGTTCATTTAACACAACCGCAACAAACCGACGGCAGCAAATGAAAATTATATATTTGTAATAATAATAAATTTATTTTTCGCATAGATATTTCTCGCATAAATAGTCATAACAGTAATAATAATATAAGGTTGTCAAATATCTCCCTTCCGCCTTTTTGTCTTTTTAATTTCGCGGCTATATACAAAGCGCTACAGAGCTCGTATCTGGCAACACTGTACATAATTTGAAAGCTCTTGACATAACAAACAAAACGACGCTATGTATGATTAGTTTGGATATTGCGTTCAACAGTTATAGACGTGTAAACATGGAGTTCACTAACGCCGAAATTCGCGCTATTTTTAAGTTTTCCTTCGTTAAAGGCAAATCCGCTAGAGAAACGTTCCGTGAGATTAATGGTGTTTTGGGGGATGGTACTCTATCACTTCGAACCGCGGAGGAATGGTTTCGACGATTCAGAGCCGGTGAAAACGACACCATGGATAAGCCAGCCGGCGGAAGACCTGTGACGACAAATACCGATCAAATCATGGAATACATCGAGTTAGACCGGCATGTGGCATCTCGTGACATCGCCCAGGAGATGGGAGTTAGTCACCAAACCATTTTAAACCATCTGCAGAAGGCTGGATACAAAAAAAAGCTTGATGTTTGGGTGCCACATGAATTAACAGTGAAAAATCTAATGGACCGAATTTCCATTTGCGAAATGCTGCTGAAACGGAACGAACTCGACCCATTCTTGAAGCGGATGGTGACTGGCGACGAAAAATGGATCACATACGACAATATCAAGCGAAAACGGTCGTGGTCGCAGGCCGGTGAATCGTCCCAAACATTGGCCAAGCCGGGATTGACGGCCAGGAAGGTTTTGCTGTGTGTTTGGTGGGATTGGAAGGGAATCATCCACTATGAGCTGCTCCCATATGGCCAGACGCTTAATTCTACCATCTACTGCGAACAACTGGACCGCTTGAAGCAGGCGATCGACCAGAAGCGTCCAGAATTGGCCAAAAGCAAGGGTGTAGTGTTCCACCAGGACAACGCCAGACCACACACTTCGTTGATGACTCGTCAGAAGCTACGGGAGCTCGGATGGGAGGTTTTATCGCATCCACCATATAGCCCGGACATAGCGCCAAGTGATTACCACCTGTTCCTGTCCATGGCGAACGCCCTTGGTGGTGTAAAGTTGATCTCAAAAGAGGCTTGTGAAAAGTGGCTGTCCGAGTTCTTCGCAAATAAGGAGGGGGGCTTCTACGAGGGAGGTATTATGAAGTTGCAGTCTAGATGGAAACAGATTATCGAACAAAACGGCGCATATTTGAACTAAATCCGATTACTGTAACACTTTTTATAAAGCATTGAATAAAGAGCAAAAAGGCGGAAGGGAGATAGTTGACAACCTAATAATAATAATAATAATAACTACCAGCAACCATATACCAATTCTATATATATATACATTAGAATATATAGAGTTATTATTATTAATAACAAATCAGATAAAGTCATTTCAAATATATATCTTTTGATATATCTTATGTATTTATCTATATATATATATATTTATGTATTACATATATAGAAATAGTATATTTGTATGATATTAATATAACAAATACTTATGTTATATAATAAATTTAATTTTGATATCTGTCTGTGATTATATCATATCAAATATGATTAGATTTAATCTACAATAAATATTTAATATTTATATGAATGTATGTTATTATAAAATATACATATATTTAAATGCAATTAAATCTATGTATCGAACATAAATATATAATTATTACTGAAATCAATAGAACTTTAAATCATTTTTGAAGTAGAATAAATTATAATATAGAAATATGTTTATATTGTAAAAAATCGATGTTTTGTAATTGTAAGAAAATAATGTTTGATTCTATTAGCATAGAAAATTATTTAAATTTTAAATGTGTGCAGTATTGGTATAATTAAATATGTGATATTGAAATGACACTATACATATTTATAATTAAAGAATTTAACAACACCGCAACAACAAATTTACTAATAAATATATATAAAATCATATTCTGTATAATCAAATATTCCATTTATAATACAAATACAATGCTAACATTAAATTATATTGTATATATATATATATTTTCACTTAATCCATTACAATTTAGTTTTCATATACAAAAAAATATAGTACATAAATAAATAGTCATATGTTGATCATGAATCTTAGAAATAATGTCTTGTGAATGACTATCAAAAAAAAAAAAAAAAAAGAAGAAGTCAAAAGCCAAAAATAAATATAAATATAACAATAACAACAACAACAACAACCAAAAAAAGTGATAGATAATCTTTTTAGTATATTGTAGTTAAGTTGTCATCTATACATACATATATTCTATTTCCATTCCATTTATAACTATATATTACTAGATATATATACTATAAATATATATTTATGTGTATGCCTATGGTATATGGAGCAATTGCTATATCATGATTTTCTTTATATTTATTATTATCACATATATACAAAAAATATTATCTAGATAAAATCACATACGCACACAATTGTCATATACCAACCATATATATGGTATACCTATTGATAAAACTATAATATAATATAGATGAGTAAATAACAATACAACATCGATTTAGTTGAATTATGTGTGTCTATTAAAAGAAAATGACTTTATTATTATTTTTTTTTTGAATTGTTATCATTTATTTATATATGATGGCATTCTTTTGATTGTGCATACATGTGTGTGTGGGTGTATATAAAGAATTAAAGAAAAATATGATATATCAATAAAATAATAACTTATATACAGATTTAATATAATAATCATCGCACAGAGTCAATAATAACAAAGTATTTTTTTATTTATTAGCCAAATCTGTGTTTGAATTATCTATGACTTAATATTGGAATTATAGAAAAAGGGGATTGCTAAAAATGTATACGAAATGGTGAGAGTATATACAATTTGTTCAGAATCAACACATAGATTATTAATTAAAATTCATGTTATAAAACTATATAAATACTTATTTATTTTACTCCTTTTATTGCGATACACTTATTCCATAATATTATATTTTTGAGCTTTTTCATATCGTTCGTGTATTTGTACAATATATTTTAATAAACACTGCATTTGTAGCGTTTTTAACTTCAAAATTTACTGTTAAACTTGTATCTTCTATTCAGTTTTTCAATTTTGTAAAATATAGATTGTAATTAACAGTATATATAGAAGGCAAATCTGTAGGACTACATCGATTCGTAGTATACGTAAATCATTTTGCCATCAAAATTGCTAGTTTTGTGATATAGATAATCGATTCCGATGAACCATACTATCTAAATATATATAGCTAATTCAAATGATTTTATTTCTTGCAGAGCACTTTTACTAAAAGAGTATTGGTACATTTCAAACATAGCCACGGCATTTCTATATGAACATTTTATGTATGAGAAAAATGAATATTTTTAAATGTGTATCCTTTTGAATTTTATATTATTTTCATAAATTTTTATAATTAATAGGACATACAAAAATACATATCTGATTGTATATTAACATTAAGCAAAAAAAAGTCATTATAAAACAAATAAAAAAAAAAAAAAAAAAAATCAAATAAGTAAAATTACACACAATACCACACGTAAGGTGTGTAGGGTGGGTTAATTCAAATTAAAAAAAAAAAATTATGTAACATAAATATAGGCAAAAATTAATATAAAAATTTTATGCTGCTGATGGTGTATATCGCACCTATAAAAATAAATTGTTTGAACCATATGCTAAAAGCATATAATTTAGTTATAAGAATAAAACAAAATGAAATAAATTGTGCGTATTGTATTTTATTTTCATTTAAACATACTATGTACTCCCATATATATATATATATATATGATATACCTAAATCATTTCCATTGTTTATATATAGATATATACTTTGAAAAATAGATATAACAAAATGATATAAAACATTATATGTATATATAGGCACACACTAACTATAATGAAAGATGTGAAATGAAAGTCATAAAACCCGATCAAACAAAAATAGGATATTATATCCCTTGTGTTTTTTTGATATATGGTATATTGTATATACCATATACGTATAAATATTATGTGGATCCATACGAAACAACAGAGAAAAAAATCCCAAAAAGCAACCTGTATTATAAAAAATATATATAAAAGGATCTGTCAATCTTTATATAAATGAATAAAATGTATATTTTTGTTTGTAAATACGTACGCGGCGCACATTTGTATAGATAATACATATTTTATATATCCATATGATGTATATGAAAAATATCAGAATAAATTATTTGATGTATATTCCAACATTTATATTATATGTTTATAAACATATGTACGAATATATAGATATATATAGATACCTATATTTATATATGAAAATAAGACAAATTACATTTCCCCAATGACTCGGGATATTATTTAATATATAAACTCGTAAAACAGTACTTAAACAACAATAAAAAGTTTTTCTCGTTTTCTTATACTTATTTTTTGTATTTTTTTTGTATAAAACAGAAAAAATACAAAATAACACAAATAAAATATAACAAAACAAACAAAATCAAACAAAAGACTTTCAGTCATTTTATTTTATTTTTTTTTTTCCGGTTTTTCGTTGGTCGTCCTTTACACACTCCTATTTATTATTTTTATTTTTTTCTTCACACTATAGGAGGAGGAGGAGAGCGACTCGTTGTTGTTATTATTTTTTTTACATACACTTTTATTTATTTACAATTTTTATTTTTATTTATTTTTTATCACACCCGCAACTCCCTCTCGTCGCATATCCTTTTCACTTATACATACATATATGAAAAATAAATAAAATTTAAATTTTTTTGCAGGCAAGGTGTTTTTTTTTTACATTAATTACAGGTATACAGGCATTGGTAAATTTACCTTGTGTTAAATATTTTGTGTTTATTAGAGGGTGTTTTTTCGTTTATGCATTGCATAATATTAATTCATTTAGTTTTGTAAAAAAATATTGTTAGATTTAATTAAATGTAGCTGAGTTGATTGTAAATTAAATTAAATTGTGCATTGCCGATATTCTATACGAAAAAGATGTATTTTATATAATTTCCGTCAATCAACATTATGCAATGGAATAAATACCATATAATATAAAAACAACTGTTTGATGTTAATACAATTTACAATTATTTTCCAATAGCTTCTGTTTAGTGAAAAATTGTTATATTTAATTTTAATTAAAATATTTCGTATTTCTCGTTATAATACAAACGGTTCTCATCTCCCCATTGATAGCAATATACACATATAGGTTCTAAACGATAAACGAATTGTTTTTCCATTTAAACAATTAGTGCATTTATCTATTATTGTTTTTTAGAAAATTTTCATTTATATTTACTAATTTTAATTCATATTTGCGGTAGATGCAAATAATGTTTGGTATATAAAAGAATTAAATAAAATAGTACTTTCCATCTTGGTGTTGTGTTATCACAATCATTATTAATTATTTCATATAAGTTCTTTAAGCAATTATAATTGAAAACTATATCTCATTTTTATATTCATATTTATGTATAATTCCTTATAGGTAGGTACATGAAATTGATCCCAAAAAAAAAAACTTTAAATATTGAAATATGTATTATTTTTATAGTTTTTATATTATCTGTTGCATAACAAATGTTATTTATATTTTTGCGGAAGATCATCATATTGTATAAAATAATCTATAAACGTAATGAATAATAAATATATAAGAAAAAGTGTACACAATGAATTATTCATATTTATCTAAATTTTTACTTTTTATTCTAATGTGCTTTTTCTATATATTGTTGTCTATCATATGCCTATGGGCGTTAATCCATTCCAATGTTGTATATATACAATATACATTAAATCCATTGGGAAATATTTCTCATTCCATTTAACACAGTTAAAAAATGTATCACGGACGTATCACATATATATATATATATATATACAAAGGTTGCGGTTAGAGGTACAAATACAGCATATGTACATGTTATAAAATATATATATATATAAAGAGAGATACGTTATGTAAGGAATACAAGTTGCGGGAAAAAATCGTTTAAAAATTCATGATTTCAGCACAACTTTAGTCATAAGTTTATTCGTTTGTTTTAACTCGTTTTGTGTTGTGATTTAAATGCTAAATTATTCAATGAAAAACAAACCAACGTTAAAAAAAAAAAAATCAAAATAAAAGAAAAACTACAGGGAAAAAATTCAGTTTTTTCACTCTTATATTATTATTTCTAACATTTGTTGTTTGTATATATGTTTTATATATAATTATATACGTTATGTTGTTATTATTATATATATATATATATATAGTTATATATGGTGGTTGATGATGGTATAGGAAAAAAATACACTGTACCAAAGAAACATTATATGATTTTGTACTATATATATATATCGCTCGTGTACATGGTGTTATATAATTCTTTAAAAATATCTGTACATAACTCTATATATTTACTATACTCTGTCATTAAATTAGGATCAAAAGCAGCAAAAAAAAAAAACCAATTTATTTAGAATATTAGTTAGTTAGAATATTAAAATAAAAGCTTCACAAAAGATAGTTTATAACATAATTAAATTTTATATAACATTTTACACATAATATATTTTTGATATTTTTTATATTATAAATAATACAACAAAAACTTCATTTATTCTTCTGGATATAAAGATAAAGCAAAAGAAAAAAATAGAGCAATATTTTGACAACATAAGACACCAATCAACATCATCATTATGAAATGTTTGAAAAACAAGGTTAAAATATTTATTGAATATTACGAGAATAGTATTATTAATTTGTATATCTTTTGTGAAATTATATATTTTGAAATTTTGAATACATATAGTATTTGGGTGGTCCTAATTTAACGGCAAAGTATTACGATATATACATAGAGAGAGAGAGGATGTGTCCAATATGAAATATATTTATAAACAGAAAATATATATTGTATATATAAAATAGGAAAACAAAAAAAAACGAAACGTGCATATAAAACTCAACAAGCAACTGGAGGCTTCTTAATAATTTATCTGCCCCAATTGCATATCTCTTTTAGTTTTTACGACTTTTTTATAGATCTCATTATTTCTATATCAGCATTTGTTTACCATACATATATACAATATATAAGATAGATGATGATATATGTATTGTATTTGTTTTATATATATATATCATACAATATATACACAGATAGGATACATATATCCTTAGGATTTGTTCCTTATTTTTATTTTGGCTATATATAATTATATAGTTTTCCTTGCATATAGGTATTATATTTAAGAAATATAATATAGTGATCGAAATTTAAATTTTAATATATATGTTATTTTACATTACGATCAGTTAATTTAATTTACTTTTACCGACAGATCAGATCAGAAAAATATAAAGATATTAAAAATTGAATGCTAATTATCAAGCATCGTCAATGATTTTACTCTTTTTCTAAATATATACGAATATATATAACCGCAAAATTTTAATACATTTCAACATAACATAAAAACCTTAATAAATATATGTTTGCTAAAATATTTGCAATAATAATTGCTAACTATAATAACTAAAATACTGTAACTATTCCTTATGTTATGTCAATTTATGGACATTTTTTTTTTTGTTATATCATAGCACGATAATTAGCGTAATTGAACCTATATAAAAAATGGAAATTGAAAAATCATAGTATATATTTGACATACGACTAAAAGAAAATTGTCTTCACTTCAATATATGTGAAGATATTGCCTACAGAAGTTAGGCAACAATATATTTATAAGTGGTGAAAAAATTGTAGAAACCAAAAAACAAAATTTAACGATTCGAGAAAATTGAAACGATTTAGTTTTTTGTAAAAATTGAATTTAACATTTTATCCGATTATTTACGAACTGAATATAAAGCCAAAAAAAAAAAAAAAAAATTAACCTAAATTTTTATATAACAAAAATGAAAAAAAAAAAACAAATCAAAATAAATAAAACACTGCAGAATTTCATTTTGTATCTTATACATACATATTTTTGTACGTACAAATACACAGTATAAAAATCAAATAAACAAATCGATTTTCTATTAGGAAAATTTAACATTACATTGCGTGACATTTGTTTTAAAAATGATGATATGTTGATGATGACAAAAGTTAAATGTTTAGAAAATACATATATACATAAATAGTATAGTAGTAAAGCACGATACGAATATAAGTACTATATTATAATACATATATATATATGTACTGATGGTGTGGTACTGCGAGTACACCGACAATAATGTTGTTCATTATTATGATGATGATGATGATGATGATGTCGACGATGATGAAGAAAAATTAAATGGTAATGAAAGGAAATAATATAATGAAAATAAAAGATTAAATGGTAAATGTACAGTGTACACATATAACATAATACATATATATATGGTATATGAATTTAGTGTACGTTGAAAACATGATATATATATATATAGTATAGATCCACACAATAAAGTATAATAATATATTGTATATTACATCAAATATAAAATAAAAAAACAAGGAAAAAAAATGGCAAGTAACATAATTTGCGTAATCCGTCAAAACCGGCGTCATAATAGTTTAAGTAAATAGATTTCATTTACATTTTATGTTCTTTATGAAAGCCTTTTTTTTCATATATATATATATATCAATATATGCACCACAGCACACAGCGTACGTACTCCTCCATCCATACAACTACAATATAATATATATATATATATTTATTTATATTATTAGTAATTTAGCCATAGCTGTTGCCTTTTCCATTTATTTATTTGTTTATTTTTTATGTTGTTTTTAGTATACATTTTTTTTTTTTTATTTTTATAGTAATTTGTTTGTTATTTTTTACGATTATTTAATTATTATAAATGCCATATTCTCTATATTTGGTATAAATTTGTATTATAAGAAATTTATGTATTTTGTTTTTGTTCTATTACTACAACATTGTACATTTTAATGAAGTGATCATTATTTTCGGTCGTAAAATTTTCATTATTTTCTTGTACTTCACTTATTACGTATTTGTATGTATTTCATTTTTGAGTACTTTTATAATACATTGTAAACGTAGGACGATGACGAATGCAATTAAAATAAGGGTATATGAAATATAAATTTTTTGAATTTTTTTTTTTTTTCAAACGGATTTAGAGTTATATTCGCATGCAAATATATTTAACGGAATGTGAGTTCATTAAAACTATTGTTTATTTATTTATTTATGTATTGTTTTTTTTTTTATAGTGAACAGAAAACAAATCCGTTGGCACTTGAACATATATTATTTCAATAAATTTAAGAGCATTAACCCATAGCACCAATATAAGCATGTGTGACGTTAATCGGAATTAAGAGCTTATAAAGAGACTAATCTATATACAGAAATGATATATTATTATATATGATGAAATGTTTGTAAACATCCGAAAATTCACGCTACTAATATTTAATGCATAATTTTAACAAACAAATACAAATTGTCAGATGGTGTGTGGGTGTTTGTTTTTATTATTTATATACACAACACATAAATTATTATATATCTATATAAATACTATTTGTTTATTCAAATAGAATTATATTGCTCCATACGAAAAAAAAATACTGTAGAATAATGGTATATAAAATTTTTTTTTTTTTATAAGAAGAAATCGTACACTAAATTTTATAGATTTTCATGTACTGTTCGATATCGATACAAAGACATTTCAATTGTTATATAAAACTGTTTGTAAACACATATATTTATGTCTGGCTTGTATACATGTATTTTTATTTGTGTAAAAATAGATTAAATATTATATATAGTAAAAGTATCATTCATATTATATTATAAGTAACATATAAACATAATATATAAATACGAACGTTGCAACGACATAAAGATGAAATAAATAAATACAAATGTTATTTCAGTCACCGGAGACTTTAAAGACGTTACGTTACAGTAAAATACAATCAAAATTGAAATCAATTTTGTATAGAACAATATATATTGTATACATATTTTTATGTTTTAATAATTATATAATAATGCATTTATATTCGCATTTCCTTAGAGATGCAAATGATGCACTATGCTGTTCAAGGTTTATATATTAAAATAAAATTTATATGATTTTAATTCTTTTTGGCACTACTATTCTATAAATAATAAATATTGTATATGTTGACGCTTCATATAAATGACATATATGATAATTATATGAATCAATTGAATGAAATTATAGTATATACACGTTGTTATATATGTTTAATTTATATTATATTATATAACATATGATATTAATACGCCTATTTATATAATATATACACATAATTAATTACATATAGTATACATATTTTATATATATATATATATATATATAGTACAATTAATTAATTTCATATATAAAAGCAATTAATTTACTATAGTATAATGATAAATTGATTCTGTATAAATAATTACATCCATTAGTTTTTATTGATATATATATAAAATATAAAATATTTATAGACACTTTCACACATCTCCATTTATATATGAATTTCAATGTATATTACTTTTTACCATTAGAAGAAGTTAGAAGTTATTGTTAGATTCTCTTAACATCATGTGAATCTATATATACACATCATATTTTCGTACCATGACACATTCTTTATATACACATATGTAATTTTATTTTAGGTTTATATTTGAATTTTTGAAGAAAGATTATAAATTATGTACAATATATATATATATAACATTCACATTATATTAAATTAAATATATTACGAAAATTTGTGAAACTTAAAAGTTTATATTATAATAATTATATCGTATGTTAAGAAAACATATGAAAATATAATTTTGAAAATTATATTTGTTTTTGTATATGAATATGCGTAACCAAAAATTTAACATGAAATAAATTTTCATTTCTACAAAATATATATTTGTATACAACACAGTGCACAAAAGTTAAAGAAAATTTATACAATAAAATTTACATATTAACATAATAAGTTCATCATTATTATGTTAGGATTTAATCTTTAATAATCACATTTTATATTATATATATAAGACATAATACGATATATAGTATATAAGTATAAATATATATTAGTATAAAATATGTACAGATGAATATATACAGACATAAAATTTATAAATAATTTAACTTTAAAAAGGGTTATATCTGTTGAATATTCAATTGGAATTAATTTGAAAATATTTAGTTCTATCAGTTTTATGTACAATACAATAAATATAAATTTGTTGTTATTATTAAAAGACGAATGCATGTACCATATATGATATAAACATAATATTTAATAATAATATACATTTAAAATTTGTGGGTCTATATATATATATATAATGAATATTTAATTAATATTCTAATGTTATATATTTTAAGTGTATACGAGTATATTGTTCATTTGAAAAAATTTCAATATTTAGATATTTATTTTAAAAATTCATTGTTATCATTGTAATTATAATTTATATTGAAAGGAGTTTTTAAATGGAATTTTATTTAAATATAATATTTTTTTTTCCCCAAGAGCATATAGTCATAGTGAAAATTTAATTCATTCACAATGCCGTATCTATTGTATATAAAATTACAAGATGTTTAAAATTGAAATATGATACAGTATACAGTATATTTACACAATAATCTCATTCAAATACATAATCTATATAACTAAAAAAAAAAAACCAATATAATAATATAGTAAATGCAATATTACTTATATAATAAATATTAAGCTTATTATATGTACTAAGTTATGTTATATAAACATTAAATAAATATTATCCCCATTATAAATGTGTACTTAGGCTATAAATGTGTATATGATATGTACTTACAAATGTACATATATAAATATGCTTTTCCCATTTACTTATTTATATATACCATATATATGCGTTTGAATGACATAATAATACCAGCATATAAACACACACTCACACACACTATATACATACCAACCATTAACAATAGAAAAAAAGAATCAAATTTCCGTGTTTCGAACGCATTATCGACATATAAAAATGTGTGTATTTAATGCCATCGTATAGATAAATTACTGATATTTTATTTGTCCCTATATTATATTATATCTATATATATATACGCAATCGATTTTCTCCCTTTTCATTATATACATTTCATTATATACTCGTACATATACAGAGATAGGGTATAATATATATATATATAATACTTAATATTATAATATTAACAATATATACAGCAATTATTACTTTGGATTTTTAAACGAAAGATACTGTGTGGTATATTTGGTGCCGTTGCGGCAAGACGAAGATACCACTTCGAAATACATAGGTGAACCAATTATTGTCAAAAAAAATAAAAAATCAATATACTAACATGACTGGTTTGGTCATGTATTACAAAAGGTAGAAGTTGAACCATAGAAGACCTAAGGATAGATGGTTAAATGCAATAAACGATGATAATAGTATCCTTAAAATTCTGGATTAGAAAACGTTATAGTTGCAGATAGATCTGGCGTATAAAGAGCATGTTGTAGTAGGCTTTAAATCAGCCAACTGGAATCTATTGTCATGTAATGAATGAATGATTAATGTATATAGCACACATATTTTATAACTTCGATATAACAATTTTAATTTAATAACTTGTGTTTGTCACATGAAAGTCATTGAATACAGTAGTTTTATGACTTAAAATAATAAAATTAATATTATAGTATATTCCAGCCATCTCCAATCACCCTGTATGTACAAATATGTTATATATACAAATCCATATACATGTGTGTGTATTTGTTATATAAAATATAACAAATACACACATATACTCTTTGTTTATATTATTATAATATAGTTGTAATACAAATACATCGCATGAATATATTTGTGTAATATTGTGTAAAAATTATATGGATAAAAATATGAATAAATAAATTAATAAAAAATATAAAAAATCATAAGTTGGTGGAATTTTTAAATGAGCAGTCGACAATTTTCCGATCAAATTGGGAGCTATATATCATAAGTTAATTATTGTAAGTGGAAAATTAAGGATATTTTTTATATAACGTTGATATTAATAAAATATAATTGAAAGCAACAAAATTATACAAAATTGAAAATAAAGTGAATATAATATATTCATATTATGATAAGTCGAACGTATAGTCTTAATTAATCTTATGTAGTGTTCTCGCTATATATTCAGATCATCGTTACAATTTTTTAAAGTAGTATTAAATATGGTAATCTAGAACAACATAGTCTGTCTTAAATGAGAATAATAATAATTTTCTTCACATGCATTTAACAAAGAAACTTATTTCGGAAATTATGCGATATTTTTCATTACTGTGAAAAAACGAATAAAAATCATATTTTAAATTTGAATAAATATTTATATAAATTTAATGGCGTGTGTTTTTGCTATTTGGAGTTTTTCCATCCCCATTTATATATATTGCTTTTCATAGTATTGTATGTAGAATAGTTTGATTTGGTAGTCTGTACATTTTTCTATACAATGAAAATGGAACGACAATTTTTTTTTTCATATAAAAACAAAACTTATAGAGAGTTAAAACATAAACAATTTTTTTTTTTTTTTTACTTTGAAATAAAAGAAATATATATATTCTATAAATATAATACAAAAGAAGAGTTTTCAGAAGAACATAGTATTGTTTGGAAATCTTGTCTTTTCATTTTTTTTGTTAATATTTTGAACAAAGTTTTCAATATCTTCTATTTTTATTCTTTTTTCTATTTAAGCATCTTATAGAAGCCGTTATATTCTGATTATTTTAAAATAACATTCCGTGCAAAGTTTTTATACCGATCTTTTGTAAAGCACCACGATCAATATGCTGAAATTTTTCAAATTACTCCACAATAATAACGTATGATTTGTTGATGAACAAGTGCTATAAAAAAATAGTAAATATGACAACGCAAATAATAATAAGAATTTGCTCAAGCAAATAGTACCACATAATGGAAATTTTCGCCAAACAAGAAAACATCACTTATTACTAATATAGTTATACTGCTGGAAATTTCACATTATCTTGTAACTAATATAAATAATTACTAATTTTAATTTTAAATCTTATGTAATAGAATAGATATAAACTATAAATAAAAATACTGAAAAAAATTAGCATCAGATGCAAAAATATGGAATGACGGGTCCTATAATATATTACATATATATGTTATATTTTAACATTCTATTATTCCCAAATGATAAATGCTATATATATAATAGTCGTATATATAGGAATATATATTTAGTTCATACTTTACTTGTATTGCTGTTAACAGCTTTTGATACAGTATATATACGAGATGTGGCTATAAAATAACGAGACTTATGCTCCTTAATGACGAGTTTCGCTTTTCCTTTCACATCTTCAACGCTCTGAAATCTTGGATTATAAGTGAAAATCAAAGATTAATTATATGTTATTAGTTTTTCCAAGAATTTTAGCATATTTTCAATGCAACATAAACACATAATTTTTTGTGTGTAATACAAAAATACAGATCTTATATACAAACGAAGGCCACGGTCAGACTAATATGGGGACTTTGGCGCATATGATTTTACTTCTTCTTCAGAAGCAACAATCTTGTTATTTTAAAGCCACACCACGTATACCATGCGTATACCATTGTTGCTTAATATATACGAAATAAAAACTATATACACACACAACCATAGACGTATTGTGCCTTTCGTTGACTTCTTGCATGACGGCGGCACTATGTACAATGTCACCAAGTCTTTAGTGTTGAAAATTTATGTGCATTTAAGAATTTTGACATTTTTTTATATGAATTATTACGTTATAAATCTTAAAATCATTATAAGAAAAAAAAAATGAAATTTATATAAACGGAAAGATTATACAATGTATTTGTACATATTATTCTATATAATATGGTATATAATATATGTTTATGAATATACATTTACATAATGAGAAATAAAACGTGATAAGCACTTATTTTTATACTATTATATATAATAATATAAATAACAACATATATACACGCTGTACTGGCTCTGTTCAAAAGTTTAAAATCACAATTTCACTGGTAGAAACATTTTACAAATTGTTTATACGATTTCTTTTAAATATTTTAATTATTTAGTACATGAATAAATATATAGTTTATATAGAAAATTTATTTTGAAAACTCAAAACCATGTAATTATATGTATATGCCATTTATAACATATACTAAATAGCCCTATATATATATATAAGCGAAAAAGAATATCTCTTAAAATCTTAAAAATAGTGAAACCAAGATGGTCTGATAAAATGACAAACATCAAATGCGCGCTAAGCAAGATTATTTCAATAACGCAGCTGGCAGCACGTAATGGATTGTAATGCGAACTTGGAATGATGAACCGAAATGGGGAATTTTTTTTGATGTGATTGTTGGTGGTACACGTTATGCCTTGCACATAAAAAACCATCACAACACCCAAGTAAACATGTGGGAATCGTCAGATGAGCGAACCGCAGAAACAAAAATATATACAATAGATCACATTTCAATAAGTAAATGTATTTGTATGTTCTCTTCTGACTTCATATAAATAATAAATAGAAGTTAATAATAATTAACATAATATTTACACTCCTATTGTTGTAAAACGCTTTTTATTACATTTATTTTAATATACACCCGTCGGTCGCTTGTACATATATATACATATTAACATAAATCATTAAAATTACAAAACCATTATATTATTTCTAAACAGTGAAAAAACATATAGATAGGCATAGATAGTTATGTAAAAAACTAATTATAGATTTAAAAAAATTGAATAACTTTACTTTCACACTCCCACGCAGTTTAATAAATTTTAAAATTATGCGTTATTAACATTTTTTATAAATAAACTTCACAACATAAATATACATATTTTGAAAATATTTTCCAATGAATAATATGTATATTCACGAGTATATAGATTATTGAAGTGTTTATAAATTGAATATTATATGCGATGGATTGTTTTTTATTTTCCATTTAAAATATTTAGGTCATTAAAACAAACTTATCATTTTAGAAAATGGCATATTTTGAAATACATCATAAAAATATATTATAGTAATTTTTTTAATTTATCATTTGGTTTATATTTTTTCTTTTATTTAATATATAGGTAAAATACGCATATAATATGAGTAGTTTTTTCACTATAGTACGTGATGGATAAATGTTAATTAAAAATGTTTCTTTGATCTTAATAGTGACGACGACGACGACGACGACGACGCATGACGAAACCATATTTTTATGAAATAATAAATTATTAAATACAAATTTTATAATAAATATTAAATTAGAATATTAATTTATAAGAAAATGTTTCTTTCTCATTTATTTTTATTGTCATTATAGACTTTGTTTTTTTGTGCATTGCAAAGAAAATAAGCAAATATTGTTGTTAATAATATTTTATAATTTGAATCGACGTTTTTTTTTTTTGTTTTTAAAGAATATAATATTTATTTTATTTTTATTATAAATAATATACAATTTCAAATTGTATTATAAAATAATTACATTAATATTTTCATTTCATTTTCTATATTTATATTATATTTTTTTTTCATTTCATTATATTTACATACACATTGAATCTTTTAAAATATTTATTCTCGTACTCGTCTACAGATAAATGTCGTTTATCATTGAATTGTCAACATTTTATAATATAATAATGTTATATGGGTGTCACAGTGCGTGTCAGCGCGAAAGTAATTATAATTAATGTTTATATAAACTTAAACTGTTATAGGTAGAGGTCATAATTTGTATGTGTCCACACACACAAGTAAAACTATAGTATATTTAATTTTTAAGTTATTGAGTATATATACAATATAAAAATTGAACGCAGCTATATCGGGTATGGTAGAGGTATATCTGTATATTAAAGACACACACACACACACACAGATTTAAATTTCTACAAAGAATTCATTTATTATATTCAAATTCTGTATATATGCAATATAAATGTTTGTTGTCATTGACGTCGTTTGTCATCAAATCTATAAAAACTTTTTAAATAGGGTGAATATATATGTAACTATATGCAGTATTTGCTACACATCGTGGGAGTACCGTACTCATAATCTATTATTTATATATACGTATAGAATATATATATATATAGAAAATAAATTATATCAAAAAGGCGCGGTAGTTGTGTCTCGTCCAGATTCAGAAAATCATGTTTTTTTTGTATAAAATCCACTCATAGATGCATTTGATTATGTTTATAGTAATTTAGCTGTACCATCAATAATAAAATAATATTTTTGTAATGAGAGAGTCACGTACAACGATTAGTTTACATGTTACACAAAATGAAGCTTTCCACATATGATATCTACCAAACATTCATTACAGTCAAGTTAATTATCGAAAGCTAAATGTTTCATCTTTAATTTCATTATTTTTATATGAATGCGATTTGGCTATGGCAACGGTAAAATTTAAGTATTATAATAATTACCGGAAAATTTCACACATAAATTTCGGGAATCAACCCACTGCGTTACTAAGCCATCCAATTGGTATATGTAACAAATGTTTCGAATTACCCTTTAATTAAATATAATCGCATATATATGAAAATAAAAAAAAAAAGAGTAAATCTTACAAGAAAATGAAGTTTTTCTTGTATAAATTTTCTTTTACTTTTCTATTATGGTATAAATATATAGTATGCCATAGTGTATATATGTGTATGTTTGTAACAGTTTCAATTCCATTTAAATAAATACATACATCTTTTATACAATTTAAAGAAAAAAAAAAAAATGATATACATGAAATAATTCAATTATATGTTTTATTTTACTGTTTGTATTATGCTCGTACGTATCATTATATATATATAATATTTATTCTATTTCTGTTATACAATTTGCAATTTTTATACTACATATACAATATATAAACATAATATTTAAGAAAACAGAAAACGTGTACTATATATTTTTTCTTCAGTAAGTATACTATAATATATAATATTGTTAGTATAACCCATCAGTTTTTATTTTTATTTCTTGCTTGTCTACAATAAAATTAAGGTAAAATACAGTCGAGTAAATGTATTATATATAATTTATATAATATAAGATAAAAGATGTTTTCGCTATACAGATACATACTTTTAATCTCATATCATTTACTTATACATATATATATATATATAAGATAAGAATCCAATATATATAAAAATACAGTATCGGGAAAATTTCTGAACACTTCAATAAATGGTATATGGAGAAATATTTCTGTGTTTGTTTTGCATTATTATTTTTACGTTATAATCCATTAGATTATTATATAAATAAAAGAAGCCAATTATAACGAATAATGTTAAAAAAATTGATAATTTTTAAAGTTATTGTCTTTAACTAATCGAAATATTAATTTACAAAAAATTTCGAAAATTTCGAGCACACGTCTATACGTCGTCGTGTAAACAAATTCACCATTTTCATAACATATACCCAAACTTATCCTATATATTTATAGAAATTTAAATTAATATCTAAAATACAATAATAAAAGTAAAAGAAAAGACGCGAAGAAAATAAATCAAGTTTGAAAATAGACATAGAAAAATGAGTTTTTAATTTGATTTAATTGTATGAACATGATCATAATATCTAATATATATATATACATTTTGGGGCTGTTATATAAAAACGAAAATTATGAACGTCATAAATGTAATCAATTCCTTTTAAAAACATAGGAACTAATTTATCTATATTAAATTATTATTATTATTATTACTATTAAAATTATAATTGTTGTTATCTTTAAATAATTATAATTTAACCGCAATCACATGTGAATTATTTTTGGTGTTGTTAATTTATAATATTAATAATAAATAATAATAATTTAAAATATATTAACCATAGACGAGCGATGCGATGCTTTGATTATAGAAATATAACCAGAATTTTATTTCATAAATTTTCCAATGTACTTTCGGTGATTATTATTATTATTTTCAACAATTTATACACCCAATTTAATTTTGCATTTTCTTTTCTGTAAATAATAATATGTAATTATAGAAAAAAAAATAATAATAATATTTTTTTCAATTACAGCTTTATTTCCTTGAATACTTCATTTTACTGTGAAGAATCAAAAAAAAAATTGTCATCATTTCATTCACTTTATAATAATATTTAAAAAAAAAAAAGTAGACGTATATACAAATAAAGGATAGCGCTCAAAGGATATATGTATGAATTATTTTCTACGTCTAAATGTATGTATGTATGTATTTATGAAAAAAAGTAAAATCCGAAGATAAGGATTTCATTTTCATACATAGTAATTTATATTTAGTTGTGCACATTAAAATTTTCTTTACATATGTATAACAACTCTTTGTAATAATAATTATAAGGAAAAAGGACTTACCATATACATTTATATTATACATGTAAAATGTAAAATGTATAAATACTGACTCACTATATGAATGTATATTTGTACATAAGTTTATATGTATACAATGTACGCGTACAATATATAAAATGCAAGGAAAAGGACTTTATTTTAACTTTGTAGATGATAATAATAATAATTACAGTAATTTATATAAAAAATTTTCTTGAAAAATTTAAAAAAAAAAGTTGAATAATTATTACAATTTATATTATTCTCTGTCTTCATTTCTCTCTTCAGAAATATTATATATAAATAATATTAAGGCCTTTTTTTTTTTTTTTTATAATCATTACCATTGTTAACATGTGTCATTTGTGATACGTTTTAGAAAAAAATTTGTTTTACATAAATTCACGTTTTTATTCGTTTTTACAAATAATGTTTGTATAAATATTACGTTTACATGTAGTAATCCAATATAATTATAGTGTAAATTATTAAGAAATTATGCATTTAAACAGATATTTACTATAGTTGATGCTCGAAAAAATTTGGAAAATATCACTATACTAACTATAACATTATAATCAATATAAGTGGCATGCTACTATGGTGGAGCATATGTCATCAAACAAAAAACGTCATTAGTAGGTCAAGTTTATAAATTACATTAATTATAGATATATATATACATTTCCTTAATTCCATTTATATTTGTATTAAGTGATTAGTTTTTAATGGTGATTGCAGAAATTGTTGGTTTTTATTTAGTAGCGTCCAACTCCATAATTTTCAACGATAGCAATTTTCTTCATTACACAAATGAACTCACAGCTGAAAATTTTCAATATTAAAATAAATACATTTCATGAAAATGATCTATATATGAAAACTTTTGAAAAGATACATATTTGCACGTAATTTCTTCAATTTATTTATTTGTAAATATATTTCAACGTTTTGTCGAATATTAATGTTGACTATTCAAAATACATAAACAAGGTACAAGTATTTATTTATACATGACATATTCATTTCATATATATTATGTAATCAAATTAAATACACAGATAACTTCTTTATATATATATATATATACTTCGCTTATACGAAACAGTTCCCTTAGGACATTTTGAAAAACTAAAATTTCATTTAAAAAGTATATATATATATAAAACTATATTTATATTATCAAGTAACTTAATATATACACACACACCCACACACACACATACATTATATGTAGATTAATAAGTTAAATTGCAAAAACAAAAGGTATATATGAAGTATAGCGACAATGAGTGAAAATGGTTGACATATAACCCAAAATATATATTTATATGAATATAAATAGAATAGTTTTGAAGTGAACAAATATTTCAGGAAAATTTAACTATTTGAATTTGATTAATAATTATGTATTTTATATTTATTTAGTTAGTTAGTATTATATATTTCTATATATTATATAAAGTTAAATGAATATAGATATATATATTAATACAAAAGGCACCACCACCGCACACGTTTATACAATTCAAACAAAAATCAATGTGTATTTCAATACATAGTTAAATAAATAATTTTGTTTATTGTATGTATATAAATTACCCTCCGATGTATTATTTAGTTATAGTAAACAACTTTCAACTATATTTATATGTTCAACTAAATAACTTTTATATTACTGATACTGATATATTATTGTATTTGGAGCGAGAGAATGTTAACAAAAATATAGAAAAATATATGTTACAATATATAGTTAAAAGTATGAATTTTAAATTTATTCAAATAATATAATAATAAAAAATATAAACTTACCTTATCTCTTAACATATCACGTATACGTCCAGCTTGATTTTTCGAACGATGTAATTCTAATTGTAATTCTAAGCAACGTTCTTGCCAATTAATTTCCGGAAGACCTTGATGATTATAATTATTTACTTGATGAACATCTAAATGATCAGTTAACGATGAAAAATGTGGCCATGGTGCTTCACTGTCCAATGCCATTAGGGCTGGATTTGCAATTAAAGCGGCCGTTGGTCGTTTTGGTATGGCTGGTGGTGCACGTGAACGTTTTGGCATTAAGCGGGGACTATTTGGTGTAGAACGTGAACCCATCATTATCATATGGGTAGATGATTGTTGATGCGGTGGTAACGGTGATAATGATGCCGATGATAATGACGATGACGATGATAATTGATGATTTGAATTTGTTTGTATACGATTTGTTTTATTTTGATTCGATGACGATGATGGTATAGAATTTGATGAATTGTTTGCGATTGCTGATGCTGTTGATGTTGATGTTGATGATGGTGCTGGTGGTGGTAATTGTTGTTGTTGTTGTTGTTGTTGAGAAGATGATAGTGAAACATAATTATTAACAGATGGTGAATATCGTAAATGAGATTGATTCGATGATGATGATGATAATGATTGCTGGTGTTGTCGTTTTGTATCAAATCCTTGAAAATCACTTAAACATGATAATGAACCAAAAATTTGTGATAAACGACGAGTAGGACTCTCGTCAGACATTTCATTTATTAACAATTAATATATATTTTTTAGATGTCATTGCTGAAATTAGAGTTAATAAAAAAAAAATCAATAAATTAATTAATATATTATATTGAAAATTGTTTAAAAAATTTGTATTACAATATTATATAGATAAAATATTTGTACAGTATGCGGTTAACTGTGTGTGTGTGTGTGTGTGTGTTTAAACACATATAGATATATATAAAAAAAAAATACAATGTAAGCAAAAATTTCCATTTCATCATTATTAAAATACCAAATGAGTTAGTTATATACTATTTTTACATATTTATGAACCAAATAAATACAAGTATATTTTACATATATATAATGTTTGGACAAAAATATAAACCACATCATGTATAATAAAATATTTCAATTTCATTTTAGAAAATTTTATGAAATATTTGTACTTATTATAATAATACATATATTGCAAAATCAACCCTCGTTCGTACGTACATATGTTATATAATATTGTAATATAACATAATATATACGAAATATGCGGTATGTCTGAGCAAATATCTCGTTATATTTGTATATATGAAAATAAATAATAATATGAAATCTTTTGTCCATATGATTTTATGTACAATATTATAATATTATATAATAATATACCATATATATAAAAAATATTGGTGAAGTACATTACATAAAACACAAAATTCTCATACACATATCTCAGAAGAATATATATTGTATATATATATATATATATTGTCAGAAAAATATGTTATACATTCTGCTATAGTATAACTTAACTACCCACTTCAAGATATTTAACCTCGATACGAAAATATTTTATACAATAAATGACAGTATCCACATATATATATAGATGTAATTTTACTCGTACATTTTATATAATATACATTATCCAATGTAAAGTATTACTATAAGTAATATAATATATTAATATATAAAATATACAACCTCTCTTGAAATACATTTCAGAAGTTCTTATCAATATAATTTTTATTTTTTGTTGAAATCATTTTGTGTTTTTCTTATTTTTAGTTAGATTTTACATTTTTTTATGCAATGTATATATGACTGCGTATATAAGTGTATACGTTATAATACGTATTCTACATATAATAATAATATAAAAACCCTGACATAAATGTGTGTTCACAGAAAAAAGAATATTACAAATAACTATAATTCTTAATGTTATATATATATATATATATATACTATAACTAAATACCAATACACAGTGTAACATAAGGATAGTCAAATTTTAATATATGGTAAATGGTATATATTATTTCATCTTAAAGTTTTATTCACAGTATATAAATTATACAATATATATAATATTTTTGAAAATTTCCGAATATATATTATTCTTAATTTATTATGTACATATTTTTGAATAAATCATTTTTATTTATTGATGGGAATAATTATTTTATATACTTTATATAACCGATTGTTTCTAATGCTAAAATTTAAATAAAAACTATTTTACATATAATTAGAGCGATCGACTTATTTTACTCCAATATTTTCTATTTTATTATATAATAATTGTTATCCATAAGTATTATAAAACTTATATATAAGTAACTAAAAAATTTATAACATATTTTAGTAAGTAGTTAAAATCTTCGTATATAAACTCATTTTTTTATGACAATTTAATAAATTCGAAAATATTGCCGAATTAATGGTCTCAATGTTTTAGTATGCACTTTACTTTATTATACACTGTATACTAAAAATGCATATATATATATATATTGTATATACCATTGGAATAACCGAAAAGTACTTCTTCAACAAATGAATCTGTACTAATTATACGGTCTCTTACATCATAAATTTATGTATTATATAAATAAAAAAAAAACATTTGAAACATATACATAAATTATAATATATAGGTATAGGTATATATTGTAGGATATACACAGCGCACAGCGCACTGGCAAAGACAATTTGTAACAAGAATAACAACATAGAATTTGTCAAATGCACTAGCTGTATAAAATCGTCGATTTAATTTATAACAAAATTTTAACAGATTTATGGATACCATTTTGTCTCTAAAATGTTTGCATACAAATTGCTTAATTTATACTCTTATATACAATTGTGTTGCATTCATATAATATAATATACGAGAGTATATTTGATTTTAAACATTTATTATTATTATTATTATTATTATTATTATTGTTGTTATAATCATACAGCATATATAGCTATTTTATATATAGATGCTCAAGTTCTTGTTACAAATGTATACAAATTTATATGCCATTCAATATTATATGTAGAATTAAATTAAATTAACATATACCTATCTATGGTATGTATTGTATACCCATATATATATATTTTGTATGTTTATGTACATAAATGCGTATGGAATGAATACTATCTAATGTCATATAGATAATATAACATAAAACATATATATATATTCAATATATTATATATCTACAAAATATATATACAATATAAATTCTATAGTCTTTTGTATGGTGAACGAAAATAAAAAAATAAAAAAATAAACTTATTTTCTTAAATATAATAATTTCATTTAAAACTTTAATGGAAATTATGTATAATATGAAATTTAAAATTGAATATTTATGATGATTAAAATTTATGTCGAAAAAATATGTATTATAATACAATTATTGCCGAAAACCGTATATATGCTGCGTACCTTATACAATTTATATGCAAATATTGTTATTATAATATTATATTATTGGCTCCGAAAAGTTTTATAAATTCGATTAATTTTAAAATTATAAATTTGTTTGTGGAAAAATATATATTATTTTATATTTTTATATTAGAAAATAAATATGGTTATGAAGTAATTAATTTTCTTATACAAAATATTTAACCAGTCCCCAGCAATGTTATAGGCACAAAAATATGAACATAAGAAAAATTAATTAAAATAAGTTTATAATAAGTTACGTACAAATATTATGTTATATTAATTTATAACTTTTGATATGATTCAATTCAATATTGAGTTTAAATTCAAGTCAAGACTGTCAAATTAGAAAATTATATAACTATATTAAAAACAAATAAATGATTTAAAGATATACCTCTTTCAGCTATTATAACATATTGAATATTACGTATATATAATATATTATATATGCCGAAGAATTAAGGAAACATCTTAGAATTTATTAAACAGTTACGTGTGTGTATATATATATAGTTTTAATTTAATAATATGTGTGTGAATATATATACATATATATAAATTCAATTATATATAGTATACCATTTAATATATAATGTATATCCTTATAATATAATTATATTTTCCTTGTATTATATATTTTATACTATATATATTTATATTATAGACATTAAAATACAATTAACACATACATATAAATAAATTAAAATTATATACATATGTTTTAAATTCAATTTAAAATTTGATAAATGACATAATTTCAAAACAAAGTAGTCTTAATTAAAATATTCACTTTTATATAGAAAGTTTTAGACACACACACACACATGTTAGTTTATAAAATCCTTGAAATATTCTTAAGATTAAAATTCATTATAACATATATATATATATATATAAGGTTTATTATGTTATGTGTTTATGAAATGTCCTTATATATATTTATATATATCCTTAAATTATACCTATTTAATATTTTATCATATATATATACATACAATATATTGTACATATATAATTTAATAGTTGTGAAAACTTATAATATAAAACCATTTGTTTCAATATAACAATGTAATTTATTCTATAATATAATATTATACAATATATAGACAACAATTGGTGCTATATATATATATATATTATATATAGACAATTGGTGCTATATAGTATAGTATATACACACACAATAAAACTTAATCAATTTAATATTGTATAATTTATATATAAATAAGATACCTTTTTAGACATACCAATAGGTATACCAATTTACATATATACACATATATATTTAGTGTTTATTTATAAATTTATATTCTATCCTGTATTTTATGTCCTTTATTCGTTTGATACTAATATATTGTATATATATAATATTTTAATATAATACATATATTTTCATTATAAGATTTTGATTCGGAAAAAAATTGAATTCATATACGTATTATTATATCCAATATACCTTTAATTTTTTTTCCCATTAGGCAGTGAGGGCAGTGGATAGATAGCAATTTAAAGTAATATCACTTTTTTTAAAATGAAAATTGATATGATAACCAATTTGAATAATACATATACTATATTACAATATATATATGTAAAGAAAATTTACTCGAATGCATAGTATATTAATTTTATATTACATCCTATATATAATTTAGATATATATATATATATAACATACGTAAAAATACAAATATATATATATATATATAAAAATAGAAGATCATGTTTCTCAATAGGTCAGATGTTTTATGTAGCGTAAAATTGCGTGCAGTTGATTCTTTCTATTATAATAATATAATATATAGTTTTGTAAATTTATATATAAATTTATTTATATTTATTTTTTTCTATATATTTATTTAGACATATAAACAAATGTAAGAAAATTCAACTATATATATATATTCGTCTTTTTTGATAGGACAAAATCTAAACATAAATATTGTAGAAAATATCATCATTGCTTTAGTTACGTATTACACTATATATATATATATATGTGTTTATATATAAAATCATTGTATGTCTACAAAAAGGAGAGAGTAAGTTTTAGCTTGCCGTTCTTTTTAAAGATACACAATTTTATAAATACCTACTATATCTACCACTATATAAACGTATATTTGATTTCAACATACATAACTTTTAGACAGAAAGTAACAACGATAAAAAAAGAGCACATATACAGAAAATGAAAAAGGTTTTGGGTGTATATAAATCTCAACGATATATAAATATATATTGTATGTATATATGGTATACTTCCAGAATGCGTTCCATCTAATAAATAAATATTGTATTGTACCTATAAATATAGATATATATATATATAAATATATTGGTATATATGTGGTATATAAATTATATATATATATATATATACCTTTAATAATATATAAAGGACATCAAATAAGAAAATATTGTATATTCCGTATATATATATATATATATAAATACGTAGCGCAGAGCTCTATATATGAGCAACATGAAGAAAAATTCATGTTTTATTCAACGAGATGTATTTTTGTGTTATTATTATTTTTTTTTTCTCTGTATTTATTTAACAAAAAATAAAACTAATGGTATATTTAAACATTTTGATGTTTCTTTCATATATAACGAGATTGTGATTATTTTATGAGTTGGAAAGAAATTATGATTTTTTATATTTCCATTTATTTTTTATATATCGTATATGCGTTATTTCTATTTTGTTGACAAAAACATATTTTTATTCCTCATATATATATAAAATGTAAACGCTGACAATAATTTCACCACACAAAAATACATAAATATTGTTTTTATATTATAAATCACATATTTTATTTTTAAAAATGTTATTATATTTTAGCAACTGCGCGCGTATACATAAATTATTTATTATGGAATATTTTTAAAAAAACGAGAGCCTTTGTAGATATTATCTTAATGTATTATTAATTTAATATCATATGACTATAACATATAAATATTATATTGAAATCATTATATATTCTTGTGTTTTTATATATAATAACAATATTCATTTATTTAATTATTTATTTAAAGATTTGTTTATATAAGTAAGTACGTCCTAAGTAATATTCGTTATTTTTTTGATATGCCAGTAATTCTAAAAACCATATTTAAATATAGTCAGTCTAAAATTAAAAAAATATGAAACATTCAAAAATCCTCAAAGGAATATTATATATACACAAAGAAAAAATAAAAAATAAAATATATATATATGTAACCATTCGATTGCAAATGTTTATCATCGATATTGATAATAAATATAAAATGAATGATAACTTATGTTAAATTATGGGCGACGCGATAAACAGGTATACAATATATATATGTATATTTCCGCATTTCCGATATATATCCAAGTGAAAGTATAACAACAACAACAACAACAACAACAACAACAACGAAACAAATAAAAAAATATATAAAAATGAGAAAAATATGTCCGAGATATTTTTTGGTAGTTTATCATTGGAATGTCTACAAACACACAAAAAAAATCAACCAGGAATTGTATTAGAGAAAAAAGAAAAAAAGTAAATCATATATTTGTCGAGATATGTGTGTACTGTGTGTGCTGGGGAAAGTTTTCTTATTGCCTATGTGGCATATGAATTATGGAGAAAGAAAATTGCTTTTTCTTTTCGCTTTTCTTTTCCGTTTTCTTTTTATATAGGATATTGCAAAATATTTAAATTTCATTTTACTTATCGATATATGACATATTATATATATTTTTATATTTTTTCAGTATATATGCACATTATTCATAATATATGAGATATTCGTGTGAGTATACAAACAATATTATGTATATAACATATGTGTGTACAAATATATGTTATATAAGAAAAAGGATATATACGCAAAGAATAGCGGACCACATTGCAAAAGAAAAACTAAAAAAACTAATGCAATTTCTTTTCTTTCAGCATACGCATAGATACAAGCAAAAAAAAAAAAAAGTACATATAAACTTTTGTGATATATCATCAAATATTTTATCGAAATTTTATTTATATATAAATAATATTATATTTTAAATATGTAAAAGGGTGATCCATATTTTATATATGTCTATCTATCTATAAATAAATATCTTAAATAAATTAATATATAAATAATTCAAGTAATAATTATACATATTTTGAATTTGAGACCAAAATTTTTTATATTAAAATTTTTATTGTATTTGTGCAAACAGAACACCTTCACATATAGCAAATAAAATATATACGTATACATAGGAATGAATTATGTTAAGAAATAATATAATTAATAATATTTATAATGATTATAGGTTGTGTTAAAAGAAAATTGGTATAAATATATTGTAACAATAAGTTATAGATAGATAATGGTGACACACTTCCACCAGCAACCAAAGGATAAAACAAGGATCATATTTACATAACATATTAACCATAATTTAATCTATTATTTGAGCATATAATGATTTTAAGTATTATATATACACATTTAAAATATCTCACCCTGTATTATTCTCATTCGCATATGTGATGGATTTTTCAATACTTCATATAATATACAATATATAAAAACATTACCGCCACACGCAAATCTATTTTTTTCTCACTTAACACAAATCAAAAATATATATCGTATTATTTATTATTATAAATATAAAAATACGTATAACAAAAAGAAATCTATATATATATTTTTCGATTTATTGAGAAAATTTGTTATTTATTTTGATTTGAAGTAAATAAAAAATTTTCTCTATGCTATAAAAAGAAATAATATATACATTTTTGTGAATACCCTGACAAAAAACCAAATACTTTAAATGCTTTATAAAAAAAAAATTATATACCAAATTATTTTTAGAAAAATATACTCTCGACGCCTAAAAGACTATTTAATAGTCGTTTGGGATAGAAATTTCTTTTAATGACATTCAATTTATTTAAAAATATAGGGTAGTTGTATTCAATAGTTGTATCGTATAATGACACACTATAACAACAAACATATATATATATAATATTATTACCCTAGCAATATAAGAAATTGAATCAATATTATTTTTATTTTATTTTCTTACATATATAGTAAGTATTGATGTGGTACATATACCAAATATATTTAAGAAAATTGTGTAATTTGTATGTGCAGATTAACGCAAAAGGATTTTTAAATAGTTGTTAACAGTTTTAACTTTTTCAATATACATATAGTTAACAAACATATAATCATTTTAAATTGGAACCTATTTATAATAGATGTAATAAAATCATTTATAGTTGCGATGGTTTGAAAAAATCTTTCTTATTAATATTTATATTTTATATTTTATTATATTAATTTCGTAAATAGGTTAAAAATCAAAATAGTTATATGTTAATAAACACACACACACACATTTTATACAATAGAATAATCTGGAACTATGTTAAAGTGAAAATGGTTAACGTTTTTATAGCATTAATAAGTTGATGGTAACTATATATATTTAAATTAAGAACCATTTATACGCAGTAAATAAACATTTATTATTATTGATTTTTTCTCTATAAATGGTTTTATAATTTTTTAATTAATATATTTATACACACACTTCATATTATCTATTAAATAATAAATACACTTAATTATTATATAATTAAAGGTACTACTTATCTTCATTTCGTTCATATATTATAGATTAGTTAAATTACATATAATATTATATTTTATTTTACGCTCTATACATAAAAACACACATATATTTAACATATTATATTTACTTTAACTTTTTTATATTATTTTTTTATTATATTATTTTAATGTATAGAGTATAGAAATATGTATTTTGTATGTGAAAATTTCATAATACGTTTCTATATAATATTAGAAAAATCGAAAAACCGAAAAAACACTTAAAAAAAATTGTTTATAACAGCCACTGTTACGAGTTATTTATATTATAAATGAATGTTTTATGAGGTCGTACACATAAATTTTTGGGAATCTTTTTCAACAGCAGCCATAGTATATATATATATAAGCGCACATACAAAAACACAAGAGAATATCAACCACATAATAATATATAATAGAAAATATATAGAAAAAAATATATATATTATAAATTGTATGTAGATTTTTATCCAACAATACATATATAAATATAGTATATAATAATAAATATATACATTCAACTATCTAAATGAGAAATTTTTATAATTTTCATTGTACTATATACATATAATCATTAAACATTTAGACGAATCAGTCTGAATATATAAAAAAATATAATACTATGCCATTCTTAAATAAAATATTGACTGTATATAACAATTCATGGCATATATATATATAAATAAAAGGATACGAAATTATTATATATAAATTTTTTATAATGATCATCATCATCATCATTGTCATTATAATCATTGTTCGCATCATATAATAATAATCATATAACGAAATTGATGATGATTGTGGGTTATGTGGTTAAAAAAAAATATATAATATTGATATAAAAAATTTGAATATAAAATTTTTTCCGTTTTTTCTTCTACTATTTATTTATATACACTTTTTTTTATATACAACATATTAAAATAAAATATATTATATATATATCTAGATATATATGGTAAGAGTCTTTATGAGATGTATATAATCAAGTACATAAGTACACTATATAAAAAAAATAAAATATTATTATATACATTTTTATGTACAAATATAAAGAAATGGTTATAAATAAACATAAAAAAAAAATAAAAAACTTAAAGATTTTAAGATTAAATGAAATAAAATGTGTGTATATTTTGATTTATACATAGACCATCTTATGCAAATGTATATGTGTTTTGGTATTTTTTATTTCCATCAGAGAAAAGCTATAATGCATAAAAAATTCTTAAATGTAAATGTCACTATATATACTCTTTTATAGTGTAAAATAAAATTTGTTAAATATATTAAATTTAAATTACTATTTTTTCAATAATTTATTTTAAATCATGTTTTATTATTTGGTAATAAAACTATAACTACAAATAACTTGAAGTTTTTTAAAAAAACAAAACTACTTTTGTATATAAGATCATAAATGATTTATGGGTGGTAAAGTAAAAGTCACTCTAAATTTTCGATATAGGTATTTATTTTAATATTGAAATATTTCAATTACTTACATTCGTTTATGCCGAAAAAAAGTGGATATCTTTAAAATATCATACATGAAAATTAATTATTTTTGTATATACGATTTCATATATTACATAAGATTGAAATTATTTATGTATTTTAATATCGGTTGTGTTTTTTTTTTTTTTTTTTTGATAATGAGAGAGCTATAATAATATTTTTTAAATATGGTAATTCAAAAGATAAAGGTTCTTTGCGAAAATTAAACTATTATAAATAATGTATAGATAGGTAAATTTTAATCAAGAAATTTCACAATAATTTTAATAGGCAATATAATATATACTCTGAGTAATCAATAATATACACAAAACAAACATAAAATAGTTGCACACCCACCACATCCACATACCTTCTGTAAAAACATTTATGCTGATCATATTTGGTATAAGTTTATATAGTTATATATTGTCAAAATCCCATTTATAGAATATACACCCACGTCACGTATAACTAACTATATATGTATATTTCTAAACTATACTGTATACATTTGTATATTAATTGTATAATACATATATTCATTTGTTCAATTCAATAATTTTGTGGATTTTCTTTCTATATATTGTACAATATATATATATAGATATAAAGGAATTTATAGTAGAAGAGGTACATTGTGCACAAAATAATAAATAAAATAACAAATAAATAAATAAAAAAAAAGTATATATAACATATGATAATTTTTAGTTTTAGTCGTGCGTGAGAAAACCTAATTTTTTTTAAATTTAAGAAACTTTTCCCCATACAGCATATATTGAATATTTTGTATTTATATGGTATGAATATATGGGTATATAACGTGTATATTAATATACCTATATATATATTCCTATAAGCCATACAATAATAAAAGTTATACTATATTTACATATACATACATCATGGTTTTTAATGATAAACAACATACAAATAAAAATATAATTTTTATTTAATACTTTATACAAAAAAAAAATAAAAAAAAAACATTTTAGGGTGCAGCCATAACTTTATACTATTTTTTTTTTGAGTTGTAGTTTATTCACACATATTTATAGCCATAATAAAGATATAGATTTATATTTTATACTGTACAATATTTCTAAAGTAAAAAAAAATATGGTCAAATGTATATATGTAAGTAAAATAATTTTAATAAAAATTGATAAGATCCTTTAAGATTTATAGTCAATCCATTGTACATTTAATTTCACTTTTATACATATATTATATTATAATATACCAATGGAATGTTATATCGTGCACTACTGCACTTATAATATGTATATAAATTTAAAGGGTGTTGTTTTCTGTATACTCGATTACATACATATATACCTATAATATTATAATAGTAATATTTAACACTGTACGGATAAATGGTATACTTTCGACCAAAGTATATAAATAATGTATGTTATATATATTTTTTTTATATATTGTATATCCGCACACATATACTTTATAAAAACTTTGACAATATATGGTAGAAAAATTAAAATTCCATATACCATAGCTAAAAGAAAATGCGAATGGTGGAAAATACAGAAAAAAATGTATTTACATTTTCTTTTATTATATATTTATATTTTTATATTCCGCATATAAATATAAAACAATTATTTCTGTTAAATTACATGTTGTAGAAATTCCGAACAATATTTTTCATATGCGTCAAGAATTGTTTAACGTAAATCTAAATATTGAAAATTTATTAAAATGAGCAATGATTAATAAATTTTATCAATACCAACAACAATTAATTATAAAATTGAATCAATATGTGAAATGATCGAAAATATGGTTTAACTTACAGGAAAAATATGTCGAAATATATTTGGGTGCGGTGACAAGTTGTAACCCACCGCTTCTGACTATACCAATTATTTTGACACATCCATTCCGAACAACAATTTAATTTAATTCACCTATTCAATAATATATGTATCACCACACGCTGTCCGCTTCTGACTATACCAATTATTTTGACACATCCATTCCGAACAACAATTTAATTTTAATTCACCTATTCAATAATATATGTAAGCAATATAAATATTGTATTTATAATAAACAGAGTGTGACCCAAATGTTTAAATAAAAAGTGAATCCGTATTAAATTAATTCCATATTTAGGAAATACATATGTGTTTAAAAATCTCTCATGTCATTACCATTTTTTTTTTTATTACAATTCCCATTTTTCCCTACCATCAAAAAAAAAACACATTATCACATTAAATAATGCTGTATATACTGTACTTTACATAAGAAAGTTGAAAATATTATTCATAATTCAAAAAATATATTATGGATATAGAAATAGTTTTCTAATTGAAATTCTTAATTGATACTTGACTTTATGTTTTGTCCGTACTCGTACATATATTATTTATTAAATAGATTAAATTAAATAAGTTTATTTATTTATTTATTTATTTTTTTTTTATTACGGTGATAATAAATTAGTGTCGCGACGGATAACAATTTATATATTGTATATTGGAAATAATAATAATAATTATGTACATTGTGTATGTGTAATTTATTTTATATGTTTTTCATTTGGTTAAATTAATTAAAACACGTATGGAAAAAACAAAAACTAAAATTAAATTATAATATTATAAATATATGGTATGTTTTTAACATTATAGTGTATTGTGTTTTAATAATAAGTTATAAATAAACAAATGTTGGTATACACGAAATAACATATAATACAATATAAACAACAAATTCCATATATAATTAATTTAAATGTAAATTATGATATTGTTATTATTTATACATATGTAATTTAATTTATTATAGTTTATGACATGTGTTTAATTCTCATGTTGATTATTAATTTATTAATTAAATTGTTCCTATTTTTTTTTTTTTCATTTTTCAGTTTACAACAACGACACGATACATAAACCATATAGGTATATAAATTTGGCATTATTTATTATTTATTATCTTATTTGATTAATTAATTATTTATTTATTTATTTATGGCATTGATGCGATGAGAAAGGTAAAGTGGTAATATAAAATAAAAAAACAAAAGATCGTGATGATGTGATTAAAAGTAATAAATTATTAATTATATAGGTGTTATAAGAGTACAAATCAATTGTGTTAAGGGTTAAAAATATATATATTATATATATATAGAAAATTGTGTAGCATGTACCTTAGATAGAAAAATGTATATTCTTTCACCGCATATCACTTGGATCGTATTCTAATGCAAAAAAAAATGTCACAATAAAAAATATCTATATAAAAAAAAATTAACACAAACACCCACAATATAAATAATTTAATGTATATTTTCTTCTAATTCATTCGTTAACACAACACAGTATACCTTCATATACCATATTTTCTTCTTCGTTATATCATATATTGTATATGATTTCCATTTTATACGCATATTACAACCATTTATATACAGTTCATTTTTATTCATAAGGTTATTTTCCTATATATCTACATCCATTTATTAATATTATATACAAAGCAATATATGGTATATAACATGTGAGTGTGTAAGTTATGTTGTTATATAACATTTAGTTATATATATAATATATATATATATATGGTATATGGTACAATATATACAAACAAAAATCTCTTTTCCATGTTTATAAATATACAAAATATATCGGTTTTATTTTTGGTTTTCATCTTCACATATTCTATATATATATGTTATATACATAATCATGTTTATATACTTTCATATATATATACGACTATATATAGGCACTTAACCTAACTTTCATGTTTATAAATTTACTTCTGTTCACTTATGTATTGTTTATTTTTTGTATATATATATATATATTTTTTTCGAAATAATAATAAGTAAACCAAAATATTTGTATATACGCAGTGTATACAAACAAGTCGAGATAATAGTATTTTTGGTAATATGCATACATAAGCATAGACACAGGCTTTCCGTATATATATATATATATATGAGTTTTTAGTTTGATAAAGATTTTTCAAAAACTTGTAATATATAATAAGGGAAGAGAAGGGTGGGTGGTTGTTATTTTTTTTTTGTATATATATTTTATAAATATATATAAAATATATACTCCGATGCGTTGTTATTATTATTATTATTATTATTATTATTATAAATATATTTTTCTTATATATATGTAAATAAATTATACAACAATTTCTTATTTTTATTTATACATATATATATAAAGTATATGTGCGGATGATGGTTATATGTTATGTGTAACCTTTCATATATATATATATATATATGTATTTTGTTCTTATATACATAATATACAGAAAAAAAACCATTGAATAGAATGTTTTACCTACTCTCTTTAATGTTCATTATTATTATTATTATTATTATTATTATATACATTTTGTTCTTTTTGCTTTTTGGTATATGTAAACACAAAAATTTTTTTTTTCTTTTTTTTGTATAAATATTATGTGTACAAGATAATAGCTTTAATAAATATATTGTAGAAGTCTATAATAATAATAAAAATAATAATAATAATAAGGAAGCAAAAAAGTAAAATCATATTGTTTTCGGTATAAATACATACTATTATGTGATACATATACTCGATTATATATATATATATAACAATATAAGGGCATATATAGATACTATGGTATATATATATATAAAACAACATGTACAAATACATAACCATTATCATTAAATAAAATGTTTCGAGGTTATGTTTTTCTGTTGACAAAATGAAAAACGGAAAAAAAAAACGAAAGATGTGAGAAACGATAAATTTAAATTTATATTATATGCACATGTGCGAATGAATATAATATGTATATTTTTATTAAGAAAAATTTATGTATACTTTTAACAAATTTTCCGGTTTCGCATTATATACATACAATAATATATAATAATTTTCATTTTTTAATATAGAGTTCATATGGTACAAGTGCCATCATCAACATTAACATACATACATATAAACCATAATTTTTTTTATTCAGAGAAATGTTGAAAATCATTGTTGATACAAAGTATTTGTACATAGTAGTTATAGATGTATATTTTTGTATGTGGGTGAAAAGCTGTAGAACTTAATATTAAATATCGTCGTTTTGCGAAAACAATATAAAACACATTTATTCAAAGAAAATACGAGAGAGAGAAAATAAATTATTGTAAAATATTGTAGTATGTTTTAATTTTTGAATACCATTTGTCATAATATTTTCACCAAAAAGCACAACATATTTTATTTTTTTGTAAATAAATACATTTGAATTAGAATTTGTTTGAAAATATGTCAGATATTTCCAATACTATATATATATATATAATCTACATGTTTCTATGAATTATTAATTAAGGATTTTATTCTCATGTATATATGCTGATTTAGTCATATTGTTTTTCGGTTACAAAATTATGGCCACATTCACGAAAGGCCTACTAGAAATATATATATAACTACAAATGGAATTATAATTATTTTACAAATTATCAAATATAATTACACAGTTTTAACTGCACAAATAAATGTCCATAGTATACTTCAAAATAAATTTAATTTAAAAATTAATTTTTTTCAATAATATACATAACTGCGATATTAAATTGTAGTATTTTTATAATAAAAATTGTAAAAATTCTGAAAGAAATAATATTTATTCTACATATATAAATATAGTTAGTTTCATGAAATAAATTTCTTTTATTACATATATATATGAATAAAAGACTTACATTTATTCTCTATATATAAGTATATATGTTTTTTTTATGTGTATCAAATACCTACTAACACACTTATTTTATGTTTATTATATATGCTCCCCATATATACATAAAATATATATTAATATAAAAACGATATGTTGTCGTCGCCAAGTTTACCATATATAAAAAATTGTATAATATATACACATTTTTAATATATTAAAAATAATGAAAATCATATAATATTATTTATATAACAAGGTGATTCGTAGATATATGAATGGTGGTCAAATAATTAAAATTTATCAAATAAAATATGGCATTAACAGGCCACAAAACATTCATGTCTGTGTCAATCTAACAGAGTAGATAATCTTTTCTAAATGACATATTGTATTTCGAAATCAACAGTCTACGATGCTTTGGCCATACAATTTATTGCTAATTTTGATCATTTCAAACAAATATATCTTTTATTATGATTAATACTATATATGGTATATATATCTACCATTCGCCCTGTATATCTATTATTATAGATAGATTTATGTTATACTTAAAATATTATTTAATATTAATATACATGTGCGAATATAAATAAATAATACACATATTAATATATTTTGCAAATATATATCGCCATTAAAAATATAATAAAAAGAGAAGCTTTTTCATCTATATATAAAAAATGAAATTTTCATTTATATAAAAAATGTAGTAACATTTGTTATGTAGTTGCTTCTGTTTTCAGAATAATTCTATTAAGAAATTCACACAATTTATGATCATGTAAATTAAAATAAAAGGATTAATCAAACGGCCATGCGGAAACATTAAATGTAATCAAATAAAAAAATTGTAATATTTTATAGATTGTATACTTTTCAGTAACTTGAGATGATGATAATAATATTTATTAACGACAAAAAATATATATATATAGATAACTTTATATAACGTCTATAACTCTATCGCAATATATAATATTATTGAAATCATAAATATTTTTTCATTCCGTGACATATGTGATATGATATACGATGATATGATGGAACAACAAAAAACTAAATAAATGAAATGGATTTACTTTATATTCACAATAGATTTGATAAATTCATATATATTGTAGATATATGAGCTAGTACTATACAATACAACGTATAGTTTAGTTTGAAATAATATTATTTGCAATGTTTTTTTTCGTATATATACAAAATATATGGATATACAGCAAAAAACAGCATATTGTATGCATTTAAAAGATAATAACTATAATATATATTTTTCTATATATAAATATTTACTTTTTCAGAATTATGCAAATGGAACTCCATATATAACTATATATAAATAACTACACACACACACACACACACACACACACATATATATATATATTGTATATAATATATAATATATGTTATGTATATAGAAATAATGAAATTTAAAAAGATAAATATGAGGCAAAAAGCTATGACAAGAAAACAAATTGTATAATATTAAATTATGAATTGAAACAATTTATAAATTCTAAATAACTATATACGAGTACAAGATTAAATATTTTATATTATATATACGAGGTTTGGCTATAAAATAAAGAGATAGAGTGCTTCTACAGAGTCGATGCACCAAAGTCGTACAGATGGTATAGAGAAGCCTTGCACCACTCGCTCGTGTCTGTAGGCATATTAGCCTGCCCTTCGTTTTTTTAAAGATCTATTTTTATTTTACCCATAAAATCATAAAGTGTTTTAATTGAGCAAGTATATGAAACTTGAAAACACTGCTACTGAATGAAACGTATATGGAAATGAAAGGTTATCGTACGTACGCGGGTTTTACATCATAAGTCTCACTATTTTAAAGCCATACCGCATATATGTATGTATAGCACATAAGAAATCTTATTTTATCTAATATTATTTATGTATTCAAAACAAAGCATTTAATTATATTTTTTATATATCTGAGTTATATATATAATATTGTATAATTTATAATGAAAATATTTTTAAGATAAAATTGAATTATATAAATTTGTTTGTAATCCAAACAAATTAGTAACATGTAAATCTCTTCTATTTTTATTATTATTATTATTATTATTATTATTATTTAAAATGTAATGTAATGTGATAAAAAAAAATATGGATATAATTATTATTTTATTTGTTTGTTTTTTTTTTTTTATATTATATAATACATGAATAAATTGAACCCAGATTTAAATCATTTTTATATAACATCATAAAATTTTATTATATTATTTATTGTAATTCCATAAATTAATATTTAAAAGTATTGTATTATATACACTTTTTTAAACATAAACAAATTAAATTATTTACATATTAATTTTGCAATTAAAACTGTTTTTTCATACTTCATCGTTACAAAAATTTCCATTGTATCGAGGTATAATAATAACATTTGGTTTGGCAAATAAGTGATTGCGTATGATGTTTTTTTTATTATGATAAACAAAAGAAACTTTATCCAATTTTGATGTATTGTTTATTTTGTTCGAAACTTATAATAACACTTTGGATTGTTAACAGAAAAAAAATGAAACTCAAATAGTTTTGCAAAGAACGAAGTAAATGTGTGGTGCACAACGTTAAGACTATATATGGTGGATGTGGAAACATATACCAAACAAGCTTCAATAATTTTTTTCGAGCAACTAAAAATAGCAGTATTGTCATGGTATGAAACGCTCCGCAAACCTTTTCTATTTGCCAAATTCGGATGGCTTTTCTTGAATTGCATTGTTAATTTTGGTTATAGTTGTTATATATATCAACAGAATCGATTGTTATATTTTTTTTAAATTTCTCATAAATATTAGGCCAGAATAAAATACGAATTATCACAGAACAACAATAACTACTATAACTCTATGATGTGATTTAGTGTGCAAATAAATCAATCACCATTGTATATGTTCACGTCATATATAGCATTTCCATTTACATTTATTTTAGGTGTTTTTATACTATTTCCAAATTACCATTTAATATCAACCACATAGCATAAAGACATTTATATGTTTTTATATGGATTTTTAACAGATATTCAAGTAATACATAGATATGGTACATTCAAATTCATATATATATATTATACAATATATATAATAAAAAGTTTGCCATTAGTTTTACAAAATAATTATGGTCAAGAACTTATTATAAACCCCCGGTAATTAAAAACAAATTTACCAAATTATCCCATATATATATATATATATTTAATTATATTTCAACATGTATTTCATTCATACATTATATAAATATATATTTATTATATGGATATAAAATTTACAAAAATTATATAGATAAATAAATACACAAAATATATATGTATAAACAATATATGGTGAGTAAAATAATGTGGCGCGACATCATAAATAATCTGATAAATAAAAAAGGTTATATAATTATAACAAATATATATACAACCTATTATATGGTATATATGGCAAACAACGAATAGTATACCTTATCAAATAATTTCAAAATAATTTATAACTAACTATATATACAATATATAGCAATTTGTCTGAAAATATTCTCTTACAAAATATATTAACTATATAAAGTAGTGTCATAATTTTAAAGTTTATCTTTAACTTTACCAAAAAAAAAATTTAATTTCTTATATCTTATACTCTTAAATATTACAAAAAGTGGTGTATATATTCTTTATGTTTGAATATACATTAATTTTTGTATCTATATTTTTATAAACAATATAAAGATATAAAAGTTTTGCAGCGCATATATTTGTGTTAAATTATTTTCGTTAATATAGAAATCTGTATTATACCAAAATTATATTTTTTGTCATATGCACAGATGTTTTAATTGAATATGCTATGCTAAATACATGTTATGAACAAAAAATTAAAAATATTAAACAATAAGAATTAATATAAATGAAAAGAAAACGGTGAAAATGGAAATGGATCCGACAGACATTGAGAAATAGTATGGTAATAAATTTCGAATATGGGAAAGAAATTGATATTTTACTTTCGTTAGAATACTATTTATTAATTATGTTTATAATCGTTTGTATCTATTTTTAATGAAACTGTAACATAATACAGAATAGAGTACATATATATTATGGAAATAGTTGTTATCATAATTTAAGATTAAATAAAAATAAACTGCTCAAATATAAATTGGCTAATTTCGACAAAAATTAATATATTTTAAAATAATGTTTATATTTTAATACCGCTCTTAACTATACCAATAATAAAATAACTTTTAAATACACACATATATAGAAAATATAAATACAATATACTGATATTATTTTATATATTATTATCATATTTTTATTGAAATTGAAATAAAAAAATACTAAAATAGAAAAATAATCAAATAAAATGTTACATTTTATATGTTATATATTGTATTTATATAGATTACCGACAATACAGACGGTTAATATTGTCTAAACAGCAACTTACATATCACATATATATATATTTATACCATATAATAAGAAAGATACAAAAGACACAATACAATAAAATACAAAAAAAAAAGGTCATTCAAAGTGTATATCCTTATATTGTGTGTATATCGTGTCGTGTTGTGGTGGTAGCTATATATATATATACATTTGTATACGTTTGCAAACCAAAAAAAACAGAGAAAATCTATATAGATTTTCCGGATATACAAAAAAGGGGTATATATATATAAATATATTTATATTTATTTCATTTTATTATCAAACACATTTTTCTTTAACTTTTTGTTATATATTATAATAATACTGTATTGTAGATACTTCTCTCTGATACATATATATATATGGTATATATTTGAACAATACTCTGACATCCTGTGCACAGATACTCATATATTGGATTGACAATATATTTTTTCCGCAGCCATCTCTATATATATATATATAATATATATACCTATACATACACCTCTATATATATATATATCGTTTGAAATTACTATAAAATGTTTGTGACAGCAATTGAATGTCCTCTTACAAATGATGGATAAGATGAGTGGCGAAGAGTATTTTGTTTTTGTTGGTGACATATACATATATACACTAAAGGATACATAAATAAACATATATGCATGTCCAGTTATCGTTCTTTTCCCATTTATAAATTATATACGGTATATACGGTACAATGTTTGATATAAATTGATGATTTGATGGTCATATGTCACATAAGCACGCGATATATTTTGGTTTGTGAATTTTATTGGTTTTTTGTGGTGCTGTTGTTGTTGTTATTGATGTTGTTCCTGCAGGTCTTTTTCTCTTTTTTATAGGTAATATATATATATTGTATATATATGGTGAAGATGTATACGTTATATATTTTATAAATATAAGAATCAAACAAAAAATCAAAGAAATATTATATACCATTAAAAGAAATAAAATCACAGAAATAAATAAGGACAAAAAAAATACGTAAAACTGATTTTCTTATAGATGATATATTCAATGATATTGTTTTGTGTATGTTCATTTGATATTGATAGTGTGTGTGTGTGTGTGTGGTGTGTGAGGGTTTTCGATAATGAAATATATATGAATTATCATTATCGCACATATATAGTTTGTGTGTGTGTGTCTATCTATATACTGTTGAAATGTATATTTATGCTGATATGCACATTTTTTTTTTTTTTTATGTACAACTATTTGATTGATAAATGATCGAAATAAAAACATTTCGGGAAAAAAAAAAATCGATGATAAAAAAAATTTATATTATAAATATTATGGAAAGAAAGTAGTAACGACGAGTGGTTGGACGGGAAAAAATTGATCACATAAGAAATAAATATATATTAATAATAATAAAATTAAGAGGTTTCTATATAACAATTTATTGATTTTTATAAACTTTTATAAATAATACCCATATTATAATATATAGAATAGCATCAACAAACACATATAGACTAGAATTTTAAATACTAAATATATATAAAATAATAATTATTTATATATTCATAATTCATATATGTATAAATTTAATTTATGTGACAGGAAATATGAAAATATTTTTCTTTTCCTTTCACATATATATATATAAATATTTATGTAAATTAAGATTTAAAAAAAATATCCATATATATGGTATATATTGCAACAACAAGAACTCAATATATGTATCAACATTTTATATAAAATCAAACTCTCTTTCTATCGCTATGCTGTCAATTGTATACGTATATACAAGAATATTATATAAAGTGTGTAAAGTAAATGATTATTATAAGACTATATATATATATATTATAAGTGCAAACAACAACAAATCTAATAAGAAATAAATTTAAAATTCAAATCACAACAAATAAAATTATTGTATATGTCTCAGAAATCGCGTATATATTCAATTTAATGTTAAATGTATATATGTAAACAGTGTCGTTCAGATATATATTAGTATATATAGTGAAATTTCTTCTACGTATACTGTATCTATTGATATCTGGGTATATTGAGGAATAGAAGTGATATTTCACTTTGTCATACACAAATAATGCTTGAATTATAAAACCATTTTTATATAGGGAGTCTATATATATATATAGAATTATTTATAATATCGCAGTTTTAATAATTTATTATTAATTATCATTTTAAAATACATATATATTTATATACATATAAAATCTCATTAACTTGATGCATTAAATGTATATACCATCAACAGTATATTTTGAGCGCAGCAATTGTGAAGTTAATATTTGTTCATAGTATACAGGAACTATTTTATTTTATTTTCCATATTTATAAAGAACAGCATATAATGTGCTAACGTATACAATTTCCAAAAAGGTATATTAAATATATACTTGAATTTTAAAATTGCATTCACGTAATTAAAGAAATTGTTCATATTGTATTGAAAAAGGTATCTTCACTAACAAATCTCTCTCTTTATATGCATAATATGTATATGTATGTTATATAAATAGGTATATCTGTTTCCTCATTTATCTATATCTCTATAGATATATTTATATATATATAGAGGTACGTCATATGTATAGAAAATATATTCTTTTGAATAAATTTATATTATATATATTTTATTCACAGCAAAATAATTTTTGTAAACATAAAATAAAATGTAATTATGTTTTAGTGTATAAAAGTATATGATGAGCAGGGTGGTGAACAATATTGTATACATTCTTTAACATATATATATATATATATATCAACTAATTAAAACTATATATGTACTTGTACTTGTACTTATACATCAATTTAAATATATAAATATATAATTAATTTATCTTGTTTTATATAATATATAAAAATTTTAATTTTAATTTTTAGAGTGTTCCTTCATCAAAAAAAAAAATCTGTATATTTAATTAATTTCTTTTATTTTTCAAAATGCAAATCTTGTCTGTATGGATTATCCTACTTATTCTGTATATATGTAAATGTATACATATATATAGCCTCTATGTACAACATGTTTATATACAATTTATCGTATATAATACACTAAATTTAAAATATGTAACAAAATTATATGGTAATATGGAAAATGTGAATAGATTCTAATGACATGTATACACTAATAGAAATATTTATAAAAGCAATTTGTTAAATTAACTTTTTAAGGATATCCGCTCTGTTGTATTGAAAAAGTTACTATACATATACAATTGTTTTTTATATATAATTTAAATATATAGGTGTGTATTTGGATGCTATAAGGATTTGGAGTATTTTATTTAACACGTTGTTGCACACACACACAAAATTTTGTGTATCATATAAGTACAAAAATTGGACGGTTATTTGCGTCAACGTTTTTTTGTAAACGTCGCCCATACACACATAACAATGAATTATTTTGAATAGAAGTGAATTACGTTCAATATAAAAATGTAAATTTAAAATAAATATATATAAAAAAAAAACAAATATATATTTTCATGTTGTGTGTGTGAATCACATTTTGTTGACATTTCAATTTCAATTTTATTTATCTCAAAATAATTACATATTAAATACGCCCGGCCATAAAGTACTATTACAAAACGTTTCATTTTATTTATTAATTAATAATAAAGAACAAAGAACAAACGATCATTATTTTTTTGTATTTTTTTGTTGTATATATTGGAATAAAAAAAAAAAAACCAACACACACCCACACAAATGCCATAAACAGAAATAAAAAAACAACAACCAAATATGAACAACACATGTTTCTAATTGATTCTTATGTGATTTAACATTTGCTATAAATGAAAATGGTATATTTTTGTGTGTGTATGAAAACAATGGGAACAAAAAAAAAATGGAATAAAATAAAATATAAACAAAAAAAAAAAGGAAAAACCAAATAAAAAGAAAATATATCATGAAAATTCATTTTTAATAACATTTTAGTCCGAATATCTACGTATAGCACATTTAAAAATATGTAACTTGCGAATGTGGGGTGTATATAAATATTGTAGTATACTCTGTACTGGCGGCTATGTATATTTGGTTCATAATTCACTGGTATTTGCAAAATTAAAAACCACGAGATGAAAAAAATTATTATTATAAATAAATAAAAGGATATTTTCATTGTTTGATATTTTATTTTTGTTCTTCAAAAATAAATACAAAAAAACCAGTGGTGAAAAATATCACAATGCATTTTACTTGTACACCTAAAACACATATTAGAATTTATTTTTTCTTTATTAATTGTTTGGGATCATATATAATTTTTTAAAAAAAAAAGAAAGAAAAATAATAATAAATAAATAAATTTCTGCAAAAAACCAACAAACAAACTTAAAAAATATGATAATAAAATATAGAAAAAAGAATAACGAATAAGAAGGAAAAAAACTGGAATAGGGATAAAAACTTTTGCTTCCGTCAACATCGTTTTTTTGTTGTTTTTTTTTTCTTCTCTTGTGGCAAAGTTCTACACACACAAAACATTTTTTCCATATACCATCAAATAACATGCAAAATATATATATAACGAGAATTTTATGGTGTTAAGAAAATTTTAATTACTGGTACACGATATGATATATAATATTCGCGCGCGTACTTTTATTCATAAATTTACTAATTATAATAATTATTATAAAAGAAAAAGATAAAAATTGAAATAATAATTACTGTAAGCGCTACCATAGCGCACAAGTTTTACATATTAAAATTTAATTTTTAATATTTTGTTTTCTATTTTTTTTTGTGTATATAATTTTTGGTTTTTTTTTTCGTTTTATTTAATATGCACTCTTGTCTCGAACATAACTTTTCATAATTCTATAATATTTTATTGAAGTTATATGTTGACTATATATATATATATATATATAGGTATAAGAAGATATATTTGATATAGGGAAATAAAAATTTACATAAATTTTATCTATTGTAATGTTTAATATCCTACACCTAACTGCTGCGTGTATATATATATTTATTTCATATATATTATACAATAATAAAGTACACATCGACATTGTAAATTATTATAAATTATTTCTAAAATATATATTATGATATAAAATAATTTAAGTCTTTGCGTTCTTTATAAAATAAATAAATTATTAAATTATACATGAAAAATAATTAGTCTTATGAAAATTCTCTTATACCATATAAAATTTGATGATAAAAAACATCATTTAAAACAAAGTAATTCATCTTTTAAAACTTTATATACCATTTATTGTATATATATTTTATATAAACATTTAATAATTTTTGTTGTTTTATTGTAATTGTTTTATATTTTGTATTTTGTATGCGCTTAGAATATAACAAGAACAACTGCGTTATATAAAAAAAATGAAGAATTATAAATGTAACAAGATTATTGTCAGAAAAGTTTATGGTTCTATTTAAAATTATAGTATATATTATTTTGAATAATATTTTTCTTACAAAAACGTTTGATGTGGTGGGTATATTTAAATATATATATAAAACATATTCTTGAAAATTAATTTTTAATAAGAGTTATCTATTATATAGTGACAAAAAACCGTCAGTAGCGCAGTTGCATAGCGCCCAAATATATATTATCAATCAAATATAATAATAGGGTTCAATTCCACTATTTTTCATAGGAAATTTTTCGGTATTTATTTTAATACTGACATTTGTTCGTTTATGGAATAAAAAGAAAAACGGATATCTTTGAAAATATGGTGTTGGACGCTATTCAATGATTAACAATGTCTGCACACACACACACACACACACACACATCACTATGGGCTCATCACCCATATACAAATAATAGTATAATTGAAAACATCTATCTTTCGTTAATTACAGTACAATTGGTAAATTGTTATATATTTCCATGCCGAGTAATTTACCAACTTGGCTGTAATGAAAAATTTATTAGATGACATAAAGCTCTCCTTGGAGCAATATATAACTTCAAAAAAAATATAAAAAATTATATAGTGACATCGGTACCAAAATGAACTTCAAACAAAGAGCCGATATAATTAAGTGTGTTTTACACTTGGAAAACTATTTTCCCGGACATTTTAAATGATGAAAAAAGTTTATGGTAATGATTGTGCATATATTTCGTACAACAATTGGTTGTGTAAGTTTTAAAAATGGTCATGCAGACATTACCATATGTTGATGGTGATGATGAAAGATGAGGTTAATGAAGATAATATCAAAAAAAAGTGAGTGATTTCTTTAAAATTTATAAAAAATCTACATTAATCTACTCGCTGAAATGGAATTAGGTATATAAAAAAATCGTAATAATTAATAATTCGAATTGACATAATAACGAATTGCATTTTGCTGCGATATAAATTAAATTCAAAACATTTGTACCGCACGTTATAAAGATAATTTCTATTGATGCGTACCAAACGCTGTATTACATATAGCTAAAGGAAATTATTTTGTATAAAAAAAAACAGATTAACTATCAAAATAAACTAACTATTGTTTTTATTTTTAAAAATTTCTGCCCTGTATCATGTTTAAATAATTCAGATTTGCTATATAAATTCTATGCTACCGTAGAATGTTAAAATATTTCATCTCAATATATATATAAAATTCAATCAATATATAAAATAACTATAAATTATTAAAAAAAAAAAAAATTAACCGCACCAGAAAAATACTAAAAATAGACTGAATTTTAAATTGAATTATTTTGTATAATACAATTAGAAGTAGAAAAAAAAAAGAATCCATGTACAAATTACACAATTATACAATATAAAAGAAATATATATATAAATAATTACTGATTAGATTACTACCCTAGATATAAAACTATGTATACAAAATATAGTATATAATAAAAAAATTAAAAAAATAGTGTATTCTTCTACAATAAAAAAAAATTACTTATAAAACATACCAACAACAACCAAATAAATTAATTATTATAATCAATTTAAACTTATGCAAATCGATAGATAGCGAAAAAAAAATTCATTTGTAATCATATCATACGAATTTATACTCTACTCCATGTTCGCTGTTATATAAATATATATTGAATTCATTATTAAAAAAAAAAAAAAAATTAAAATATTTTTAATTAACTCTCAGCACATATATAGAAATATATGGAAACGAATAATATTCTATTCATGCACAAACATAAAAATACCACCCACAAACTTATCACCCACACTCACTACACCATTCACAAATACATATAACATTCCACATTGCAATCAATTGATAGTTTTATTGATAGATTTTATTGAATTGAATTTTATACAAAAACCATACCAATACCTATATATTGTATAATTCAGTTTGCATAAAAATCTAACTAATAAAATTTTTGTTCTACGTTTTTTTGTCATTTATTTTAGCATCGTAAAGATTCATTGTAAAGATAATGAATAGAGTTACTATTTGATATAAACATATATATACATTATAATACAATTGTTTTCATTCATCTATATAACCGAATATGTATATATATATATACTGTCAGTTATCATAAAGTTGATAATAATAGTAATGGGGGTGTTGGTGGTGATGGAAATGATTGTACTTATATAGTTTTATATATTATACCTTATAAATTCATGTACGGCATATAATAGTAATAATGATAGTAGTAATAATAATAATAATAATAATAATAATAATAATAACGTAGCAATGATTTGGGGGTGGTTTTGATGTTTATATATAGCATATATATAATAAAGTATATATGTGTGTGTCTATGTATATAATATATAGATAGTGAACGTATACATATAATAATAATATAATATAAAATGAAATAATACATATACAGGTAGAATGTAAAGTAAAGTAAAATTTTATATAGTGACTAATAAAAATTCATTTTATTACTATTTTTATTGGTAATAATTGTTAAAATGTTGCGTTTTTTATGCTATTTTGTTTATTATTTTTATTATTATTATTATTATTATTCATGTTTAGGGAACGCTCGTTATATATATATATATATATATTCTTTCATTTATATAAGTTATAAAATTGTATAATAAAAAAAATACCTATGCATATATACATTAAACTATTTTTATATTTTCCTATTTACTTTTTCCCATTATTATTATTATAATAAAACTATATATATATTCGTATAATGATAACAAATATTATTAGGGATTGGTTTGGTTACGTACTACAGATAAAAATAGTATAAAACTATATGTAAATATATAGCATAATCAATTTATAGTTAGCATTGTACAGCATAAATATAATATATTTAGTAATTGCACACAATAAAGAAGTATATATTTACAATCAAATAATGAAGAAATTAAAATTTAATTAAAATAAATACCAAAAATTAAACTTTTTAAATCCATGGTTTTTATTTATTTTCATTATATACAATATATTTTATATATATATATATATTTATATATATTTGTAAAATAAAAATTAGTGCCGCAGTAATAAATTTAAAGAATATAAATTTTAACCGTTTAATTCAGTTGGACATAATTTTAGTGAACCGTATCAGTAGCAGAAATAAAATAAAATAAAACATCCGTACTATGGTATATATATTGTATATATATATATGTATAAACCAGCATCATCATGGTATCAGTATACGCAGAGACAGTCGACAATTTTATATGTGTATTATAAAGCAGGAATACCATAAAGGGGTTTTTTTTTTTTTTTGGGTAAATTATTATATAATATAAATTACATATATATCTACTGTGAGTATATATATATATATGTTTGCGAATAAAGATTTTGTTATATAAGATGAAGCTATACAAGCTATATATAGCAGAGAAATTAATTACTATATATAGATTATATTTTCATATACATATACTTATTGTTAGCCATAATTATATGTTCATTGTTCATTGTTATAATTTAATATACTGCTAAAATAGCACAGAATAAAAAAAAAACTTATAAGGTTGCCCACAAATAAATATATTAACTGCAGTGTTAATAAAACGTTTACAATTTATTTTTGTATTTTTTTTTGTATAATTTTCGGTATAATTTAAATAAAAGTAAAATAAATACACGCTCCTGCACTAAATAAAACAATTGTATTTACTTGTATTTGTGATTTTATATTAATATACCGCATCATACCATAAATAACTATAAGTAATAACTATAATGCACTAAGTAATAACTATAATAAAAATTAAATTATGACATAATAATAACAAAAGTGTTTAGTCACAATCAACAATCAAATAATCTATATATAATTAACTATGACACGACACACTAGAAAAACATTTTTATACTAATTATATAGTTTATAACAAATTGTTAAAAACAACAACGTAATATTTTTAATAATTAATTTATTTTAATATACCGAAAATTATTTTTTTTCGATAAATAATTCGAATATTATTTTCAATGCAATAACCAGTTTTAAAATACATATACTCTTGGACAATAAACAATTACACTCATAACATAATATTTGTAATAGATGTTATTTATTAGAATTTTAAAAGAAATTCATTAAATATTGTATGTGTATTTATTATTAAAATTTATACAAAAAACATAATATCACATACAACTACAACCAACACTATTGTATATTTAATTAAAAATGTTGAAGGTCACAATTATAATCCAAAATAAGAATGAAAATAAACAGTAATAATGTAATAAGCATTATAACTACACCAAGACAAGACAAAAAACCATTGAAACATTTAAAAAACCACAACCGATTCTTAAATAAATTATTAGAATGAACACACACACACACACACACACACAGAGAGTGTGAGTGTAGGTATACAATAAGTAACTATATATATATATATATATAAAAGAAAAAAGAAATAAGAAACGGAAAAAAACCACCAGTTGATTTTCTTAACGAAATTCTTAATAAATATTTAATTATGGAAAAAAAAAAAAATAGAAAAGAAAAGAAAACGTATATCAACAATTTGTTGTATCAAATATAAAGTATATATAGAGTTTTTCATATTTACTGTTCCATATTTTAAGGACTACACATAGCTGTTAAAGTTATTTTGAAATAGTTTTAATTTAAATTACGGTTACGCAAATATATAAATTATTAAATCTATATATATAGTTAAAGTTAACTTTTGCTTTATCTATCTTATGGCTTATGTACAATATAATAAGAAAAAATTATTGATTCACGTCATACAATGGAACTGGTAATATGAAAAACCCGGTATATGTACATATATGAGAAACGAATGAATATGTGATGAAGGTCAATTCTAAATAATACATATATAATTCTTAAATATTAATGTTTGCTCCTACATACATTTATTATACAGAAAAATTATTCATTATCACATAAATTAAGATACCCCACATACGAATTTATATATATATATATATATATATACTATTATTTATCTATTTATATGTAACTATAACTTCCGTTCCAACATACAGGCAGTAATCCATATACTGTGTGTTAAATTAAGTATTTTCTATATATATTCATACATATAATATTTTGTTTGTAACTCCGTTTTTATGGTGTCAAATTTTTTCTTATGAATGCATTTTTTTATTTTATATATAAACAACAATATATGTTATGTAAAAATGTGTTATTAATATACACGCACGCAATATATTCAACACACCGTGTCTACACACTCTATTAGAGTACACAAATATTATATTATGTGTGAGATAAAATAAAGGGGAAAAATAATTATAAAAGGTTCATCAAACCCTTTTCAATTAGATATGATATGAATATAGTTAGTGTATATAAAAACATGTATTTAATTGTATGATAAAATATTTTATGTTTTTTTTTTGTGTGAAAATAAAGAAGTTGTTCAGCTGTTTAAAAAAAAAACCATTGAAACAGTAAAGCTAATTTAAAAACATCGTGCAGTAGGTTAAAGGAATTAATTTTAATTTGGATTTCAAATAAATTAATGTCTATTTACGTTTTGCAAAGATTTACAATTGTTAAAATAAAAAAATATTTAAATAAAATTTATTGCTTATTGCATACGCGTGGGTGCGCGTATGAGTAACATGGTTTATGGCAGAGAATGGTAAAAATTATTTAGAAAATTAGGTTAATGTGTCTGTCGTCATAATATATTATTTATTTATTTCATCCATTTAAATTCAAATGTAAATAGACATAAATATCATGTATTTAATAAGATTCTTAAAAGCTGCTACGTGAGTTATAGAGAATACGTTCATTACTTATTAGAAAAATTCTATATCGTTTTTAGCGGTTTTATTATACACATTATTGCCATTATATATAAATATATAGTTGAAGATACAAAATTGTCCGTTTAGTTTTATAAGTTTTACTAAAGCATTGGTCGTGGTTGTAACATTGAATGGTGCTTCGACAATATATTAAAACTGCAAACACTGTGCAGAATATTTGTTAATATGAACACACTAATAAATATAGAGGGGATCAACAATATACGTACCCCAGTTTCTGTATGTGAGAAACTATTTGTTATAATTAATGAAAATGAATTTATTACAAATTTGCATACGGTCGGTGACCGGTTTTTTAAGGTTTTCAACCACCAGCTGGTAAGCGAAACCCTATTTAAATTCAATATAATACAATGAAAAAATATGTATGTGTATTTAATTTATATGCCGACGATACGATATGGGAATTTATTTATGTATAAATAAAAATGATTAAATAATAGTATATAAAAAGTTATTTACTCATTCATATACTTTCCGGTTGTTATGTGTTTGTTTTGTTGTTGTTTGAGTACGCATATATTGCAGACCATACCATAAACATAAAATATCAATGATTACAGAGTCTTGTTTTTAGATATTTTTTCTTTCTATTTTATTTATTGTGTATTTATTATAAAATATCTATTCTATGTATTTTTTTTTTAATGAATGGTTCTGATTATAAATTTATATCAATATATTTATTTTTTTTTTTGTCAAATGAGGTTTGGTTTTTCGTTGAATTTGATAATAACAGAAAAAAAAATGATTTGGGCGTTGTTTTTTTTTTTTTTTAATGCTATTTTAATTCATATAAAAAATCAAAAGTGAATTAATTATGAACAACCTACATTCATTTTAATTGAATTAACATCATGAAAACTGTTCCAAGAATTTTATTAGTAAAAATATAAATAAAATTAAAATAAATTAATAAAAATCAAATTCAATTTGTATTTTATAACCCAATAAATAGAAAGAGCAAAAGAGCAAAAGAGCGAGTAAGGAAAAAAAAAAAAAAAATGTTAAATGAAGAATTTGAAGAATAGAAAAAAAAAAAAAAGGTTAATAAACTTTCTATAAAATAATAACTGCATTTTTAATTATTGCAGTACACAACGCGATAGACTTGTAATTAAAATAATTATTAAAAATATGACTTACATTTTTCTATAAAAATATTTTTATAGAAATTAATTTAGAAAATCATTTTTTTTATTGTTTCCTTTTTTATTTTTTTTTGTTTTGTGATGAGATGAGAGATAGATGTGATGTTAAATTTGCCATTCACAAAAAAATAACAAATCACATCACAACTACACTAAAACATTTCTTTTTTATTTAATAATTTTAAATGTTATCACACACGCATACATTTACACCGCAAAACAATCTCGCGCACACACCGTAAATAACAAAAAAAAAAAAAATTTTATTGTCACTGTCCTTTTTTTTTTTTCTTTCTTTTTTCTTGTTTCAATATTTTTCCAATTTAATTCTAATCACACACACACACATTATTTATTATTATTTACATAAATGTAAAAAAAAAAAAACAATTATTACTAATTAAAAGAATAATATTTTGAAAAAAACAACACTTACTAGTTAAAAAAAAAAAAAAAAGAAAAGAAAACAAATTGTTCAAAAACAAAAAACTCGCAAAGGCACATTTCCATATGCAATGACAGCTACTAACTAACTTAACGAAAGAATATATTTAATATTTTTATTATGGCCAAAATGCATTGGTGTCAGATTGTCTTTTTCTCTCTGAAAATATATAAAGAGATACAAAATTTAACGAATGTGGAATTCTATGTTTTATTTTTATGGGGAAAAAAAATAGGATATTTTGAATCGCGGTAATTTTCAAATTTAAATTTGTTATGTTTTTGTTATTCAATGTTATGTATTTTAATAAATATATAATAAATTAATACAGTCTATTATGATTGGTAATGGAATTAATAGATGCGTTCAATAAATTTAGGCGATTATTATTCTTCTTGATCCTTTAAATATCCTTTGATTTAAAAATTTATTGCAAATAAGAAATGTTATTCTAAAATTAATGATTATGTTACACATTATCGAAAATTGTATAAAACACACTAGAAACCGATTGAAAAACAATGAAAAATGAAACAATTTCATAACCATACCGGCGATATTTCATTTATTCTATTGAAGTTAGACAAATTCTCCGTACGAATGGGATTTATTGGATCATATAATTCAAGAAAAAAATTATAATAACATTTTTCCGCTGTATAATGGTACAAGTTCATGGTCATACCGTGGACGACAATACCGAAAGGTTTACAGAAATTATTTACAGTAAGTGATAGATTAATATCATCTATATATAGAAATATTGCAAAATACATGAAATTCTTCTAATCTGTTGTGGATATAAATATAAGATTAATAGTCGTCAATCAATAATATAAAAATAAATAAATTAATGGGAGCTGTTCGATAATTGGTAAATTGTTATGTACTCATATATGGAGCGGAGTATGATTTACTTACACGGCTGTAATTAATGCTTTACAGATGACATAAGAAGTTGAAGACAATTATCATGATTACGCATCCTCTTGCGAAAAATCGAGTATCTTGGTTACTTATAATACCCGAACTTCTCAAATATACAGATTATATAAAAATTCTATATATCAGAATATGATTCATGTTTCTATATGTCGTCTGGTGCCTAACATATTGTATGAACAAGCTCATACTTACACACACATGCAAAACTGTGACTATGGATGAAGTGTAAAATTCACATGGACAAAAGTGTTAATGCATATTTTATTTTTTTTAAAAAAAACGTTATGAACATAAATGATAGTATTAAAAAAACTGATAGAAAAATAAAAGCTTATTTTTAAGCGACAATTTATTGTCTATTCTGGTAAGTTTTATATATATATAAAAGCTTTTACATAAAATTTCAATATACTTTTTATACATATATGGTACAATATATTTTATATAAACGCCATAGCTCCACATGTGATTACATGAACATGAACAAAAAACAATAATTATATAATTCATATATTTATTTATAACAATGAGAGTATATTCTTCTATCTCACACATACAACATACAATAATTGTATAATATATGTTTAATAATGTACATATATAAATCAGTTCTTTAATTACAATTTTCATGGACATCATAATTTATTATGGTCATAAATTCCATATATATTATGTGTGTGTTTGTGGCACTGCGTTAGTAAAGTGTATATATATATATAAAAAAATAATCACATACATATAACTGCACCATTAGCTTTAAATAAAAATGTTATGTATATAGGTATTTAGTGGATTTCTGCGAAAAGATATACATAGTATATGATGGAAATGGGTTCTACAGAACCTTATTATAACTGATTCGAAATGATAAAATATTTATATTCATATACGTAGGAACTAATATATATATATTTGCATTTAGCTATATAATATGACCGAATATTACACATATACATTAAATGAATAATTATAGACTTTTTTTTTGTCATCCTATTTGTAAAATGAATAGGAGTATAAAAATTAACAAATATGTGCAGATTTATGTATGCAAACATACACAAAATGTGATATATAATTGCATACTGTAAACCATATCAAAATGAATGATACTACAATATATGATTTTTATTTTCGGAAAATTAGCATATAAATTCAAATTAAAAAACATGTATATATTGTATATAACATGTTATATACAAATATATACTTATTATATTATATATATAAATTTGGCTGAATATATATATGATAGATCATAAATATAACTTTAAAATTTTAAGATATAAATTTAATAATTACTGCGAATTTACAATGAAATATGTATAAATTTTAATTAACACCATTACAAATTTCATTGAATTTAAATTTTTCAACTTATAGAGAAAATTATCAAACATTGATTTGGGGAAAAAGTTTTAAATATTCTGATAAAGCCACTACTGAATTTATTCAGTAAATAACTACGTCTTTAAATACCGGCAATGTTTAATTCATTAACGGAAATCAATAAAAATACGCAGAGAATGAAACTGATATTGCTTGAAGGTGCTGTAAAGTATGAATTACATAAAAATTATTTCCATGCTATACTATAATTTTTCTAATTTAAAATGTGTTTTATTATATATATTTGTGTTTACTTCAAATAAATTAATAGTTAATGCCGTATAGAAATCGGAAAATAATTAAATCATTGATGGATTTTCTTCTAAAAATTGGGCATTTTCCATCTCTAGAATTTTTTTACTCAACCCGCATATTTTATTATTCATTATAACTTTATATAAATTCAAAGAAAAATTTAACAAAAAATTAAAATAAAAATAAACCCATATATTAAAAACCACTTTCCAATTATACCTTACATAATAACTGTAATATGGATAATTATAATTTATAATATAATAATATATATGAAAATATGTGCTTTTAAACTTACAATAAGCATCAAAAAAGAGAGAGAGCATAAAGTTTTCTTAATATTATATATAAAATAAAAGTAAAATCGCATCAAAAAATAATTTACATTTAAATTATATTGTATAATATGTTTTAGAGTTATATATAAATACAAAAGTTATAATGAAATCATTAAATTTGTTATGACTTTATATAATAAGAGTAATTGTTTTTCTACCTAATATAATAAACTTTCTTTTCTTCATTTCGTATATAGAAAATAATTCAATATTGTTATTGTATAAATTTAATTATTAAAAAACATCAACATGATGAAAATTATATATTTTCTTATTTATTATATACATTAAAAATTATTTATATTGACGAAAACTCAAAGAATATTATTTATAATTAGAAAATTATTTTCAATATTATAAATATAAATATAGAAATTATAAATTAAAATGAGTGCACAAGTACACGGTTGTTAATTAATTGGATTAGACGTACTCGAGTATATACAGTGGCGTTGCGTGCATGCAACAGAGTTTACCATAAAAAAACAATTCTTTTTTTAACGAATATTTTGTATCAATATTTTTGACACTATCTGTATTTTATACATAATTGGTTAAAGTTTACGATAGTTTTTTCTTATGTTATAAATAATAATATATAGGTAAAATATCGCAAATATATTTTCCATAAACAATTAAAGTCATACATAAATATGATATAATAAAATGATATAAACGATAATTAAAATATAAAGAAATAAAAGAGAACTCACCAATTCACTTTTTTATTAGCCGCAATAGAGGAGCCAGCCGGTAACAGAAGAATTAATATTTTGCACATACTGTTCAATTTGCAATTTCGTTTCACAAACAACAAAATCGAAACGCGAGACACATTTGCTATAGCTAAAAAGAGAAAAAAAGAAATAAATTAATTTTAATATTATTATATTATTAGGCAAATGTAATAAAGTCAAATTAAATATATTTATTTTATTACTTTTTCTTTCGAAATAATTTGGTACAATTTTAAACATAAATATAAAAGCGCAGCAACAAGACAACTACAAATAACAACAATAACAAATGCTATATAAAAATTTCTGCTACCGCGGCGTCACACAGACACCATCTCTTTTTTTTTTTTTTGCGCATGAATATAGGAAAAAGTTAAAATTTAATTATTAAAAAACTAAAAATCTATACCATCTTTTCCGATAAAATGGATTATTTAATAAATTGATAATTGTTGGGAAACAAATAAAATAAAAATAATTAAAACAATTACAATATTTAATGTATAAAATATAAATAAATGAGGAGCACTTACGCATATCATTAACAAGGGAAAAAGAAAGTTAAAATTTATTGTAGGCATTTTTTAAACACACACTAACTAAACACTGTAATAATATTATAGAAAATAAAACTAAAATAATAATAAATATTAATATTCGGTTTATAAATTTAAAATAATAAATTATCTACTTTCGATTAATTATAAAATATAAAATAATTAAATGATTAATATGGAATTATTTTTTTTTTCCCTATTTTTTCATTTACTACGACGTGACTGACACAAGAAAAACAAAAACTAGCAATAATAAAAATCGAAATAAAAAATGTGACATAAAAAATTGATGACACATGAGAAAAGAAAAAACAATTGAATTTATTTCGCCTATATAAAAAATTCGAATTTATTTTTTATTATTATCGTAATTTTATTTATAATTTAACGAATTTTCAAATTTAAAAAATTGCTCTTTTTTAAAATTTATTCCAATAGATGTTGTCACTTATGCACTTAATGATGTTTTAATAATTTAATGAATACTTTCATAGTAATGAAATTTGCTTACAAAATTAATTTATCGATTTTAACATTATTTAAATTTTTGGCAATAGATAATCTTGAGTTTTATCTTGCTATAATGGATCTGCTTTTTTCGTAATGGTATGTACAAGGCAAGATTGTCGGACTTATATGCACGATGTCATTACATAAATTTATGATTAGATAACATTTTTTTGCAATTGTATTAAATGTTTAACGATAACGATATTTTTAGGTAATGGGATGAAAATAATATCTGTTTTCCCAAATCGAAAAATTCAAGCGTCACGCCGCTGAGTACATACAAAATCATAATATTAAACTTTAATTTGTTTCACATATATACAATAGATTATTAAATCTGTATGGCACATGTAAGATTTCCTCACCGCCACACAATACATTTACAAAATTGTATTAATTAAAATAATATAGTTCATATATATTTTGTAAATATATATATATAGAATTCGTTTATATAAATTATATTTTATTTCGAAAACTAAAAGAAATCAATTAGAAAAACGTGTTGAGAATATCATATATATATATATATACTCGCGTATAATGGAGTATATGTATATGTGTGAAATAATATAATTTATATGTATAAAAATGAACTTAAATTAAATAATAAAAAATTTAATAAAAATGTAATATGTTTTAGAAAATAAATTTATGAGTAAATTGTTTTGGAAATTTTTATATTTCTATTTTTATGACATAACATATTTGTGTACGTATCCATAATACCATATACGAATAAATATTTAAGTACACACACATTTCATTTCTTCATTTTTACTGTTTGCATACATATATTATTCTTCTAATCATAATTAATGAGAAATTTTATTAACAAATAATAATTATGAGCTTGTCTCACGCACGAATACACAATTTATAGAGCTATAAATTCAAATTTGCATAAACTAGTATATTTACAACAATGTTACATGTGAATTAATTTTTTTTCCATTTATTATATAATATATCAACAAATATATAACGTATATATTTTTACATATGCGACATTATGTTGGGGATTATATAACTAATATATAAAAATATAACATAGAACAGGTATATTAGGGACAATATAATATACGCATGATAGAAATACATTCCAATGTATAAAGTTATTGTATTTTTTATAGATAATTTTTGCTATACTATACCCAAATATTATCGAAATATGTGTTTTTATACAAATTAAACTGAATTTTTATATTGCAATTTTTAATATGATGGGTATGATTATATATGTAATCGATGTTGGACGTTATTCAAAGATTAACAATGTCTCCGCCATACACAACAGTATCGCCAATTCACCTAGATGTAAGAAAATAATTGAATTAATAAAAATCTGTTGAAACATAGTGGCAGCCCAATTGGTGGTGAATTGTTATATACACATACGGAGTTACTATACTTGATTTTGCAATGTTAGATGAATGCCCAAGGAAAATTAAGTAAGAAATCAACTTGTAAAGGCACTCGGACAATGAATTATTATTAAATGCTGAATAAAATGGAAACAGTTATCTTTTATTGGTGAATTCTTAATTTGTTATGTATTTATAAATTCCAATAAGAAGTAATTTTAAACTAAGTTGGTTGCAATGCGAATGTTTGGCATTTACTTGGAATAAAAGCGGGTAACGACTGTTCTAATTTTTCATCGGTTTCACAAAATTTTCAAAAACTATTAGTGACGCAGGAGATGGACAGCAAAGCTTCTACAATTACTATATAAATTATAAGTGTGAGAGATTATATTAAATAAAATACTAGATACAGAAATTTGCACTATTATATAATTTGTTGTCGCCTAATCTACTACATAATTATTTTTTTTAATTTTTTAATATATTGACACTAGACATTGTATTTTTGTATACGAAAAACCTTGAATACACAAATTTTATTTTGTATATACAAATATTTATTGATTTCTTAAAACTAACATATATGTTTAACATATAATAAACCAATTTATATCCGACTACTATGCACCATACTCGAGTATATATATATATATACATACAATTTATTATAGTATAATAATAGCATTAGTATATTATATACAACATTAGCCATATATGATAATAGGAATTTAAGTTTTTATCCCACACATAAATTCTTTATTCTTTTACGTGTACTAAAATATGTATAACCAAATTTTCGAGCATATACATTATATAACTATATTTTATATATATATATAAATGGGAAATTAAACGATGGGTGTATGAATTATATTTTGAATTCATAAAATATTTGGAAAACTCATTGTAAATGAAAATGTGGTAGGTAAAAGTACATATCATATATATATATATATTGTATTTATAAAAACCAAAAATGATATGCTCTTTTAATAGTTGAAATTATATATTGTGAAAATGTGGATATGTTTTATTTTTTTTCCATTTTCATATTTTCATCACCAATTTTCTAGTTAATGTATATGTAATATTATTATGAATAGTATTGTAATGGACATTGTGTACTAATTTATGCTTATACATTACGATTTAATAGATAAATAATGTGTTCATATATATATATATTTTTAACATTATATACGGTATATAATATAAGCACCATGTGATACTATATACTCTTTATATGGTATATATTATAAAAACGTAATATATTAAATAGGTACGAAATGAGTTTAATTTTCTAAAATATAAGTATTTATATGCCCCATTGTTTGGGATAATTTCTCTATGAGAATTTTTACAAAAGAACCATATCATACACTTTGGATTAGTGTTATATCAAATGGAAGAATATATATATTTTTAAAAAAAAACTTAAAATTATTGGTTATACAATTTTTTTACATAAATTCCTTCATCCGACTCTTGACCAATACCATATGTTATATATAATATATATATCTGCAAATATTTATATCTCCCAATATGGAAGTGGAAATATTAATATATATAATATGATTATGAATATTTGTGTGGTTATAAACATTTCATTAACTATATGGGTGTTTGGTTTATTATACGTGTGTTATTATTATTATTATTATTATTATTATTATTATTATTATAGAATTATAATTATATATATATAATGTAGTATTGTATATTGTAATTGTTATATAATTTGTCCATACTATCACACATCTATATATATATATATAACAACATATTATATAAAACTCACATACGCATATATATTTAGAGTTCATAAAATAAAATATGTTATTTATTTATGTAAATTAATTTGACCGCATATTTAATTGAAAATTTAATTAATAACACTCGCATATAATGCGTATTGCGTACAGCGTAATATAAATTATGTCAAAAAAATGTCAATGAATGCAAAATATATAGCAAGTGATAAAAAAGGATATTACAGAGAACTGAAGAAGCCACATGATCCATTTGGATTAACATGATTTGATGATGATGATGATGATGATCATGAATTTGTAATACTATAAAATAAAAAACTAGTACAAATTTTAAATAATATGTATAGGATTTTATTAATTATTTTCATAATTATTGATAATATACTAAATAATCTGCTACTATAATAGCCATGTATGTGCTAAAATAAATAGTCGAATTTTTATTTCATTTCCTCCGCCATCATTTTTTATTGTTATTATATGTCGCTTAGATCTCATAGCATGGAAATAATAAAATTTACACATATATCATATAATTAATATATGCAAATTGCATATGTGTATTTATGAATTATTTAAATGTACATATGCATAACAAACCGGGTGCAATTTATTATTAATTTTAATTATTTTTATATAGATACATATCTATATATATATTCTCGTCAAACTAAATAGCGTATATAATAGAAAATCTCAACTTGTAAAATAAATAGATATATACGCACAATATTAGTATTATATATGTAAATATATAACCGCATCAAATAATCATAACAGTTTACATTAAATTAATTTTCTTCATATATTTTTGTGTACTGATGTGTTTATATATAGGTATATGGTATATCCACTCAAGAACAAAAAAGCTGTTTGCACTCTACATATACAATATATATTTTTGTATTTCGTATATATTATAAATTTGTGAAAATATTATATATTATTTAAAATCTTCTATATATGGCATAGTAAATACTACGCGTTGTTATATATTGTATATAGACAACAGACGCGAATGAATAGTATAAAAAACATATACCCATCATCAAATTAAAACAATAGTGTAATTTATATAAATCTACCTACTATATATATATCCATATATATGGAATACATACAGATACACCTATATACCATAGAATTCTATGACAAGTAGAATTAATCTTATGGCATTTGTTGTCATACATATACATTACATAACATAACTTCGCTGATATATATGTATGTACTTTATCATTATATTACATAACATTTGTTATATATTCATATATATAAAACATTTTGTTATATAAATATATAACATTGGAGTGTGTGTGTGTGCGTATGTTGTGTAATGTATACACAATAAAATAATATATGCTTAAAAATATAGTTACATAATTTCAGTGGCGTCACATACAATTTTTTTAATTTATTTATATAGACAATTATTATCAATGAATTTGACCGTATTTTATGTTTAACAATAATAAAATTTTAAACTATACTGTTATTATAACATATAATTAATTTATAATAATTTTACGAAATCCTGTATCTTCAAGGATTTTTTTTTGTGTATTTATTAAAGAACAATTTTGTATATAAATGTTTCACATATATATATATTGTATATAAAAAATTGTGTTATCATTAAATTGGAATGAATTATATTTTATTTTACATCAACACTGTTTCATAAAAACTTATATAATCTGGATTTTGTTGAAAATAATTATAACTATATATAAATATTATATACAACACATACACAAATACACACACCATATTAATATAAATATATATATAAAAACGGATATAAAGGTATTATAATATAATATATATAATAAATACATACATATATGAATATTGAATTTATTACTATATAAATATATGTGTACAAGGATAAAATTATAATGACAACTGTGTTTATTTATACAATAGATATATATATATATAACTATTATATATAGAGGACATCAGGTGTAACATAAGTTTTTATACAAACATTTAACAGAATGTGCCAAAATGTTCTAATATATATATATAGAAATTCACTATATATATGTTATACGTGTGTATCTATTGTATATACTATAATATGTAATACATAAGAGATACATATATGTAAAGGGTGTGTATGTACATAGTTAATCTATTTATATACTATACGGTATATGTGTATGTACATATAATTAAATTACATTGTTCTTATATGTTATTATATATTTTATATAGCTGTGATATATAACATATAATATACAATATATATATAGCAAATATAATGTTGACATATATACATAAAATAAAATATATTTCCATACATTTTGGTATGGATGAAAGAAGGTGTATTTACAATATTCTATTCATTGCAATTTTATATGTATAAAATATTCTAACTATCTCATATTTTTACAAAGCCATATATAGATAGATAGCTAAAAAAATGTATATATATATAGCAAATATTTATATATTTATGTCAGATGAATGAGAGGCAATTGAATGATTGATAGGATGAGATGAATTCAAGCAAAAATTTCTTTTAGATTGAATGGAATATATAATATATGGTATATAGAAATAATATTATATACATATTATTTAAGTATATGTATATTAGAGATTTTTGCATCTTTATTTTTATATATATATAAATATATTTTATAAGATATATATATATATATTGTATATATATATAAGATCAATTTTCAAGAAATCATGAAAAACTTTTCAATAAATATACATTTACATATGTATGTATACAAATAAATATACTATATAACTCAAAAACATGTATATAACATATATATTGTATAATATGAAAGGTATATAAGGAGTATATGTATAAATAAGAAATACAAATAAGATAAGAAGAAAAAACCTACCTATGATTTTCTTACAATTGAATATACCTATAACGATAATTCTATCACGCATATGTATATCAAATATTTTGTTTTATAAATTATTTTAAATGTACTTATATAAAATTAAAATCAATAATAATATTTCGTATACTATGAAGACTTCTTTTCTTCGATTTTATTCTGTTAACTTTACTGTAACACGGTGCAAAACAGTGAGAAAGCTTTTATGTGTGACTAAAATGTCGAGTATTTCGTATAAATGTATTTATTTAAAATATATTTTTATATGTATTGTACTATATATAACTTTTATATACAAATAATCTTTTGACATATACTATACAATAAACAAATAAATGTCAATACAAAAGAATAAAATAAAATGAATTATTTCAAAAATTTTGTGTTTTTGTTTATGTAGGTATTCCTTTTAAATCGGATTATAACCATTTCTTTTGTATATATATTTTTCTTATTTATTGGTATTATTTTATTTACTGTGACTATACACAAAAATTATATACGCATAGAAGAAGAAGGTGAAAAGTTCATTTTTATATCTGCATATTTACATTACGCTATGTTTATGTATATTTCAAAAAATTTAATCCTTTGATTACTGGAATCATTTTCAAAACAGATTTTATTTCAATACAAATGATGGTATATATATTTTTTTTTGAAGGGCGACTATCTCATATTAAGGACGATGGACGATAGCAGTCATAAATAAATGAATTAAATAAATTACAATATAAATAAATTATTATTAATAATAAAAAAATTAGAAAAATTAAATGGTTGTTTGTTGTCCTTTTATATATATATATATATTATATTTATTTTTCGTCCTTTTTGATTTTTTATTTGTTATCGATACAATGTTATGCGGCACATATACAAAATATAAATACAGTACACAAATATATTTATTTTTCTATTTTCAATATTAAATATAGATAGACCGGAAATTTGATTTTATATCTCGTATATATAAAAATTGGTATATTGAAAATATTTTTAAATATATTTGATATAAATAAAAAGGATGTAAATAACGAAAACTAATCAAATAGATGAGTATATATATAGGACGACCAAAAAGAAAGACAAAGAATTAAATAAAGAAGAACTATGTAGTCTGAAAATGGAAAATTGATGAAGAAAAATTGAGTATTTGTTAAGAAAGTAAAATAAGTATTGATTTAAAATAGATTATGTGTGGTATTTATACATTTTACAGATGCATATAATGTAATATTGTGACTCTTATATATTGTACATATTTGTAGGTGTATAATAAATATATTAAATAAATTAAATATAGAAAATTTGGTTCCATTGATTTGTGTAAATTAAGGACGAAGCTTTTTGGTATCAATAATAATTAACAGACACATAATTATAATAATAATATTAAAATAATTACACGATACGGAATATTCTTTTAAGAACAATTTTATTTTTAAGTTTCTGCGTACTATTCTAAATCATTTTGAAACATGCGTGTACTTAATGTATAATAAATATACTAACAAACCATATTTTGTATATAATTAATTAATAAATTTAACATTTCAAATAAAAAACATTTCCAAACAAAAACAATAATTACACGCGATAACAAATGTATTTTATATAAATTAATATATATATTAAAATTAAATTCTGTTAATAAAAAATATTGCATTTATTCATTTGGAAAATGTTACAACAATATAACTTTTTTGGAAAGGTTATGAAAAAAATTAATTATTTACATAATAAAATATACAATACAAATTTTTTTTTCTTTTAACTTTAATTGAAAAAGTATTGCGTGATTGTGGAAAAATAATTATTATCGTCTTAATTAATTGTTGTCCAGTTTATCTGACTCTTAACATTTTCCAAAATATTCTGTTTTCCTCATGTGATTAGAATTTTTATAGAAATATTATAACATAACTCCGAAAAAACCCATTTATTATTATATAATAATTTTCACATGACTTTAACGCAGATGCGTTTAAAATTATAACTTCTCGTGTCAGTTTTGAAAGCGTATATATAAATGATAAGTATTTTAAAAATCCCAATAACTGTTACAAAACTCTTAAATAGTCTTTATATTAATATTTTTTAAAAATTCAAATAAAGTGCCATGGCATTTTTTGCTGTAAATTTTTATGTTCTCTTATGGTATTATATGCGAATTAATTATTCAAATTTTAATTATTCTTTTGATGTTTATTTATGAATGTATATAAAACGAAAAAAAAACAATAACAAATTTTCGATTATTATATTCCATACCATAGCTATGTACTTTATAATATCTACATATATACTTATTTACATAATATATATATATATATACATTTACTCATTGAAAGCAAACAACATCAGTTATATAATAACAAAAAAAAAGAAAAAAGGTCAAACAAAGGCAAACAAACCTTTTTTTTTATATGAAATATCAATTTAGAATTCACTCAATGTTCATTTTAATTTTATGGTATAAATATATTGTATTATATATATAGGTACTCGTTCGTATATAGGTAGAGGTATAGAGGTAAACGTATATATATATTTTATAATAGGGGAAAATATGAAAATATATTTAATCAATTTGTTAAATGTAATTATTCTAGTTATATTTTATATATATAGGCTAGGCATATTTACCTTACCCATGTACATATAAATATACACATTTGGTAATATTTTGACATATAAATAATATTTAAATATTGTTTTTATTAACACTTAAATTATAAATATTTTTTCAGTAGTTAATCAGAATTTACTATATAGATTTTGCACTGATTTTTATATATATTAATTTTGAAAAGCGAAAGGAAAACAACGTGAACTCGGTTGGCCGTGTAGTTTTCTAATTGAAATTGTTATTGAACAAAAAAAAATGTGAACCACATGAATTGAGTAAATTTTGTAAATCGTATAAACGTACATTAACATCAACTGTAAAACAATTACTATAATAAACGAATATAATGAAACGTTAAATGGGTGTCTGTGTAACACTAACTATATAATAAACAAATTTCCGTTTGATTTAGATAAAATATTCTCTACCATTATTAACAATTAATATTAATTAGTAATTATTTACCAAATAATCTATTAAATGGATTTAAATACAATTTAATTAAATTGAATATGTAAATATAAAATATAATTTTTGTATACTATACTTTGAAAAATCATCGTATGTATTTATTACTATATAACCAATAGCCAAGAACAACCAAAATATTATTCGATCAAATTTTATGTGGAATTTCACACAGTCTTGATATGCCTTGATATTTCCATTTTTTTATTCATTGTACACACCACACATTATATAGAATATAATATATATATATGGTAAATAGGTAGGAAAAGTACTTGAAAAAATATATTGCTGGTAACTTTTCATTGAAAGTTATATTTACGTATTTCTTTTATTGTGACTATATATATTCGATATATTATTATATGGCACACATATCTACATATAGGATATTATGTATATACAATTTGGCAAAATATGGTAAAGGTTTTATTCACATAACAAATTCTATTGTACATATACACCGTACACACACTTTATAGGCTGATATAGTGCAGTGTTATAATAAAAAATGTCATGTAATATGAATTGAATAACTATATCAATATATATATGTTTTGCGTATGTATATGTTATTTAAATAACATATATATATATAGAGAAGTATATATTGTACATATAAAATATAGTATAGTATATAGGGAAAAGAAAATTCGAATTTAAATTGGATGGGAAAATTTAAGAATTTTCTATATAAAATATTAGCTTGTAATATAACATGCGGCGCTGCTGCGATTTGATTAATATACTAAAAATATATATATTTTTTCATTATTCAACTTTTTGAAGTTTTTGTATTCATTTTAATTTTTTGCATATACACACAACAGCACAGAAGTTGTCGAAAACTTTGATGTTTAAAAACCCAGGAAAAAGAAAAAAAAAAGAATATTTGTGGCTTCTTCATTTTATTTTCATTAATATGAGAAAATATTTTACTTCTTCTTGTTATTCTCCATTATGTGTATAATTGTACTTATTTATATATTATTTTGGTTTATCATAGCAAAAACTAATTAAAGTAAAAATATTTTACGGAATATCCATATGCAAGAAAACTTATTCAGATATAATTATATATAGATATATTCTTTAATTGATATAAATAAAATTTTGTAAATTATATGTTCAAAGAAAATATTATAACAAATCGAATGATGATATAAAATTTTAATGTGTATAAGAAGAAAATGTTGTGTATTATTTGTATGAAGGCGGTATCCATAAATCTATTGTATAGTTTTACAATAGAAGACAAAATTTATACAATTAAATTCTATAGCAAATTATTCGAATATTTATTATAATAAATGAAAATGTTTATATTTTAAATATAGCCGGCGAATGGTTAAATAATAATATACATTATTACAAGTAGAGTTTATACGATTCTATATGCTTATACAAATTTCTCATCTTATTCATCTTTTTGTTCTCTATACCTACATTGCATATTTCTGCACATTTTCTTATAACATAAATTATTCGATTGTATAAACAATCCCATATATTCCATACATATTATATATGAATATTTGGATTATGGATGTAAATTTATACGACCATAACACTGTTTTATAGTTTAGTTTAGATCATATACGAGTCTATATATACATAAATGCATAATATAGAATAAGAAGTAAGAACTAGAACGGAAATGACAAAAATTTGTTTGGCCACAGTCCAAAAATATACTATTATTATATTAGAAATTGCATTACGGGTACTTTCACATATAGCTTAAATATATATATTTTATACCATCACTTTATATATATATATATGGAATAATAAAAACCATTGTAATAATATATATTTTTGGATAAATGTATATATGCATTATACAGGGTGTCTCAATTTGCGATAATAATATAAAAACATTGGTTATAAAGAAAAGAAAATATTTGGCCAAAGTGAAAATAATTGTTATACCTATTATTTAGATATTGGATCCAGCAGATTGTAAAATAAAGTTTCATTAAAATAATTTAGTTATTTTCGTATATAACTTCGAATCGATTAAAATGTTAAATGATATTTTTTTGACTCAAAATGATTCAGAGAATCTAGAGATTTCATATGGCTATCATAAATTGGGACACCGCTTATATTAACAAACACATGCAAGACTTATAATATGACAACAATATATATATATGTTGACATTATCTTATAAGGAAAATCTAAAAGAATAAATATTTTCGTTAATAAATTGTTGTAAATAACATTATTTATTTAATTCTTACTATAAGTGTATGTAATATACGTGCCAGTATAAGTTGTAAATGTCATTGTCATTGTCATTGTAATATTTATACACTGCATATTATATACTTGCATATATGCATTATTTATATAATATATATTGCAACATATATATTTATTTATATCTTGAATTATATATTGTATGACAAAGTGACAAATTATGTACAAGAGTAACAGAGAGAAAAATGTGTGTTAAGTGAAATAATATTACGTAGTAAATGTAAAAGAATTACATAAAATGTATTTCAAATTGTATATTTATAAGAATAAATGTATATAGTTACTTAAATACATTTCTTTAATATTTCCTTTGGATAACTATAGCCATTATACATATGTGATTGTGTCCGCACGTATATATAAATTGGTATATATGTATAAATAACGTAAAAGGAAGCTTTAAAAATGTTTTATAAATATATAATTAATTCATTTCATTTGATGTGTTTTTTTTTTTTATATATATATACCAATTAAAAATATATGTGGATACAACAACATCATCATCATCACCATCATCATTAAGTCATATATGTTACTTCTATGGCATTATATATGTATTAAATAATAATTACAGTCAAATTGGTAAATTATACTCGAATAACAATTTATCAATTGGTTTTCTATTATAAGAATGATATACGTTTCCTTGATTACATTATTTTTATATTAGTGAGTCAAATGGAAGGTGTGTACACATTATTATTTATCTTTATCAATCTCATCTTTTTCAATAACATTCGATTTTTTTTAATTCATATAAACGAAACCGATATTAACCCATTTTTAAAAAATTTCAGTATACATTAAAATAAATACCAAAATGTACACACATGTGATAAACAATTGTCATTAACACAAACATTATTACATATCGGTAGTATCGTATAGCGTGAATAAATCTTAAAAATTAAATATTAATTATTATTGTTTAACTATTTGTAAGCGATACCACCACATTTTAAATATGGTAAATAATTTTTCTATTTAATTTCAAAAATAAAAAAAACAAATAGTATAATGTTGTGTTGGTCATGGGGAAAATTGAAATGATGATAATATATAATGGATAATGTGAAATGTTATTATGATAAGAGGATTGTCGTTTCAATGTATTTATATAAATATTATGTATATGTAATACCATCGTATCTTATATATATATATACATAAATATTGTATATACGACAAATATAATTGTAAATATCGATTTTCATGCCGTTTCGTTTCAAAGCTACTTATACATAATACATTATAAAATAAAACAACAATTCTATGACGTCTATAATATAATAGATACATGTTCATCATCATCTTATACGGATATACAATATATATATATATATATATGTATGGTATAAAATTATATTAGCTTTAAGCTTTTATAACATATAATCATATTATCTACTTAAATATATACATATATATATATATAATCAAATACTTAAGTAAATACATTATATATACAAGGAGTATATAAATATATATGACTATGTATTAACTTCATTTTCATATATATATAATAAGTAGAATGTATATATAGAAGATATATAAATGCTTTAATAAGAAAATACAAAATTTAAATAGGAAAATTATCTATTTAATAAATACACATAATGTTACGCTATGCATATATATATAAAAGGTTATTAACCTGCGTTTTACTTTGTCCTTTAAAGTGTGTTAAATGATATTCTTTTATATATATGATGATCGATTTTTTTCTTACTATATATTATATATACATTTATGCTACATATACAATGTTGTATATAATTTGTGCATGTACAAACATGTATACCATATATATGTTTATATATGACCAGAGTCAGTGGCGTTAAGTGCATGTAAACAAGGTAAACAGTGTTTATCTCATCAGAAAAATTCTTATTTTATATATACAATTTGGTTACAATTTGCCATTAAAGTTAAAAGTTTATCTTATAAAATAATAAATAAATGTAATTAAAAAAAATGTGTACTCACTTTTCACCAAATTAGCCGCAATAGAGGAGCCGGTTAACTTCCGATGGATGGATATTCTACACATACAGTCCCCCTTTTACTTTTACTACAATTGCAGTTTCATTTCACAAATAATGCAATAGCTAAAAATAAAAAATAGAGAAATAAATTAATATTATTATATTATTAATTTCTGTTATCACAAATACAATCACATTTTTTGTTTATATATAATACATAGGAAAAATTCATTGATTATTAAAAAAAAAATTAAAAATCTATACAGCCTTTTCCATATTAATGCTATTACATTAATTAAAAAATTAATAATTAACATAGTTTGTCATCATTTCATCATATATGATTGCTTTCATGCCGAAATTTCAAACTATATTTTGAATGAAATGCGATGAAAATATATAGGATTTGTTTATACGTAAAAACGTAAAAAGCCAACGCCGCTGACACCAACCATATAGAGAGTATAAAAATCAACAAAATAAACAAACGAAAAACATATGGTAAATGTATATTATTATATTTATACTAATATATAAATAAAAAATCCCAAAAGACACTTAAGTGGCTCCATTGAGTGTTTTAAATGTTCATAAGAACCAATTTTTCTATCCCCAAAATTTTCTATTTCTTTTTTTTTTCTTTTTTTTTTGATCATTATTAACAGATGGTCACTATAAACAACATGGATGATACCTATATGTTGTATATATATATATATATTCCAACTATAAAGTAAAAGTCACATGTGTATAATACACTTGGATATATCCATATGTAGGTGGATATATATATTTTTTTGTATAACGGTGTGTCTCTCTCTATATATATATATAATTTTGTTTCCATATATACCATATATATTGTATATAGTACATTATAAAGGTTTTATCTTCAAATGCACAAAGTCAGGCAATTGAAAAAAAAATATCCATATAAAACAATAAGATAAAATAAAAATCAGAAAAAATAAACTAGGTTATTTTTTAACTTCAGAGTATATATGTATATGGTATAATACCATCGTTCATTCCTATATATACCATATATGGTATAAACAACAGTTTACACACCAATGTTATGTCTGTCATTTATATATATATATATATGTGTTATATATACAATAAACAATTGAAACTGGTTTAATGTATATGGTGTACATCTATCCTATATATAAATATATAGAGCACAGTGTAAGGTAAATCAACACCATTATAACATATAAGACAAACGCCTAGTTAATACATGTAAGGGTGGAAAATGGAAAATATGTGAATAATAAAAAAAAAAAGGTTATTATCATATTGTTATATATTATTATTGTATATACCCGATACTCATCCAACCGTCATATAGAATTTTAAACATAATACTTTAAAGATTTTCTTACACACATTATCATATATACGATATAAGATTTCTTTGATCTATAATATATATATGTATTTATTATTTTGTAATATCAGTTTTGAGATGTATTCTTTAAAATGGGAAACAAAAAATATATTCTTTTATTTGAAGTTTTTGTTTTTTGTAATATTTTTCACTTATTTGAAATATTAGCCCTAAAAACATTATTATTGGAAATCTTAACAACAAGAAATCTCTTTCGAATTTACATTTATATATACGCACCTTCGGTTATATGTGTGTATACGTGCTATATTTTAATTCTTCTTATCCTAAACATATTATATTTCTTATATGCTTTTGAAATGTTCTAGACTTATGTATAGAACATATTGAAAAATAAGAAAAATTGAATAACTTTTGTGTGAAGAAAGAAAGGAGAAAATTTAATAATAAGAATTGAAATATATATATATATATTGTTATATAACGAAAATTTCAAAATATTTAGCCGTAAGCATTAAAATATAATATTGTATATTATGCCAGTTATAAATTGAAATGTGTATCAATAACTAACGTCATACCTTTATCAAATACCTTTATCTATAAATACAGTCATTTTTAAAAAAATAAGTGTACAACTAAAAAAAAATCATACATTGTTTGTTTGCATATCTTTTGAAATAAAAATGGGAAATTTTCGGATTTCATATACAAACCGCATAATTCATTGGGTTTTTCAATTGTGCACTCAATTTTGAACATGACTGTACATTATTGATATAAGTATAAATAAAATGCGTACAAAAAAAAGTTTAAATTTAATCTACAAATTTCAAATCATAATAATTTCTTATAATAATTATAATTTTAATATAATATAATTTTATATTAAAACGTTCGGAAAAATATATTTAGAGATTTTTAAAAAGGAAACAAAATCAATAATAATTATAATATTTTTTTTTTTCTTTCAATTTTCATTGTACTTTATTATTTAATGTTTGTATGAAATTCTTTATAAACATTCTATGTGTCATAGTTGTTCATGTGTTAATCATCGAAGCTCTTTCTTTTCAAATTTAATATATTTCAAATTATAATTTCATTGAATATATTTCTATAGGTGTTTGTATTTTTAAAAATTGAAATCAATTTAGCGATTGTCCTCCTATAGATAATATAGCAAAAACATATGGAGAACTATAATATAATATAAAAGTAAATTGCATAGAATCTTTTTTAGTGCATATACTTAAGAGTTTCTTCGTTTACGAAAAATCTAAATTACTATCATTAAAATCGCAAGGATCCTTTAGTTATATAATTTGTCATTGTCAGTTATTTATATATAAATATAGCATTGTTTAAATATTTCATCATATTCAAAAATATCGTAAATATATCTATCCATTTAATAAATATATAAGTAATATGTTTCAAATATATTTAATATATATTAATGGAAAATGATATGCAATTTTCTATTTAGAATATAGGTGTTTTTTGTATATATGATTTAATGATTTTTATTATTAGATACCATTATTTATTTGTTTGTTCATAATGACAAGCGTTGTATATGGGGTATGGTTTTTAAAATTGGTTTGTAACCATATTTGTTGGATGCACTATCCTTTTGGAAAAATTACTGTTTATTAAGAGAAATTTACGTTAACAATTTATAAAATTATATGCAAACATTTATAAAATTATTTATTATATTATGAACGTTACACTCATTAGAAGAATTCAATTAAAATAAAGAATAGTTGTTTTAACAAAATTGCCGATCAATTGGTCGATTGTGAATTGAATTTAATAAAATTACTGAAATATTAGATTCATACAATCGAGGAACACTATTGCTTGGGGATTACTTGTCGTACGTCTGAGTTATCAATCTGTATTGTCCGCACACGGTAAGCGGTACACAAGATCTTTAGTTCGAGCCAAAAAAGATTTGATTCCGTTGACAAGTAATTAAATTAAAATTTATTTAGTTAATAATCATATAACTAGAAAAATGTTTGATGATAAAATATATAGTTATATAAAAAAACACGTTTATTCTATGGAATAACAAATTTATTGTACATATTTATGGTAATATATTTCTATTATATATATATAAATATATATAGATCAGTCAAACATATAGATAATGAAAATTGTATATATTTGATTAGAAATGCTAATGGATAAAAGTTTTAACTTTCCGCTGCGATATACGTTTTTTTTTTTTTTGGTTTTATATAGATACATTTGCACAACACACACATTATTGAATATATATTTATTATATCAGCATACTTAAATATCATTACATACCAAAAAGAACAGATATTTGTGTTGGCACTAAAAATTCACTATTTTTTTTTTATATAGAGATGTGATCAAAAAATTTCTTACATTAAATTTCAAATCAAAACTAAATATATACAAAAATAAATAAAGTCACATATACATATTTAGACGCAAATGTGAAAGATCAGCTATATCAAACCAAAAATATTTATATTAGAATATCGCACGGTATATGTACAAAATGGAAAATTTAAAAAATTACACGAACTTTTTTGATCACTCACACATTACAATACATAAAAGCTTTCATTTTGTTTACATAAATTATTTTTTTAATATATACATTTTCTCCTATATTAATATATATTCGATAGATTATTTGAAAACATTGAAAGTCATAGTTTTTCCATCATTAAATTATACATATCATACTCGTATAATACAATATCCATATAATATTATATATACAACTGATGAGAATTGATGTGGGTGTACGTATAAATTTTAGAAATTCAAAATAAAGTATTTTACTCAAAATCTATATATAAAATATATTTAATTAATTATATTTACGATAACAATCATTTTTATATATTTTGGCATTATTGAAAAACTTTTGTGATTTATTGAATTATATATATTGCAAATAATATAATAAAACTGATTTTACAGTAAACTATGTCAGCTTCTTGGAGAATATTTACAATACATATAGGTTTGATATAAGAAGAAGATACTTAATTCAGGATTTTATACCCAGTTTCTGCATAAATATATATTGTTAGATAAAATTCTTGTAGTAAATCTTAACTGTATATATATATGTAGAAAAATATTTATGTACTATATTTATTGATAGTATATAGATAGATATACTATACAATATAACTATAAATGTATACGCGATGCGATAGACTATAAAAATAAAAATATTTTAAAACTTTTTTTTTTTTTTTTTGAATGATATTCTATATAGGAAACTTTTCAAGATTTCATTATTCTTTCATCAATCTTATAAGTATTATATATCCAAAGAGTTTTATTATTATTGTCTTTATATATATATATATATATATATATTCATATATTACTTAATATAGTGAAACATAATATATTTTGTATAAGGATTTTCTATTATTTTATGTTATTTATTACGTACACATATTTAATATATACATGAACTTTAACTTAACTATTGATGTACCATATAATGCAATTTTTTTCATTTATTTACATATACCATATAATAATGTATAATGTGTGTTCGTTGTACTTGTATATATGTAATTTAATGTAAATATATAGAGAAAGAAGACGATGATAAAATTAATGGATTTTCTTATACGAAATTAATTTTCCAAAAGATTTTAATATAGTTTTATAATTTTTAATTAAAAATTTACTTATTTATAATTCTTATATACTGAAAGATTTTTAATATATACTTTTTATATATTAGAAAGGAATCTTGTTCGGGAATTATGTGTATTTTGTTTCAGCTATATAAAAAATGATGAACTATAAATAAAAAATTGTCTTTTAATATCCATAGAATAATTACTATGTATACAAAAGAAATATTTGCGGTTCAATTGTACAATGCAACGATTTTGTTCATTTGACCATGAAAATATAGAAATTTTCTGTAGAAGACCATCTACGATACCATACTAATTATAAGAACTACACGAATGAAACTAAAATGATTATTAAAATTACATTTATCTGTTTTTCGTCCTTCCATCAATATCTATATATATATATGTAATAATAACGGGTGTTATATATTCTAAATTCATTAAAGCACACACACACAACCAACAAACATGTCAAATCATATCTTTTGATGACTTCGATATTATTTTTAAATTATTTTTCCCACAAATCCTTATAAAATTAGCGAAGAGCAAATTACAGCGTAGTGTGTTATATATAAATTCAATCTTTTTGATTGTTTACAAACAAACATACATGGGTTATTTATTATTTCACTATAAAAACTATATATAATTTATGTTATCATAAATTTCTACATATTCAGCAAAATATTATCTTAAATATTTAGTATAATTTAATAAAATATTATCCATTTCGTATATATATGTTATAGAACTGTTTCTTAATATTATATATATATATATTTTCGTGTAACGCATCAATAATATTATAATAGAATATATGTTATATATCAGGGGTGGGCAAAAGCCGGCCCGCGGGCCGGATCCGGCCCTTTTGCTAATTTTATCCGGCCCGTTGAAAAATTCCATAAATGCAATATAAATGTTAAATTGTAATAACTATGTGTCAATATAAAATAATTTGTATCATTAAGACATAAATAAGTAACAAAATAAAATGTTTCATTGACTGGTTTATCTAATAGGCATTTATTTATAAAAATATTTCTTTAAAAATTACGTGACATATTTTATTCAAATTGAAATGATACTTAGTGTTTTTGTCAAAAAAAAATTGGCAGGGAAAAAACTCCATCCAAAACATCCGCTTGTGCAAAGCATATGCGGTATAGTCCTCCGGCCCGGGAGACATTTTGAAAATTTCATTTTGGCCCGCGCTTTAAAGTATTTGCCCACCCCTGTTATATATGGTATATTATTATATAAGTCTCCATCATAATTTCATCTACTAAATTCACTTTAACTAGATCATTGTATATGCGTATACATACTAAGCATTTGCAAAAATTGTGAAACGATGCAAAAGACAAATATAATAACTATATAATAATAATAATAATAATAACAATAATAATAATAATAATAATAATAAATATAATAATAATAATAATAATAAACTATAATAATAATGATAATAATGATAACATGAGAAAGGATATATACAAAGGAAAAAAAGTACAATATACGCAGATATATGAGAACGAAAGACCGTATAGTATATATATATATGTATACACATATGAAATAAGAACTTGTGAAAATTTAGCAATTTTCTTAAATCCATCTTGATCCGATAGCTAAATAAAAAACAATTTTCGCTTTAACTGGTTTGTGTCATTTATTGTTCTCTATATATAAATATGGTTTGGGTATATTTGTATTTAGCTTTTCAGATATACATAACATACCATATATTGTATATTGTATATATATTTACTTATTTAGAGTTGTGTGTGCCGTAATTTTCTTAACACCATGTGTTGATTTAGTTATTGTTATTTTCGTATGTAATCCCATCAAACAAAACGGGAAAAAAAAGGACCAAAAAAAAAAAAAAAATAGTCATCTTAAATGAACTTCTTAGTGTAAATGAAATTTCTTTTATTTCTTACATTTTCTTTCTATACGTAAAATACTATTTACAATATTGTTTGTTATATTATATATCGAAATTGTATAATTTGTAATGCTTTTAAGTTTATTGAAAAATAATTGTATTTCTCTTTGTGAAGGAAGTTTTATTTATTTATTTATTTATTTTTTGGTTATATATATTGTAAATGACATATTTTTTCTGTTATGGCATGGTGTGTTTTTTTTAAAAATATTCTTTAATGCACATCTATACTCAAAACAAATAATAATAATAATTAAATGTGTAAATGTGTTGTACTTTGTATATAGTGTTTAAAATAAAATCACTTTAATTAAAAATAATTTTTTCATATATGATTATTCTATGTTTAATAAGTATTTTATCTCTCTATGTGTATGTTGGACGCGCGCGCTGTGAAAATCATATTGGAAATTTTTCAAAAGTAATAAACGTTTACATATTATATACAAAATTTAAACAAATACAAAATAAAATGAACTTATTAAAATATAAATATAAATGAAAATTATTTATTTCATGAAAAAATCAAGTAAAAGGGAAACAGGAAACAGGAAAAACTCAATTCGTGGAGGGCAAAAAAAAAAACGAAAAGTTAAATATTTCTTAAATTGAATCGTTTTATTTGCCTTCGCACACAACAAGACCTACTATAAATACTACTATATACATTACAAATACCATATATATATATATATATTCATTTGTAAAAAAATGAAAATAGAAAACCCGTTGGCCAAATGTTACGAAAAAACAATCTGATTTTAGTTTCCAATTTTAAAACATTTTCGTTTTTGTTATATATGTACAAATATATGGAATAGATTAAACTTAAACTACTGCCACACACTACTCACTTTGCAAATTGTTTATATAACAATATATATTTATAATGCATACTCTTACATATATATATATATATAAAATGCAATATATTCATATAAAATACTTGTAACAAATACTTTAAAAATACTTTATTTTAAGTTAAGCAATTTTCACTTCTTTTTGTTTTCCATCAAAATTCCATTTTCTTTATACAATTTAAAAATTTTGATAAATTAAGATAGTTTAAATAATTATATATACATATTTTTATATATATATAGTTCGAAACATATATAGAACTTGCTTCTTAATTATTAAGTCATTAACAAAAATAAATAATATAAATAAAATAAATAAATAGAAAAATATTTCTTCATTGGATTTTGTTTATATCGGATACACTTTAAATTGCATATAGATTGAAAAAATGTTTTAGATTATAAATATATATTATTAAACTGTTAATTATGAAAGTTTCTGGTATACATAGATTAATTAGAAAATAAATATCAGAAACAGAAATAAATTTACATCATTAACATTTTTCTATATTTGCATATGAATTCGCAATTGTTAGTGACACCACCGTGTACCAAAAAATATGTGTATATGGTATTAAAATGAAAAAATAAACAAATATATATAAAAGTATATTCAGGGGAAAAAAAGTTTCGAAAAATAAAAATCCTTTCTTATATATACGCGTATTGCTACTATATATGTCCTTAACCATTCCATATGGAATTTTTATGTTTTTTCATTTTATATTTTCGTTATTTTTTGAACTAAAAATACATTTATTTTCATGAACGTTGTTAACATATATGACAGTTTTTTTTTTCCTATTTTGTCATGTTAGCTGTTTGTGACAGGCCCTCAAGGGAGATATGTTTTATATCACTTATATATATATATATTCATTTCATTGAGGAATTTACGTAGCAATTTTCTTTTGATAATACGTATAATAAAAAAGAAAAATTTTATTATATGATGTTTGGTAACAATATTATATGAGGAGAACGCGTATCATATAGCAATATTATGTGGCTTTCGCAGTTATTATTCAGATACATATATGGCGAAACTGAAATGAAATAATTTATATAATGATAATATAATTTTAATAAAATTACAGAAGAATAAAAAAAAATTAATAATTTCATTTTCATATTTTCTTCTATACAAAATTACATACATTATACACAACAAGGAAATATATCTATATATTACATTACAAAGTAGACATGGTTTTCCAATAAGGATGTTATATAATGTATATAAATCAACATTTATTAACAGTGCGAATAAAAATGGTGAAACAATCAGAAGAAATTGGTTCTGCATGTAAGTGCAAACATAAACGCGATAATAACTTGGGCTACTAATATTAGAAGTGAAAGCGAGAATTTTCAATTTTTCGCACGCAAAAACAATCCAAGAATTTAAAATTAAAATGCCATAAAAAATTATGATAACCTTATTGGAAAACCTTGCATTATATAAAGAAATTATACAAATCCCATATATGTGTTTATTTATATATATGTTATATGAGATTCTATGTATATAAATAAAACAATATGTTATAATACTTGACAGTCTCATGAAATATACAAGAAATATACATGAAAAACCATAACCATATACTTTACGCAAAGAATTAGGAAAGGTTTGAATTTCTTATATTTATATAGAAAAGGATTTGTTTCTATTGCATTTTTTTTTTCCATTCTTTTTTGATGTTAAATGCGGAAACAGTATTTCTTATATATATATATATAGCTGTTATACATTTATCTCATTGAGATTATTTGAACGTGAGACTATCAAAATGTTAAGGTGAAAAGAAAAAAAAAATTACAAAAAAAAACCATAAGAAAACACAAAATGCTGAATGATAAATTATAAATTTAAGGTATTTTCATGTTATATTCTTCTTTTGTTATATATTTATAACAAGTTCTCTTTAAGGATACATATATAAGAAATGAAATAAATATAATATTATATACCACCACCACGCCATATAGAAAAAACCGCTAAATACAATTTTATAAAATAAAATGAATTTTAAGTTTCGTGTAATTTATATTTTAAATATTAAAGAAAATCACTTGTTAAAGTCATTATAGAGAATTTGAAATAATAAAATACAATGAAATATGGTAATCTTTTAATCTTTCAAAAAAAAATAAAAAAGGATAACATTTCTTTGGTAATGATAATTTAATTTAAAAATCAATTATAAAATACATTCAATTGTATGTAAATAAATTTAAAAAACGTAACTTTTTTTATTTTTGATGAAAATTCACATCATTACTATAAAAATATATACCATAATACCATTATCATTTTTGTCCATTTATTTATAAAATTGTTTTTATAGTTTTTAACCCTATAGCCGACTCACACACGCAATAAAATATATGTATACTCGTAAATATGTGAGTAATATCATAATAAAAAAAAAAAAGCAAACAGTCTCACAAAAATATATATTTATTTTATGTTCAAGTTTTATTGAACGATCATAAAAGTAAATATAAATATAATGAGTTTTATATTGAAAAGTATAGGGTTAACATATATATATAGTACAACACAACAATAATCTAAATATAAAATATTAAAATAAATTTACACTTTACAATTTTTATTATAAAATGTCATGAACCGCCATATATTTTATATAATAACAGCAAGAAAAATTTTCAATATTAAATACATATTATTTACTTTATCTTTCGAGCCAACACAATTTATATACATTTTCATTTAAATTTAATTGTATAAAATATAAAAAATATATAAAATTATATAATTTTGCTATAAAATATCAATTTATTGATATCATTTTTAGTACACATATCGTATATATGCGATAATATATGTAATACGAAAAAAATTGATTTAGCGAAAGAATAAATTGAAAAGAGATTATTTATACGAAAAAAAAAGCTATACACAACCATATATAAAAAATATAACTTGGTGTAAAAGCATATAACAAATTTTTCACCAAATAAATAATATATAATAACTGATTCCCGAAATATTAACAGTAACTTATGTTATCATATATAAAAGTTAACACAATTCAAATTATATGAAAATTTTCTTTAATATATATTATAAAAGTTTTTCTAAAAAATAAATTATTAATTAAAACTTTAAATACGACTATATGGAAATATTCATATTTATTTTATCTATATTATATTTTCAATGGAAAACTTTATATATATATAGGAAGCACTCGCAACCATATTTTAAATATATATTCCTATTGTACGATCGTTACATAATTTTCAATATTATTTAATTTAAAAAATAATTACAAAAATAATAATTCTAGTAAAAATAAAACGATTTTAATATGTATTTGAAAAAAAACGGAAAGAAAAGGGGTTTACGTTTTATGCATAGTAACTTTTTTTTCTATTATATACTTTTTTTTCTATAAAACCCTTATAAGACTTCTATAAAAGAAAATATGTTAATTTAATCTTATAATCATATACTCTACGCCACGCTATATAAACCGACCATATCTTTCGCTCTCCATATATATTCATTATATTAACTATATACATTTACAGTCCCATCATCACCGTTGCAATAGAAAAATTGTTTCATTTTCAGTAAAATTGGGTATTCATATAAATGTATTGGCATACCCTAGTAATAATTTGTTCGTACTTTGAAAAAATGAGGAAAATTTCCGTGGAAAAAATCCATAGCAGAATGTCCATAGATTTTCCACTTAATATAATAGTATTTTATTTAGGTAAATTGAAATCTTTGGATTGTCAGGGTAATATGTCCAACATATATCCGAGCGGTATTGTATTCATAATTTATTTCATCAATTATCCAAGATAGTGGTTCAAATTTTGTAAATTTCGATTATCCATAGATATAATCCTCATTATTTTAATTTATTTCCATAATTCTTAAAACAACCAGTAACTGCAATCGATATATTTCCGAGGAATTTTGTAAAACTTTTCATGGATTTTATCCGCGATTTTTTGTTCTTATTTAGCACAAAAAAAAAATGCACAATCGTTGAATTTTTGCCATCGTTCAGCATCTTCATGCCACGCTCATAGAACTTCTGGTCAATCGGTAAAAAACTTAAAGAAAATTTATTCTTCTAATACGGACAATTCACTTACTTGCCAAAATCCATGGACGATCCAAAGATATATTTGTCAAAATCCGTGGATCTGTTCACAAAAAATATGAATATAAATTCTATGGATATTCTGTGGAAAAGTAGCAACGAGAAATAATTCTAGGGAGAATCCAAGAAAATTTTTTATAACTATCCATGGACAGGATTGCACTCATCATATAAAATTCCAGCGGACATCCGTAAGAAATCCATAGACATTTCCTGGGATTGAAACTACGGACTACTAGGTACATATAATGCGGAAATTTTGCGGACAAACTACGGCCAGTGTTACTAGGGTATTCGCATGTACTCGTATTAACATAAAATCTGTATACAGGTATTGACTTTATTAGATTATATTATTTTACTATTATAAATTCTCACAAATACATTTATATATGCATTTAAAAAATAAAGAAAAAATATTTTCGTAAAAGAAAAAAATACATGAAAAACTTTATGCATATGAAAAAATAATTGTGAGTATATATGTCTTCATTGTTAGTTGTGTTAACAAAATTATAAAAACTAGGTTCAATGCACTCAAACGTGCGTTTACTATTAGCTTAATGGTATGTAATATATTTATTAGTTTTATAGTAATATAGTTAGGGAATGGTAAAGCAGTTATGATTATTAAGTTTTATTTAAATAATTTCTATGAGGATGATTTTGATCAAGAAATATATATTGTTAAGCAAAATTTTTAAATAAAATTTAATCATAAAAAAAAAACATTGCATTGAAATCAGTTTTTATAACGCTTTAGTAGCCACAGTTAAAACAAAAACTATACTATTACATTCATTGTTGTTAGTTTTCCATAAACATTAAATATTTATAAAAAAAAAAAAACAGGCAACGATGCAAATAAAATGGAAAAGTCAACAAAACATTAACATTTTTTAGTTCAGTTTTTCGATAAAAACTTATGTATATGTAATCTAATAAGATAAAGTGTATATAAGTATACAAACTTAACTTTTTTCCAATTATAAAGTGGTGAAATCATTACAATTATTTGTTGTACCATATATATATGATCAACATATAAAAACTATGTAAAGTTACATATATTGTACAAATAATAATATATTAAAGTTAAAGTTAAAACATTATTTTAAATTAAACTTGTATTATTATAAAATCGGTTATAATATAAGTTTACTTCTTTTCTTTATATTTATATATATATAAATTGTACTAATAATAACAATACCCAGATAAGATAGATATCTATATTTTTATTTTACACATGTAATAAAATATGGTAAATGTACCACCATACTACAATGGTATAAAATAAAAATATATAAATAGGTGGTATATTATGTGATGGTAAGCAAAGTCTTTTATCGCGCGCTTAAACATATAGGTATATGTTATATTATATTATAATAAACATTTGATTTGAATATATGTGCTTTTATGTTATTTGCATACACATGAAATAATATTCGTATATTTTATTTTACCATAAATTTTGTGGCGAACAATAAAACAGGAAAAATACCTGTAAAATTTTTAGTAAAAATCTTCATCTTTATTATTACGAATAAATTTTTTAGTGTTAACAGACAATAATTTATTAACATTTTAGTCACGTAGTAGTATTTTGTAGACATGTTTTTTTATTCTTTTCTTTTAATTATTGTATATTGTACAAAAAAAAAAATAAAAACCTTTATAATAACTATAAACTTTAAATATGTATAAATAAACTAATTCGTAAAGAAATGTATGAAAATTTATAATTTATAATTTGTATCGCGCTGATGAAATTACTGCAGTATAATTCAGGTACAACGCATCAATGATGATCAATCTTTCATAGAGCAACAACTTTAACTAATTAATAGAGGAAACTTAACAAAATGCGAATGGGTTGATATATCACAGAAATTTGACTTCTGTTTTTTCCTACTATTCTAAGAATTTCTACTATTAAATTTCATAATACCAACATGACTATGGTGAATTTACTAAGATTTTAAGATTTTTAATTAACAGAAAACTTTATTCGTTCCTGGTTAAGTTTCGGGAATTGTATCAATTTAAATATGGAATAGTGCGACAATAAATGACAAAATATGAGCGGCCACCGCAGCCGATGTAAGACTTACAAAAGAGATTATCAAGCCTGTGAATTGTATATATCGATTGTATTCAGCAGAGTAATTGTGTTACATAATGTATGGCATGCACGCGGTATTGTTCTTTAAAAACCACTCATTCATAAATGCATTTCACACAAATAAAAAACATCATTGAATGGTTTTCTTTTTATACGAAAAAAATGCTTTTAAATTTACATAAATGTGAAATATTAATAAACTACACAGCATTTCGTTTTTTATTCATTATATGTCTTATCATCGTGAATAAATAAAAAATATATTTTTGAAGTATATTTTTAAAACCACGAACAAAAGACATATATGTACCCCCAAATATTTTTATTTCATTGAATACATACAGATAATTCACAATAATATCTTTCTATATTATGAAAATAAAATTTATTGTAAAATCAAATAATAAATATAATAAAAATAAAAAATCTTTAAAAATTTTGTTTACAATTTAAAAAGAAAATAAAAAAAAAGTGCTCCATTGAAAAATGAAATTTATTTATTTATTTAACAATTCAAATAAGAGCGCTCGTAACCCATTTTTTCTTATTTATTATTTATTTAATAATAATATTGTATGATTCTGTGAGTACATCTAACATCTAAAAATATTTTTTGTACAAAGAAAATTACGTACAAATATAATTTTGACAATCATCTTTTTACCATAATATGTTGGATATACGCAGGCAGTACAGGGTGTAGTTCGATCCTTCAAGGTGATGATGGATGAAGTACTTAACTGAATAGATTACGTAAATAAATAAATTATAATTTTTATAGCTGTTGGAAATTTAAAATTAATTTTCTCCTTCATAATACAAACTAGTAATGAATTGGAATACAGTTTTTTTTTTCAATTTTCAAATTTAATGCATTCAATTTAATAAATATATAAATGGAAAGTGTTCCATAGCTCACAATATCGTGAACTGCACTCTTGGACACCCTATATTGTATATATGTAATACATATATGTTTAACAATAATTTACATATGCATAATGTATTTACTCCTTTTTTTTCATTTATTGAAAAATATTTAAAGATGAAAAAAATCAAATACAAGGAAAATGTGTAAAAGTAGGAAAATGAAAAATTCAAAGAATATAAAATATAATATTATACACATATTTTTGACAATGATTTTAATATAATAACGATTGAAAATACGCATATATATATATATAAAAATTTATAAGTGCAATAGCAACAACTATCTAATTTATAAAACCATATATATAAGAAATAAAGAAAAAATAAATATAAATATAAGAAGTAAGAAAAATCTCATCCCATGATATATTACCTGCTTAAAATGAGATATTCATTTTAGAATCCCTTCAATCCTTCCAATTCTTGCTCATCTTATCTTTATATATATATATATATAGGTATTATTATTATATTTATATACGTATGCGTATATCACATGCATAAGAATAAAATGTATGTAATATGCTTTCCACTTGAATTTATATACCGTTTCGTATATATACATTTTCAGTTTTTACTATATTTATATATAATAAGATATCTACCATATATACCATAAAATTTTTAAGAAGATGAGTGCGTATAGTGTTATAAGGCCGATGATACATAAAAATATCTATAAAAATTGTGGTACATATAAAGGATATATGAACGTGTATACGTATATACACATGACAAACATTGTATTTATACAGGATACCTATACTCTCTATATATATACATATTTATCCGTTATATATATATATATATATATATATATACCGATGTACTGAATGCGACTATATATACCATATGTATATATATTAGTATAATATATAAATACGGATATGAGTATAGTATGTAATATATATATATTATATGATATGCATAATATGTATGGTATATATATTAATATAAGAAAGCAATGATTTTGAAATGATATAAAAAAAGATAAAAATAAATAATGCAAGAGAATGGCACTTTACGCGTATACATGTGAACCAAAATGGACCATTTATTGATATTTTATTCAGATTTTATGTATAAACGATATTGAATGACGACATATTTTCATTTTAATATATATATATATATGCGTATGTGATATAGCGTATTGTTATGGCGTAAATATCCATATGATCCGCATCCATATAATAATGTCTAACGCACCGATATGCAGTATTAGAAAAGTTAAATTCATCCTATATGAATACGTAAATGTAAATATCTATTTATATATATATATATATTTATAATATAGCTATAATGTTAAATTTGTGTATGAAAGCACTAAAGCAGGTGTATGCGATGTTTTCTTTATATATATATATAAACATTATATTTTCAACATATTGTATAACATAATAACAAATATGCACATATCATTTGAAAAAATAAACATAAAATATATATACCAATATTTTTTATGTTATAAAAGAAATATTCATCGATTGCAGTAAATCCTAAATATATATACAAATGATATGTTCGTATAGATATTGCACAAATATTTCGAATCGAAATCTAAATTATAAAATATAATATATCTACGTACAGATGTAGAAAACGTATAATATATTAAATATGTATACATTTTTTTTATGGATTTAGTAATTTTTAAAGGACATTATCGTTGGATATAATAAATATATGGTTATAGATATATAGAGTATATCAGTCATTTCAGTATATAAATGACAGATGAACTGGGCTATAGAATGGTGATGTAAGATAATTGTAGAGATATAGAGGGTTGAACAGCATATAAATTTTCTCTTTTTTCTGTGGGCAAAACAATATTCTAATGAGATTAAACAAAGAATTAATTTTTCTACCCCTTGTGATTGTAATGCAATTAGTAATAGACTATTTTAAATTATGTTCCAAAGGAAAAGCAATCACAATAGGTCAACAAACGTCAACATAGTATACAGCACAATTTGTAATTTTATACTAATGATAACTTTTAATTATTTATAGATAAATCTACCATCAGCTCCTTCATGGATGGTTTCACAAATATTTCCAATTATCTGTAAAATTGTTAACTTAAACTATCCACTCATATGTCCGTAAAATATATTCACAATGGACTAACTCTAATTTATTTAATTGAACCAAAGCCATCTTTAACTTAAATATTTTAAATGTAATTCTTGTGTATCTGAAGGTGGTGATGGTATAGACATCATCATTTTCCATTCCTAAAAAAATATCAAATATACTTAAAATTTGTTCGATTGATCAGGATAATTATCAATTTCATAAGACAACGTTGTAGCGCTAAATTATTAACTATAACTTTTTTGTGTATTCTCCTAGTAAATGTTTGAACTTTGTATAGTTTTTTCTGTATAATCTATCCCATAGACTGTGACTCACAAAATTAATAACTATATAATAACTTCTTTTATAAATTCTTCATTTTATCTTACGCTTCTTATTTAAATGAATTCATTTCCTTTCGATCAACCACCAACTAACTATAAACATAAATTATATATATATATAACATAATACATTACATGCAAAAACATATTATTGCATAAATGAATAGATTTTTTATATCCCATAATAAGAATAATATCCGCATAACATAGACTATATAAAATATACATAATTTGTAACTATATAACTACGTATACAATATATATAAAAAAAGGACCTTTTAAAATGATTAAATATGTAAATTTTTTCTATTGACACAAAATGAAGTTGAAAAAAAATTGAACCGAAAAAAAAACTATTTACCATCCAATGGAAAATTGAACTGAAATACAGAAATGAATGTATAAGAAGCGCACACACCACCGAACGATGAAATAGAAAAATATTTATATGATATGGGATACGACAAATTTTCCTTTCAATAAATTTTCCAATTTTTTCCTTCCTAATACCACATTACATATGATATATCCTCCTCGTTCGTATATATGGTGTATAGAAAATAGAAAAGAAAAGAAAAGGAAAAGGAAAAAAAAACAAGAAGAAATCACTGGAAAATTTTTAGAAAATCTTTTTTTACAATCTTTCATATATTATTATACGAAAAAAAAAAAAAATAACAAATTTTTTTCAAATCATATACTTTTCATTTATTTACTTTGTCTCTACACTATTTATAAGACCAAACATATTCAACTATATATGCAATCTACTATATAATCTAATCTATAATATACTCGTATATGTATACAAACCAGTATATAACATAACATATAAAGATTGCTCAAAGAATATATTTATGTTAAATGAAAATTTATATATAGATTTTCCATGTCGGTCAGTAGTATCATTTTGTTTCATGTGTACGTGTACGTTACTTGAATATGGAAAATTCATTTTATATTTATTATGTTCGTGTTGTAATAGTAAAGTAAGCGAAGTAGAGTATATTTGTTATAATATATGTAGTTTGCTGTCATTGTTGTTAGTGTAATAGACATCATTACATGAAGTAGAAAAAAATGTATCAATTGATTCATTTTTTTTTTTTTTTTATAAGTATTACATGTTTGGAAAATAAAATTGAATATTTAGTAATCAATATTTGATAAAAAATTTAAATTTTATGGACGAGTATATAATACACGATAATATAATCCTTCGATATTCACTTAATATATATATATATATACGATATTTATTTAATATTATATAAAATATGCGTATATAGTTTTACATACGCAGCATGAATGCGATTATTTATGCGTTTTCTTGTTTCTTCCTGTTCGATATGGTAATATTTTCTAAACATTACAAGTTACAACTGAACATAATAACAAGTGAAAAAACAAATATTTTATCGTATACGCACGTATACGTAATACCACATATATATATATATATATAGGTTCTGCCACAGATTCACAGACGCACATATGCTTAAATAAGAACATAATTTTCTCCCATGGTTAACAAATATTGTATATATAAAGCAAAATAATACAACTTATTACGTTCCCGTCTACGGATAACCGCAGTAATTGAATAAATTAGCGCATGACTAAATTAAGAGTTTGAATTCGTATGCAGAGACTGTACCATGGTATCTGTTGCTCAATACGTTAGCTGCGTGTTGCTTGTGGATGGCCACAAAAAATTAATATTGATTATAGGACACTGCAAGCTAAACAATAATCTTCTTCTCAAACTGTTAATTTACACTAGATTTTTCTGGTTTTATGTGTGACACAAGATCCTTAGAACATTTAGTCGTTACGAAGAGCACAATGAACCGGAGTAGTGGCGGTGCGGTTATTGCACTTTTTTTCCAATACGATAAAAACGTTTAATTTATTTGTCTATATTTTCCGAAACGGTGAAGATATTTTAACATTTTTTTTCCATGAAAGATTGGAAATTGATTAGATTTTTATAACCTGTAAAAGTATTATAAAATTATGGTATACAAAATTTAAAACAAGGATAATTCAAAAATGACTGGATTTTCTGCAAAAATATAATATAACACATTTAAAAAAGTTTTTTTTTCCAGAATTTACTTATAGTTTTACTATATTTTATATTTATCCACTTAGTTTCACAAGGAACTCGCTCAATTTTAATACCTTTTATAGTATGCATCGAAACTATTAGAAATATTATTCGTGCTGGAACACTCGCAATTCGATTAACAGCTAATATAATTGCAGGCCATCTTTTACTTACCGTATTAGGGAATAATAAAATCTTTCTGAATAAATTAGCCTATATTTATCGCATTGACTTCATCTAAATGGACACAATTGTAATGTGTATATTACTCGCACTGGATGCTTAGCATACGCAGATGATATTCACATTTTTATAAGTATATGATTCGTATTTTATATATATGAAAACAAAATAATGTATTTTGAATATCTATTTTAATGTTATTAGTATATATTTTGTATATATATATACGCAGGACATTAGACACCGATCTATTTAATCTATGAAATATCTATAGATATAAATATCGCATATATGAAACTCCTGTGTTTTGTTTTGTTTCGTTTTTTTCCTTTTCTTTTCTTTTCGTTTTCTGTTTTTTTTTTTTTTTTGTGATTTCTCAGTGGAATTCCATCACATGAAAATTTATTTTCACCATAATTTCCACACCCGCAGTTTTAATTTATTTGCTTTTTCCATGTTTTTGATTTGTATACCACCGTACACAAAATTTTTTTTTTATCTAATCTTAACATGCCATCGGGTGATTTAAACAAAATGTATAACATAAATAGATAGCAGGGAAATTAATATTTTTTATATTTTTTTTTTATAATTTGAACATAACACAAAAACAAGAAAAATGTATATACTTTTGATCTATTTTTACTCATTATAAAATAGAAAACATAATAATATACTCCGTGTGTTTAGTGTAGTTTTATTTTATACATCTCGTCATATTATTATTAATAGCTATATATATATATTTTTATTTATGGTTATTATAATATAAATAGTTGCAAGTTTTACATATCCATATCCATTATATGCTTTTGTATATGTGTCATTATTATTTAAAAAAAAACTAATAAACTATTATGATATTACATATGTCTATAGGTATAAAATACGGATATATATAAATCGGTGACTTCCATATGAAATAAAAAAAAATAAATTGAAACATTTGCTATACGTAAAAACAATTATAGTATATTGCAATTTTAAAGTATTAGATATTTTCCTAATAACGATATAGTATTTTTGATCCTTTATTTTATAATGAATAGCTGTATATTTTTGAATTAGACAAGTTGTACGGTCAACTAAATACTGTCAAAACAATCAAAATCAATAGATTGAGATGGCTTGGACACGTAGTACGCATGGAGGTGTGTCGAAAAAACTGTTAAATGGCAAACCAGAAGGTAAAAGGAGAGCCGGAAGAACTAAGGCGAGATGGCTAGATGCAGTAAACTGTGATATAAAGATCCTTAAAATTCGGGATTGGAAGACATTGACTGCGGATATGACAGGTTGAAAATGCGTGTTGGAGAAGGTTAAAACCCCACCTGGGTTATAACGCCATGGAGTAAGTAAGTAGCAGTATATTTCTGAGCCGTATACAAATGGTTTCTTTGGAGTCTTTCAGTGACGGAAGGCACCATTATCACTTTAACCTATTCACACGGAATATATGCTGCATATATATAAACAATAGTATAGAAAAAATTGTGCTATAATTATAAAACATTGATTTGGAATTAAAATTCTAAATGGTCGTGTTCGAATTTATGATTTAATTTCATGGTATAATTTATATTCTATATACGACTACGTTTTGATTGATTTCCATATATTTATAAATAGTATTTAATCGTCTACATACAGTACAGCGATTCAGTGAATATTGTCATATACCATATATAGAGAAAGTATATTATTAAATTAATGTTTAAAATAAAAATTGTTTTTTATAATAATATCGTTCTTATCACCAATCGTTGTTATTGTATAGGTGTATATTATAAATTGGTATAAAAAAAAAACCACAAATTATTGTCACGCAAGAAAAATAATTTTTATTATAAAGCATAAATATACTGAAAATTATTTAGATTAAAACATATAATTATTTTATACATATATTCAAAATGATATTTAATTTAAATCAATTTCCAGTTAAACATGCGACATCACAGATAAATATAGGATTTTATAAATTAATTATTATATAGCAAAATTATCTATATGTCTTTTTATTAATTCTATACAAATTGCATTTCGTAACATAACGTTGATAATATATGTTGATATTATTCAGTGAAATTAAATTAATTAATTATTTGTGATTTATAAATAATATAGTAAATTAATTTACAATCAAATCAAATGTGGAAAAAAAAAGATGATTTGTTATTATGATGATATGAACCAGTGATTTTCATTTATATTCATATTCTATTTGCATTTAACATAAATTCTAATTCCCTTCAACTGTAAAATAAACGAACCTATATGATGTGTATATATGCAAATATAAATATATGATAAACACATTACCATATATATATATATATATTCAGTATATGATATGATAACTTGCAAATACTGAGAACATTTATATAGACATAGATGATATCGGTATCGTTTCGTATATGTACGTAAATAACCATAAAATGAAAGTAGTTCATAAAATATTGTATAGTTAAGGAAGAAAAAAAAATAATAAAAATAAAGGTATGCGTTAGTTAATAATTCAAATTGAAGAAAATGAAATGCTCATATTCATTTCATTCATGTTACAATATATATATATATATATTGTATATAGGTGAAAAGTATATACACATACTGATACATTTTAAGGATATAATATCCTTTAAATATATATATGCAAAATCTTTAAAATAATATATGATGAAATCTAAATAGTCATTTATTTGAATAGGAATTTGATTTGATTAATATTAGTTTTTTTTTCTGCTTCTTTTTTTTACTTATAAGAAGCATTATTTTTTTATTATTTTTAAAATGAATATAGACAGATACTAATTTTTTTCTTAAATTGGGATATAAATAAACGCATTAAGGCATCAGGTTATGTTACTCACACTGACTGGATGTTACTATTGTGGCAGTCATATTGGTAAATTCGTCTTCATGCGAAGTATATAACAATTATTATATTCAATTTGTTTACAATTATATCGAAAACTAAATATTTCGTATGTGTGTGAAGTGTTGCCAAATAATCATAAGAATTATAGCTACTCTGCTTCTATTCTATACACATTTTTCTATAACCATTCGTCGAATATATATATATGTATAGCATTTTATTATTTTTTATATTGTATAATAAAATTAAAGAAAAATAAACTATTCTATACTGTAATTTAATCTGACCATTTGAAATAAATCACATTCATTTCATTTGCGCGAGTGGTCACAAAATTGAGGCTATTAAAATTTGATCATATATAATTATAATATGAGCCTATTATAAATATAAAGTTAGTATAAAATATATGAAAATTGCCATCATTTTTATTATACTCTTTTATATTTGGTTTTTTTTTAAATATGAATTTATTTTCTTCTTCTGTATTCTTCCTTACAGTATATGTTCACTTTAAGAATTTTACGAAAACAGAATATATTATACACATTACACACACACACACACACATATATATAGGTAATGTAATATGTGTATAGGTAGTAAAATTGTGTGTGAGTAAATTAATATTTTAAATAAAATTAAATAAATAAAAACGATAGTGATATATATTTTAATTTATTGAAAGAGTTAACTGTTTTCATATCTCTTCATATATCCTTTATCAAATTTATATATAGAGTTTTTTTTTTTTTGTATATGAAAGACGGGTGACCATTAAATTTCATATTATATATAGCGTTGAGATGGATGGATGGGCAAATTTTTCTCTATATTATAATGCACGCAATGAATTTATGTATATAATATAACATATAGAAAATTATTATATAATAATATATAAACGATAAAAATGGTTACTTGAACAAATAAATAATCATGTATAAATGTTGTTAAGATGTTTTTCTTCTTATATATATACATATGTAGTTGTGGTGGTCAAATGGGATTGAGTATAAAAGTAGAGTATAATGTGCATTATGTCGGAAATAGAAAATAAAAAAGAAAGCAAAGGCGTTAATAAATTTTTTTTTATTATATATTCGGTCAATATAAAATATATATTCTATAGATATGTAACATATATATATATAAATAAATCCGACTTCCTTAATGTAATGTGGCTGCGTATATATAATATATATAATAATATATTAAGCATATATAACTATACTAATAATAAAATGTATGCTATACACATGTATATTGTATGTATATGCATATAAAGATATTTCAACATAAATATATAAAGTTTAATAAATGAGTATAGAAGGCTTATTATATTATACATATACTGAATATATATACATAAAACATTTTTCATATATACGCGTTCACAATATAATCGTATACAGTGGGATGTGTGGGATACATCATCATATATGTAATATATATATAAACCATCATAAACTGGATATAATAACCATCATATGAAACTATACTATATTATATATAGTGTAATGTGCATGTATATATGTTATATATATATAAATATATGTTTTCTGGATTATTAATGGCTATCATGATGGTCGTATTATGTCACACATGTATACGACATTTTTTGTGTGTCATATATATATCCATATGGATTCATGTTTTTTATATTGGTATATATCAAAATACCAAAAAAAAAAAAAATAAAAGAAAATATTTGAGAGAGGAAAAAAAAATCAGGTCATATATAAAATGATCTCGTATATATATATTTATGTTTTTACCAGTTTGGGTAGACTGTAAAAAATTTATATATATATAGGGTCTATCACAGTATATATGTACATACAAATATTACATATATATATGGTTAAGAAAAAGGATATATATATACATAGAATATTTTGAATGTCCGCATATAAAAACCAAATAATATATACAATAAATATGATGAATATAGAGTTATGCGGTATTTTATATTTTTGACAAAGTATATAATATTCATCAGGTTTTTCTTTTCCATTTTAAATAAAAATCAATTTTCAATATGACCTAAAATTAAATTTTCAATTTGATAACATTTCGATCTATTGTAATATATATACGATTCTATATGTGCGCAAAGTCGCACATATATATGTGAGTTTACCCTTTTCATTATTAATTTATCGAAATTCCGCACATAAAACTAAACCAAACTATATATTATTTCACCACATAAAATGTAATAATTTTTAAAAATTGCGTAACACAATGATATATAACGCTATTTTACATACATGGAATATATCGATAAAATATGTTCATCAAAAATATGGATTAAAGACATATATAATTAAAATACAATATATCCATATACCCTTCATATAATAATTATCTTATTAAATATTAAAAATATATAACCGATTGTTGTTGGTAATATAAAAGTTTATACACTCGTATCATCTGCAAATAATGTACCGCATATTGTATTCTATATAATATAAAAAGACGTATATATAAATAGTAAATGTATTTCGCAATGTGAGGTAATTTAAATAACTAAAACTATACTAAACATGAATATAAATATATTATTAAATATATATGGTATATACAAATAATATGTAAACATACATACATACATACATACATAGATCATTTTCAACAACCCTTTATTAAGTAATATGTATACCATAAATGCCATTACCGGGGTTTCTATACCTTTAACCCCTATTTTTTTTTTTCTGAACCATCGTTATATTTATAATATGTAGACATAATATTAAATTTATATAATATACACATACCGCTCTGTGCATATATAAAATTGTTATGAATTTATATATTGTATATATATATGGGCACATAGGGTGTTATGTTCACGGGAATGAAAGAAAGCTAATATGACGATAACTAATTCTAAGTCAAAACATCTAAATTGTGCAAGATCTATTTGTGAAATTGAAATTTCTCAAAAGAATTTTTATATAATACAATTCCAAGAAACTATGTATTTGAATATAAATAGAATAGTATAATTTTATTCAGAGTTTTTACTAAAATTTGTGTTTCCTTATTTAAACTTATATAAAAAATTTAAAGGATCAATACATATAAATATAAAAATTATCAGAACGTGTGTATCAGAACACCCTGTATACATATATATATATAAATAGTTAGTAAAGATGGTTAAACGGTATAATAAACAAAAAAAAAAGATATATTTAAGTCTGTGCACATTATCAGGTCACGGATATGTTAACAATGTCAAAAAGTTGTACATTGGGGAGATATTTTCCAGGTGGTACATTTTATATAAATATATATTATAAATGTATACGTGTGTGTGTGTGTGTCTGTGGATACAATTCATATCCATATCTAAACCATATACATACAATTAAAGTTAATATTAAATTAGTGAATAATAATTATATATATGTTATGTAAAGGAAAAAGGATTTGTTATAGAAAAACTAATAATTATAATACTTATTTTGCCATATATATATATAATTTATAAATTCAAAATTTTTACATATGGAGAAAATATATTACGCAGATTTTGTTAAAAAAGTTTTATTAATACATACAACTATAAAAAAAAAAACCAATTTAAATTTTACTATATATCTAATATAGAAATAATAAAAAAAAAAGCTGCACCAATGTGCTTTAAAACTTTTATAAGTCATAAATATTATTCAAGTTAAAAAAAAAATAAATATTGCACAATATATATATATAGACGACATCAACAAAACTTCCGTAAACTGACTGAGTAAATAGAATTTTATTTTTTCAATTTTTATTTATATAGAAATATCCTTTTTGTTCGGTGTGTACGTATATGTGTTAGTGTCATATAGTAGTTACTGCGAACTAAAAATATAATAGAAATTTTTTAATGTAACACATTATATATGGAACATTTTCGAATAAATTCCATATAACTATTTTAATATAAAGGGTGTCCTTCTATTATTTTTTGACAAAAAGTTACAGTTACTAATAAAAATTTATACCACAATAAGGATTTTCTATAAATTATGAATATTCTGTATATTTTCTGTATTTATACCTTATAGTTTCGATGTTATAGGTATACTATAATGATGAGACTATAACGAGAAAAATTCTTGAAGGAATACACACCGCTCGTGGACACCCTGCTCAGTATACCGATATATTGTATGTATCTCATATATATTATTTTTTGTTTGTATATTGTATATTATCGCATTGTGTCCTCTCAGCATATCTAACTTTTGCGAGAAAAGCTTTCATTCAATTTCCTTAAAATTACTGTTTGTCGGACTATATATATACACGAACATATAAATTGTACAGATATTTATTTTTCTTATACATACTATATAATAAAAGAGTATATCCATATAGAGGATCTCTATGTACAATATAAAGAAATTGATAAAAAGATTCATACATCTTAACTAAAAAGTATATAGTATCACTTGATTATAAGTACAAATATAATAATAGTATAAAAATATATATATATACGTTATAAATAACGATCATTATTATCAACTCACATCGAGTATACACATAATATCTATATATATTGTAGTTTAAAAAATAACAATTTAATATGTTAGCAATGTTTTTGTATTTAAAAAGAATGTTATAATTTTTTTTTTTTTAGTTTCCAGCATATTTTATATAAAATGTAAAATATTATGAACATGTGAATAAATCTTAAAATGTTTGCCAAATTTTTTAACTTTTTTTGAACATACACATATATGAAATTCGTGAGATAAATTTTAAAGTTCTATATAGTGAAAAGAAAAAATAAAAAAATAATATTTATGAAGATAAAAACAACTACACATGCGATCTACATATATATATACTTTAATCTAAGTTATTTAATATACTGAGGGAATACTGTATGGATGTGTTATATAATTCTATACGGAACAAATAGAGTTTTACATGTACACTTGTAGTTGGAAAAAATTCAAGAAAATACTCGCTATGAAATATATGGTATAAATAGTTAAAAAAAAAAAAAAAAATAACTTTATCTTTATTATTTTAATATTATATTTTTTGAATTATATTTATAATACCATAGAACGATATAACATAAATAAAATAAAAATTTGTTTAACATCAAGTGAAATGGTTGTTAATATAATTTATGAATCATAATCGTATATAATAAATAAATAAAAATGAATATAAATGTATCAGTTATGTATATAAGATTTTGTAATTTATTTATTTTGATTCTCTCAAAAGCTTTTCGATTTTTAACAGATTTAATTTCAATTTAAAAAATTCTCACAATACATGATGAGTTATAGTGAAATTCAAAATTACAGTATACAAGGATAATTAGAAAGCTCGTAATGCAGGTTTAAACATAATTTAAGCGAACGTTACATTGTAGTTATATTTTCAGTCGTTGTAACTGTAATTATTTAAGGGAATAATTTTACAAATTGTAAATACTAACTTTTAATTAAAATAAATAAATAACAATTCTTTCTTTCATATAAATTAGTAATACAAAATTTAACTATGCGTTTTCCATTTTTCTTTCGTACACAGTTGATGAGTGTGGCACCAATTTTTCTTCATTGAAAATTTTACGTGGTTTTTAAATGTTTGCTAATTTATAGTTTTATATGTGTTACATTTAATTGCTCTACTAAATTTTCTTTCATTTTATGTATCTAAATACAATGATTGTTTCAATTTAGGATCATCATACATTTTCGACTGATCTGCTGATAAGCTGCTTTAAAATTTTCACATTAAAATCATCACACTTTTAAACCATCGAAAATAGTTTTCATATGTTTTAATGTTATTCATCAAGATAGACACATAATAATCACATATATAAAAATTAAAATCTTTGTAAAGCTTAAGGTCAACATCAACAAAACAACATCAATTGGAAAATAAATAATAATTTTCGTAAGAATCATTTACAAATACAAATATATAAGTTTTGGTATAATGACGGAGACATATTATTATTATATAGATATCAAATTTAGTTTTACATACTATAAATTTTCAAATTTTTCATTTCATTTCCTGGAAAGTTTTAAATATTTTTAACAGACTTTACTATTTTTATTATTACAATATATATATATATATTTCTGCAAATTTTATATTTATATAATGTTTAAAAAGGCAATTTTTCTTATATGTTTTAGCAATATACTCGTATCATCGTATATATAACTATAACTAAATATATATAATACAAACATACCCATTTATATTTATTGTATAATATATATTAAAAATACATTTCAATTTAAGGGTTGTTTAGTTGAAAGTTTTGATGATATTTTATTTTTGTTATTCTTTAACTGTGTTGTATACCACACCACCACACACACACACACACACACATATATGATATAAAAAGATTTATTTTTCTGGATAAAAAGTTAAGATTGATAAAATTTATCTTGATGTATATATGGTATATATGGGTGGGTTGCATATATGAATGCATATATACGGGTAGTTATATGGAATGTATAATATATATATTTTCGTACATATTAGTAAGACAGAAATTCTCGACAAACTATATATATAAGTAGTGGCATATAAAACATACACACACATCAATTTAATGTATGTATATATATATATGAAGAAGAGATATTATAGAGAGTATAAGGGTTGTTATTTTTAAAAAGATTTTCATTTCAATTTTTTTTTTTTCTTTTTCTTTCCTCTATTTTACTTTTTGAAAAATATATACAATTTATTTAGTAAATCATTTATTTATCAAGGATTTTTATTTTTATAAAACCGACATATACCATATTTATATATATAGATATATATGAAAGTATAGCCAAGACAGAACGTCGACATTTGATTTATATATATAGAAGTTTTTTTTGTTATATATAATATAAATAGACTTATATACAAAACTATATATTAAATAATTAATTGATATATATATACAAATAAATAAGTTTAGACAGTATATAAAAAACACATATGACATCACAGAATATAAAACAATCTTACAGAATTAACACTTGAAATAAATAAATTTACTTATAGTAAAATATTTATTTTAGACTAACTTCCATAAGATTTACTTTAATGCTTATAATAAATATTTTAATATTTATAAGAAAATCATGCATATGTGAAGTGTTATTTCTATAAAAAAAATTTTATTCTGTAATTATATATGAAATAATTTATCGAATGTAATTTTTAAAACTCCATATGAGAGTATAAAAATTATATGTGTGCGGATTAAAGTGCTTACAGTACGAAGTAAATATTTAATTATTGTATATAATGATCATATATTCTAAAACTGAAACATTGTAATTATTTAATTTTTTTACATTATATATTGTAGTATGTTATTATATTGTGTATAAACATTTAATTTGTGTTATATATAAATCCATTCTAACCACGTTATGACTATATAATTAATGTTTATAATCTACTACTCCTAAATATAATTTATTTTAGTATATACATTTATATAAATTTTATATTGTTATATTATTATACAATATATAATAATGTATATAAAATAATAAAGTCCTTTTAATACTTAACAATTTTATTATACCTAATTTCAATATTACAAACAAATATATCACTTCATTTATTTTATTGTTATTAATTCTGATTTTCTCATATATATATTATATTTAGCTTTAAGCTTTCAAATATATATATGTATATCATTCATTTTCTCTGTATATTTATATACAGAATACGATATATATATATAACACACAGCAATATATATATTTATACACTTATGTGTGTGTATATAAACATTTTGTCATTTTTGACGAAAATTATATTAACATTTTTGCGTGACTATTTACTATACTTAATTTGTTATTATGTATTTTATACTTTGCATTTGACCATCGGTAAGGTTATAGGTAAATATATGTTGCATTAGTAAAATATGTATATGTACATTTATATGAATAGGTACAGTTATACACCTACGTATAATTAACATAATAAATTTTATGTTTTAGTTTTATTTATTTATTATTTTATTTTTAATTGTTAAAATAGGTTCTCCTGCTGTGTGTACCATAAATAGTAATGAACCATAATGATTGTATATATATATATAATATAGTTTTATGGTTGAAAGTGTCATTTTCATGAGCTAAATACTAATTTTCAATTTCATTTTAGTATTATTAAAAGTTTTTATGCATTATATATTGAGTTTTGTAACGCTCACTCTGTTTTGTATTGAAATTTTTATATTCTTTAATTATATACAATATTTAATATATAACTAAAAATAATTAAAAATACAACACCTTTATTTTGTATATGTATATGTGTATATAATAGGTATACACATTAAAAACAATTATTGTATATATAAATCAATAATTACACTGATGACAATTTCACATTTTATTACAATTTTTTTTTTTAAGTTTTTTTGTAGCTTTTCAATATAATTTTTTTTTTAATCTTTATATACGTTGTTGTGTAAATGAATATATTAAATTGTGTATATATTTTGCCTATGTACCATTCAAAACAATATAATGTATATTATAAGTCTCAGTGTGTATCGTGTCGTCACTTCGTATTTATTTAATATATGTATAAATTTTATTTAAATTAGTGTATATATACAAAATGTAAACTTTTTTATTTTGTGATGCCACTAAAAAGTTTATTGTCTATCGAAAGCTAAAACATTTACATCGTGAAATAAAAGTATATGATGTATATGTATAGAACTAAAAAATAAATTATATAAAAACAAACTTAAGTGAAATTAACCTTTTTTAATTATCTCTTATATTTAATCAGAATCAGTTAAAATTTGTTTTTCTTTACACATTTTTTAAACCACTTTAAAAATTCAAACAACTTTGAAAATTCATCGTATATCTATTCAACAAACATATAGAAAGAAGAATATCGTTTTTTTTGGTGTACAACCCAGCCATTTCCAAATGCGATTTAAAACTGTTTGATGGATGATGAATATTTAATGCTCTATAGCGAATGATTTATGGCGGCTTATGTGTCGGAATTGAACAATTTTTTATTAGATTTTAATAAACTGTTTCGGTAATTGGTCGACATAAGCGCCTATACTGGCTAGTTATATTGTCTATATAGATAAATGTTTGTTAAAATGTCACATATTATAAATATGTGTATGAAAATGAATAAGTAATTTGTTGGGGTACATATATTTAAAAAAAAAAAAAAATTAATAAATTTGCCATACTTTTAATTTAAATAAACAATTTAAAAGTTAATATTTTTAAAACATATTACGTGCGTATATAAATATATGAGATTATCTTTATATATAAATTGTATAGTAGCACAATATATTTACTGATGTGAGGAGCATATATAGAAACATAATCTATAATTCCCAAATGAATATACATATTTATTTTGTATATATAGACAAAAATATGTTGGTTTATAATTTTATAATATAGATGTAATAATAGGTATAAAATATATTGTATATATATATATATAGTGAAGCGGAAATAATTTTACCATTTAATATAATATATAATATACATGTGTGTGTATATATATGTATAAAATGTCCTATATATACTATATATATGTAAATAAAGTCATTCAGATGCCGCGCGCCAAACACTCATCTTTTCCAATTAAATGACTCCCAAATGAATAATTTTTGGTAGTCTCAACACGCCGTGACCTGATAATGTGCTTTGCATTTCCTTAAATATAAATTTCATTTCTAAAAATATGTATTATTTTATATTACATACATATATTTGGCTAATTCTTCTATTATAATAACTATTCATATAATAATATATATATATATATTAGGAGACATAGGGGGATTTTTCTGTATTTTTCCCATATTTTCCATATTCCATATAATATAATATTATACTTTATATGCACGAAATTACAGCACATATTATAGAATGATTACGAATACATAATAGGTATATACAATATATTAAAATATGTTTATTTCGTGTATAAATATAATAGTATAAAAAGGGAATTTTTAATTAATAAACCAAAAGCAGCATAGATTAAACCACGTATTTTACTTGTTGTCTAATTCTATGTCTATAACATATATACCATATATATAATATATTATAGAATATTATACACAATGCATATACATAAATTTGTTTGTATTATATAAACATATATTCATTACCATTCATATATACATATACTCCTATATCCTGAGATAAATTATATACTATATATATATCATATACTATTTTATCTGTGAAATATATATGTTATAAATAAAGCATATATATATATATAACATATTTATGTATTATATAGACTTACACACATAAATATCTATGATATAATATTTGATAAAACGCACACTGGACATGGTTTGTCGTCCTATACATATAATATATTAACCATTTATATTATGTATATATGTGGTATTTATATTTATATATTGTACATTACTCTAATTATATGTACTATTTACATAAATTCACATATATTTCTACTGAAGTGAATACACAAATATTATATTGTTATTTCCAAACATATATTTATATAATATATGTATTTTCTTTATATCATCCTATATACAATATATTAATATACAATTGCCATTTACAGTAGCCATTTATTATAAACCTCATACTTCTTTTTATAATAAAATTAGGATATTATTTATACCTACGCATACACACACATATATACAAATAAATTATATATATATATATATATTATTAAATTAATATGTATATTTATATATGGTTTATGCAAATAATATCCCAATCCACTAATAACACCTTATATAGAAGGTTCATTTGTATAGTTACACGTAAATAAATTAATTGTGGTTACATACAATATATACAATATATATATATATGCGGAATTATGTTTGGTTTACACTTATAAATTAAAATGCATTTAAATGTATACTTATAATAAATTAGAAATATGTAAATTGAATCAGTTAAATTTTATATATTTATTGGTAATCTATTGTCATAATAAAATATATTGTATATAGCAAATTCGTATATATACACAAATATAAGAAACAAAAATAAATATGCATCCTTGTGGTTGCACCTGACAAGAGACCGATATGTTTAAATAAAATGATGGTACTCTATGAAATCTACCAAACATTTATTACAATCAAGTTTATAAATTATTTCGTATGGAAGTATATATAACAATTAACCAATTGTTTTGCAATTATCGAAATATGTGTTATATAGATGTTTCCGCATTCAAAAAATATACCCGATTTAAATGCTTGTGATACTGAATAAATTTTGCATATATGTTATATGTTTTACACACTGATTATCGCAAGTTTTCATATAGTTTTTTATATTTATTACAGACGCAAAGCGATTGGAAATGCTATAAATATTTGGGACAAAACGGTTTATTTAATCCGGAAAATTTAATATTTTCATCAATTTTTTCTTTTGCAAAGTTGTACTGTATTGTATATACCGCGGTCATTTCTTCATTATAAAAATTGTGAACGTGATTTGTTTATATTTATCATTGATAAATTTAAAAATTTATATTCAAAAAATGTATATAAATAAATAATTAATATTTGTATTTGCAATTTATTTGACACAAAACAATGCTCAATTACGGGTATATAAAAAAAAACAAAACAGTGTAGTATTATATAAAAATATATACAAAAAAATTTAAAAAATGCTATATAATATAAAATTGTTTACATATTCACACATTCAAATGTGCGATATCAAAAACGTAGATGATATAGTTGAAGATAAATACTCATATTTACATAAATATACATATATAAACTAACTTATTTTCAAAATTTATATCATCCAATTACAAATTGTTCACTATTCAAAATTATCCATATTCATAAAAGGATTCATAAAATATATTATTTATATATATGATATATACGATACGAATATGCACATAAGCTTTTGTTGATCCTTTCATTGGATATACATAATTGAATATAATATATAATGTAAATATATATATGCAATTTAATGTGCATATATGATTTTGTGTATTAATGTCGGAAATATTTTGTGTATACATTTAGCATAAGTATATTACAATATATAAAGTTAGGGCCCGAAATCCTATTTAATTACATTATAATATGTATACATTTTGCATTGCATTTATTCATTGATCACTTTACACACTATTTGGTATATATAAATATAGAGAGAGAGATATGTAAATATATTTGCATATAAAATGTATAGGAAAACAGATATACAAATAATAAATTAAAATATTTGTAATACGTTTTATTTAATTTTACCCGTTGTTTTGCTTTGAGCTATAAGTAAATGAATTTTGGATTGAAACCAAATGATAATTTTTATACATTTGTTGATACTATGTCTATATCTATATATATCAATGTATAGACATAAGCAGACTATAGACTTTAATTTTTATTTAATTATTTTAGGACTGCTCTTTGATCCTTTGATCTTTTATATAGTCATATTGTATATGGATTTATTTTATATATGCGACTATATAATAATTATTTATTTTTATTCTTACAGATGTATAAATTACCAACATCTAATTAGTTTAATTATATATACGCATGTATTGAATTGTAAACAAAACTGTTAAATGGTAATCCAGATGGAAGAAGTAGAGCCGCAGGATCTATAAGGCTAGATGGCTATAGATGCAGTGAACTGTGATATTAAAATCCTTAAAATTTGGGATTGGAAGCCGTTAGTTGTCTAGATAGGTTAGGATGGAGAAGAGTATTGGAGAAGGCTAAAACCGCACCTGGGCTATAATGCCATGCAGTAAGTAAGGAAGCATAAGCATGTATTGTATTTGTAAATTTATACGTATCCTTTACGCATACAGTTACAAGTTATACATAAGGTAAATGCTTTATATATAATGTATACTCTGAAAACAATTTATTTATATATTCTATAATATACACAATATAATTCATATATAAATTTAGGTATTATACAAATTTCTATAAGTATTATGAATTTACGATCAGTTTCATTTATTTCATAATACATTTATTTATTTTATAATGCATAAAAAATAGAATATAACAGATAAAAATCATATTTTTATTGGTAAATTACGATCACAAATATTAAATATATGTTTATGTTACGTATTTCTATATTATATCCTATACAGAAATACACAAACACACACAACATCAACAACAATTTGTACAAATATAAAGACTGTTTTTGAATAATATCTACTATAAGAAAGTATAATCAGTGGCGTTGAGTGCATGTAAAAAATGTAAACACAGTTTACCATAGAAAAACAATTCTTTTTTTAACGAATATTTTGTATCAATATTTTTGACACTATCTGTATTTTATATATAATTGGTTAAAGTTTACTATAGTTTTTTCTTATGTTATAAATTAAAATATATAGGTAAAATATCGCTAATATAATATTCATAAACAATTGAAAGTCATATATAAATATATATTATATAATAAAATGATATAAACGATAATTAAAATGTAAAGAAATAAAAGGGTACTCACCAATTCACTTTTTTATTAGCCGCAATAGAGGAGCCAGCCGGTAACAGAAGAATTAATATTCTGCACATACAGTTCAATTTGCAATTTCGTTTCACAAATAACAAAATCGAAACGCGAGACACATTTGCTATAGCTAAAAAGAGAAAATAAGAAAGAAATTAATTTTAATATTATTATACAATATTATTAGGCAAATGTAATAAATGTTGTATCAAATCAAATTAAATATATTTATTTTATTACTTTTTTGTATTTTTCAAAATAATTTGGTACAATTTTACACATAAATCTAAAAACGCAGCAACAAGAACAACTACGAATAACAATAACAACAAATGGTATATACAAATTTCTGTCACCGCGGCGTCACACAGACACCATCTCTTTTTTTTTCTTTTTGCGCATGAATATAGGAAAAAGTTAAAATTTAATTATTAAAAAACTAAAAATCTATACCATCTTTTCCGATAAAATGAATTATTTAATAAATTGATAATTGTTGTGAAATAAATAAAATAAAAATAATTAAAACAATTACAATATTTAATGTATAAAATGTAAAGAAATGAGGAGCACTTACGCATATCATTAACAAACAAGGGAAAAAGAAAGTTAAAATTTATTGTATAGGCATTCTTTAAACACTCACTAACTAAACACTAACTAAACACTAATAATTTATAGATAATAAAACTTAAATAATATTAAATAATAAATATTCGGGTTATAAAGTTAAAATAATAAATTATCTACTTTAGATTAATTATTAAATATAAAATAATTAAATGATTAATATGCAATTATTTTTTTTCCTATTTTTCATATTTACTACGACGTGACACTGACACAAGAAAAACAAAAAATAGTAATAATAAAAATCGAAATAATAAATGTGACATAAATGAAAAGCTGATGACACACGAGAAAAGCAAAAACAATTGAATTTATTTCGCCTATATAAAAATTTCGAATTTATTTTTTATTATTATGATAATTGTATTTATAATTTAACGAATTTTCAAATTTAAAAAATTGCTCTTTTTTGAAATTTATTCCAATAGATGTTGTCACTTACGCACTTAATGATGATTTAATAATTTAATGTATACTTTTATAGCAATGAAATTTGCTTACAAAATAAATTTATCGATTTTGATATTATTTAATATTATTTAAATTTTTGGCTTTAGTTAATTTTGCTATAATCGAACCGCTCTTCTCGTAATGGTATATGTACCAGCCAAGAAAAATCAATTATATATCGCATAAACATAAATTCAAATTCAAATTCATTGCATACGCATATAGCTAAGTATGTAGCTGTTACCTAAATTTATGATTTGATAAATTTGTTTTGCTAAGATTGCAATTGTATTAAATTTTAACGATAACGATATTTTTAGGTAATGGCATGAAAATAGGATCTGTTTACCTAATAGAAAAATTCAAACGACACGCCGCTGAGTATAATAAAATAGGAAATATTTCATCCGCTTTTCTGTACATATTATCGTAAATGCATTTTTATATGTATATATTTGTAAATAATATACATAACAAATCTTCACAATAAAATTTTGCATAAACACCACACCGTTTTCATTTTTTGTTCCTTTATTTTATATATAAATCCTAAAATTTTGCATGTTCACATATTATTATTATTATTATTTTATTGCAATCCACTAAACGAGCTCCAACAAAATAATATTATTTATGTATTTTCCATATTTTTATTACTTTTACAAAATACATACAATTTGTATTTGCAAGCGCTTGGCATATATCTAAATTTACAGATGTGAAAATTGCATCCGATTATTTTATATTATATACAATATATAAAAAATATATATGGAAAATTCAAAAGCAACAATAAAACACATTGCAGAAGATATAGTTTTATTTTTGAACAAGACACTATTGCAAAATCCAAAACAACCAATAATAATATTATATATTCTATAATATTTTATTGATGTATTATGCATTTTTATATATTATATTTTGCATTTTTAGTTTAATATAAGTACGCGTACAATTTGTAGCAAGTTTTAAAAAAGAATTTAGAAAATTGGAAATTGGAATATGCATTTAAATGGGTTACTTATAAGAATTTATATTATGGAATTATTGTGTTTGTATACATAGTGAAAGCTTCCTTTTATTATATAGAACAGCTAACCATAAATTATAAATAAATAAAATTTTAAATATTTAAAATTGTAAATAGTTTTAATAATAATAAATAAAATTATTAAATAAATAAATTTAAGAATAAAAATAATTTAATTGAATAAACGAATAAATTTTTATAGATGGTGATAAAATTGTGAATATTGCAAAAGAAAAAAAAATATGAAAGTTCGCCAACGCTAACCATTTCAAATACAAATATAACTGAAAAAGGATATTTGTATTATTAATATTTTCAACACCCAACCTCAATCTAATATAACATTGCGTTAAATGAAGCTTTAATTAAAAATAAATTATTAGAATTTGCTGAGATATTAAAATTAAATAAATTAAGAGTCATATACAATACGTTTTTCCCTAATTTATTTGCAAATCAATAAACGTATGTGTTATTGATTTTATTAGAAAATGTGTACGGCAATACAAAATGTATATGAAACCTTTTTATATTATTTCGATCATGAACCGCTCCCGTCTCAACGGTTCGTAGCAACTTTCTATACATGCGAAGACTTTACCTGTATATATACGATCATGAAATGGTAATTTACAAATACCTTATAAATTTATGAAGAAAAGTATAGTTAATAGTTATATATTTGCATATCGTTTTAGCTTCTGCAAACGCATCTGATGTTATTGTATATCTGCTTTTTCATGTATGACATGTTATATGTGATTTTAGTTTAAGATAAAAAATCAATTATAAAGTATAATATGTGCATTGTTATATATAGTTGAAAATAGTTTATCCTAAAACTATATATGAATTATCGTATTATATATATGTACGTATTCGTATAGATATAAAGTTTAAATTTATTTAAAGGGTGTTTTGTACTTGTAAGACATCAGCTAAACATCCAATATGAACTCAGGTGAATTTTTTTTTAAGGATAGCATTGGAATGTAAGAAATCTAAATATATAAATAGATACATTTTTTTCAGTAGTATGTCATTTATTCATATTTTTAGTAAATAAATAGATATGGTTAAATTAAAGAATTTCATACACATACTAATTTCGACACACAACGCAGCATTCATAATGGCACAATATAATTATAGATTTACCTTTGAATACACCCTATATAAGCATTATAGATATCCATTTAGGGTTTTGGCTGACGTTATACAGCATAATGTACATGCATTTGCATATATATAATTGTTTGAATACTCAATGCTCGTATATATAATATATGTGAATATGTATGTATATGTTTTTCCATATTACAACGTTTTCAAATACATATGTGTGGTATATGTATAGAAAAAGAAAATTGTGAAAATTTTGTAACGGTGATATAGTGAAAAATATTGTTGAACATAAATCTATATAGATTTTGTTATAAATTAAATTGGTGATTGTTTGCAGTTGCATGTATCCCATATATATATATATATATAGAGCCATATACAAAGCTATCACTATATAGTATACCATATAGGTGTATTTGACAGTTTACAATATTAATACATATATATATATATATATTAGTTACATTTATTATATTACTTTGCATATTTAATTTATATATGTTTATATTCAACATATATAGAAATTCACTATATAATACTTTAAAATGTATATTTCAATATGCTATTATGATATTATAAATAAAATATAATATAATAATATAGCAAAATATGTATGTACTTATAATGAATTATATAGTTTCACAATTCAAATGATTTTTTTTAAAAGTGATGGGAAGAGTTGAAAGGAAAATTTATTGATATAAGGAAATTAAAATGTCATTTTCTCATGTAACATAGAATTTATAATGAAATGAACGAATATAATACGAATATATTATATGAAATATTATATTATAGATAGAATATTAAATAATTTATATATATAATATTATTGTTATAGGGTTGCGAAAGGTTATTGTTTAGTTAACAAAATGAATAATTTTACTTAAGTTTAACCAAAATAAATATAAATCAATGTAATTCAATGGACTAATTTTCATAATTTTGCTTATTCGTAAAATACCAATGCAAATAAATATTATATATTTTTTAATTAATTGAATATTTATGATCCGCAAATTAAATAATATATCTTCTTCCGATAAAATTTCAAGCGATAAATGGTTTTACAAATTTATGCATATTTTTTATATATCCACAATAACAATGTTCATTTATTATCTTATCTATAATTTATATATATTATATGCAAATTATATATATCTATACTGATAGTAAATATGTTTTATATTAGTAATCATCATCATCATCATCATCATCATCATCATCATCATATAAATAAATAAAATGTAAAATCACATAACAATTTTATCTTTTATAAATACATGAGACAGTTATGGAATTATCTATTTTATTATGTATTTATTTATATATTAGATATATTATATAATAATAGGTATATATTTAAATTGCACATAATATAACTATATATAAATATATATCTTTATAAATTATATTAACTACATCCAGCATAGCAATACTGTAGATTTTAGATTTCTATTTTCCAACAAAATCCATTTCTATAACAATATTTATAACACTCACTTTATATATGGTATAAAGAACGGTACGCATATTGTTCTCATTGTTTGAAAGTTTTCTTTTGTTATATAATAAGTTTTAAGTTAATCTAAGAAATATTATATTGTACACATATATAGAGATCTATTAATATATTACCTATATACATATACATATATATATATAGTTTACCAATTTACCTTCTGTCTATATATATAATATAAATGTATTTCTTATAAACCTTTATATTATTCAATGGAATAAGAAAAAAAAACTTATATATATATAATAATGATGAAAATGACGATGTTATTGTTATGGTGAAGTGAAGGTGATGCTGTATGGAAGTGTACATGCACCAACAATAATATAATAATAAAATAATAATAATAATAATAATATTTAATTATATAAGGAACTTTAATTTTGAATATATTATATTTATATATTCAGAAAATTATATCGACTAACAATCATCAACCTTAACGTCTCTTTATATAACTTTATATATATATCATGAATATACACAAAAGCCAAATATATATTCCTATATTATATATAAACCAATACTAATATATAGATTAAATGAAAATTCATGTTCTTATAAAGAACAATGATAATAATACTCTTTTTTTTTTTATATATATAAATGAGTCGTAGTTTGAAAAATTATCTGAAATGACACACAGATGATATTATTTTTGGTTAAATTGGTAAATTAAGTAAATACCAAAATGTGCGTGAAAAAGGTTTTATGTTTATTTTTCAATTTAATACTATATGGCCAATTTATTAATTTCATTTTTACAAGTCCTCAAAGCGTTTACAATTTTTATCAATAATGGATAAATACTAAAATTCTTTATTACATTTATTTACTAAAAATACAGCTTTGTGGAATTTAATTTGTATATTACCGCATAAGAAATTTAGACCATTATTTTTTAATTTGCTAAATTTAAACCTGAACATATTCCATATATTGTTATTGATTTAATGAGTATTTTTGTTGTTCAAAATCGATTTCAAATTAAATTGTCATTGAGAAAGTGGAAATATTAAAAAAACTTAGCATCACCACTGGTTTTGACGGTTATTCTGAGATGTGATTACAATTATTAACATAAAACTGAATGAAAATCTTGAAAAAAAAAATACAATCAGTATATCTTCAGTATTACACAACAGTCCGAAATTTACATGTGAAAATTTTCAGTATATATATATCAGCTTAATACAGATTTTTTTTAGCTGTGGGTTATCATTTGTTTATTTGTTGTATAAAAGCATGGATATTTTTGAAAATATATGGCGTTCCTCAAAGATTAACAATGTACGCACCGCATTTATGGGCTAACCACTGATATACAAATAATGGAATTCAAGAAAACATATATGTCTTTCGATAATTGCACATTAAATGTTGAATTGTCATACATTCCCGTATGCGAAGTAATTTAAAAAACCAATGGTTTGGTAAAAAAACAATGCCCTTAACCATAACAACTCATATTGGTCAGTCATCAAATCAGCAATAATTATAAGAACAAAATATGTAATAAATAAATACCCTAGTAACACTGTCCGTAGGTTGTCCGCAAAATTCCCGCATTACATGTAGTAGTCCGTAGTTTCAATCCAAGGAAATATCTATGGATTTCTTAAGGATGTCCGCTGGAATTTTATATGATGAGTGCATGGATTTTTATAAAAAAATGTTCTTGGATTATACGTATATTTCGGATGATAACTTCTACTGATTCTTCTTAGAAGTGTTTTTGGTTGCTATTATTCCACAGAATATCCATAGAATTTATATTCAACTTTTTTGTGAGCAGATCCACACATTTTGACAAAAATATCTTTGGATAATCCATGTATTTTGACAAGTAATACACGTGAATTGTCCGTATTAGCAGAATAAATTTTCTTATGACTAAGATACCAAATCACGGTTTCATTCAGTTTTTTACCGATAGACCAGAAGTTCTATGAGCATACGGAATGAAGATGCTGAATGATGGCAACAATTCATCGATTGTGCATTTTTCTTTTGTAATAAACAAGAACAAAATACTGCGGATAAAATCCGTGAAAAGTTTTACAAAATTGCTAGGAAATATATCGATTGAAGTTGCTGGTTAATTTAAAAATTATAAAAATAAATTAAAAATAGTGACAAATATACAAAATTTGAACCAGTGTCTTGGATAATTGGTGAACTAAATTATGAATATAATACCGCGAATGGACATATTGTATTACCATGATAATCCAAAGATTTCAATTGACCTAAATAAAATACTATTATTTTAAATGGAAAATCTATGAACATTCTTTGAACAAATTCCAATATATCTTTTGCATGGAAAATATGTGGATTCTTTCCACGGAAATTTTCCTCAATTTTCAAAGTACGGACAAATTGTTACTAGGGTATATGTGCAGCATATATTCTCAATAAATGTGATTCAATAGTTTATACATTTCCAATTTAATTTAATTTAATTTTCTTGTTGCTTACTACCAGCGTACATCAATACAACACAACCAAATTTCAAAATTAACTATAATCACATAAATTAAAATATAAATTCAATTTTCTTATATTTATTGATTTTTCTATTTATTTATTTTATTATATATTTTCGGTTTTTCTTTCATTGTGATTATTTTTTAATTTTATAAATTAGAATTCATCATCATCGTACAATTATCGCAACATATATTTAAACATGCTATAGTATTATATATTTGCTCATCCCCATAATAAATATACAATTTAAACCACATCGCATCGCATCATCAACTCCCAAAGACCCATTTAGATATAAAAGTATATATATATATATTGATATACAATGCGGTATAGAATTCGCATAGACAATAATACTACATAGAACATATAACAATAATTTAAATGCTACATCTACATAAAGACCCATTTCAATGGATTTTTTTCTCTGTTTTGAAGATGGAAAGACTATTTACTTATAAAAACACACAATTGGTACAATATATACACAATAAGAATTCGTTTATTTTATTTGTTCTCAAATTTAAATTTGATCAATATTGAATTACAAATATCATTGTCGTTGTGTTTCATTTTCGGAAGCTGTGCGTATAATAAATAAACATTGTATATAGTATTTATTTATATATATATATATATATATGGTTTTTACACAAGATTTGGAATATATATAAATTGTGAATGTGGCGACAAGAAGATTTTTAATATAAAATACTTACAAAAATATACCATATAGCCCAAATAAAAATATATATACAATCGATATTTTGAAATGGTATTTATTTATACATTTAATTTGAATTCTATATGTGGATGTAAATTATGAATTTGGACACACTACAAAATTACAATTAATTTTTTTAGAAACTTAACAAAGTTTCAATTGTACACATTTACACATAATTATAGTTTTTTATTTAATCATTCAAAATATATAATAGCTGTCATCCAACGATGCTTTATTCATAAGTGTTATAATAATATTTTTTTTAAAACTGTAACTATAACAAATCACCAATTGGTCTGTCATTATCGAAAATTTAATTCCATTATTTTGAGCGATAAGTTCATAACAATTATATTTTTAATTCCTTATCATAGATTCATAGAGAATGTGGTTTTTTTGATTAAATAAATTATTGGAGTTGTAAAAACTACTGTAAAGGTAATACACGGACAGGCTCACCTATGATTCAACTACAATATCTATATATTCCTTTGAATATTAAAATCAATCATTTCGTATAGGTTAATATAATTATGAGTAAGTGAATGAATGGATGATGATAATCAATTATTTATTATAACAGTTTTTGTACATTTATTTGTTTTGTATGTGAAAACAACTTTTAGTTATCATATATATAAAATAAACATTATTGAGATTGAATGTAGTATCATACAAAAATGTATAAGAAAAATGAGATTCAAATGTTGTGGTGCCACAAAGGGTACAGATAAATGTGAAAATTTAATAATATTTATATAGAAAACAAAAAATTTTCAATTTTAAAAAAAAATAAAAGGTAAATAGAAAATCGAAAGGAATAATAAACATTTGAAAAGTCCATAAAAACCAAATTGATGTTGGTTTGTATTTTTTTTTTTTTTTTGATGAATAAAGTCCAACAAAGCGTGAAAAGTGTACGTGAGTCTTTTCAAATTGAATTTCTTATTATGTATAATAATGTAACAGTGTAACATCTTATAAAAGTTTTATTTGTTTATTCAAGGAAAAGGAAAAATTGTTTTTCTTGTGACATAATTTTCTATATTACGTTTCATTTTGTGGTTTGCTATATATTATATACATATATAGGTACAAATACCTTCAGCGCCCCATTCGCTATTTTCCCATATTGTAATGTAATCAATTTACAATAAGTTCTCTGTGAAGAATAAAATAAAATTAATGGTATGAATTGATGGATAATACGCGTATTTTTTTTTCGATTTTTCTATCGCATGAAAAGGTTTTTCACATCGTTACATAAAAAAACTAAATATAATTGGAATACTATTGAATGCAAAAAAAATGAATTAAAAAGTGTAAAGAAATATGTTATTTGTATGTATAGGCTCTGAGAGTCTAAGATTTGCAATTCGTTTCGTATAGGTGGTCCACGTATGTATTTCGTATATTATTATATTTTTGAAGAACGAGAATTTGTATAGACTTTGTTGTGCCGCAACCAAAACAAAAAACAAACCAATGAAAACTTCAGTTTTTTTTTATTATCAATTTTATAGATATTTTGAATTTACTTACGATCATATCAAAATAAATATAAATTATTATAATTAAAGTATATATAATTATAAAGAAGTATATTCGATTTTGTGACCATATTATCAAGGATTAAATCAAAAAAAAAATTTAAAAATTAATACAAGGATCAAAAATTATATAAGAAGATTTATACCAAAAAAAATAAAAACTGCAGCTTTTATCATTTGGTATTTCTATTTTCGATAGCCTGTAACTGCACAAGTGATGTCCATGTCCTTTATATTAATAGAACTACACTTGTATATAATACCATATAATCGATCTGAAACCTTATATATAGTTATTCAATAAATCTGAGTACCTTAGTAACAATTTGTCCGTACTTTGAAAAATGAGGAAAATTTCCATGGAAAAAATTTACATATTTTCTATGGAAAAGATATATTGAAATGTGTCCAAAGAATGTCCATAGATTTTCCACTTAATATAATGGTATTTTATTTAGGTAAATTGAAATCTTTCGATGATCAGGGTAATATTTCCGACATATATCCTCGGTTTTGTATTCATAATTTATTTCACCAATTATTCAAGACAGTTGTTTTACAATTTTACAATTAAATTATTTTTAGCATAAGAAAATATAAATATCATACTTTTAATTTATTTCTTATGTATTTATTACATTAAATTTTGTTTCAACAAGTTACAACCTGTGATAACAAAATGTTTGTGCGAGTGAACTTGTCGCATGACATATTTTTTGTCAAAATCCGTGGATCTGCTCACAAAAAATTTGAATATAACTTCTATGGATATTCTGTGGAATAATAGCAACGAGAAATACTTCTAAGAAGAATCCGTAAAAATTATCATCGGCAATATACGGATAATCCAAGGACTTTTTTTTATTAAAATCCATGCACTCATCATATAAAATTCCAGCAGACATCTGTAAGAAAACCATAGATATTTCCTCGGATTGAAACTTACGGACTACTACATATAATGCTGAAATTTGGCGAACAAATAACGGACAGTGTTACTAGGGAACCAGCAAATCAAACAACTCAAACCAGCAACTCAAACATGAGTTTTATTAGCGAAGGATCTGCTCACAAAAAATTTGATAATAAATTCTATGGATATTCTATGGAATAATAGCAACGAGAAATACTTCTAAGAAGAATCCGTAGAAATTATCATCGGAAATATACGGATAATCCAAGGAAATTTTTTTATAAAAATCCATATACAGGGTTGCACTAATCATATAAAATTCCAGCGGACATCCGTAAGAAATCCATTGATATTTCCTCGAATTGAAACTACTGACTACTACATATAATACGGAAATTTTGCGAACAAACTACGGACAGTGTTACTTAGGGTATATACTTCAAATATAAATCTTTTATTAATAATAAAACATACTTCATCATCAAAAAAAATTTTTTTTCTTTTCCATATAACAAACTCTTTGCACACAAACAACAAAAACAACAAATTTTCAATTTATTTATTTTCTTATATATTACAATATAACTTTACCTATACGAACATGTTCGCACACTAATTTATTGAAATAACAAATGATGAAAATATTCATTTTAAAACCGAGACGAAAAAGGTATTTCATAATATTATAGTGATGATAACAATAATAATAATAATAATAATAATAATAATAATAATAATGATGATGGAAAGAAAGTTAATATTATATCCTCTCTCTGCAATAATGATTATAATAATAATGTACGGAAAGCAACAGCAATATTTTGTATATATAACACCATATCCTGTGTAAGTGTATTATATAATAAATATAGTTCCTTTGTATTTCGTATATATATAAAACATGATTAATGAAACCTTTACAATTTTCAACATTTAACTATTTTATATACATGTTTTTGTTTACGATATTATATATATAATTATAAAACTTAAAAAGGTATATCCAAATAAATATATATATAATTTCAAATATGCATACACATATGTATCTTATCTATATGTAGACAGATATATATATATATATATATATATGATACATGGTAAAGTTAAAGGGTTAATGTATATTCAGGAAATCTATGTTTATATTTAATTTACTTCAATGGAACAAAGTATACAACGTATACAATAATATGAAATTATACAATATTTTGTTATATATTGTATATATTGTAGGTTTTACTTTTTAATGTTACACAAAAAGGGATGTTTCTTTGGTTAAATTATTTAAAATTTTTGTATTTTTTAGGTAAGGATTAATAGAATATTTTATATATAGATGATATGATATAAAAATATTTTATTATATATTTTAAATCCTTATTATTATTATTATTATTATTATGGTGTACATCATAAATTAAATTAAAAAATAAATCCAAATATATAATTATTTATTTAAACCAATACTCTACTCTCGGAAATGTCTGTATGAAGTATAAGTATATTAAAGATATAATAATAACTTAATATATATAGTAAAAATTATTGTCAAACCATTTCAATATAAAAATTAGGTGTGGGCGCAATGATATTTAATCAAAATTCATAATAACATTTTCTATTGTATATATGTGTAGTGTGTAATGTAACTATAATTTTCCTTTATAAATCAGATATTATATTTATAACTCACATCGAACACATGATGGTATAATATATATTGAATAAAAAAATACATTGAGTAAGTTATATGAAAATTCTATAAAATATATATATATATATATATATTCTATACATATACTTTGTATTGTATATATTATATACCCGTATAAAATTGTATTTATACCACTTGTTCGAATTCACCCTTAAAAACATATATGGAGTATGCATTTACAACATAAACATATCGCGTCATATTATATATATATATATGTATAGATAGGATATTGTATTTTCGCAGTTAAAATATATGAAGGCACTTAACTCAATTGAAGTTCTATATACTTAACTTACTGTTTTGTGATTGTACGAGTATTTATGTATGTTGTATTTGTTATGTATAAACATATTGATATATAGAGAGTACTATATATTGTACTATGACATGATATAACATGCACATACATATATTCTATAGAATAACAAGGATTGGTAAATGTATGTGTGGAGGAAAGAAGAACATATTGTTTTGTGAATTAAATTTGATAATGCATTATATATTAAATATATATTGGAAAATATTTCCTCCTCTTATATTCAATCCTATATATATAGGAAAAGTGATGTAGTCTATATCTATATATATATATATAATGATAATGTATATGTAACACGGGTATATAAATAATAATATATTATATATAAGCAAGGACGATATATATATATATATATATATACAAATGTTGATAATAAAAGATTTTCAATATATGTGAGAAAATTTCTTATCATTATGTTTCCTTTCTATTTATGTATTTACTTAAATTGAAATGATTATATTTTCTGCTGCTGTAAATATTATTTTGAAATTGCATTGTACGATTTTATATATATAGATATAGAAATGTATGCGAGTACTTATATATTATTGTATAATATAAATTATTATATTGTATAGTTCAGGTGTGCGTTTTATAAAAGAAAAAAATTTATTTTTATTTTCAATTCAATCGAAAATGTGAAATTATTATATACATTTACAATATAGACATTGCGCGCATGAATAATATACTTAACTATTGTATTTTATAAAATAAAATTCTATATTATACAATATTATAATATTGATTGTATTGTGTAAAGTATATATTGTCGAAAGACGACACGATAGACAACATTTGGTAATTCATATATGTCAAATAAATGTGGGGTATCTATTTATAAATATGGGTTAATAATTGGTATATACACATACCATATAAATATATTTTCAACATAATAATGCGTCGATATACAACACAATATATGGTATATATAATATATAGAGATATAGAGGATGAGTTAAAAAGATAAATGAGTTGCGTACGAATAATAAGTTCAAAATAAGCGCGATATATGAACAGTCACATAAAGAAATATTATTTATTTTGAAAATAACATATAGATAAATTTTGTGATTTATTTGGGTAAGGATTTTTCTTCATCTATGTGATAATAGATGTATTTTGTTAAAATATTTGTACGAATGTTGATGCGTAATAAATTGCGTTAAATTTTGAAAATTGAAAATAAACACATATATTGGCAAGAATAAAATTATCAAATGATAATAAATACGTGGACGGTTGTATGGGGCAAACTAAAAAAACCATTATATTTTTGAACAAAAATCAATATGGTTTTTTGATTTTTGATATACTTTTTGCGCAACGATATTCATTGAGGTCTACAAAATATGCGTTTGTAGCGCTGATCACTTCGGCATTTGATACAATTTCAATCGAATAAGCCGAATGAGAAAGTAATTCATAAAATAATTAATGTATTCAGGTCATAGATGATGTTTCCACTGGTGTATTATCATGATGATTTTTCTTTGTGTATTGATGAATATTCACTGTTGATGAGATTATATGTGTGAACAGATAAAAAATATGCGAAAGTCGAGTATAATTGTCTCAACCGTAGTAACAACTTGTCAGATGTTCATTGTTCATTCATCCTAGAAAAATGAGGAAAATTTCCGTGGAAAAAATCCACATATGTTCCATGGAAAAAATATATTGGAATTTGTCCAAAGAATGTGCATAGATTTTCCACTTAATATAATCGTATTTTATTTAGGTAAATTGAAATCTTTCGATGGTCCGGGTAATATTTCCAACATATATCCTCGGTTTTGTATTCATAATTTATTTCACCAATTATCCAAGACAGTGATTTTACAATTTTACAATTAAATTATTTTTAGCATAAGAAAATATAAATATCATACTTTTTATTTATTTCTTATGTATTTACATTAAATTTTGTTTGAACAAGTTATACAACCTGTTATAACAAAATGTTTGTGCGGGTGCACTTGTCGCATGATGTATTTTTGTCAAAATCCGTAGATCTGCTCACAAAAAATATGAATAGAAAAGAAAGAAAGATTCTACGGATATTCTGTGGAATAATAGCAACGTGAAATAAATAAAATAAAAAAACCCATGGACAGGGTTGCGCTGGTCATGTAAAATTCCAGCGGACATCCGTAAGAAATTTATATTTCCTCGGATTAAAACTACGGACTACTACATATAATGAGGAAATTTTGCGGACATACTATGGACAGTGTTACTAGGGAACATAATATAATAATTATGGCTGGAATTAAATGATTTATGATGTGCTAATTTTAGAATATGTTGTAATTGTATAAGCGGCTGTTTTCATATTTAGTTTATACCATATTTAGATTTCAATTAGAGCAAGAATTTTAACAAAAATTTAAACAGAATGCAATATTAACCAAAATATTTTACTGTTAAGAATATATTAAAGACATAGTTTACGTGAAGTCAATGATTATCATGCAGAAAATATTTGCTATATGTAATTTCTTATATACGTAAGAATATTTTAGAATAGATGTTACAAATATAACATACACGTACGTGAATATGTTTATGTAAATATATTTTATACATTAAAGCAATATTAAATTCATATTTATGAAATTAAAACTCAATTACAATTAATATTTAATTATAGTAACTAACTATTATATAATAATACTCATTTCATAGATACATTTCATATGTGTCTCTATCTATTCTATACAATTTAGAATAAAAATATATATTAGCATATATATAATAAATGAAACCATATCATTAATTATTATACTATTATTTAAAAGCAGATGTTACCGAAAATATTGTGTTCAAAATATATGTATAATGTAAAATTAAACACATCCATAATATTATTAGATACAATGTACAAGAGTATATCTATAAAATCTAGAATACTTGTAATACGTACCATATTTGTATATATACTGTGAAAATATTATATAATAATTCTATATTTATCTGCACTATCACTATGACTATACTTGAATCTTGGTTTTGTATATTTGTATAGTGTTCTATAATTTTACCATTTCCTGATATTTTCACTAGATTGTAAATTAATATTTATGTATGATATTTGAAATTAAATGTATAGAAGCAAATATATATTTATTTAATATATAATAAATGTAAATAGTGAATTTTATGATAACAGAATAAATAATGTATGTTTTAGTTTTATGTAAATAAATAGTACGATAATATATAATAAAGATATAATATCTATAAAACAAAAATTAAATTATATAGTCACTGAATCGTACTAATATTTATTTTGCCGACAACATTTTGACAATATGTAAATAGTCAATCATTTTATAATTCAAATTATGTAAATATTTAAATTAATACATTTATTTCATTAGAGTCACATAAATTTACACTTCAAAAAATTAGAGTGAAATTTTAGACTAATTTATGTAGGTCAATTTGGTTGTACATAAATATTCATGAAATATATTAAAATTTTAGCGAATCAATCATTTTTACACTGACTGTAAAGTTTTTTTATTATAAATAAATTAGAAAATAAAATATATATAGAATAACATTATACTTTCCATAAACAATTATAGTCAATATAAAAAACAATATAACAAAAAATTAAATAAAAACAAAGTGTACTCACCGATATCGCAGCCGTAATAGAAGAGTCGATCGCAGATTCTACACATGAATCCAGTCCACGTTTTACTTTTACATATATATTATATATTTATATGCAATTTCATTTCGCAAATAACGAACCGAGGACACATATTCTAAAAACAACAAAATAAATAAAAGTTTAATATTATTAACCATTAGGAAAATGATGATTTCTATTTTAAATATAAATGCTGTTTAATATATAAATATAAATGGGTCATAAACGTTGAATTCACAAGCACATTTTTTTCCGAACTGTACCAAATCTGAGCCACCAAGAAACGACACAATAAGTGATTCCCCATCAGCAACAAGCTTTCGATAAAATAATTCGGAAAGAATTATAAATATAAATAGTTAAGCTAATAAAAAAAAAATGTTCAATTTTGCCATGAAAATGATGATGATAATGGTAAGTGGTTTTCTTCTTCTTAATTTTTTTTTTTGTTGTTGCTAAGATCCACTTATATCTTATATAATTACAATTGTTTTATAAATTTTAAATGCATTGGTATTATATTTCAATCAATAATACAAATTCCACTCACAATATACGTTTACGTTTACGAAAATTTACATTTTAAATATCAAATCGTAAATATGTATACAAATATTTAATTAATTAATGTGTAATAATCGTCCATTATTGTATTATTATAATAATATTATAGCACAATTAATTTATTTAATAAATAAAGAAAATAACAAACACACACACACACACACACTACAAGAAGAATTACCAAACCGACCGTATATAAAAATACATTTGCATTTCACACTATTTGCTTTGATTACAATTTCTTTAGCAGAAAAACAAAAATCTCAAAGTAAATCATAAATCATTATCATCATAATCATTATCATCATTAGTTTCTGTTAATACGAATGATGAAAAAAAAATGCTACACACTCTGAATTGACGCAATTTGATTTAAAAATAATTATTGGACACACACCCATACAAAAAACACCGACCGACGGTACATAACAAAAAAACACACATTTTTTACATTTTACATTTCATTCACACCAACCCCCACATCTACATGTATAAATAATACTATATATACCAATTTATATATAATATATATAATATCTCGAATGTTATGTTTCTCTATTTTGCTCTTTTTCTGGTTACCGATATGCTACTTGTTACTATTTATATACATAACACAAATACATATGAGCTATTATCTGATTCACATCGTGGTAAATTTTAACTTTTTACATATACATATGTAAGTGCTGTACTTACAGATTCTGTAAAGTGTAATGCAGAAAAAACAAAAATCTGAAAATGAGTCATCGTCATCATCAACATAACTTCCTGTATCTACCATCACATCCAATTATATATTTTCATTTAAACTTCACAAATTTAATACGTGATAATAATAAATATTATATTCACGTAGTTATATTACAAGGAAAGAAAATGTAATGATTCAGTTTTTAAATATAATGTTTAATAAATAATTCTTTTTTTATTTATTCGTAATTTTCAGAATAACCTTAATTGATGTATTTCTGCAACATGGGTCGGATGGTTTTATGAACTTATTTTTTAATAAAAACTTTAATTATATACACGTACACGTGATATACCACACCATTATATAATGACTTCTAAAATAATTAAAAATAATAAATAAAAATAATATAAATTACTTACAAAAATCAACTTCAATAGCTTATATAAGAATTGGTAAATTTTTCTATGTAAATGATATTGATAAGTGGTTTTCTTCTTCAGTTTTTTTGTTTCTTGTTACCAATCCAAACTTGAAATTTGTGTCCGATAATGATTGTAGTGAGCCCAAATGCAAATTAATAAAAAAAGAAAAAAAAAACACACGCGCATAATTGTAAAAAAAAAAAAAAAAAAATCAGATAAAATTACACACCACATTAAAAAATTCCAATCACACTTTATACTTTATGCACTAATAACATTGAATCTATAATACCAAATCGTAAATTTTTATAAATATTTAATTAATTAATATATTAATCGATTATTTGTTTTACAATTATAATAAAATAATTACTATTTACTAGTTAAATAAAAAAGAAAAGAATTAATAGGCTCACTACACAACACGACCGACCGCATATACTTTTAACACCACAATACAGAAATAGAAAAAACAAAAATCTTAAAGGAAATAGAAATGACGTATTAAAAAAAAAAAAAAAAAATGTTCTAAAAAAAAAAAAATTGTACTAAAAAAAATAGAATTTGAATTTTTTAAATTTGAAATGTTATATTTTTAAAAAAAAACAAAAAAGGTAAATACAAATTTATTACTTTAGTTAAGAAAATATACGAAAAGTACATTTATTTCAACAAATAACAAATTAAATACAATAATATATCAGTAATGTATCATTTTATATTTAAATCAAATGAAATTTGTAAATTAATCAAAAAATAAAATGTGTAATCAATCAATTACATAAAAAAAAATGCAAATAATAATACATTATTTTAAATTACATATTTATAAAATGCTATGCAAACATAGAATCAATAATTAAATTATATTTAACGTAACTAAAACGACCTGTGTTTTATGTGTTACGAAGAACGAAAAAAAAAAAATATATAAAAAGATATAATTAAAATTTATTTTGTGTCTTCAAAATAACATCATTGATTGCTTTGGCCACATAAGCAACATTATTTTCATTTAATCCACACATATTAATACGTCCCGTTGATAATAAATAAATATGATAATCATGAATTAATAAATTAACCTGTGCAGCTGTATAGCAAAAAAAAAAAAATAATTAATATTAAAAATAATAGCGAAAAAACACTAATTTATATATTTACTTGTTAATCCTGTATATGAAAACATTCCAATTTGATTTGTAATATGATTCCATGTACCCGGTGTATTTAATTTAATTAATTCATCATATAATGCCGTACGCATTTTACGTATTCTTGATGACATTATTTGAATACATTCCATCCATTCGGCACGTAAAATTGGATCACATAATATCGTCGTTACAACACGACAACCAAATGCTGGTGGTGTTGAATAATTTGCACGTACCAATAATGTTAATTGCGATAAAACTGCGGCTGTTGTTGATGCATCCTTTTGTACAACCACTAAATTTCCAATACGTTCAGCTATAATAATAAATTTTAAGTTTAACAATAAAACAAATAATAATAATAGAAAAAAAATAAACATTACATTTTTCTTCATAACTTACAATAAAGTCCGAAATTTTTTGCATACGATTGAGCACAAAGTAATTCAAAACCACGCGATACAAAATATCTGACACCAAATGCATCACGTATTGGATCACCGCTTGCAAATCCTTGATATGCAGAATCAAAAAATGGAAATAATCGTTTTGCTTCCATTACATCAGCAATACGTTTCCACTGTTCTTCCGTTGGATCACATCCAGTTGGATTATGTGCACATGCATGTAACACAATAACAGAATCTGCTGGTGCCGCTTCCAAATCAGCAATAAAACCTATACATTCGTTTTTAAATTAAATCACATGGATAGAATTGTAATTAATTAGAATTATTTATTTATTATTATAATTGATCATATATAAATAAAGTACAGTTTCACGGTTTCACAAATTTGTCAATAAAATTGTTGTATTGTAATTAACAATTAAATACTTATTATATTTTGCTATAGAATGTAAAATTATTACAGTATGACACCGTCGAATGTCTCCAACAACTTAATAAACGATATAAAATTTTGAATGTGCTTTCACATTACTAAGTCAAATCGTTGTTGATGCGATTATTGGTATAGTAACACAATATAATATAAAAAAATAGACACATTACTTAATTCCCTCAAATGTTTAACTTAACTTTTTAACGAATTCGTAATCAATATTAAAATATGTTAAATGATTAATCATATTATAAGAAAAAAAAACCATTTTCATTATTACTAATTAATTTTACCTTCAATATCAATTTCTCTTGATGCTGGATCCCAATATCTATATGTTTTTAAGTTTTTAAATCCAGCTTCAGTAAATACTTTAAAATGATTTTCTAAAAATAAATATGAAACAATAGATTTGAGAATTGTAAATAAAAAAAGAAAATCACTTTATAATAACGCATTATTACCCCAAGTTGGTTCTGAATAATAAATAGTTGATCGTTTTAATTTTTTTGCTAAAAATTCACCACCCAAACGTAATGCACCAGTTCCGGATAATGTTTGGCAACCATGAGCCTATTTTTAATTTAATATAAAATGAAATTAAATTTTTGTTAATTTGCATTGAATAAAAAATACTTACACGATTTTCTTTTATAGCAATTGAATCCTCACCTAATAATAAAGCAGTTGATGCTTTTGTAAAATTTTCAGGACCTTAAATATATAAAATTAATTTAAATGCTGTCTCGCTTTGAAATGATTAGAAATGTCAATAAGATATTAGGATATTTACCAGTAACAGGAAAGTATTCATGATTAAGTGTTGGATCTTCAGCAATTTTTATTTCCGTTTTCTTTACAACTGGTAAAACCCATGGTTTACCATCTGCTGTTCTGTAAGCTATATACAAAACAAAACAAGTTAGATTTGTACTAAAAAACATTAACAAATGGAAATCAAATTCTCAAATACTCTTATAACGATATTCATAAATAAATTAAAAGCCAAGTATTGCATGCAGTTGTAAAAGAAATGCCTATAGATGATTTTGTAGAAATTTGACATAGGGAATTGGAATTTAAACATAGATACTGGAAGAAAGATTATGGTTTTGACAATTTTTTTTCAGTCAAATCTTGTATTTATACAAAACAAAATCTATTGTAGTAGTAGTGATCACTGAATTTCATTTACACGTCAGTTTGATAATGACAGAGTTAATTAATTATTTATAGATAAACTTAAATATCATGAAAAAATATGAACATATAGCTATTTTATTATTTCATTATTGTATTACTATTTTTATCTGTGATAAGAACTCTTGCCCCATTGTAAATAACAAATAAATTATAATGAATATCAAGTGTTCACTTATAATAAATAAATAATGGTTATATTATTGAAAAATTATATTACATTGCAAATAATTTTTTGTTATGAATAAAATCCTAATAGAAAATGAAAAAAAAAAGAAATTACAGCGCACTTAAATCAATTTAAAAACATTTATTAATAAATGTTATCTAATAAATTTTATTTAATATATTAAAAAAAAAAAATTACTGGAATAAAAGCAAACATAGTAAACATATTTTTTAAATCATATTGATGACCTTTTTTTGATCTTGAGTTGACCTTGAAAACAGATTAAATTTGCTAGCAGGCAGAGAAAAACCGATAAGCCGATAAAAATAAAAAGTGTTATAAATTAATAAAAAAAAATAAGAATTGTATATTTTATATAAAAAAATTACTTACCTCCAACACTTAAATTAACCTTTTTCGGATGATCATCTTCAGTATATTGTTTTGTTAATGCAAATACTTCAATTTTTGGTCCAACTTCAACATTCGTAAATACACTAGCACTAGCCATATTTATTATTTATATTCAGTACAATAATTATATATGAAAAAATATTAATCAATAATAATAAATTTATAACCCAACAAAATTAAGTTTGATTAAATTAACAATTTGTATTCAAAAAAAAACAACAACGGTTTAGCAATTTTTACAATTTTGCATCTTTTTATTATAAAACTTTGCCAAATTGGCAATCAGACAAATTTATGATGTATTTATACGTATTATTTTTTTATATAAGTTAAATGTCAAAAATAATATGCAAAAAATTTAGTACGAAAATTTGATTTGATATATATCCATCTATATGTAAAATATTTAAGTAAAAGCAAGTACTAAAATGTCACTTTCGGTGTTTGTATATTTACATGGCTACACCGCAATGATCGCACTAATGTTTGTTTTGTTTTTGGATTGCGATTGAGAGTATTGTGACTGTGTGTGTGAACCTGTGTTATTTACTTTCATTGATGAGCAAATTCTATATACATATGATAATCATTGACTCATATGCATATAAGTAGTAGTAGATAGTGACTGTGAGGGTGACGGAAAAATTTATAAAGTTTTATTTTCAGTTTTCGCAAATAAAATTAATTTTTTATTGTGTTTTTTCTTTGTAAGTTTTAAATTTAAATCAAATTTATTTTGTTGATTTATTAATTAATTATATTTGTGTGAAAGACATAAATTAAACAAAGTCAAAGAGTATCAAAATTGTTTTGAAGAAAAAAAGAAAATGGGAGCTGTTTTGGGTCTTTGTTCTGCAGCTCAAGTGAGTTTTTTTCTTTATTTATATTTTTCTTTTTTCATTCATTGCTTCTTTTTTTTTTTTTTTTCGTTTAAAAGACGTAACAATTTTTAATCCTATTTAGAATCTGCAAAAAAAAAAAAAATAAATAAATAATAACATGAAATTTTGATTGTAAATTGAAGAAAATTGATCAATGCATATTCATAAGCAAAAGTCAAGGAAAGGTTAATTTATTTATTGGTTTTCTTTTTTGTATGCACGGCAATGAGACGACTGCAAGTAAACAGATGTAAAAATATGTACAAAATTACAAAGTGTGATATTTGATTTTTAATAATGACGCTGTTTTTTTAAAATTTATTTTATTGATGAATCAATTGTTGAAAAATTAATGCATTGAAACAAATAACACTTTATTTTATCTAATCTTTATTTATTTGCTGCTATACACATACGCATAATTCATTATTTACTAAATAATTGTGTTATTATTAACTTATAAACTTATGACTTTTTTATTGTATAAATGTAAAAATAAGTACTAAGCTAGTAGTTAATATATTTATCATCAGTATCACTACTACTATACTCGCTAATATCGTCGAACCCTATGAATTTAAATGACGACTGCTATCATCAACATCAAATTTGTTTTTGTTTGAATCAGAAATTTCACAAATCGTATGCTATTACGATTGCATCTGCATGGATATTTATAAATAACTGTTTTCTCATTCGTATTTGTTGTATTATTACAAAAGGATATAAATATACTTGTACATTTGGTTCATTTGGTTTGGAGAAGGAAATATTCCACAAAATCTCGCTTTCCTGTTATCTGTACAATCAACATAATTTTTTTTTTAGAATTTAAGTTTGATCGGTTTCCAATATTGTCTTTAATTCATCATTTATATTTTAATAACTTAACTAATAATACTAGAGATTTTCAACCCGTGACTTATCAAAAATACCAAATGATAGATGTGTAAAATATAATAGGAAGTATTCAATAATCAGTACATTGCTCTGAATTGTGTTATGATTTAAAATGCTTCATTATATTTATAGGCTGTCGTTTGAGTAGATTAAGGCCAATACTTTTAAATATGTTTATGAAACATTAAATTTAACTTGTTATTATTTTAATAAATGTATTTTAAATTATCATATCATCATAATGTTAAAATATTGTTCGTTAAATTATATGTTAATATATTATATTTATAATTGTAATTTTATTTATAGTTAGCATGCTGTTGCACAGGCACAGCTTGTTCGTTATGTTGTTCTGCATGTCCGTCGTGTAAAAATTCAACATCAACTCGTTTAATGTATGCAATCATGTTATTAGTAGGTGCAATATGCGCTGCAATATTTTTAGCACCTGGTTTACAAGATTGGTTACGTACTGTACCATTTTGTACAAATTCAACGGCTACATCTTCGTATATAATACCAACAAGTTATACAGCCGATTGTGCAGCAGCAGTTGGGTAACTTTAATTTAATTAAATTTCATTATCCAATTATTTAGTTAATATAATACTTTCTTTCTCAACAAATAGATATTTAGCAGTTTATCGAATATGTTTTGCATTGGCATGCTTTTTTGCACTGATGAGTGTGATGATGGTTGGTGCGAAAACATCACGTGATCCACGTTCATCTATACAAAATGGTTTCTGGGGTATAAAATATATGATTGTTGTTGGCATTACAATCGGTGCATTCTTTATACCGGCCGGTACATTTGGTACGGTTTGGATGTGGATTGGATTATTTGGTGGCTTAACATTTATATTAGTTCAATTAATATTAATTGTTGATTTTGCACATACATGGGCAGAAACATGGGTGGGTAATTTCGAAGAAACACAATCAAAAGCTTGGTATTATGCATTATTAATAACGACATTATTACTATTTGCATTGGGCTTAACTGGTATTAGTTTATTATTTATCTATTATACAACGGTAAGTTAAATGTTTGTTAGATTTCATATATTGGCAAGTTAAATTTTGTATAATGAAATTGGTGGAATTGCTTCTTTTTTTTTTTTAGGGCGACGATTGTTCATTAAATAAATTTTTCATATCAATGACATTATTACTTGGATTTGTTATTAGTATTGTATCCATATTACCAAGTGTACAAGAAAATTTACCACGTTCCGGTTTATTACAAAGTGCTATTGTATCATTATATTCAATATATTTAACGTGGTCGGCTGTGGCTAACAATCCAGATAGAACATGTAATCCACCGTTCGTTGACCATGGTGACAATAAAGTAATTTTTTATATATAACTATATAATTTTTTATCTTTATTATTATATTGATATCGAAATTCATGTAATTTAAAACAATAAGGTTACTTTTGATACAACAAGTATTATTGGTTTAGTTATTTGGATACTTTGTATATTATATAGTTCATTACGATCAGCTTCAAAGGTTGCAAATGTCACAATACCAAATGGTGAAAAACAAGGTATGTATATTTTTTTACAACCTAAATAAATTAATAATATTATGTTAATGTTACATTATGGGCTAATCTCTCATATAAAAATAATGAAATTAAAGGAAAATCTACCTTTCGATAATTGCACATCAATTGGTGAATTGTTATGTATTGTGATGCGGAGTAATTTGCCAACTTGACTGCAATGATTGCTTGGTAGATATCAGAGGCTCCACTTAGAGTTAATATGAGTAGCGCGTAATGTCACATATTTTAATAATATTATTAAATATTAGAAATATTTTAAATAGCTTAAATTAACATAATTTAATGTTCTTCAGAGTGATTCAATTTGAGGTGTAAGATTTGAATTTAATTAATAATAATAATAATTATCGTTATGAAAACACGTACTATCCAGAAGCGTTGAGTCTTAACAAAGCAAACTACTGCAACTATCCATAAACCTCATAAAACAACTTAAAATGCACCCAAAAGGCATACCGTCCAATAAGACATATATCGTTTAGAATATGTGACTACTACTGAAGTGAAATATAATTGGTACAATCACTGTTCATCGTACAAAACTACAATGGTAGCTGATTAATATCTCAGATCTCGACACTATTACACTTTTGGGAAACTTTGTAAAATAAGTGCACGCATAATAATTCAATGGCTAAAAAAACTGCATTCCGCAGTGCTCCGTGATTAATTTTCAATATAGACATTAAATAAAAATATAATAGTTCCATCATTCAAAAAAAAAACAATACAACAGTGCAACATTCAAATCGTACACTTTAAATTGGATTACTCTTTAGTTTGGTGATAGTATAATATAAAATATTTTATAAACAGAGATACACTATCTTTTGTAATCAATTATTAAACAATTCATATTCCAGTTTTTATTTACGATAGTTTGAATTTGTTTTTATTTTATCGACGATAATAGTAAATTTGCGGTTTTGATTAAAAGAAATGGCTCTCTGTTTATATAATATTTACACACTGTGGTTGGTGGTAATGTTGATAGTAATTATCATGTACAATGTTTTACAACGATAATTTCCTTGCATTCATTTCCTTAATCGCAATAACAATAATAGATTTAAGACAAACTAATAAAAATATCATCATAAATAAAGATGTAATTAGTATCACCACTCACTTCAAAACACATTAGTTTGCTGCGTCAATTCAAAACTATTCATAATTAAAATAATTACTAATCTGTTCATCGTTCAACATTCATTATCATGAAATAATATTTTCAACTAATCATGCCATACCATGTATATCTTCGAATTATGTATATAGAAAATATGATTATCTTTAAATTGGTTCCAGAAATATTTTAATTTATTTTGTAATTTTTTGAGTTACAATGAGTTATTTTTAGAGAACATTGAATTTAAATTAAAAACAATTGGAATTAAATAAATTAGCATATTTCTGTAATAATGAAATTAAATTGTCTTGGCTGCTAAAAAATTCATATCATTATTAAAAATCTCTTACACCAATCAATTTCTATCATTTTAATTAAATTATTTTCCACACGTAATCTCACAATTTTTGTAAATACTTTGTGGTTTTTGGTATTTTTTCTTTGGCTTCTTTTTTATTTATCTCTTTCTATGGCTTTATAAATATGTGTGTATATGTTTTGTGTGCACTACGTACAAACACCATCACTAAATTTAGTATTAACAGCAACATTAGATGATGCAGAAAGTCCAACCGTATCGGGAGGTGATAATACTGGTGGTGATCGTAAAGTATGGGATAATGAAGAAGGTGGTGTTGCATATTCATGGTCATTATTCCATTTTATATTTATCACAGCAACGCTTTATGTTATGATGACGTTAACAAATTGGTATCAGTAAGTATTTTGTTTCTTTTTTATTTAAATAAAAATTTAATTACTAATATATTTAGATTTATGAGTACAATATATTTGAAGCGCAGTTTAAAAGTGTTTACTATCTCGCAATAGTGCCACCCGCGACGACGTCTATCTAATTTTGCAGATAAACTGATAAATTACTCCGCGCATATAAGTATTTAACAATTCACCAATCAATTTGAAGAAGATGTTGCCTTTTTAATTTAATGTTTCGCTTGTATAAGAGTGAACCGCCCATATAGCTTTGTGTGTGGACACATTGCTTTTCTCTGAATATCATCGAATACCCTATTTTCAAAAATATATTCAAATTTTGATTTCATAATCGAACAATAATGATTGTTTTCACTATTAAAAATACAGGAAAAAAAATTGCTCTCATGCAAATACCGGGAACTGAACTATTACCCTCTGTTAATCCAATGACGTATATCGAATCACTAACCACTGGTACGTAAATATTTATGTCAATACCCGAAAACTTTGCAGTTATAATTGTAATGCAATAATTTATTGTTATGATTCACTGATAATACCAAATTAATTAAAAAAAAAAACCATTAACCGTATATTGTACTCACAAAAATAATGTATAGAAGATAGTAATTAAAAATTAATATTATCCTATAAAATTTAACAATTTAAATTTAAATATATATTTTAATTATTATTATTATTATTATTAGACCAAATTCATCACTTGAAACCTTAAATGCAAATGCAGCATCAATGTGGATTAAAATAATATCCTGTTGGTTATGTTTAGGATTATATATTTGGAGCTTAATTGCACCGATAGTATTACCAAATAGAGATTTTAGTTAAACTATCCGAATGCGTGTGTATTCACTAAATTAGTTATGTGTGGGATTAAACACACACGTAACGTAGTGTGAACCATTTGATTAATTTGATTTTAATTTCTCAGCATAAAAACTACTATATACTTACAATTAAATATATATATTGGAATATATTATTCATAAATAATTATTAATATTCTAATTTTAAATGTTTCCAATAACAATTTATATTTTTTTTTTTATATTATATTGTTTTGTTGTAAAATTATTAAATGTATAATTAAATATATAAGTATGTAATTTTAAGTTATTTTGAAAATATTAGAAAAGTAGTCGTTTTTTTTTTTTTTTAGAATTATTACATTGAAATTAGAAATAACTACCACTTCATTATTATTACTATTATTATTATTGTTATTATTATTCTATTTCGAACGAAACTCGTTAATGGTTCTTTTTCAAAATATGTGTAAATATAAAAAATTCGATAAAAAATTTGCATTTAATTATAATTATTTATAATATTTTTGAAAAATGCAATAAAAATGAAACTAATTTTTGTAAATGTTTGAGAATCTTGACTTAGAAACTATAAAAGCTTATTTATGTTTTAAGAAAACTGAATTTTTATTTTAATTTAAATATAAAGTGAATTGTGGCAAATAATAAAGTACATAATCCATTGCGACGCACGTTTGTCATAAAAATTAAAGCAAATTTGTGATTGAATAATTTTTAATTATTAATTGATTTCATTAATAAAAATTTAAATGATAAAAAGTCCTCTATTTTTTTTTTCTTAACGAAATTATTTATTTAAAAATAAACTAAACACAATAGTTAACAAAATTATTAAAAAAAAAAAAAAAAAAACGGGTGAAAAGAATATTTAACTAATTAATTGTTTTGATGTAAATTATATTTTTGAAGATGACGATGAATCGGATCCGGATGATTTTTTCTTCAAATTAATTCTTTGGATTGTAATTTGTTTACCTAATATTTCCATCATTTCAGCAACTGCCGGTCCTTCCTATAATATTATTATTTAAAAAGAAAAAACAATTATACAAAGAATAAAATTTTTATATAATACAATTTGTTTGTAATAGTTTATTGAAAGATTACGTTTCATATAAATACTATAAAATTGTATGGGAACTGGTAAGAATACGCAACGGCCTTAATGGGCAATTTAAGTCGTTTAAGACAACGGCGGTCAGATGAGCTGATGCCGACCTTCCTTTTAAACGAACGAAAATAATTAACGTCATACACCTAATCACAATGGTCAAAGGTAGTCTGGCACTTGAATACAAAACCCATCAATTTAAAATTATTTAAAAATAAAAATGCTTGATAATAGAGAAACTGTAATGTGTACATTAATTGAGGAATAAAGGATGAACGAAAAAGTACATCTGGACGAATGTGCTGCAAATCAGAACAGCGTACATCCGAATGGAAAATAATACCATCAAAATAAACACAAATGTTTGCGAAGCGACAAGCGTGATAGTAGCAGATGTCAGGGTTATGCGGATTAGTTTGAAGGGTTGCTACGCTATGTGATAGGGCATGATAGTATAAAAACTGACAGCTGGTTTAAATATATGTAACTAACTAACGCAACTCTATTAAAGCCAAATTGCTATAGTATTCACGAAGAACAAGTCAAAACACATATACTCCATAATGCTGAACAGTGCTAGAGGTGGGATATGGCAACAGGAAATTAAATATCAATGTATATCTATGGAGCAAATATTCCAAGGCAGTAGTAAACGAGGTCAAACGATCTTTGATGCAGATGTCGTGTCAGAAGAAACATGGAGATGTATTTCAGTATATTAAGGTATTTAGTTTCTACATTATCAGATTCAGAGGATTAGTCTGTGACTGTGTGGTAAGACTAAATGCATTTGGAACCATTATCAAAAATATCACTGTGTAATAGAAGAACAAACAGTTATTAAATCAAACGAAGAAGCAGATGTAATTGGTGATAGTGGATTACAACAACAACCAATAAAATAGAGATGTTAAAAAAAAATACTATTAAATAAAATAATATAAATTATTACTTACTTTTAAACCACTTAATAGTGAACGTAATGTTTTCATAAAATTATTAAATTTTAAATTATTTTTTTTTGAAAATTCCTTTAACATAATTTGTAATTCATGTTTTTGAAATGTATGAGTTTCTAATTCTTTCAATAATGATTCTTGTAATTCTATTTTATATTTATAAAAAATGATGAGAAGGATTAATTAAAAACTTAAATTAAAATTAAAAAATTATTGAAACGTTTCAAAATTTTTGATCACCTGTATTTAAATTATTTTCAACAGTTTCTTTGGGTAAAATCCATAAAAATGATAAATTTCCATCCACTAATTTATTTATTGATGTCAGACGTGTACTTGACCATTTTAAAATATTTTTTATGTGATTATGATCTAAATCTAATGCGCTTATGCTGAAAAATAAAATATATATGTAATAGCAATTGGGATATTGAGAGATTGATTCCATTTAATATTGGGGTGTCGAAATAAAATGATAATTATTATCAGTATTGTCTTGTGAACATAACACGTAATAGGTTTTTCATAGCCTAAAATAAACATACAAAGATATAAATTTAATACTTGCAAATTCCAGTAAATCATCTATTTTTAAATATACTTGATTCAGAATAGCAGCAATTGTAACTATATACAAACTTTTCGATTACGATTTACCTGTGAAAGGTTAATATCATCGCTTAAAGTTGGTTAGTAGCATGTTGTTGTTTCAGAAATTCGTATTATTCACTTTATATCCCAGAAAACACACAACAGTAGGGTAGTAAATGTTAAAGGCTTGCCAGCATAAATATATTATTTGATGATATGGCACTATTTAAGTTATCTTTCCAATCGCATGTAAACGATCAGATTGATTTGTCGTATCCAATAATATATTTGGGTTGCTGGACCATGCTGACAGTCCATCAAGACTTAAATATCCATCACATGCGAATAAAATGCAATAGCTTATCATAATCCATTATTACAAAATTTACTGTACTCTAAACAAATATTCGAAGATTATTTAAATTTTGGCAATATGCAAATTATCATGTGGGTATCAATACAGAAAATATCTGTGTAGAATGTTGAATTTAAATGTAACCACTGAAAACTATAATCTTTAACTTAATAGCAGTCCTTTAATACACACAAAAAATTCTCCAATTAGGAAAAGAGACAACAGACAAACACAAAACAACGAATGGAAAATAATTATAAAAAAATAATTATAACTACCTGTTTGGATAAACTTGCATAATTAATCGTTTAACTTCTGCAATTAATACATCACATTTTTGTGGATCATTAATATTTTCAATAATTTCCAAACGATTACATTCGTCTAATAGATCAGGATTAAGACGACTAGAATTTTCGTTAATTTTTTTCAAATCAAACTAAATATTTATATACATATTTTTTTTTTTTTATAAATAATTGTGATTGAAATTTTCTGTGCTAAATAATAATTTGCAGACAAAATTAATAATATTTAATAGTTACCATTTGTTGTAATTCATTCATTGAATAACTTTTAGGTTTTTGAAATTGTTGTTTGTCAAAACCGCCACCACTTTGTGTTATATAGTTGATTAAGGCTTGTGGAAAAATACCTTTATCTCTATATATTTTTAGTAAAATTAAAATTGTGTTAATTTTGGATAAATTATGTTAATTCTTTTCTTGTCTTAATTATACCTATAATAATCAATATTTATATTAGATTGTCGTTTACTTAATTTTGTTCCATCTGAATTTAATAATAATGGTAAATGTCCATATTTTGGTGGCACCCATCCAAATGCTCTATAGAAAAATTTTAAATCATATTATTATCGTTGTGTAATTAGTTAAAATTAATTATACTAAAACGTACTTATATAATAATAAATGTTTTGTTGTTGATATTTGCCATTCAACACCACGCAAAACATGTGTAATGTCCATTAGATGATCATCGACTACATTTGCAAAATGATACGTAGGATAACCATCCGATTTTATAATAACTGGATCACCTTCATTATCAGCAACATTATACACAATTTTACCATAAACTAAATCATTGAAATCATCAATATATGGATCTAATTTAAAACGGATACAAAATGTATCATGATTTGCTAGCTTTTCGGCTATTTGAATTGGTGTTAAATGACGACAACGATTATCATATTTTGGGATTTGTCGTGTTTTTAATGCATCTTTACGTAACAAATCTAAACGTCGTTCCGAACAGAAACAATAATATGCATTACCATTTTCTAATAATTTTTTAACTTCATTTCGATAAATATTCAAACGCTGTGATTGTATATATGGTCCATACTTATTATTAACATTATTATGATGTTGTGGACTTTCATCTGGTATAATACCAGCCCATTCTAAATCTTTGATTAATTTTTCTGTTGCACCATCTACCAAACGACTTTGATCTGTATCTTCAATACGTATAATAAATGTTCCATTATTTGATTTTGCAAATAAATAATTATAAAGTGCTGTACGTAAACCACCTAAATGTAAATGACCTAAAAACAATCATAGAAAAAAAAACCGATAAGATATAATTTATTGTTTGGTTGTTGATTGATGAAAAAACGTCATTCAACGATCATTTCAATAACAGAAAATGCGCATTATTATAATTTAATACAAAATATGATGGAATTGAACTTTATTTGTTATTGAAATTTTATCATTTATTTACTCTTTATTTTATGTTTCGAATGTGATAATGGTGTGTTAATTGTATTAATTGAATGCATAGAATTCCAAGGAATATGTGTGAACGAGTATTCGACAAGAATAATAAAAATGACATAGCCATTGAATACTGAATGACGATCCCAGAGTAGCTCTAGATACTTTTATATCTATTCATATTTGAATAACAACAAGATTTTAATGTCTACTACATACACATTAACCGAAAATAAATATTACAAATTGCAATATATTCTCGTAATAAATTTCATATCGTAATTATTAACAATAGAAATAACTATTTAACCACAGAAATCACTGGCCTGCAATTTATTTACCAGTATGATACCAAATTATATATTGTTAGCAAATCATAAAACAATATAAGTTGTCCAATTATCCAATTGTGATCAAATTTAAAAATATATTGTGTAATATAAAAATTTATTAAATAATTAATTAAAATAATTTATATCTATTACCGGTTGGACTTGGAGCAAATCTTACGCGTACTAATTCATTTGTGTTTGATGTTGCTGTATTTATAAAATCTGTATGACATAATCTTTTATTAATATATTTTTTATATTTAACAGAATATTTTATTATTTTATTTAAAAACAACATACTTTATGTTCTAAATAATTTAATTGTTTTTTTAATTTAGTTTATATATTTTTTTTATAATCTCAAAAAACAAACACACACTGAGAATGGGAATTGGAAACTTTAATCATCAACATCATCATCATCATATATAGATTGAATAAACGCAACATTTGACATTTGAGTTGATTCAGTTCTCATGACGTCAGTCATACCAAATTCAGCCAAACATTCAATGTAATTTTTTTATAAATGTTTGAATTAAACACTTTCTACGATATAATATAATAAATAATGTATTTACCGATTTAAAATAGTTTTTATGGCCTTCGTAGTTGGTACGAAAATACGTAATGATCCAATATTTAGCGTCTGCAGAACATTACACAGCCAAGCCATTAGCCAAATTAAAAAATTAATTCGCGCTGTATGTAATATGTGAAGAGTATCGAAAAATTTATCATTTGATTATCTTTACAGATGCTTTTATTCAATTTTTCTTATTTATTGGTGCAAATAGCGCCCAGAGCTAAGTTATAGCGACATTGTTATCCTCTGTGAATAGTATCCAACATCCGATATTTTCAAAATTATTTGCTTGTACTGTGATTTCATAAAAAAAACATATGATAATTCTGTAGAATTTTTAGTATTACTATACAAAGTACGTTAAAATTTCGGGAAATTAAATCGTCATCTCCGGATATATATTACATGTACATAGGAATTATACTCAGAAAGACTGCGTGATCTATGCGGTACTTCATCGCAATTACATAATAATAAATTAAATAATTGAATTTCAACTCATCGTTTAATATAAATCTTATTTTTATTATTAATAATATTAACATAACTTTACAAAATTATCAATTTTTTTCTAAAACACTGTTGTGGACACCGGCCGCACTGCCGTTTATTCATTAGCTTAATTTTTATTTATTTAGGAGCAAGATTCTTTAAACTATTATTAATTCAATTATTCTTATGAGTGTGAATCGTAAATGGTGTGGTGTGCAAGTGGACACATTGTTAATCTATGAATAGTGGCCAACACCATAAAATTCATATACCTTCAGTTTTTAATTCCGATTGGGTGAAAAATACTAAAATACTGACGGCGGCATTCACATAAGTGTTAATTATTTTGCAACTAATTTTATTGGAGATATTAATTCCTTGAAATTAAGTTTAATTTGTTGAAAATTTTTATTTCCGTCATCATCGCATACCGTTGTTATTTTATATTTTGCATGTAGGTTTTCATCGAAAACTAAAAATGAAATATAAATTAATTTATATAAATATTAAATGTAAAAAACAGCTACTGTAAATATAAATTGTTACCCATAATATTTATTACAAGATCTTTTGTAACATTATCCAATTCGTTAATTATGCCCACTATATTTTCACTGATGTGCAGTAAATCGTTATCAACAAAAAGCTGAAATAGAAAATAAAATCAAAATAATTAAAAACCAACTGAACATAAATCTGCATATAATATAAAATGCACATTTAATTAAAATAGCTCAAATGCCGACCGATTCCAATTGGTTATATCTAACTTTTGAATGCACATCAACAACAAAGTCGTGCGTTATATTTAAGTTAAAATAATTACCCTAAACGTAAGTAAATCGTTGATATCTGGCAATTCATATAAGGGATCGAATTTATAGTTGTCCAAGTATTTATTTAATTTTTCCAGTTGACTTAATGCATTGTCTTCCATAAAATTAATCTCGTTGAGATGACTGTCCGTGTCAATTACATCCAAAATATTATCATTATTTGAATTGTCTTCATTTACGATAGCATGTATAATTTTTGGTTGAATTTTATGTATCTCTATATCATTATTTATTTCGTCCGATTCATCTGCAGCTAATTGTAATTCTGAATCATTTATAGCAGGATATTCTAGCGAATGTGTAGACATATCAGAAGAACTATCCAATCTAAATCTAAAATCATTTTAAACGCACATAAATAATTATTTCAGATGAAAAAAATTGTGTGTACCTTTTGTGTGTATTTGTAGCGGCTGAATAGTTTCTAATATTTAATTCGTTATTAATTAATATTGAATTCTCTTCCGTTGTATCAAGAATTATATTATCATTAGTTTTAATTGGTTTTTTACGTTTTCGCTTTCGTTTTCGTTTTGACTTGTGTGGTTCAATCAGATATTCGCCATCTGCAACCTTAGCAGCAGCAGCATCATCATCAACCTCACCGATTATATTATCCGTAAGATTATTTATAGCAAGTTTATTATTTGTTTTCTCATTGTGTGTAAGTGAAGATGAATCAACTTTAAACAATTTGAATTTATTTCGCAATGGCTCAGCAGGAGGAGCAAGAGCAACTACATTATTTGTGTTGATCATAGATGCTGAACAAACATTTGAAACTATAGGTGAACTATTCGCGTTAATATTTGATACAATCGATGCAGAGGAGTTGAAGGTTAACAAAGAATTATGTTCTTGTTGCGAATGTGTTGTTACATTATCAATGTTTCTTAAAGGATGTGCACTAAACATTAACAGAAAATCGGTTATTATTATAAATACATTATTGTATTTTTATGCTAATTATTACTTACATTAAAATATCAGAATTTTCAATAACATTAATCGATTCATATGGTGGCAGAAATACTCCATCATTTGTTGTAAAATATATTTTTTCTAATTTAAATAAAATTCGTATGTGATTTTGAAGATGTCTTACAGTTTTCCACTGTTCTTGTAAAATCACGTAAGTCACCGATCGAACACCAACAAAAAAATTATGTAATAATATTTTGATACGCATAATATTATAATATATATTATATTTATTTAAAAAATCAAATTTATTTTCATGTTTATTTTATTTTATTTTGTTATAATAAAATGAATGTGAAAATGTTTATTTTGGTTTGTTTTCTTCTTTTTTTTTCAGGTTAAGAAATGAGAAAATGTAAAAACAACACCGGTCATAACACGAGTTTAATAGTAGCTGTCAAAAATAACTCAACGAACATATTTTCGTTCATAAATAATTCTGACGCATAGAAATAAGTTGTTTCGGTTCAAGAAATTTTTGATTCATTGGAAAAAAGTTGAATACCACTTTTTGCAATTAATGAAAAGTCGAAGGTTTACTTTTTATCTAATTCTTGAAAATTACTCGAAATAAAATCTGCAATATAATGAAGTGTGTACTGTATGAAGTTATATTATATAATGTTTATTAAGTAAAACAATATCGTTGAAATGTTAAGATCTTTAACTTTATAATATATAATCAACCGTTTTTAAATAAGAATTCAATTCGGAAGTTTCAAAAATAAACTCGTTTGTTTTGAAATATTTTGTTCTATTTAAAACTGAAATCTCATAATTATATGATCAACTTCATCACATTCGACTCACTAAACAGAAAACAACAATAAATTTATAATTAAATTACCTTTTTATATTTTGTTAAGGCAGAGATTTCATTTAAGATTCCATTACATATTTATCAATACATAGAATAAAAGCAATCATAATTGTGTAATTGTGCATAATTGTGTATGCATGAGAAATGAGAGTACAATTTATAGTATTCTGAATGAAAGGAATTTATATAAATTATTTTTTACATGTAAAATCGACGTGACGGAGTAAAAACTACTCTTGAAAATGGTTACTGAATAGGAAAGTTGTAACATTATCTTTGCGATAGTTGCAACATTGACGGTCTATTTTATTTTCGTTAAAAAAGTTTTAAAATGGAAAATGGAACTAAAATTCATTGGAATTGTATAGAACGTATCCATCAATTTTTGACAATCATTTTTTTGCAGACTTTACAGTCTTTTTTTATTTGTTATTTGTTTTGTTTTGTTTTTGCCTTTTTGTATTGCAAGTTTTGCAGCATAGGCTGGACGTAGTAGAGTACATAGTTCATATCTTTTACAAATATAATGAAAAAGCAAGAAAACAACTCAAAAAATAAAATATTATGGGCAAATTTAATAAAACCTAAACAAATTGATAATGATAAAATTAAGACAAATGTTAAAGAATGGCCAACATTATTAACAAATGATGATCAACACGTAAATGTGCAACAGCGTCAACAGCAGCCAAATTCTGAGCAAGAACATGAACGAAATTTTGAGAAATATGGACAAGGAAATAATAATAATGACTATACACAACTTACAATTAATTTCAATAATTTGGCATTAACTTCAAAAGCAAGTTCAAGTAATACAAATTATGAAAAAATAAATGATAATCGTTCAAGAGATGATATTATAAAAGAGCGTAAAGATAGAAAACAACAAAAAAAACATGAAAAACAAATGGAAAAATATGAAAATCAATTAATAAATTTACGTCAACCAAAAACGGATAAATTAAAAATAATTGATAATAAAACACATGAATTATATTTAAAAAATAAATCTAATAATTTACAAATTACAAATAATGAAATTACATTTAAAAGAAATGTATCATCACAGCATGCACAGGGACTGGTAGCTGAAAAATGTTTACCCGCCAAGAATATAACAAAGAAACAAAAAATTAAGCAATTAAAAAAACGAAATCTTATTGAAATAAATTTATCGGATTTATTATTTAAAAATATTAATAAAAATGCATCCATTAAAAAAGATACACTTTCTATGGACACATCAACAATATCCAAAATGATACTGCAAAAGAAAAAACTACCAACACAATTGAATAAAGGCAAAAAACGTGAAATACCAAAAAAGAAATCTATTTCACATTTAAAAAGAAATATTCTAAATTATAGAAAGGCTAGACAAAACCAACGGGATGAGGATTTGGAAGGAATACAATCGCTGGCAATCCATATTCAACCAAATTTTTGTTCAGAACATAACTTTAGTTCTAGTTTTATTTCCAATTTTACTGAAATAAATTTAAAAACAAATGAAATTCTTCCTTTGAAACATGAAAATCAATTAAATTCAAATAATACGGTAGTCAAACATTCCCGTAAATTTCGATCTTATTGTAATAATTTTATAACAACCGAGTTATGTGAATGTACCGAATTATTATTAAAAGATATATTTCGTTTTCAATTGCGTGCATACAATAAAAATGAGATAAAAGCTCGTGCTCATAAACGTTATGTTGTTGGATTTAAAGAAACTAAACGACAATTGGCAGCTGGTAAATTACGTTTATTGATTATAGCACCGGATTTAGAAAAATGTGATGTACCAGGTAATTATAACCATAATATAATTATAAAATATATTTGTTTAATCCATTCCTTTGAGTTGGAGCAAATAAACAAAATATAATTTGCAAATATGGACAAACAAATTGGAAATTATACAGTTGTTAACCTATATACTGAAATTTATTACATAAATATGTACTATTATTAATTTCATTGAATTATTATTATTATATTGCAGGTGGAATTGATGATTTAATTAATGATTTAAAAATTAAATGTGATGAATTTAATGTGCCATATGTTTTTTCGGTTAATCGACGTAAAATTGGTTATCTCCTGTTGAAAAAAGTACCAGTTAGTTGTGTTGGTGTTATTAGTTATGATGGTTGTGAAGATACAATTAAAATATTATTAAACCTAATTGATGAAGAACGTAATCGTTATTTAGAATGTATTTGAAATATTAATTAATTTTTCTAAAATAAGTATTAATTAATTAAATAATATAATAGATGTTATATATTTGTTATTACATATAATTAGATTAAAACAATTACTAAATTAATCTAGTTAATTTTGTATACAATATCATTTATATTAGGTAGGTATTTTCGAATTTTAATTAAATATTTAACATCGATTTATATTCAGAAATATAGTATGTGTTTGATAGGAGTGTGAGTCGTCTCATCATCGTCGTTGCACTATACAATTAGGCAATAAGAAACACTAAGCGTAGAATTTCTAGAAAAATGAATAAATACTATAACTTAAAATTTGTGAATTTTATAAAATCCAATTTGTTGTAAATTGAAATAGAATAAAATGCACAAATTAAAGTTATACATTTCATATAGATAACATCAAAAAATCCATAAACACTGGATAATGATGTATCAGTGGAAATTTAACTAACCACTTTATTGATGCAGTTATGGAAATTATTTTATTACGATCTGCACTTGATAATGTATTACAAAACTTAAATACTATACAATCCAATTATACAGTTTTATAGTTTTTTTTTTATATTTATGTGTAATTTATAGTACAATAAAAATAATGTCATGCCATAGGTAATTTTATACCCATTAAGTCACATAACTAATTGATATCAATTTACCATCCTCACCCTCACGCATTTAAATATGACACAAATATTATCATGGTCATCGGGTTATACATATACATTTGTTATTCGAAATAAATTTAATTAATTAACTTATTATCGATTAATAATATAAATGTTTATTGTTTATATAAAATGAAAAAAAATCGCTTTGACTTTTCATACTAAAATCATCCTAATTAAAAGTAATATATTTATATTTATGATATGATGATAAATTAAATTATTATAAACTAAATTACTAAAGTTATAGTTATTCAAACATTTAGTTAATTGTATGGACAATGTATTGAGGAATATTCAATTGAACAGAAAACAATATATGCGCAAGCTTCCCGAATAAGGAAGCTATTCATATAAAACCATTATAATTTTTATAATTAACCTCGGTCATTCCAAAATAGGGTAGAAGGGTAGGAGCTTAAAGTTTAATGGAATATATATATAGATAAAATGTTTACATGTATGATTAAGATTTTTTGTTGGAGAGAATATTTCGAACAGGAGTGTAAATATTTTTTTTTGAAATTAATTAATTTTAATTACCATTTTTCTAGTGCCAACAAACAACCACATCGTTAAACATTTGGTTGCGGTAATTTGTGAATAAAATTACAGTCAACATCATATTTTCAAAGATATTTGCTTTTTGATTCCATTTTGAACCAATAAATATAGTAATATTCAGTTCAGTAAAATCTTCAAGACCAATTTTTTCTCATATCTGTACCGGAAATTGAATTCGCAGCATTCTAATTACTAATCTAAAATATATCAAACATTAATTTTTCAAAGAAGAAATCGGTTACTATTTTAAGCTTCGATTTAATTGATATTATTAAATACATATATACAATATATTGAAAGATTTAAAATCGTTAATCAATATATAAAAGGATATCCTTTTGATTGTTTGATACTAATATTCTAATCTCATATTATGTATATACAAATAATGTTTATTAATTAATTGAAGAGTCATGCTATAGGTGTATAACTAAAAATTAATAATTTCCTTATAAAAATAAATGTTATATACAAAAGTTATTTAAATATTTAATGCATGCATTTCAAATTATCCATTAATAAATAAAATATTAAAATAATCACTTATTTTCTATTTAATATTTAATAATTTAATTATGTTGATTGGGTGCGTATTTTTTTGTCTATTGGTATATAAAAATATATATCCTCAATATTGTTCTTTCGTTATACGTAACATGAAATTATATTATTGTTTATATGAAATAAAATGTAGACTGTAACGTGTTTATACATGATATTATTTATTTATTTTATTGTACATAAAATACACACATAAAAAGAAAATCGAATTAATTAAATATCCATCGAAAATAATTGTAAATAAATATTATATAAAAATTAAAAGTTAAATTCAGTCGTTAATTTGTGATTGTATAGTAAACAAGTAATTGTCGGTTTTTAGTATTTGTTTTTATCACCAAATAATATGGCAACCATTAATAAAAATCAACAACAATTAAACTTAAAATCATCATTAAATATATTATTTTATGTATCGAAAATATTTGGTATAATAACATATTCATGGAATGAATATTATAATTCCAGAATATTTAAAGTATCTGTAATCGGTTTAATTTATTCAATTTTTAATCTAATACATAATTCCGTACAGTATCATTTTGCCACAATTCAATTTTCATTGGGCAATGAATCGGAAGCCGGCACATTAACAATTATAATTGGTATATTTATAATTTATATGGAACCAATAATGATGTGTGTTGATATTATTGCATCAATTATAAATCAAAAACATTTAATACATTGTTTGGATCGCATGCAAAAAGTTGATGATAAATTATTAAAAGAAAATATTACAATTGATTATTTAAAATTGAAACGATTTTCAATTAGATTAATTATATTAATAACAATATGTGAATTAACATTAGTATGTTTTAACTTCTTACAATTTCAAGATGTTACTGCAATTGAATCACTTTATTGGTTTGTTACATTTTTGCCAATGTATTTAAGTACATTATCCAAAATTTGGTTTATCATTTTGGTTTATAATGTTAAACAGAAATTTATAGCAATTAATGATTATTTTAATAATACTCGTATTATATTTTATGAACGTAAATGTAAATTACGTAAGAATAATGCTGCACAATCAAATAATAACCATAAAATTATTAATAATGTTATAAATAGTAAAATTTTGGAAGAAATTGAACATGTTGGTTATTTACACAAGGAAATTTATCCAAAACATTTAATTAAACGTACTGCAAAAATACAAAAGCGTGCATTTGAATTTCCATCGAAAACAAAAACTAATAATATTGATATTTTACATGTACGTCCAATTGATAATCCGAAAAAAGGTAATATATATTTTATATTTTAGTATACGATTATTAACTATAAGAAGTGAAACAGTATCTATACGTCCACTTTCAGTTTTAGTATCAAATTTCGTTTTTATGTTGAATGGAAAGGTTCTTAGAAATTGCAAATTTTGAAACAAATTTATATACAGATTTTATGTAGATACCCTACCCTAACTATTTTACCATATTTTAGTTATAAAAAATTGTCAAATTATTCAATTGGTCTCATTGAATGTATACCGTACACTTGTTCGGGCCGTAATGTGCCAGAAATTTAATAAAAATTGTTCATATGTGTAATTTCATTCAAATTTTCAAAATTCGTTGAAAAATAATCGAATTAATTTGGTCGGAATAAAATTGTCTAGGATTTACGTAAATATATGTCATTATCACATAATTACGCACCCTTTCTCAACTTAATCTCAATCATCATCAAGCCATGTTAGTGAAATTGACACGTACAGCAGGTATTATTTACTGTAGTCAAGTTGGTAAATTGTTCCGGCTTCGCAGATATATAATAATGTAACAATTCAATTTACAATTACTTTTCGATAGATGATTTATATTCAATTATTCTTATGAGTGAATCGTATACATACGATACATCGATATAAGTGTATATGGAGACATTTTCTGAATAGTGTCTTATCCAAGTCCGACTGTTTAATTGGATTTAGTATTGTAATACAATATCGAGTGCAAATCGTTATAAAATAATTTCTACAAATGCATCAGTAAGGAGGTTAGATTGGATTACTTTTATGAATGTAGTATATGAATTATTCGAAATATTCACTTTCGACGGGATACGTATACATAGTTAAATTTACGGTTTGGTACTGTCCATAATCATTTGTTATTATTCTGAAACTATATGAAAAACTCACATTTTAATTCATCATATGGAACAGCTTATACCAGTCAGTAAATATATTTTATGTACTATATAGTGGTTCGATAACAATTATAGCAGTATATTATTAAATTATATTGACAAAATTAAATTTTGCATACACATATTTTACACATATTCATTTTATTTACATTATTTTAGATAATGAAAAATATTTCTATAATGATAAGAATTTATCGGAATCACCAACGCCGCCATTAACACCTCCACAATCACCATCGTTTACACCACCGCCGGCATATTTTAATGCCGACGAATTTTTACCATTTACTGATAAAAAATTAGTTATCGATGACAAAATGGATAAGAAAATAACATTGTTGTGTCATTTACATGATGAAATTTGTGAAATTGGAAAAATTATAAATCAAATGTTTAGTTTTCAAATGTTATTGTTAATGGCATATGGTTTTATGTGTTTAACGGCTCAATTTTATTTTGTCTATTGTGGACTGGTAAAACAGGTAATGTCGTATAATATTTTCAAATTTTTTCCATATATAATATATCTTGCTTTTCTATTTATTCATTATCTAGACCATTCCGGAACTATTTCGTTCGGCTGAGGATTTAAGAATTTCCACATTTTATATTATTTATACAGGAGCAAAATGTGTTTTTGTAATTTATATGAGTTGGCAAACAAAAATTGATGCACAAAAAACTGGTATACAATTACACAAAGTTGCTAATGTTATCGATGAAGATCATTTCTATCAAACTGTTAATCATTTGTCGCTGAAATTATTAAATCATCAACTAAATTTTACAGCATGTGGATTCTTTGATCTGGATATGACAACACTTTATGCGGTAAACTATTATCAATAACATTTAATTATGAGAATAATTATGATAATAAATTTTATAATTTTAATTTATTGTGTAGATAACTGGAGCCATAACAAGTTATTTAATTATTTTAATACAATTTAATTTAGCCGCCCAACGTAATAGAAAATCAGTGAATTCGATATCTGTAAATAAAAACAATACAATGTTTAATTCAACAAGTATTCCAAACTAATTTTTTTTTTTTTAAATTTGATTAATTAATTGTTTTGGTTATATTCACGCACCAATCATTCACACCATATTTTCATATTTTATTTATTTTTTATATCTTTCGGTTTTTCTATACATAGTGTCCTTGTTTGAACTATATACGTTACTCACAGTATTGCATGTGGTTTTAATATTATTAATTGCTTTTTAATAAACATACTATAATTGGGGTCCTTTATCTTCACCCTTCCGATTAATCATAAACAGATTGATTGATCAAATATAAGCCAAGGCATACATTCAAAAAAGTCTCACTCGGGATATCAACCTATTATCTAACATTGTAGTTAAATTGGTAAATTACTTCGCAGCATATATGAGCATATAATAATTCATCGTAATTGGTCGGCGTAATTATGTTTCGATAGACGTTAATAATTCAATAATTATTATGGGTAAATTATATAAAAAGTCAACCTTTCACAATAATGTTATTCATGTTTTACTAGGCCAAATAATATAGTCAAGGTGGTTAATTAATCTGTGTGTGTTGGTATATAACAATTCATCAATTGATCTGTAATTATTAATTTTTATATAGTAAACTTTATTTATTTAATTATTTTTAAATACCTGAAACACAGGCCATGCTGTGTAAAAATGATACATTGTAATTCCAACCTTTGTCGACACACCTAACACAATATTTTCAAACATATTCGGTTTCATAAACGAACAATTAATAATTCTATTGTATAAAAATACTAAAAATATGTCCTCCTCACGTCAATAGCGGAAATTAAACTCACATCTTCCGGAATTGAATGGCATGATGCAGTTGTAATAACTATACACCACTGAATCGCAGCTAATATGTGTTTTCGTACTGAAAATTATTCATCAAAAAATGTGCTACTGAACCAATAACAATGTCTACACAATATTGGGTTTTTCAACCATATAAGTATATAATATATAGTAATGAAAACATCTATCGAAAGATATATAATTGCAAACCAACTAATGAATTATTATACGTATGCTTCCATACGAAGTAATTTGCCGACTTGCCTATTTGCCTTAAAGAAGTTTTAACACTATTATGGAATGTTGGGTGGTTTGGCGGCGTCTGTATTGAATATTAATATAGATATAGTACACTTGTTAGTGAGTGTATGATTATAGGGCAATTGCACAATTGACCAAAAGGCTTTCTAGTGAAAGTACTAAGTTATCTAGTACGCATCATTTCAATCTACCATACACTGCTCGATAGCAAATATGTTCACCTTTCTCTGCACTACACATTTCTCGATTTATGGTCGAATTTATATTATTCTTAGCAGTTTTAGATTTATTTGCAATTTAATAACCACATAAAAATAAATCCCCGAAGCTATAAAATAATCTTGTGGAGTTCAATGTAATAGTTCACCACAATAATAAAGTGCCAGAGCCTAATCAATTTTGGGAAGAGAGTCTTTCAATTGTGTGATTATTCTGGGTGCATGGTGTGGTTCGTCATCCTATTGAAATCGTATCACGTCTATACTCCAGCGATTTGTTTATCGATTGTTCTGTTAAAAAAATAAAATAATATAATTACAATAAAATTTTGAGCAGTAAAAATTGGAAAATTGTATACGATCAATTGGACAGTCCATCCGTCCTCAATGAAGGAACAGCCGCACATTAGATTATTTATACAGACAGATTTGTAATACATATATTAATTAAAATCATATTATTTATTATTGTTTTGTTTTATTTTTTTTTTATAAGCCATATTTAATTTTCTTTTTATTTATCGCATAATATTGTACACAGAATTTTTGGAATTTGTATTTTAATAATATTTTAATAATAATAAAATTATATTATATTATGTGATAATATAAATAATAATAAATCTTATAAATAATAATATTTTGTATATATTTTGAAATTTTAAAAAAAAAAAAGAAAATTATTAAATGATTATAAAATGATGATGTAAATTAAATATTAAAATTATATAATACGAAAAAATACATACCGTAGGTAAATAAATTAATTTTATTAAAATTTTATTTACGGAATATATAGAATAATATAATATAATATTGCTTTAATAAAAATTAAAATTAAATTTAATTAAACATAATATAATACATAATTAATACAATAATATAAATTAATTAAATGAAATAAATTTATTAAATAAAGAATATTTATATAATATATGTGTGTGTGTGTGTGTGTGTGTATTAATTTATTAATATATATATTATTTAATTTTTTTTTTCTTTATTAAAAATAAAATATAATATAAAATGTTGCACATTCATGTTCGCATTAATTAAACGGTGTAATAATTTATTAATTTATTTTTACCAATTTAATTTTTTTTTTTCTTTTAATATGAAAACATTAAAAAATAAAAATGCATTAATTTTGATAACGTAAAAACAATGCGATGTTAATTTATAAATTTTTTATTACGACAAATGCATTATAATAATATAGATATATTTTATTTTGATTAATATATATAAGCATAAATGTTATATGTAAATATTATTTAATAAAGTTATTTTTTAATTAGCATTAATGCTTATAATGTTATTTTGTTTGTTTGTTTTTTTTGTTTTTTTTTATCATATTTAGTAATAATAATATTTATTTAAAATAATAAAACTGGTAAAATTCAGTAAAATTACGTACAAAAAGCACGCGATGTTCTATTTTATTTAACACACATGAAATTAAATTAAAAATTCATATATAAACGGATGAAGATAATTTATTATTATTAGTATTATCTTTTTTTTTTTTTTTCATTCATTTCATTTTATTTTTTATAAATAAAATAATAAATAATTATAATATGTTTATGTTTATTGGATTATTTATTTATTATTTATATAAATATATTATAGATATATGTTGAATAAAATGGAATAAAGATTAAAATTATGTGTAGATTTTCATTTTCCTTTTTTTATTTTATAAATAAATCATCAAAAAAGTTATAGCTGTTGTTGTTGTAATTTCTGTAAAGATAATAATAATAATTGATTTTAATTTTAACTCAAACAGTTAATATTTTAATTGTACAACAATTAAAAAACAAAAATGTTCATAAAAAAAATATATTATTAATATATCTATTTCATTTTTCTACTATTGTTAAATTGTTATTGCATTTTTAGTTCAATTTCATTCCATTCTTATTAAAATTCCGTTCGTTGATTTATCGTTCAATTCATTCAATTCAATTGTAATTTTTTTGTTTTGTCTCGTTTTTGTTGTGCGTGCACGGTGTAAGGTCATCAACAATTGTAATTGCACAGTGTCTTTGTCTTTGTGTTGTGCTGTCGCCGCAATGGTTAGTCGACATATTGTAATAGTAATAAAATTGAATAGACGTGAATATTTTTACATTTTTTTTTTTTTGGTTTTTTTATTTTGTTAAAATTGTGTGTGAAATGATTGCTTTTACCGGCGTCATTGCAAAGTTTTTATTTTATTAAATATTAAATCCATACTTTGTAATTGTTTATATTAATAATAAATAGATGTTAAAGCTGTGCAAACTATATTACCAAATTATTTAAGAAAGCAACATCCCGGCAAGAAATTAAAAAAAAATGGTGATGTTCTTCATGTTTGCTGTTCACAGTCAGTCACACAGGTAATTAATTTCTTAATATGTTTTTTTTTTTCTTAATTATATTATTATTTTTCACCTAATTTATTGTTATAATATAATAAATTAATATAATCGATTTATTTATTTAAGTTTAGCGTAAGATTTATTAATTAATATTTATAATTCCTATGGGAAAAAAAATAAGAGAAAAAAACAACAACAAAAAAAAAAAAAAAAGAAATCTGTAAAAACAAATGAACATTTTTTATATGGGTTTTTTTTTTTACGGTTTAAAATAAAACAAAAATTATTTAGCTCTGGTATAACCCAATATTAAATATTATATATTAAAAAAATTTGAATTATAGCAAGTGTATTTAGTATCCCGTTAAAAATTATTTGCTGTGTAAATGATTTCTTTAAAAAAAAAAAAAAAAAAAAAAAAACGGACAGATATTTTTTCTTCGCTTGTGCGTGGTTGTTGAAATTATTTGCTGTTTTTTTTTCTTGTTAATTTTTATCTGTAATTTTGCCAACATATTTTATCGTTTTGTTTTCTGCATTTATGGTAGTTTTTTGTGTGAATGTTTTTTTGTTTTTGTGACTGTTCGATAATAGTACTGTATTATTAAATTACAATTTATTGCATTATCAATATTCCTTTAAAAAGAAATATTTTTTTTTTTATGATCAGACAATTCAGACACGACACAATTAATAATAATTAATAATTATATTTGTGTGAATTGATATAACATATACGATTGTGTACTTATGCACTTATAGCATTACTACATTTAAATTGATGTGAATACCATACCGTCTTATTCGAAATGCAGACTAAAGTATTTGGGGAATACGCAATCAATTCTTCCGTATATAATGAATGTTAATCATAAATACGAAATGTCTATGCAGGTTTCATATCGGAATAACCATACATGTCTGTTATTGAACATAATTTAATTATATGTTGCAATTTTAGTCAATGTTTGGACACTCGTATAATTTAATATATATAAATATATAAAGCTAAAATAAAGTAAATAAATACCAAATTTTCTATTCCGTTAAAATCGACTATACCATTAGTCATTCTTTGGATCTTTACGTTCTTCTGGGACATCACCTGTATAGATAGATATATCATATAAAAAACACAAAAAATTATTAACAAATTATTAAAATTTAGTTTTTAAGTAATTATACTTATTTTAGTGTTCGTGTACGTTTACGTTTTAAATAAATTATTGTGTATATATTTGTTTTAGAAAAAGAAAGCATATATAAAAGCTTTGAAAAGCTTATATTGTGTAATTATTTTTATAATATACATTTTATGTTAATTTTGAATAATATTATACTTATTCCAAATTTTAACTTATTCGATTTTATTTATTTAATCTAAGGAAATTACAAAATTTACCAATATATGATTAGTTAAAAATAACTTTTTAGCAAGAGTACTTTATTTTTCTTTGAGAATTACATAATAAATTCTCTAAATTACATTGTTTATAAAGTTAGATTTAAAAATGTTAATTAATTAATTTTATTTTAATTGCTGCTGTTGATCAGAATTAAACGCATAGTTTAAAATTTGTTTCTCTTCTTTATTATCGCGCAGAAATTAAAAATATTATCATAAGCTAAAAAGGGATAATGATTTTATTAAATAATCCAGCAGACTCCTGTATATTTTTTTATATTTATATAATTTACAATATTTCAACAACAATAACAATTTTAAATTAATCTTTATAATGTTTTAATGTACATATTTGCGGATAAGAGGAAATACAATATATTTAAATATGCATATGCTAATTAATAGAGAATAAGTTCAATTTGCAATTATTAAAAAAATTTCCAAAGGTATAATGCAATGAATTCACTCACTTTACACAGATTTCAAATATATGTACATCCAATTTGGGCTAATTTTTATATATAACAAATTGGATGTTATTTTTGTGTACTCATACTACTTATACTATTCTGTTATTGTTACTATATCCTACGAATATATTACTAAATTTTTTAAAATATTTATATTTCTGAAAATTCTATATTATCAAACTTTTTAATACTATATATAGTATTGTATATATAAATGTGTTTTATGTATTTATGTACATTTTTATTTCCAACTATACATGTGTGTGTAAAACTATATTTATTTATAATTTCTATAAAATTTGATTAAATCACATACTTTATTATAACCGAAAATTTAAAATTTTGTTCCGTATAATTACGCTATATATTGTTTGTGAGTCAAAAATATAATTTAACAACGTATTATTATAACTATAAATATACCATATATTGTATAAATTAGAATAAATTGTGTATATATTTAGAAGCAGGCTAGAGAGCGAGCACGGCTAAGAAAGGAAAAAATTAAACAATTCTATTAAAAGTTATTCGAATCGTGTATAAAAAGCCTTTAAAAAGCTTTTCACTTACCTTTTGATTATTATAGCATATACAATTAAAAATCTCACCATCACATCACCCCACACCCACGCATTCATATATCAACACTTTATCACACTAAAATTATTTGGATACTAAATGATAGAATAATGAACATGCGTACAAAACACAATAACTTAAAATAACTTAATAATGTAAAAACAAAAATTAATAAATAATAATAAATAATATTAAATAAATAAATAAATTATAAAATCATAAAATTATATGGAATTAAAAATAATAGTAAAAATTAAAATAAAATAATAAAACTAAAACTAAATTTAAGAAGCCGCGGCCATAATCTTAATATTACAAATTTTATTATTATTTTATTTTCTATAAATTTTGAGCTCTCTCTCTAAATTTGCATTTGATAATTGGGAAATTATTTTTTTTGGATAAATATGTTACATAACCAAAATTATATATATGAGATTAATTATTAAACATAAAATATATTTATATATATATAAAAAATAGGTATACAATTAATAATAAATTTATACTATAATAATAATAATAATAATAATAATAATAATAATAGAGGAATAGATGTGTATTTATATAAATTATAATTATTTTAAATTCTACTACCTTTTTTTCTTGGTAAAGTATCAGTTTTGTCATAATCTGTATCGAATATTTCGAAAAATTCATATGGTTTATCACCGTCTTTGGTTCGTGTCCGATAAACTGAAGTTTTTAATGATGTTAATTCATCACCATCACCACTGCCACTACCACCATATTGTATAGTTGTTGCTGTCGTCGATGATGTAGATGATGAACTTGCTTGATACATGTCCATGGAATAATTACTAGTGCCATCCAATGTATCAATTAATGTATTTGAACCACAACTTGTCATACTGCCAGACATTTGTGAATCACTTTCATTTTGATACGTTGCGTTTGTAGCAGCTGTTGAACTACTTCTATCTAAACTTTCTGTACTTGTTAACAGTAATTCTGGTTCGGATTGTATTATATTTAATGAATCGGTTGATATATCTTTTGTAATAGTAGAACTTGTTCCTGCACCTAGATCAAATGAAATTGTTTTCGATGTTGTCGATGTAATTGTTTTAGTCGATATAGTTTGATTTCCCGATGTACTAACTGTTGTATGCACATCAAATTTGACTTTGCCACTATCAATTGAATCACGATCAAATCTTGTAGCATGTTCCATAATAGCATATTGTTTTTCAATTGAATCAACTGTATTATCATCACCAACTGAATCACGATCACATAATTGTTCAATTGAATCAGCTTCGGATTTTGATGATGATTTTTCTTTTGATATTTCAATCGAATCCATGCTACTTGTCATGATATCGCCTACACTTTTACTAATGTCCAAACTATCGTTGCTACCATGATGTGATGTATCTTTACCATATGTTGTTTTTTGTTGTTTACTATAACTACCACCACCAGTTCCACCACTAATACTAGCACCACCAGTAATAGCAGTAGCGCCAGTACCAATTTCTAAACTATCTGATGAAATTTCCATTAAATTTGATGATAAATCATCATCATCGTCACATTTTTGTTTTATAAAATTATCAATTGGTTTTTGTGTTGATATTCCTGATAGAAATGGTACTGATCCTGTTCCTCCACTACTGGTTGCAGTTGTCGTCGTTGTAATTATTCTTTCTTCAATAATTTTTGTTTTTCCATCACCAGCAGCAGAACCATTATCTTTGGTTATTTTTGTTGTTACTGTTCTAATTATATTGCCTCCAGCAACACCACCACTAATATTTGTTTTTATTATTTGTGATCTATCTGATTCACCAACTCTATTAAGTTTATTACCTTTATCTGATTTATCAGATTTATTAGACTTATTTGATTCGTCCGATCGTGATAATAATAATGCAGCTTCTTCTTTAGCCTTAATTTCAATTAAATGTGCTTCGAGACATGCGTTTTCTAAACCCTCAAATTCTTTTAAACTTGATAATGAGATATCATCACCGGGTCCACTACGTGCTACATGACGTTTAGGATAACTACCATTACTTAATGAATCTTGTGATCCTTGATGAAATTTGCGATTTTCTAATGAAATTGCTTGTTCCAAACTTTCAAATTCTTGTAAACTACTCACCGATACATCATCATGTTCCTTAGCATAATATCGTCTGGCGGCCATCGCATCATAATCTGGCGTTGAGCTGGAATACGACGAATCCTTAAAACTACTGATGCGACTGCTACCAACTTCAAAATCGGTATCTTCTTCTTTTATATCTTCCAATATACCACGTTCCATATCATATGGATAGCGTAAATTTTGTGCTTGATCAGCCAATTGCATTTCAACCCATTTACGACTTGAATCAATCGATCCATTAGTACTATCGCCCGTTGAATCTCCACCGCTACCACCACCTTGTGGTGGACTTTCTTCAAATTCAAAACCTAAATCATTTCGTCCGCGTTGTTGATAAACTATAGATCCTTCATTTGTTGCCGCCGGTGCTGATTTTACCAATATTGTTTCGACTTCTTCATCATGTTTTTTAACATATTTTAAATGTTTAATACTAACACTTTTACCTTCTGCATCAAATTCATTCGCTTCTTTTGCAACCTCCTCAATTATAACAAATTCATCGGCAATATCTGGTTGTTCAAGCATTTCAAATGAATCGCTGGTCGGCGATTCACCACCTTTTTCATCATCATCAAATTCAAATTTTGTTGTCATATCAGCAACTTTTGCTTTATATTGTTTTTCAATCATATCTTGATATTCCTCTTCAGTTACTTTAATAACTGATTCTCGCGCATATTGTACAGGCGATTGTACGCTTTTTGGTTCTGATTTTTCTAAAATTATTGCTTCACCTTTTGGCTCAACAAACTGTTTGGTTACTTTAGTTTCCAATTCCATATATTTCGTTGGATCATCGGTAATTTTAATATCTGGTATATTTGAATAATCTTGCATATTCTGTGATGGACTTACTTGACTTTTGCGTAAACATTGTTGTTCTATTGCCGGATCCAATTCTATTTCGGCAGCAACATCTTCAACAATTGTTTCAATAGATGGTATTGATTTTTTACGTTCTAATGTTTCTGTATTTACTTCAACAATTTTTTCAATAATATTTTTTTTACCTCGTAAGTCACGTTGTTTTGTTGGCTGTTTAAATGAACGTGAATATTCTGTTTCATAACGATCATAATCTGAATCAGATTCACTACCACCTTTTTTTTCATCACCACTATAATCTTTTTGTGATAATGGTTCATTTTCATTGAAATGATCATCATTATCATCATGTATAATCATTTCATCATCTAATGAAAAATCAGATGATGATGGCGGTTGTTCTTTTGACGTTGTTGTTGTTGTTGGTGTTGTTATCGGTGTTGTTGTTGCTGGTGGTGGTGGAGGTGCAACTGTTGGTTTTACAACAGTTTCTAATCCTTTTAAAAATGTTGTACTGTCTGTTCGTTTATGTCCTTTTGACTTTTTATTATTAATTTGATCATTCATTGAATCCGCACCAAATTGAATGATGTCGCCAATAGTAGATGGTGGTGCCGTTGTTGTTGTTGTTGTTATTTGCGTATTAACGGAATTTATATCACCGTCTTGTACAATACTAGTTGTCATAATTAAATTATCAATACGTTCCATAGATGTTAAACTACATGGTTCTTCAAATGATGTAGCCGCAGTAATTATATCATCACGTAACATTGATTTTAATTCATAACTACCAATTAATGAACTACCAAATGAACTAGCCATATCTTCCGATAATTGTTGTTGATTTAATTCAACCACAGTATCAACATTTGATTGACTTGACAGACTCATTGATAAAACACTTCCACAATCCTCAAGACTAGTTCCAATTTTACTTTCGTCATAGCTTGATCCAAATTTATCATCTGCTGATGTTCCATCAAAACTATACTTTTTGTCATCATTATACGTATCATCTTTACTATCTCTTTTCGTTGTATCGAATGACTCTAATGAAATAGGCTTTGATTCTTGTTGAAAAATCATTTCTTGTGACCGTTTCATACATGAACTGATCGGTTCTGATTCGTTATTATAATCCTCTAATAATATACCGCTGCATGCTTCTAAACTTGATAATTTTAATTCATTATCATCCATATCAAAATGGCTATCACTATGTGTCGTATCACATGGTAAATCAATGTCCATTGTTGATGGTACCAATGTTTCAGACGCTTCAGATATTTCAATACTGCCTAAATGTCCAGAACTTTCTGAATCAAAACTTTTCATACTTTCGTGACTACTTAATGTTTGTCCACTACTACTGCTATTATCAATAGTACCTTGTGCAGTATAAAAATCAGATGTAATTGTAGTAGTGGTAGTAGTAGTAGTAGTATTTGTAGAACCCATTGATTCTCCTCCTTTACGTCCGAAACCATTTTTACTACCTATTGATGGTAATAATGATGATGCATCTTGTGCCGTTTGATACTCCGATGAATTACCAAATGTTAATAAATTTTCAACATCTGATGACAATGGACGACTATTGTCAGTTTTTTCAAAACTTTCATAATAACTATTCGAACTGGCTGAATAATTATCGGGATCAGTTGCTGACCAACGATTTGTTGATTTTACTTTTATTGATGATGACGATGATGTTGTATCTTGTTTCGGTGATGTTATTATTGGTTCTTCTGTGTGTTGTTGTTCCTTAGATTTAATAACATTTTTTTCTGGTGATTCTTCTTGATGCGATTCTAATTGTGGTGGATATCTAATGTTTGGTAATATTTTAAATTCAAATTCAGATGGTGATTGTTTAATGTGACGTCCATCTTGAACCACTTCAATTAAATCTTCTTGCACAGCATCTAATGATTCTTTCACCTCAGCAAATGTTTTTTCAACAATTGATTGATCAATTTTTGTAGTTGTAGTAGTAGTTGTACTTGCAAATGATGTACTAATTGCTGTCACAGTAGAACTACCAAAACTGTCATTAATTTTATTCCAATCACTTTGCACGGCTGTCATTTCTTGTACGTCAGCTATAATTGTAGCTGATTTCATTAATTGTGGTTGTAATTTCGATGCAATTATTGTATCATCTTGTATTTCTATTGATTTTTCATATTCAGTTGCACTTTTATATGGTTGTATGGGTGAATGTACAACGGCTGCTTTTTGTGGCCTGGGTGGAAAATCTTCCATTGCTTCAATTAAATAATGATCATCCTCTAATTTCTTTACACAACTTGTTTTTTCTAAATATTCGGTTTCACTTTTATCTAATTTTAAATTTAAATCTTGTTGTAATTTATGATCTTCACTTGGCATTCGATCAAATTTTAAATTTAACGTTAATTCGGCTTTGTATTCAGATGGAGTTTTTTCGGATAATGTTTTATCTGCTTCTAAATCAGATGATGAGGGAGTTTTCTTTATAATATCAACACTACTTTCACCAATATAAAAACTTGCCAATACCGGTGATGTACTTTTACGATCATCATTAATTTCTTCTTTTTCGCATGTTATTATTTCTTCCATTTTAATTATATCAATATCTGATTTATTACGTTCACTTAATGTTAATGGATAACTTTCATCATCTAATTTCTCTTCACATACATCAATTGAATCGTCTTCATCTTTTGATAATAATAAAATTTCATTTTTAGAATCAGTTTTCATTAAACTACTGCTTGTTTCTGAATATTCAACTTGTTGTTCAGATGATATTTTTGATGATGATGTTGTTTGACTTAAATCTTCATCAAATTTTCCAGTACCGGTTAATATTATTGTAGCGGATGTAGTTGTTGGTATCGATGTTATTGGCGTAATAATTTGTGATGTTCGTGGTTTTGGTATCGGCATAATTGATTCATCAATATTGGTACTATCGCTACTAGCACCTGCAATCATTTGCTTTGTTGTATCTAAATTTTCCCAGAATTTTTTTGTTTCGGTATAATCACCAGAACTTCTATCACCAATATTATCTTTATGTTTTACATCATCATCACTCTCAATACACTCTATACTACTATCAGCCTGTTGAAATGCTACATCTTTCGTTGTAGTTGTGGTTAAAGTACTAATTTCGGTAGTTGTTATACTAGCAACATTACTAGCTATGGGTTTTGTTAATCGAGGTGTTGGTTTTGGTATGATTTCGAAGGTTTGGGTGCTATGAATTCCTGGCTCTATAAAAATGAAAAAGCGATGAAAATGAATGTTAGAGGAATACAGTTTTGTTATAGTTTATATATTATAATATTTCGAATTTTAGTTTCAATGATTATTATATTTTTGATATTCTATGATGACCATATTAAAATCAAATAGTATCCTAATTTTATTATTATCTATGAAAGAGTGTTGGACTATATGTAAGTGAAATTCACTTCAGAATTAAATTCTGTAAAAATGAAATGTATGATACTTTATATAATTTAAATTTGAAAATTGACTGTATAGTGAAGATCATACAAAGTTATATTGTTTCGTATTCCGTCCAAATGAGACTTGAGTTTGAATCATAAGCATAAAATTATATATGAATGAAACATAAGCTCTACAATTAAAATTTCATAATTCATAAATAAATAATTATTATTATTATTGAATCCATAAAGTTATATAGAGAAATTAGTTTATATTTGGGTAATAATTGCTATTCAATCAGGTTCAAATATTTAGCTTTAATTATTACAGTCCGTTTATATTCGAATTATTTATAAATAAAGTAAACATTTTGTTTTCTTAAAACATATGCATAACTTTAGTATTAAAAAAATTAATACAACGACTTCATTTGATTAGTGTGGATTTCGAAATGCAAATAATTGAAATTAAAATGTATATATGATTATGTTATCTTGACGATTATTAATGAATAAATGATTGATAATGATATATGATATTTTAAAAATAAAAATTAATTTACATATGTACGTATTTAATTAAGCTTTTTGCTCGAGAAAATAATAAATTAAAACAAAATTAGACTTACCATATTGAAAAAAATTCAATAATTTAAAACCAATTCATTCATTGAAACTTAAATCAATATGTGTTTTTTTTTTTTTTCAATAAATTTTCATAATAAACCTTACATAAATATACAGTGTGTCCATGAGTGTGGTGCGATACCGCAAAGGGATGATGGGGAACATAATTCTAAGTCGATAATAAAAACAAATTGATTTGGCTTATGTTTTCAACATAAGTCTTTCAGAATTTATTTCGGTATAGTCTTATCGCAAAGTACCTATTAACTTCAAAAATATATTTGGTAAGACCAGAAAATTTATATACCATATACAGCGACTTTGTAGAGAATAAAATTCTTAATCTTAACACGAGTAAATTGAAGAATTGTCATCGCTACAATTTAACATAAAGTTTTGACATTTGTCTTATAGTAATTAATTAGAATAATTAGAATAATGTTCCCCATATCATCATCTTGAAGCATCGCCGCACTGCACTCGTGGACTCCATGTACACATAAATGATTAAATTAAATAAATAATTAATTAAAACTTAATTTAATTTAAAATTTTACAAAGAAAATCATATGAAAATAAGCATGCTGTTGTGTGAGAATAATAAATGTATTTTTTTTATTTTTATTTTACGTTTGTTTTGTATATTTGAGAGAAAAAAAAAATTAATGGTGATTTAAAAATATTGTTATAAATTTATATCCTTTTTTTCTTAATTAATTTCAATTTTATATTGCTAACTTTTTTGTTATAATTTCTATTTTTCTTTTATTAAACATTGTTTTATATTATTTTTATGAAATTAATTAATTAAATTTATTTTGGCGTTGTTTCTCAAAAGTTATTTTATATATAATTATCAAATTTTGAGCTCAAAATTTATTTCTTTATTTTTATGGTATATCGAAAAAAGATAAACGTTACGAAAACATTATTCGCATAAAATAAATGTAAAAATAAAGAAAAGAAAAATAAATAAATAAATAAAATAATAACAAAAAAAAAAAAAAAAATAAAAACTAAAATAATATTCAAAAATAAATTATAATAAAGGAACCTTCAAACAACAATCACCTTTTAAAAAATCTTGTAAATCATTATCTGGTGTGCTCAAACCTAAATCAGCGGTTGTAGTACCCGAAACACTTTCATCCCAACTGATTTTTGAAAAATCACTTTGTAAATTGTTAACATCATCTTTACTATTGATGTTTGCCATTATAGCCATATCAAATTCATTTTGATATTGATCATTATTATCATGATCAAAATCAATGTCTAATACTTGAGATGAGAGTCTTTCAAATTTTCGTTCGATTCGTTCATATTTTTTATCATTATTATGTATTAATTTGGGTTTAGTGTTATCCGTGTCAAAATTACTACTACTACACATATTATAATTATTATTACTATTATTATTTGTATTATTAACAACATCTAAGAAATTATCATCCGGTACGCTTAAATTATCATCAAATGATTTTCCCGACATTGATTCAATAGTAGGTGATTTAATTAAATCTATACCATTTAGATCACATGTAATTGCAAAATGCTCACTTTCTGAACGTAATGTGTCTGATGTATATTGCTGTTGTTGTTGTTGTTGTTGTTGTTGTTGCGAATTTATAATGATAATACTCTGCTCTAGCACACTATCAACTAAATTTATGGCTTCATTACGTATAAAATTATTGTAATCCACTATTCCTGAAATGAAAAATTTCAAGCATACATTCATGATAAAATGAAGGTTGTTTTTGTTAATGTGGGGGCGGGTTGAGGGTTCAATTTTTTTATTATTTTTAATCTTCATACAATACAATATGGAATTTATATATGGCATATTAAAAATAAAATGCTTTCGAAAAAAATGAGGCAGGAATGAATTAATATTTTTAAAAACATCTATATAATAATATGAAGTAAATCAACAAATATTTAATAAATATTGTATATACATATAAAAAATATTAATGTGCATTAAATTTTGGTTCAATTGCTGCTGCACTGCAAATATAATTAACACATATTATTTAATTGCCAATAAAAAAATTTTGATGAAAAAAATTAAATAAGCATATAATAATGATTAATAAACTAAATGAACAAAATAATGGCAAAATTGTTAGTGTGTCTCTTTTTTTTATGATAAACATAATGATTCGCATGGAAAATGTTTGGTCAGAAGTTATCATTTGTGATTTTAATGAGTATATTTTAAAACATTTTTGTATTTGTAAAAATTGGTATGAGAATTTATTTCAACGCTACACCGCAATAATATTAAATTAATGGAGTAATTTATCACAATTTGTGGAAAAAAATTAAAGATAATCATGGTAATGGCCTTCTAAAGTTAACATACATGACAAATAACTGGACCAGTAGATACAGAAGCCGAAACTGATCAATATAGATGACCCTTTGTCTTGCTACAGCACAAACTAGACGGACACATATTTTATATATAAATTATCGCATGGAAAATTTGTGTAGTAGTTACAAATGAAAAGTGTTGTGTGAGTAAACATATTTAATTTCTTACAGTCTCCAACGTAGATGTGTGTAATATTTGACTAGCAATGATTACATGACATTTTTATATATTTAAGTAAAATATTCATATTTCATTTCAGCTTATTACGACTTCTTATTTTATTCACCTTAAAACTTATGTCTCATTCACTTTATAACAAATGATATATGGCCTTTTAGAAATATTAGAAAAAAATAATTAAATTATAATGAGAAATTCAATTTATTAACAATTATTTTTTTTCCTAATTTGTTACAATTAATTCCTTTTTTTTTTATTAATTTTTCCATCCGATTTTCATTTCAAAGATCACAGTACGACTGAATTATTTAATGAATTAAATATTTATAAAATTTTCTTCTAAAATTTTTTCACATATAAGCATTTTAAAACGATAGGCAGTTAAAAGTGAATGTTATTAACACAATAATAAAAATCTTTCGTGATAATTTTTCAATTAAATAATAAGTGGAAATTATTGAAGTACCCATATCTATACGATCAATAGCACATTTAATTTGGCATTGTAAAATTAAAACTATTTCCAATTCAATTCTGACCAATCATTGACATTCTACAATATGTAGAAAGGTATATGATTATAGTTTGGTGTCAAAATATAATTAATATTTACTTCCGTAATTATTATATGTTGTGTTTATAGTTAGTTATATATAGATTTTATAAGTGGCGACTCCTGAGAAATATTTACAATTTTATTAAAATTATAATATATTCTTGAAGGCGTACGCATAGAAAATTAACCGACTTCTGAAAAAAAAAAATGTGGTGGAACTCCGCATACTAAATTTTCCAGAAAATCGCCATTTCTAACATATGAATTTTTTTGAATTTCGATTGGAAAATCGGTATATATTTTACGATTGGTAAATCGGTTTCGATTTTAATGATCTCTTCTATAAAAAAAAAACATTGGAAATTTACTGAATTCTCAAAATCTGTAAAAAAAAAATAATTAGAAAACCGTTAATTAATTCAGGCTAAAGTGAAAGATTGAAATATTAGAAAACGCGGTTTTCCCCAAAAATTTAGTATGGCTCCATGAACATTTTCTTTTTTTTTTTTTACAGAACCCGGCCAATTTTATATGTGCCATCATTTTTATGGTATTGTAATAAAATAATTTTCACCACGAGTCGCCCACTGAATTTTCTTCATAACCTTAACATTAATTGAAAATGAATAATTTTATATGTAAAACGAATGTAATGAAAGAAAGCGTTATTTGAAGTGTTTTTAAATGGTTAAAATCATTTAAACATAAATATATTAATATATATTGCATTAAAATTATAATAAATAATTATTAATTTCTTTACTACCATAAATATATAGATTTACTTAAAATTATAAAATACGCTAAATAATGTTAATGAACAAAATTGGAAGCAATTTATTAATTAATTATTATTATCAATTAATTTGTTGATTAGTAATTTTAGTAAATTCAAATTAATAATAACAATATTTTTATTTGTTTTATTATTTTTTTTTTTTTTGTAAATTTAAAAATATAAAATTTATTTTTAATTTAATATTTCTTTTTTTTTGGTTAATTTAAAATAAAAAATATACATATATTATTCACACACAGCATTGCTTTAATGATGGCTTTTATTTTAATTATTGTAAAAATATATTAATTTTAATCAAGATAGTTAATTTTGTTAAAAACAATTGTGATAATAATTGTTTTTTTTTTTTATTATTATTATTATCGGTTAATAAATAATAAAAGGTAAAATAATTTTTAAAAATAAAATAAAAGAGTTTTTAGGTGATACAAAAAAAAAAAATAAATAATGATTTGATGTTGATGAAAAATATGGATTAAAATTTAATATAAGTTTAAAAGATGATAAATGATGATGATATTTTATTTTAATTATATGTATGATATAATTTTTTAGATAAAGTTTTAATTTGAATAATTTGCAATTTTATACCTACTTTTTTATTATTTATTAGTCGCAAATTGATTTTTTATAATTTATATTTTATAACATTTTTTTGTGCTTGATTCTTTTTTTAGTATAGTTATTTTATTATTTTTTTTTTATACTGAGAAAACTTTAATTATACAACTAACCTTTTGCTTTTGCGCTGTCAGAAGTTTCATGCATGATTTCATCTAATTTGGCGTCGATTTTTGTTGCTTCCTCATCTGAAATATAATTTAATTTAATTGTATCCAAATAGTTATTATTGTGTTTATAAAATGCTACTATAAAAAAAAATTAACATTTGTTAAGTAAAAAATTAACTAACTATAGCTATTATCTAAATATTTTTTTCTCATATAATACTAAAATATAACTATGGCTATTTCAAATTAATATCTTGTGAATTTTAATTAATTTTTATTTTTGTTTATGAATAGAAAAAATTATATGAATATTATTAGTATAAAATATTTTTAATCGCAATACTCGATTAATACTCACAGATTGATTCAAAAAATATTGTGAATAATTTAATTTATGTGTGAAGACAGCTAGTGGTTTATAATAATTTATGGACACAGAAAACTAATAGTTGTTTAGCGTTTCTTGAAAGAAATACACAGTTTTGTGTGCATATATATAGAACCACTCCTACATTAGATCGTTCAATTTCTATGGCCCTATATAGGCTATACTATATATAAGTTACATATAATAACTTATTAATTATATTACTATAATTATATTAATTAGTATCGATTTATTAAATTATCATTTATAAATTTGAATTAATTATTACTTATATTGTTGCGTATCGCTACTGTGGATTGTAAAACCAAACTATGTTATACCACCCATAGAAAAAAAAAACGCTATACATTAACATGAAAATTAAACGCAATCACTTGTTGTTTGTTTAGTTCGGTTTTGAAATTTAAAAAGAAGAATTAACACTGTGACTGTGTGTATACTCGACCAAACAATGACCCGAATATGTTTTATATTATAATAAAATATACGGTAGCAGTAACAAGAAAATAGACACATCCTTTGTGTATATATTATTTCTGTGACCGTTTTCGTTTCAGTGGCGACCTCCTGAGAAACATTTGAATAAATCAATTACAAATATATTTTTCTGAAAGTCATAATTTATGTGTTAAATAAATTGTAAAATTTTATTCCGAAGATAAATGGAAGTAATTCCGGAAAACCATCTTATGTAAAGTATGAATATATTTTTCAATTACAGGATAATTTTTATTATAAATTGTAACCAATTTCCCATCATTGAAGAAATTTTTAAATTTTCTTTTGGCGTTCGGAATATATAGCCGATTTTCCATTCCATGTAACATAAAATAAAGAAAAAAATATTGATATTGTATTGAAAAAAGTAAAAATGGGACAAAACCATTATACAGTATCAATATTTCATACAAAATTTTAATATTTTCTGAAACTATTTTAAAAATCCCTTCAAATCAAAGATTGTTACCATAATTGATTAATATTTGTAATTCTGTAAAAAAAAAAAAAATAAAAAATTGCCCATATATTGAAAAAAGATTTACAATTTACAAAAGACGGTTTTCCAGAAAATTTTCCAATACCTCCGGATTAATACAATTACAATTATCTATCAGAAGTGACTTTACGAAAAATATATTTTTACATGTAATGTAATTAATGTGCTTTTTTGTTAATTATTATTTATAGTTAAAAAAAAATAACAAAAGAATAAAAAAAACATAAACAATTAATAAAATTAGGAATAAAGCATTTTCATAATTTATAATATATAAAATAATTTTTACGAAATAAAAATCCATCATTTTAGTATAGCTATACCAGACAGACAATAAATATAATATCACACATCATTATATAAGAAATACGAAATATAAATTTATAAAAAAATTAATTAAAACAATTAAAAAAATATTACTAATAAAATAAAACTAAAAAAATAAAATTAAGATTTTGTAAATACAACTCAAAGTTTACTGGTACAATTGTTAATATTCATCATTACCAACATGAACTTCTTCGCCGATATCTATAATATCACCAAGACTCGTACCACTATTGCAGCCACTTACATTAACCATATCGCCCTCATCAACTACTTCATTACATTCACCACAATCTTCCGTTATAATTTCATCTTCAGTTATAACATCTGGATATTCACAATGTCCTTTAATATTTTGATGACCTTCATTAGTTTTATCATATACAATGGTGTTATTACATTCATGTAATGTATTTTTTAAATCAATTGGTGTTACTGCATCAAGTGGTGCAATTACATCAGTGTCTGGTACTCCAGTTGTAATAGCAGTTGATACATTATCAATAGCAACGATTGTTGTAACTTTTAATAATTGTTGAATTTCTTCAATTTTTTCTTCATCATCACCAGTCACATCTTCGCAATCAGTTAAAATTGAATTTTTACCATCAGTTAATGTTGATATGTTCGGTAAAATTGTCATTGATGTGTTTTGAAATTTTTCGCGTATTTCATTTGTTACATCTAATGTGTCATATGCAGTAACAACCGAACTATATATTTGTTCTTCTATTACACTTGTATCAATTTCCTTTATTTTTATATTATCAGCTAAGCTGCAGTTATCATCATCGCTAATAGTTTCGTCAACGGCTAACATTTCAATATCTGTTAAAACATTATTTATATCTCCAGATTCATTATGACCATGTGATTTACAACCAACATAATTAATACTTAATGTGTTACCAAATTTTTCGCCTTGTTGTTTTGTACAATGTTTTCGATTTTCTGGATCATTATCACTAACACCATCCAATTCTTCAATATCAGTTGTTGGTTTTCCAATTTTACGTTTATTTAAATGTTTCTCATAACTTTTTGATTTTAACAATGTTCCTGTTGATGCAGTATTTTTATCTGCAGTATTTGATGCTGATAATGATTTTGATTTAATTTTTCTTCGTCGTGTATTTAAATTTAATTGAATTTCTTCAATATCAGTTTTTGGTTCTAATGTATGATGATCAATTACAGTATTATTATTCGATGATTTATAAAATTTTGGATGTTGTTTTTTATGATGATGATAATGGTGATGGTGATGATGATGGTGATGGTGATGTTGTGATTGTTGGTTTTTCTTTTTTGATATTGCTGAAGCTGATAATGATGGTGTAGATGATGATGATGATGATGATGATGGTGGTTGTTGTTCTTCAATAGATTTTCGAAATTTTTCGGATGTACTAACGATTGTGTTGGTATCAATTATTGGTACATTTTCAATTATTGAATATTTTCGTTCTTCTAAAATCTCTTCATTACACGAAAAATCTTCACAATCTGTAAAACCTTTATCAATATATTCGTCTTGTAATTTTAATATTTTAACATTTGTTGGTAATGGCATAACTTTTAATATTGGTCCACCATGATTAGCTTCAACAATAAGAATTATTTCACGTGTTGGTGATGGTAAAACAATTTCTTTGTATTTTTGAATATCATTTAAATTATTATTATTATAACCAATGTCGTCAGTTTCATTATTATCATCAAAATCTTCCACATCAGTTAACGGTTGTGTTTTTACTACAGCTACTGGTATTGTTAATTTATCAGATTTATAACTTTTTTCATTTTTAGAAATTTTATTTAAATTATTAAAATCACTGTCAAAATCTGATGTATCCGATGATGATGTTTGTGATTGTTCGGTTGATGTATGTAAATTTTCAATATCTGTGTGATTTTCATTAATATTTTGAGGTGATCCAGTTGATTTTACATTTAATAATGAATTACTATTATTGTTACCATTTGCTGTTGACTTTTTTTGATGATTGTATTGAAATTTTTTCAATTTACGTTGACGTAAAATAGTTTTTTCATCACGTATAAATTGTATATCAAAAACCGGAATACTGGTTTGTTTTTGATTTATTCCTGATGATTGTGGTGGTAATGATTTTGCACCATCATTATCATCAGAACTATTAACTTCTGAATCACTATTTTGCAACACAATTTCTTCAGCTGCAAATGTACTGAAACTATGTTTTAGTCTACCACAATATCTGTTATCGTTATCATTACCATCATCATCGTCATCGTTAGATAACATTACATTTTCTATATCTGATGTATCACAAATAGTTCGATGATTTAATTTTAAACTATTATTTTGTTGTTGTTCATCATTTTCTGATTCTGAACTAATTGCCGATTTTGGTACATTGCAAACATCAATAGAATCTTGTATACAAATTTTATTACTGTTTTCTTCTACTAAAGTTAATATGTCATCATATTTGATATTATTTATTTTAATATAATTGTCATAATTATCATTATCGCCTAATTGATCATCAGATTCTTCAACATTTTCACAATCAGTTACACCGCCATCATCTTTATCGTCATCATCAGCATCATCATCAATATTTTTACCACTTTTATTAGTTTTAACATTTAAATAATTACGATTCTCGGTAGTAATTTTTGTTCCCGTTTTACCACCACATTCAAATGATAAATTTTTGGATTCTTCAATAAATCCTTGATCTAATATTTCATTTATAGAAATTTTTATATCTTCATTATCATCATCCTCATTATTTATGGAATTGTTAATACCAATATCTTCATCATCTGAATCATTATAATCTTCAATGTCTGTACATGTGTCTTCAATATTTTTTTCTCTTGGTTTACGTTTTATACGTAATAATGGGCTTACGGAAATATTATTATCATTATCACTACCACTGTCATCATCTTTTTTATGCCTATTCGTACCAGCACCATTAGCACCAACCGCAGTACCATCCCCACTTGCACAACGATAACGATTTTTTTTCATATGTTTTCCTTTTAAATTAATTTTACAATCATCAGTTGTGTCATCATCATCACTATCAAGGTTTTCACAATCAGTTAATACATTTTTAATATTTACATTTAATGCATCTTCATCACTATCACAATGTATAACTTTTGTTATCGATATTTCTGGTATTTCTGATATTGTTGTCATTTTCTATTTTTTTTTTGTGTTTTTTTTTTAATATTATTATCGTGTGTATAGTTATTATTCGAAAAAATTCACTCTCTCTATTCACCGAAATATGATTCTAATTTTAAAAATTTATGAAATTTAAAAATCAATGATTATTATTGAAAAATAAAAACATAAAATTGTCTAATGAAAATGTGTTGGTAAACCACCACCACCCCCACAATAATAAGTGGAAATTTATCATAAAATAATATTTTTTTATCTTTTAGTAAATATAAAGCAAAACATTTGGTGTTACTATTTTTTTTTTATTTGTATTGTAAAATATTACTAAAAAAAAACAAAAAAATCTCTAAAATGTTATAGTCAACGTAGAAATTGTATGAATAACTAATCCATTTGGTATTTGGTATTTGGTTATTTATAAATGAGTTCTAATGAAATTGATATATGATTAAATTAATAAAAATTTCGTTAAAAATAGAATAAATTTCGTATCAACGTTTTCTCGTATAATAAAAAAATATAAAAACTAATTAACTGAATGTGTTGTATTATTTAATTGATGAAATTATGATATGTTATTTTTTAACGATTTGTTTCGTTGAATTTGAAAGCAAAATTTATTAATCAACTTAAATAAACAGATATACTGTTTGATTCTATTATTGTTTCGAGGTGTAGACGTAGAACACGGATAGATGACTCACATGAATATATTCTTTCATTTACAATTTATCTGAATTAAAAAATAAAAAGCTGACTTTTACCTGTCACAATTTGTAGTAAACCGGACAAACTCCGTAATAGATTATGTTAAACGACCTTAAATATTATATATTGTTCCTGTTAGATTTATAACGTAATATCCCTGCCAGGTTTCATCTCCACATTGTGGTACACAAATTGCGACAATTGTATCGATACAGAATAGAGTTCTTCTATTTACATTAAGGAGTTTTCCTTGGACTATAAAGACTAATCAAATGCGATTGCCTTATTTAGAAGATAGACTACGTCTGTTGGGTATTCATATTCTTTCTCAGAGGTGCAAGACATATTGATTATCTAAGGCTATCAACTATAAACGAACCTATTAAATAGTGGTATCAATTGTCCTGTTGGTTGAGGATTATTTCAAGAAATTTACGTTCCATGAATTTTTTTTTTAAATAACTAATAATCGTACCCAATGATTGTCGTATACAAATTGATATGAATCTTACTTTATTCAATCAAACAGTATTTTGGGTTTTTAATTAATAAATAAATTTACTAAATAGAGATGCATTAGATTTTTTAATATATCTTGAACTCTTCGTATGCATTGTTGTTACAAATTGCATTTGAAATTGAAAATTAAGTTTAACTGTTTTATAATATGGTATTTTTGCTATCTTGATTTTACTATATATAAGGGTATTTTGCATATTATCATATTTTTATTTGTGCGTTCGGATACCATACGAGATGCGACGTGCGTATAATAATACAAATATTCAGGCTGAATCATAGAATCATAAATTTTATTGTAGCTACTAGTGTAGTTGATACGTTTTTTAACATATACACTATTTAAGTGTCAAAAATCGTTGCAGCTGCATTAGCAACTAATGAAATTTAACATTCTGAATTCTCGGGATCAGTAATATCTGTTTACTGTTACTTATCCGATCGCACTAGACTAATAATTAAGAATAGCATTATAATTTAATGCCTAATCTACATATATTATAACAAAAAATTTTAATGTGACAATCATTTGGCCAAATAAAATGAAATAAACCAACATTATTAAACTACAAAATTAAGTCATATTTTTTTTTATTTTTTAATTTTTGCATAATTGAAATTATGTTATAATTAAGTTTTATCTAAATTCGTATATCGTTAAAAAAAAAAACATTATACAATTGAAATACGAGAAAATTCTATAATTTGATAGAATTGGTTTAATTGATTTAATTGAAGTCCATTTTAAAAAAAAAATTAATTTTCGAAAAAAAAAAAAAAAATTAAAACGATTAAAATTAAAAATTATTATTTCATTTACCTGTGTCTGAAACAATTTTGTAATCAAATTTATGTTTACGCCTTAGTGGTGAAATAACTTTAAAATCTAAATTAGGGGATATACGACTTTCTTGTACAACAACTGCAACATCGTTATTTGTATTATTTTCAGAAATAGTAGCAGTTCTTGTTATCGGTAAAATTGCACTTCCACTCGCTAATTCTTCTACAGCACATTGTTCTATTTCATTGATATTAATTTCGCTGCTAGTATGTGGATAATTTGGTTGTTGTTGGTGTTCATCAAATGAGATAAATGAATCGTATTGCTCATCTTGTTGTTGTTGTAATTGATATTGATATTGACATTGATATTTATCTTCTTCATCAATGATATCAGATTTATTTAAATTAATGTCGGTACGACGTATTTTTTGTTGTTCTATTAATTGTAATGTACGTTTTGTCGGCATTGGTGATGCTGGACTGCATGAACGTTTTCGTTTACTACCAAAATAATCAGCATCATGATCAGATGATGAAGATGGTAACGCAATTGAATCTGATAAACTGGAATCAGTTGTATCAATAAAACTAACATCAACATCATTATATTTATATTCGTTAGCTAAACGTCTCATAAATATATCATTATTTATACCACCCATTGGTTGACGATAAATTACTTCAATTGATTTGGACGTATCAGTTGTTCGTGTAAATACTTCACTAGTTATTATTTTTGTACTCTTTTGTTTAGTTCTTTGTCGACTTGGACTGGACGGTAAGGAAGATGCTTCATCACGATCATGTGCTGATAAATTTTCTCTAGTATGAGAATACTGTAAAGCTGATTTACATCTAAAGAGATCATCATCAGAATTTTCAAAGTATTTACTAGTAGTTTTTGGTTGTTCCATTGGCGATGGCCTTTTAGTCACTTTTACAGCTGAAGTAGTAGCATTACTTTGTAACTTTTGTTGATTATGTTTTGGTTTACGTACCGTTTCGGTTACCGGAATTTTGGATATTTTTTTATCCGTATTTATATTAACTGGGCGATCTATTTTCGTTATTGATTTTTTTGACTGTAAACGAGTTAAATTGATTGCTTCCTTATCGTTTTTACTTGAAGCTGTGTTCGGTATTTTTTTAATCACATTCGAGGAATTTCTTACATCAGTTTTTTGTATAAGTGTTACAATATCATGTGTTTTTTTTTGTAATGTATCTGTTGAAATTTTCGTTAATGGTTTTTTTACTAACGATATTTTTCTAATATCTTTATCTTGCATTTGCGGTTTAGCTTTATCAATGATTTTTTGTTTTTGAATCGTTTCATTAATTTTTTCCATGTTTGATTTTGTTGTTACACTTACAGTTTGTGGACGTCGTTGAGGTGATTGACATTGTACTGTGGATAGATCTGTTTGTGAATTTAAGGCGGTGGCCTTTTTTGGTTTCCGTATTGTTTTTATCATTTCCGTAGCCTCTGAACTAGAACTTGATGATTTTGTAATATGAATTTTATTTATATCTGGTGTCGCTGATCTTGAACTACTCATTTTTTTCTTATATACTTTTGTGTATCCTTCAGGTGTTTGAGTCCTAGATGGAATCACACGTATTTGATGTGTTTGTTCATTGCCTTTAATAACTGTGGTGTCTGGTGTAGCTGATCTAGAAAACGTTGACGTCTTTAATTTTTCCGATGTGTATTTATACGGTGATTCATATGGTATTTTTTCAATTCTTTCAAGATCTTGTTTAATATTTTTACCGATCTTTTGATCTCTTGACATTGTTGATTGCATATAACCATAGATACGGTTTGATGATTTCGTATATTTTGTATTTGATCGTGATGATGTAGATGATGTTGACGTGATTAAAGTTTTGTCCAAATTTGTTGTTAATTCTTTTTTATATTCCTTATTCATTTGATTAATTGAAAGTTTATAATCTTTTCGAGCATCGCTAACAGCAATTTTAGTTCCTGTATTTGTACTAGGTGTAGTAGATATTGTTGATTTAGGAACTTCACTGCTTAATTTTGACTTCTTTTTTGTATATGGTTTCCTTTCTCTGACCACTGGTATATTATTTTCTTCAGATGAGGTACTTTTCGTGATAGTAATTGGTTTTTTTTTTACTTCTTGTTTGCTAATACTTGGTTCATGTATTTTTTTCATTTTTTGTGTTACTTCTTTAGATTTGTTTTCAGAAACTTGCGACTTTTCTAGTGGCTGTTTTTTCTGTACAACCTCTGGCTTTTCTGTCGTAGACTTGGAAACTGATTTTGATGATGTGGTTACTTTTCTCCGTACCGGACTTCCAGTGACTGAGTCAGTCAGACCTTCAAAATTTACACTAAATGCCATACTTGTTCCACTTTTATTTGTAATCGTAGTAAACGATGATTTACTTGGTAGTTTTTTCACATCAGTTTGATTCAATGTATAAGACTCTTTAGCTATCTGATCATTATTATCGTCAATAACAATGTCATCCGTAATATCTGCATTATCAGATTTTGCGGAGAGTTCATGTCCACCAACATTATCTGACATATGAATATTATCCATTACGATAAAATTCAATTCAGGCAATTTTTCCAATGAATCAGACTTATCACTAAAATCTGATTCTAATTCTTCAGATAGCTTATGCATTGAAGACTTTGTTTCAATGGACGAACTCACGGACACAGATGAAATTGTTATTTGTGATAAATTAACGTTATCATTTATTTCATCATTATGAAATGGTCTCACAATTTGGCTGGGTTTCGGCATAATAGATTTATCAATAACACATGACTTAACTTGCTCAAAAGTTTTTGAAGTAATTTCACTAAGCTCTTGTGATGGAGAGAGTTTTTTTGTATCCTTGCTTGCATCTATAAATTTATCTTTGCCAGTATCATATTCTACTAATGAATCTGGTGACATGTCATCATGTATACTGGAATATTCTACATTCTCTGCTTGCTTTTCCGTTGATGATTTAACAAGAAATACGTTAAGTTTTTCTGCTTCATTTACCAACGAAAACTCACCTATCGGTACAGATGACCCAAACTCATATGATAAAGTAGGAAGTTCAATTTTAGTTGGAGGTAATTTCGACAATTTCTCTTTCTCTAGTTGGTCTTCAGTATCAGAATTTTCATTAATTTGTGTAGTCTGCGCGACAGAAGATATTAAAACTTTGGAAACCTGCGACTCTTCCTCCGAAATAATGTGTTCAACTAATTTAATTGTATCAATACTAATAAAATCATCCATTTCTGATACTCTTGAATTCTCTGGCGTCATTTGACTTATACGAGATTCAACGGTTTGTAACGGAGATTCACGTTTGTCAAATTTGTTTGTATGTTCGATTGTGGTTTGAGATTTAGTTAGTTCAGGTAATGTTTCTTTTTCTGGTTTGTCAGTGGTTTCAGATTTCTCAATAATTTCAGAAGTCTTGGTAACAGTTGTGGTGACAAAATCAACCACTTTTAATCTTGAAACTTTTGTTTGGTCTTCCGGAATTGTTTGTTTAACTGGAGATGTTATTGGTTTCAATACACCCTTTACATCACTAACGTCTTCAGGAGATTTCGGTTCTTCCTTTACATCAGTAGGTTCAGTAACTTTATCTTCTGGTTTCTTTAAATCTGGTAGGGAAGTATCATCTGTTTCTGATTCTTCTGGACTTTCTGGTGTCTTTTGTTTGATAGGAGATTCAGTAGTTGGTAATGGAGATGCACGTTCGCCTAATTTATCTGTTTGTTCGGTTGTGGTTGGAGATTTAGTTAGTTCAGGTAATGTTTCTTTTTCTGGTTTGTCAGTGGTTTCAGATTTCTCAATAATTTCAGAAGTCTTGGTAACAGTTGTAGTGATGAAATCAACCACTTCCACTCTTGAAACTTTTGTTTGGTCTTCCGGAATTTTTTGTTTAACTGGAGATGTTATTGGTTTCAATACACCCTTTACATCACTAACGTCTTCAGGAGATTTCGGTTCTTCCTTTATGTCAGTAGGTTCAGTAACTTTATCTTCTGGTTTCATTAAATCTGGTAGGGAAGTATCATCTGTTTCTGATTCTTCTGGACTTTCTGGTGTCTTTTGTTTGATAGGAGATTCAGTAGTTGGTAATGGAGATGTACGTTCGTCTAATTTGTCTGTTTGTTCGGTTGTGTTTGAAGATTTAGTTAGTTCAGGTAATGTTTCTTTTTCTGGTTTGTCAGTGGTTTCAGATTTCTCAATAATTTCAGAAGTCTTGGTAACAGTTGTGGTGATGAAATCAACCACTTCCACTCTTGAAACTTTTGTTTGGTCTTCCGGAATTTTTTGTTTAACTGGAGATGTTATTGGTTTCAATACACCCTTTACATCACTAACGTTTTCAGGAGATTTCGGTTCTTCCTTTACATAAGTAGGTTCAGTAACTTTATCTTCTGGTTTCTTTAAATCTGGTAGGGAAGTATCATCTGTTTCTGATTCTTCTGGACTTTCTGGTGTCTTTTGTTTGATAGGAGATTCAGTAGTTGGTAATGGAGATGCACGTTCGCCTAATTTGTATGTTTGTTCGGTTGTGGTTGGAGATTTAGTTAGTTCAGGTAATGTTTCTTTTTCTGGTTTGTCAGTGGTTTCAGATTTCTCAATAATTTCAGAAGTCTTGGTAACTGTTGTGGTGATGAAATCAACCACTTCCACTCTTGAAACTTTTGTTTGGTCTTCCGGAATTGTTTGTTTAACTGGAGATGTTATTGGTTTCAATACACCCTTTACATCACTAACGTCTTCAGAAGATTTCGGTTCTTCCTTTATGTCAGTAGGTTCAGTAACTTTATCTTCTGGTTTCTTTAAATCTGGTAGGGAAGTATCATCTGTTTCTGATTCTTCTGGACTTTCTGGAGTCTTTTGTTTGATAGGAGAATCAGTAGTTGGTAATGGAGATGTACGTTCGCCTAATTTGTCTGTTTGTTCGGTTGTGGTTGGAGATTTAGTTAGTTCAGGTAATGTTTCTTTTTCTGGTTTGTCAGTGGTTTCAGATTTCTCAATAATTTCAGAAGTCTTGGTAACTGTTGTAGTGATGAAATCAACCACTTCCACTCTTGAAACTTTTGTTTGGTCTTCCGGAATTTTTTGTTTAACTGGAGATGTTATTGGTTTCAATACACCCTTTACATCACTAACGTCTTCAGGAGATTTCGGTTCTTCCTTTACATCAGTAGGTTCTGTAACTTTATCTTCTGGTTTCTTTAAATCTGGTAGGGAAGTATCATCTGTTTCTGATTCTTCTGGACTTTCTGGTGTCTTTTGTTTGATAGGAGATTCAGTAGTTGGTAATGGAGATGCACGTTCGCCTAATTTGTATGTTTGTTCGGTTGTGGTTGGAGATTTAGTTAGTTCAGGTAATGTTTCTTTTTCTGGTTTGTCAGTGTTTTCAGATTTCTCAATAATTTCAGAAGTCTTGGTAACTGTTGAGGTGATGAAATCAACCACTTCCACTCTTGAAAATTTTGTTTGGTCTTCCGGAATTGTTTGTTTAACTGGAGATGTTATTGGTTTCAATACACCCTTTACATCACTAACGTCTTCAGGAGATTTCGGTTCTTCCTTTACATCAGTAGGTTCAGTAACTTTATCTTCTGGTTTCTTTAAATCTGGTAGGGAAGTATCATCTGTTTCTGATTCTTCTGGACTTTCTGGTGTCTTTTGTTTGATAGGAGATTCAGTAGTTGGTAATGGAGATGTACGTTCGCCTAATTTGTCTGTTTGTTCAGTTGTGGTTGGAGATTTAGTTAGTTCAGGTAATGTTTCTTTTTCTGATTTGTCAGTGGTTTCAGATTTCTCAATAATTTCAGAAGTCTTGGTAACTGTTGTGGTGATGAAATCAACCACTTCCACTCTTGAAACTTTTGTTTGGTCTTCCGGAATTGTTTGTTTAACTGGAGATGATATTGGTTTCAATACACCCTTTACATCACTAACGTCTTCAGGAGATTTCGGTTCTTCCTTTACATCAGTAGGTTCTGTAACTTTATCTTCTGGTTTCTTTAAATCTGGTAGGGAAGTATCATCTGTTTCTGATTCTTCTGGACTTTCTGGTGTCTTTTGTTTGATAGGAGATTCAGTAGTTGGTAATGGAGATGTACGTTCGCCTAATTTGTCTGTTTGTTCGGTTGTGGTTGGAGATTTACTTAGTTCTGGTAATGTTTCTTTTTCTGGTTTGTCAGTGGTTTCAGATTTCTCAATAATTTCAGAACTCTTGGTAACAGTTGTGGTGATGAAATCAACCACTTCCACTCTTGAAACTTTTGTTTGGTCTTCCGGAATTGTTTGTTTAACTGGGGATGTTATTGGTTTCAATACACCCTTTACATCACTAACGTCTTCAGGAGATTTCGGTTCTTCCTTTACATCAGTAGGTTCTGTAACTTTATCTTCTGGTTTCTTTAAATCTGGTAGGGAAGTATCATCTGTTTCTGATTCTTCTGGACTTTCTTGTGTCTTTTGTTTGATAGGAGATTCAGTAGTTGGTAATGGAGATGTACGTTCGCCTAATTTGTCTGTTTGTTCGGTTGTGGTTGGAGATTTACTTAGTTCTGGTAATGTTTCTTTTTCTGGTTTGTCAGTGGTTTCAGATTTCTCAATAATTTCAGAAGTCTTGGTAACAGTTGTGGTGATGAAATCAACCACTTCCACTCTTGAAACTTTTGTTTGGTCTTCCGGAATTGTTTGTTTAACTGGAGATGTTATTGGTTTCAATACACCCTTTACATCACTAACGTCTTCAGGAGATTTCGGTTCTTCCTTTACATCAGTAGGTTCAGTAACTTTATCTTCTGGTTTCTTTAAATCTGGTAGGGAAGTATCATCTGTTTCTGATTCTTCTGGACTTTCTGGTGTCTTTTGTTTGATAGGAGATTCAGTAGTTGGTAATGGAGATGTACGTTCGCCTAATTTGTCTGTTTGTTCGGTTGTGGTTGGAGATTTAGTTAGTTCAGGTAATGTTTCTTTTTCTGGTTTGTCAGTGGTTTCAGATTTCTCAATAATTTCAGAAGTCTTGGTAACTGTTGTGGTGATGAAATCAACCACTTCCACTCTTGAAACTTTTGTTTGGTCTTCCGGAATTGTTTGTTTAACTGGAGATGATATTGGTTTCAATACACCCTTTACATCACTAACGTCTTCAGGAGATTTCGGTTCTTCCTTTACTTCAGTAGGTTCAGTAACTTTATCTTCTGGTTTCTTTAAATCTGGTAGGGAAGTATCATCTGTTTCTGATTCTTCTGGACTTTCTGGTGTCTTTTGTTTGATAGGAGATTCAGTAGTTGGTAATGGAGATGTACGTTCGCCTAATTTGTCTGTTTGTTCGGTTGTGGTTGGAGATTTAGTTAGTTCAGGTAATGTTTCTTTTTCTGGTTTGTCAGTGGTTTCAGATTTCTCAATAATTTCAGAAGTCTTGGTAACTGTTGTGGTGATGAAATCAACCACTTCCACTCTTGAAACTTTTGTTTGGTCTTCCGGAATTGTTTGTTTAACTGGAGATGATATTGGTTTCAATACACCCTTTACATCACTAACGTCTTCAGAAGATTTCGGTTCTTCCTTTACTTCAGTAGTTTCAGTAACTTTATCTTCTGGTTTCTTTAAATCTGGTAGGGAAGTATCATCTGTTTCTGATTCTTCTGGACTTTCTGGTGTCTTTTGTTTGATAGGAGATTCAGTAGTTGGTAATGGAGATGTACGTTCGCCTAATTTGTCTGTTTGTTCGGTTGTGGTTGGAGATTTAGTTAGTTCAGGTAATGTTTCTTTTTCTGGTTTGTCAGTGGTTTCAGATTTCTCAATAATTTCAGAAGTCTTGGTAACAGTTGTGGTGATGAAATCAACCACTTCCACTCTTGAAACTTTTGTTTGGTCATCCGGAATTGTTTGTTTAACTGGAGATGATATTGGTTTCAATACACCCTTTACATCACTAACGTCTTCAGGAGATTTCGGTTCTTCCTTTACTTCAGTAGGTTCAGTAACTTTATCTTCTGGTTTCTTTAAATCTGGTAGGGAAGTATCATCTGTTTCTGATTCTTCTGGACTTTCTGGTGTCTTTTGTTTGATAGGAGATTCAGTAGTTGGTAATGGAGATGCACGTTCGCCTAATTTGTCTGTTTGGTCAGTTGTGGTTGGAGATTTAGTTAGTTCAGGTAATGTTTCTTTTTCTGGTTTGTCATTGGTTTCAGATTTCTCAATAATTTCAGAAGTCTTGGTAACTGTTGTGGTGATGAAATCAACCACTTCCACTCTTGAAACTTTTGTTTGGTCTTCCGGAATTGTTTGTTTAACTGGAGATGATATTGGTTTCAATACACCCTTTACATCACTAACGTCTTCAGAAGATTTCGGTTCTTCCTTTACATCAGTAGGTTCAGTAACTTTATCTTCTGGTTTCTTTAAATCTGGTAGGGAAGTATCATCTGTTTCTGATTCTTCTGGACTTTCTGGTGTCTTTTGTTTGATAGGAGATTCAGTAGTTGGTAATGGAGATGTACGTTCGCCTAATTTGTCTGTTTGTTCGGTTGTGGTTGGAGATTTAGTTAGTTCTGGTAATGTTTCTTTTTCTGGTTTGTCAGTGGTTTCAGATTTCTCAATAATTTCAGAAGTCTTGGTAACTGTTGTGGTGATGAAATCAACCACTTCCACTCTTGAAACTTTTGTTTGGTCTTCCGGAATTGTTTGTTTAACTGGAGATGATATTGGTTTCAATACACCCTTTACATCACTAACGTCTTCAGGAGATTTTGGTTCTTCCTTTACTTCAGTAGGTTCAGTAACTTTATCTTCTGGTTTCTTTAAATCTGGTAGGGAAGTATCATCTGTTTCTGATTCTTCTGGACTTTCTGGTGTCTTTTGTTTGATAGGAGATTCAGTAGTTGGTAATGGAGATGTACGTTCGCCTAATTTGTCTGTTTGTTCGGTTGTGGTTGGAGATTTAGTTAGTTCAGGTAATGTTTCTTTTTCTGGTTCGTCAGTGGTTTCAGATTTCTCAATAATTTCAGAAGTCTTGGTAACTGTTGTGGTGATGAAATCAACCACTTCCACTCTTGAAACTTTTGTATGGTCTTCCGGAATTGTTTGTTTAACTGGAGATGATATTGGTTTCAATACACCCTTTACATCACTAACGTCTTCAGGAGATTTCGGTTCTTCCTTTACTTCAGTAGGTTCAGTAACTTTATCTTCTGGTTTCTTTAAATCTGGTAGGGAAGTATCATCTGTTTCTGATTCTTCTGGACTTTCTGGTGTCTTTTGTTTGATAGGAGATTCAGTAGTTGGTAATGGAGATGTACGTTCGCCTAATTTGTCTGTTTGTTCGGTTGTGGTTGGAGATTTAGTTAGTTCAGGTAATGTTTCTTTTTCTGGTTTGTCAGTGGTTTCAGATTTCTCAATAATTTCAGAAGTCTTGGTAACTGTTGTGGTGATGAAATCAACCACTTCCACTCTTGAAACTTTTGTTTGGTCTTCCGGAATTGTTTGTTTAACTGGAGATGATATTGGATTCAATACACCCTTTACATCACTAACGTCTTCAGAAGATTTCGGTTCTTCCTTTACTTCAGTAGGTTCAGTAACTTTATCTTCTGGTTTCTTTAAATCTGGTAGGGAAGTATCATCTGTTTCTGATTCTTCTGGACTTTCTGGAGTCTTTTGTTTGATAGGAGAATCAGTAGTTGGTAATGGAGATGTACGTTCGCCTAATTTGTCTGTTTGTTCGGTTGTGGTTGGAGATTTAGTTAGTTCAGGTAATGTTTCTTTTTCTGGTTTGTCAGTGGTTTCAGATTTCTCAATAATTTCAGAAGTCTTGGTAACTGTTGTAGTGATGAAATCAACCACTTCCACTCTTGAAACTTTTGTTTGGTCTTCCGGAATTGTTTGTTTAACTGGAGATGATATTGGTTTCAATACACCCTTTACATCACTAACGTCTTCAGGAGATTTCGGTTCTTCCTTTACTTCAGTAGGTTCAGTAACTTTATCTTCTGGTTTCTTTAAATCTGGTAGGGAAGTATCATCTGTTTCTGATTCTTCTGGACTTTCTGGTGTCTTTTGTTTGATAGGAGATTCAGTAGTTGGTAATGGAGATGTACGTTCGCCTAATTTGTATGTTTGTTCGGTTGTGGTTGGAGATTTAGTTAGTTCAGGTAATGTTTCTTTTTCTGGTTTGTCAGTGGTTTCAGATTTCTCAATAATTTCAGAAGTCTTGGTAACTGTTGTGGTGATGAAATCAACTACTTCCACTCTTGAAACTTTTGTTTGGTCTTCCGGAATTGTTTGTTTAACTGGAGATGATATTGGTTTCAATACACCCTTTACATCACTAACGTCTTCAGGAGATTTCGGTTCTTCCTTTACTTCAGTAGGTTCAGTAACTTTATCTTCTGGTTTCTTTAAATCTGGTAGCGAAGTATCATCTGTTTCTGATTCTTCTGGACTTTCTGGTGTCTTTTGTTTGATAGGAGATTCAGTAGTTGGTAATGGAGATGTACGTTCGCCTAATTTGTCTGTTTGTTCGGTTGTGGTTGGAGATTTAGTTAGTTCAGGTAATGTTTCTTTTTCTGGTTTGTCAGTGGTTTCAGATTTCTCAATAATTTCAGAAGTCTTGGTAACTGTTGTGGTGATGAAATCAACCACTTCCACTCTTGAAACTTTTGTTTGGTCTTCCGGAATTGTTTGTTTAACTGGAGATGATATTGGTTTCAATACACCCTTTACATCACTAACGTCTTCAGAAGATTTCGGTTCTTCCTTTACTTCAGTAGGTTCAGTAACTTTATCTTCTGGTTTCTTTAAATCTGGTAGGGAAGTATCATCTGTTTCTGATTCTTCTGGACTTTCTGGTGTCTTTTGTTTGATAGGAGATTCAGTAGTTGGTAATGGAGATGTACGTTCGCCTAATTTGTCTGTTTGTTCGGTTGTGGTTGGAGATTTAGTTAGTTCAGGTAATGTTTCTTTTTCTGGTTTGTCAGTGGTTTCAGATTTCTCAATAATTTCAGAAGTCTTGGTAACAGTTGTGGTGATGAAATCAACCACTTCCACTCTTGAAACTTTTGTTTGGTCTTCCGGAATTGTTTGTTTAACTGGAGATGATATTGGTTTCAATACACCCTTTACATGACTAACGTCTTCAGGAGATTTCGGTTCTTTCTTTACTTCAGTAGGTTCAGTAACTTTATCTTCTGGTTTCTTTAAATCTGGTAGGGAAGTATCATCTGTTTCTGATTCTTCTGGACTTTCTGGTGTCTTTTGTTTGATAGGAGAATCAGTAGTTGGTAATGGAGATGTACGTTCGCCTAATTTGTCTGTTTGTTCGGTTGTGGTTGGAGATTTAGTTAGTTCAGGTAATGTTTCTTTTTCTGGTTTGTCAGTGGTTTCAGATTTCTCAATAATTTCAGAAGTCTTGGTAACTGTTGTGGTGATGAAATCAACCACTTCCACTCTTGAAACTTTTGTTTGGTCTTCCGGAATTGTTTGTTTAACTGGAGATGATATTGGTTTCAATACACCCTTTACATCACTAACGTCTTCAGGAGATTTCGGTTCTTCCTTTACTTCAGTAGGTTCAGTAACTTTATCTTCTGGTTTCTTTAAATCTGGTAGGGAAGTATCATCTGTTTCTGATTCTTCTGGACTTTCTGGTGTCTTTTGTTTGATAGGAGATTCAGTAGTTGGTAATGGAGATGTACGTTCGCCTAATTTGTCTGTTTGTTCGGTTGTGGTTGGAGATTTAGTTAGTTCAGGTAATGTTTCTTTTTCTGGTTTGTCAGTGGTTTCAGATTTCTCAATAATTTCATAAGTCTTGGTAACAGTTGTGGTGATGAAATCAACCTCTTCCACTCTTGAAACTTTTGTTTGGTCTTCCGGAATTGTTTGTTTAACTGGAGATGATATTGGTGTCAATACACCCTTTACATCACTAACGTCTTCAGGAGATTTCGTTTCTTTCTTTACTTCAGTAGGTTCAGTAACTTTATCTTCTGGTTTCTTTAAATCTGGTAGGGAAGTATCATCTGTTTCTGATTCTTCTGGACTTTCTGGTGTCTTTTGTTTGATAGGAGAATCAGTAGTTGGTAATGGAGATGTACGTTCGCCTAATTTGTCTGTTTGTTCGGTTGTGGTTGGAGATTTAGTTAGTTCAGGTAATGTTTCTTTTTCTGGTTTGTCAGTGGTTTCAGATTTCTCAATAATTTCAGAAGTCATGGTAACAGTTGTGGTGATGAAATCAACCACTTCCACTCTTGAAACTTTTGTTTGGTCTTCCGGAATTGTTTGTTTAACTGGAGATGATATTGGTTTCAATACACCCTTTACATCACTAACGTCTTCAGGAGATTTCGGTTCTTTCTTTACTTCAGTAGGTTCAGTAACTTTATCTTCTGGTTTCTGTAAATCTGGTAGGGAAGTATCATCTGTTTCTGATTCTTCTGGACTTTCTGGTGTCTTTTGTTTGATAGGAGAATCAGTAGTTGGTAATGGAGATGTACGTTCGCCTAATTTGTCTGTTTGTTCGTTTGTGGTTGGAGATTTAGTTAGTTCAGGTAATGTTTCTTTTTCTGATTTGTCAGTGGTTTCAGATTTCTCAATAATTTCAGAAGTCTTGGTAACTGTTGTGGTGATGAAATCAACCACTTCCACTCTTGAAACTTTTGTTTGGTCTTCCGGAATTGTTTGTTTAACTGGAGATGATATTGGTTTCAATACACCCTTTACATCACTAACGTCTTCAGGAGATTTCGGTTCTTCCTTTACTTCAGTAGGTTCAGTAACTTTATCTTCTGGTTTCTTTAAATCTGGTAGGGAAATATCATCTGTTTCTGATTCTTCTGGACTTTCTGGTGTCTTTTGTTTGATAGGAGATTCAGTAGTTGGTAATGGAGATGTACGTTCGCCTAATTTGTCTGTTTGTTCGGTTGTGGTTGGAGATTTAGTTAGTTCAGGTAATGTTTCTTTTTCTGGTTTGTCAGTGGTTTCAGATTTCTCAATAATTTCAGAAGTCTTGGTAACTGTTGTGGTGATGAAATCAACCACTTCCACTCTTGAAACTTTTGTTTGGTCTTCCGGAATTGTTTGTTTAACTGGAGATGATATTGGTTTCAATACACCCTTTACATCACTAACGTCTTCAGGAGATTTCGGTTCTTCCTTTACTTCAGTAGGTTCAGTAACTTTATCTTCTGGTTTCTTTAAATCTGGTAGGGAAGTATCATCTGTTTCTGATTCTTCTGGACTTTCTGGTGTCTTTTGTTTGATAGGAGATTCAGTAGTTGGTAATGGAGATGTACGTTCGCCTAATTTGTCTGTTTGTTCGGTTGTGGTTGGAGATTTAGTTAGTTCAGGTAATGTTTCTTTTTCTGGTTTGTCAGTGGTTTCAGATTTCTCAATAATTTCAGAAGTCTTGGTAACAGTTGTGGTGATGAAATCAACCACTTCCACTCTTGAAACTTTTGTTTGGTCTTCCGGAATTTTTTGTTTAACTGGAGATGATATTGGTTTCAATACACCCTTTACATGACTAACGTCTTCAGGAGATTTCGGTTCTTTCTTTACTTCAGTAGGTTCAGTAACTTTATCTTCTGGTTTCTTTAAATCTGGTAGGGAAGTATCATCTGTTTCTGATTCTTCTGAACTTTCTGGTGTCTTTTGTTTGATAGGAGAATCAGTAGTTGGTAATGGAGATGTACGTTCGCCTAATTTGTCTGTTTGTTCGGTTGTGGTTGGAGATTTAGTTAGTTCAGGTAATGTTTCTTTTTCTGGTTTGTCAGTGGTTTCAGATTTCTCAATAATTTCAGAAGTCTTGGTAACTGTTGTGGTGATGAAATCAACCACTTCCACTCTTGAAACTTTTGTTTGGTCTTCCGGAATTGTTTGTTTAACTGGAGATGATATTGGTTTCAATACACCCTTTACATCACTAACGTCTTCAGGAGATTTCGGTTCTTCCTTTACTTCAGTAGGTTCAGTAACTTTATCTTCTGGTTTCTTTAAATCTGGTAGGGAAGTATCATCTGTTTCTGATTCTTCTGGACTTTCTGGTGTCTTTTGTTTGATAGGAGATTCAGTAGTTGGTAATGGAGATGTACGTTCGCCTAATTTGTCTGTTTGTTCGGTTGTGGTTGGAGATTTAGTTAGTTCAGGTAATGTTTCTTTTTCTGGTTTGTCAGTGGTTTCAGATTTCTCAATAATTTCATAAGCCTTGGTAACAGTTGTGGTGATGATATCAACCTCTTCCACTCTTGAAACTTTTGTTTGGTCTTCCGGAATTGTTTGTTTAACTGGAGATGATATTGGTGTCAATACACCCTTTACATCACTAACGTCTTCAGGAGATTTCGTTTCTTTCTTTACTTCAGTAGGTTCAGTAACTTTATCTTCTGGTTTCTTTAAATCTGGTAGGGAAGTATCATCTGTTTCTGATTCTTCTGGACTTTCTGGTGTCTTTTGTTTGATAAGAGAATCAGTAGTTGGTAATGGAGATGTACGTTCGCCTAATTTGTCTGTTTGTTCGGTTGTGGTTGGAGATTTAGTTAGTTCAGGTAATGTTTCTTTTTCTGGTTTGTCAGTGGTTTCAGATTTCTCAATAATTTCAGAAGTCTTGGTAACAGTTGTGGTGATGAAATCAACCACTTCCACTCTTGAAACTTTTGTTTGGTCTTCCGGAATTGTTTGTTTAACTGGAGATGATATTGGTTTCAATACACCCTTTACATCACTAACGTCTTCAGGAGATTTCGGTTCTTTCTTTACTTCAGTAGGTTCAGTAACTTTATCTTCTGGTTTCTGTAAATCTGGTAGGGAAGTATCATCTGTTTCTGATTCTTCTGGACTTTCTGGTGTCTTTTGTTTGATAGGAGAATCAGTAGTTGGTAATGGAGATGTACGTTCGCCTAATTTGTCTGTTTGTTCGGTTGTGGTTGGAGATTTAGTTAGTTCAGGTAATGTTTCTTTTTCTGGTTTGTCAGTGGTTTCAGATTTCTCAATAATTTCAGAAGTCTTGGTAACTGTTGTGGTGATGAAATCAACCACTTCCACTCTTGAAACTTTTGTTTGGTCTTCCGGAATTGTTTGTTTAACTGGAGATGATATTGGTTTCAATACACCCTTTACATCACTAACGTCTTCAGGAGATTTCGGTTCTTCCTTTACTTCAGTAGGTTCAGTAACTTTATCTTCTGGTTTCTTTAAATCTGGTAGGGAAATATCATCTGTTTCTGATTCTTCTGGACTTTCTGGTGTCTTTTGTTTGATAGGAGATTCAGTAGTTGGTAATGGAGATGTACGTTCGCCTAATTTGTCTGTTTGTTCGGTTGTGGTTGGAGATTTAGTTAGTTCAGGTAATGTTTCTTTTTCTGGTTTGTCAGTGGTTTCAGATTTCTCAATAATTTCAGAAGTCTTGGTAACTGTTGTGGTGATGAAATCAACCACTTCCACTCTTGAAACTTTTGTTTGGTCTTCCGGAATTGTTTGTTTAACTGGAGATGATATTGGTTTCAATACACCCTTTACATCACTAACGTCTTCAGGAGATTTCGGTTCTTCCTTTACTTCAGTAGGTTCAGTAACTTTATCTTCTGGTTTCTTTAAATCTGGTAGGGAAGTATCATCTGTTTCTGATTCTTCTGGACTTTCTGGTGTCTTTTGTTTGATAGGAGATTCAGTAGTTGGTAATGGAGATGTACGTTCGCCTAATTTGTCTGTTTGTTCGGTTGTGGTTGGAGATTTACTTAGTTCTGGTAATGTTTCTTTTTCTGGTTTGTCAGTGGTTTCAGATTTCTCAATAATTTCAAAAGTCTTGGTAACAGTTGTGGTGATGAAATCAACCACTTCCACTCTTGAAACTTTTGTTTGGTCTTCCGGAATTGTTTGTTTAACTGGAGATGTTATTGGTTTCAATACACCCTTTACATCACTAACGTCTTCAGGAGATTTCGGTTCTTCCTTTACATCAGTAGGTTCAGTAACTTTATCTTCTGGTTTCTTTAAATCTGGTAGGGAAGTATCATCTGTTTCTGATTCTTCTGGACTTTCTGGTGTCTTTTGTTTGATAGGAGATTCAGTAGTTGGTAATGGAGATGCACGTTCGCCTAATTTGTCTGTTTGTTCAGTTGTGGTTGGAGATTTAGTTAGTTCAGGTAATGTTTCTTTTTCTGATTTGTCAGTGGTTTCAGATTTCTCAATAATTTCAGAAGTCTTGGTAACTGTTGTGGTGATGAAATCAACCACTTCCACTCTTGAAACTTTTGTTTGGTCTTCCGGAATTGTTTGTTTAACTGGAGATGTTATTGGTTTCAATACACCCTTTACATCACTAACGTCTTCAGGAGATTTCGGTTCTTCCATTACATCAGTAGGTTCAGTAACTTTATCTTCTGGTTTCTTTAAATCTGGTAGGGAAGTATCATCTGTTTCTGATTCTTCTGGACTTTCTGGTGTCTTTTGTTTGATAGGAGATTCAGTAGTTGGTAATGGAGATGCACGTTCGCCTAATTTGTCTGTTTGTTCGGTTGTGGTTGGAGATTTAGTTAGTTCAGGTAATGTTTCTTTTTCTGATTTGTCAGTGGTTTCAGATTTCTCAATAATTTCAGAAGTCTTGGTAACAGTTGTGGTGATGAAATCAACCACTTCCACTCTTGAAACTGTTGTTTGGTCTTCCGGAATTGTTTGTTTAACTGGGGATGTTATTGGTTTCAATACACCCTTTACATCACTAACGTCTTCAGAAGATTTCGGTTCTTCCTTTACATCAGTAGGTTCTGTAACTTTATCTTCTGTTTTCTTTAAATCTGGTAGGGAAGTATCATCTGTTTCTGATTCTTCTGGACTTTCTGGTGTCTTTTGTTTGATAGGAGATTCAGTAGTTGGTAATGGAGATGTACGTTCGCCTAATTTGTCTGTTTGTTCGGTTGTGGTTGGAGATTTACTTAGTTCTGGTAATGTTTCTTTTTCTGGTTTGTCAGTGGTTTCAGATTTCTCAATAATTTCAGAAGTCTTGGTAACTGTTGTGGTGATGAAATCAACCACTTCCACTCTTGAAACTTTTGTTTGGTCTTCCGGAATTGTTTGTTTAACTGGAGATGATATTGGTTTCAATACACCCTTTACATCACTAACGTCTTCAGGAGATTTCGGTTCTTCCTTTACTTCAGTAGGTTCAGTAACTTTATCTTCTGGTTTCTTTAAATCTGGTAGGGAAGTATCATCTGTTTCTGATTCTTCTGGACTTTCTGGTGTCTTTTGTTTGATAGGAGATTCAGTAGTTGGTAATGGAGATGTACGTTCGCCTAATTTGTCTGTTTGTTCGGTTGTGGTTGGAGATTTAGTTAGTTCAGGTAATGTTTCTTTTTCTGGTTTGTCAGTGGTTTCAGATTTCTCAATAATTTCAGAAGTCTTGGTAACTGTAGTGGTGATGAAATCAACCACTTCCACTCTTGAAACTTTTGTTTGGTCTTCCGGAATTGTTTGTTTAACTGGAGATGATATTGGTTTCAATACACCCTTTACATCACTAACGTCTTCAGGAGATTTCGGTTCTTCCTTTACATCAGTAGGTTCAGTAACTTTATCTTCTGGTTTCTTTAAATCTGGTAGGGAAGTATCATCTGTTTCTGATTCTTCTGGACTTTCTGGTGTCTTTTGTTTGATAGGAGATACAGTAGTTGGTAATGGAGATGTACGTTCGCCTAATTTGTCTGTTTGTTCGGTTGTGGTTGGAGATTTAGTTAGTTCAGGTAATGTTTCTTTTTCTGGTTTGTCAGTGGTTTCAGATTTCTCAATAATTTCAGAAGTCTTGGTAACTGTTGTGGTGATGAAATCAACCACTTCCACTCTTGAAACTTTTGTTTGGTCTTCCGGAATTGTTTGTTTAACTGGAGATGATATTGGTTTCAATACACCCTTTACATCACTAACGTCTTCAGGAGATTTCGGTTCTTCCTTTACTTCAGTAGGTTCAGTAACTTTATCTTCTGGTTTCTTTAAATCTGGTAGGGAAGTATCATCTGTTTCTGATTCTTCTGGACTTTCTGGTGTCTTTTGTTTGATAGGAGATTCAGTAGTTGGTAATGGAGATGTACGTTCGCCTAATTTGTCTGTTTGTTCGGTTGTGGTTGGAGATTTAGTTAGTTCAGGTAATGTTTCTTTTTCTGGTTTGTCAGTGGTTTCAGATTTCTCAATAATTTCAGAAGTCTTGGTAACAGTTGTGGTGATGAAATCAACCACTTCCACTCTTGAAACTTTTGTTTGGTCTTCCGGAATTGTTTGTTTAACTGGAGATGATATTGGTTTCAATACACCCTTTACATCACAAACGTCTTCAGGAGATTTCGGTTCTTCCTTTACTTCAGTAGGTTCAGTAACTTTATCTTCTGGTTTCTTTAAATCTGGTAGGGAAGTATCATCTGTTTCTGATTCTTCTGGACTTTCTGGTGTCTTTTGTTTGATAGGATATTCAGTAGTTGGTAATGGAGATGTACGTTCGCCTAATTTGTCTGTTTGTTCGGTTGTGGTTTGAGATTTAGTTAGTTCAGGTAATGTTTCTTTTTCTGGTTTGTCAGTGGTTTCAGATTTCTCAATAAGTTCAGAAGTCTTGGTAACTGTTGTGGTTATGAAATCAACCACTTCCACTCTTGAAACTTTTGTTTGGTCTTCCGGAATTGTTTGTTTAACTGGAGATGATATTGGTTTCAATACACCCTTTACATCACTAACGTCTTCAGGAGATTTCGGTTCTTCCTTTACTTCAGTAGGTTCAGTAACTTTATCTTCTGGTTTCTTTAAATCTGGTAGGGAAGTATCATCTGTTTCTGATTCTTCTGGACTTTCTGGTGTCTTTTGTTTGATAGGAGATTCAGTAGTTGGTAATGGAGATGTACGTTCGCCTAATTTGTCTGTTTGTTCGGTTGTGGTTGGAGATTTAGTTAGTTCAGGTAATGTTTCTTTTTCTGGTTTGTCAGTGGTTTCAGATTTCTCAATAATTTCAGAAGTCTTGGTAACTGTTGTGGTGATGAAATCAACCACTTCCACTCTTGAAACTTTTGTTTGGTCTTCCGGAATTGTTTGTTTAACTGGAGATGATATTGGTTTCAATACACCCTTTACATCACTAACGTCTTCAGGAGATTTCGGTTCTTCCTTTACTTCAGTAGGTTCAGTAACTTTATCTTCTGGTTTCTTTAAATCTGGTAGGGAAGTATCATCTGTTTCTGATTCTTCTGGACTTTCTGGTGTCTTTTGTTTGATAGGAGATTCAGTAGTTGGTAATGGAGATGTACGTTCGCCTAATTTGTCTGTTTGTTCGGTTGTGGTTGGAGATTTAGTTAGTTCAGGTAATGTTTCTTTTTCTGGTTTGTCAGTGGTTTCAGATTTCTCAATAATTTCAGAAGTCTTGGTAACTGTTGTGGTGATGAAATCAACCACTTCCACTCTTGAAACTTTTGTTTGGTCTTCCGGAATTGTTTGTTTAACTGGAGATGATATTGGTTTCAATACACCCTTTACATCACTAACGTCTTCAGGAGATTTCGGTTCTTCCTTTACTTCAGTAGGTTCAGTAACTTTATCTTCTGGTTTCTTTAAATCTGGTAGGGAAGTATCATCTGTTTCTGATTCTTCTGGACTTTCTGGTGTCTTTTGTTTGATAGGAGATTCAGTAGTTGGTAATGGAGATGTACGTTCGCCTAATTTGTCTGTTTGTTCGGTTGTGGTTGGAGATTTAGTTAGTTCAGGTAATGTTTCTTTTTCTGGTTTGTCAGTGGTTTCAGATTTCTCAATAATTTCAGAAGTCTTGGTAACTGTTGTGGTGATGAAATCAACCACTTCCACTCTTGAAACTTTTGTTTGGTCTTCCGGAATTGTTTGTTTAACTGGAGATGATATTGGTTTCAATACACCCTTTACATCACTAACGTCTTCAGGAGATTTCGGTTCTTCCTTTACTTCAGTAGGTTCAGTAACTTTATCTTCTGGTTTCTTTAAATCTGGTAGGGAAGTATCATCTGTTTCTGATTCTTCTGGACTTTCTGGTGTCTTTTGTTTGATAGGAGATTCAGTAGTTGGTAATGGAGATGTACGTTCGCCTAATTTGTCTGTTTGTTCGGTTGTGGTTGGAGATTTAGTTAGTTCAGGTAATGTTTCTTTTTCTGGTTTGTCAGTGGTTTCAGATTTCTCAATAATTTCAGAAGTCTTGGTAACTGTTGTGGTGATGAAATCAACCACTTCCACTCTTGAAACTTTTGTTTGGTCTTCCGGAATTGTTTGTTTAACTGGAGATGATATTGGTTTCAATACACCCTTTACATCACTAACGTCTTCAGGAGATTTCGGTTCTTCCTTTACTTCAGTAGGTTCAGTAACTTTATCTTCTGGTTTCTTTAAATCTGGTAGGGAAGTATCATCTGTTTCTGATTCTTCTGGACTTTCTGGTGTCTTTTGTTTGATAGGATATTCAGTAGTTGGTAATGGAGATGTACGTTCGCCTAATTTGTCTGTTTGTTCGGTTGTGGTTTGAGATTTAGTTAGTTCAGGTAATGTTTCTTTTTCTGGTTTGTCAGTGGTTTCAGATTTCTCAATAATTTCAGAAGTCTTGGTAACTGTTGTGGTTATGAAATCAACCACTTCCACTCTTGAAACTTTTGTTTGGTCTTCCGGAATTGTTTGTTTAACTGGAGATGATATTGGTTTCAATACACCCTTTACATCACTAACGTCTTCAGGAGATTTCGGTTCTTCCTTTACTTCAGTAGGTTCAGTAACTTTATCTTCTGGTTTCTTTAAATCTGGTAGGGAAGTATCATCTGTTTCTGATTCTTCTGGACTTTCTGGTGTCTTTTGTTTGATAGGAGATTCAGTAGTTGGTAATGGAGATGTACGTTCGCCTAATTTGTCTGTTTGTTCGGTTGTGGTTGGAGATTTAGTTAGTTCAGGTAATGTTTCTTTTTCTGGTTTGTCAGTGGTTTCAGATTTCTCAATAATTTCAGAAGTCTTGGTAACTGTTGTGGTGATGAAATCAACCACTTCCACTCTTGAAACTTTTGTTTGGTCTTCCGGAATTGTTTGTTTAACTGGAGATGATATTGGTTTCAATACACCCTTTACATCACTAACGTCTTCAGGAGATTTCGGTTCTTCCTTTACTTCAGTAGGTTCAGTAACTTTATCTTCTGGTTTCTTTAAATCTGGTAGGGAAGTATCATCTGTTTCTGATTCTTCTGGACTTTCTGGTGTCTTTTGTTTGATAGGAGATTCAGTAGTTGGTAATGGAGATGTACGTTCGCCTAATTTGTCTGTTTGTTCGGTTGTGGTTGGAGATTTAGTTAGTTCAGGTAATGTTTCTTTTTCTGGTTTGTCAGTGGTTTCAGATTTCTCAATAATTTCAGAAGTCTTGGTAACTGTTGTGGTGATGAAATCAACCACTTCCACTCTTGAAACTTTTGTTTGGTCTTCCGGAATTGTTTGTTTAACTGGAGATGATATTGGTTTCAATACACCCTTTACATCACTAACGTCTTCAGAAGAGATCGGTTCTTCCTTTACTTCAGTAGGTTCAGTAACTTTATCTTCTGGTTTCTTTAAATCTGGTAGGGAAGTATCATCTGTTTCTGATTCTTCTGGACTTTCTGGTGTCTTTTGTTTGATAGGAGATTCAGTAGTTGGTAATGGAGATGTACGTTCGCCTAATTTGTCTGTTTGTTCGGTTGTGGTTGGAGATTTAGTTAGTTCAGGTAATGTTTCTTTTTCTGGTTTGTCAGTGGTTTCAGATTTCTCAATAATTTCAGAAGTCTTGGTAACAGTTGTGGTGATGAAATCAACCACTTCCACTCTTGAAACTTTTGTTTGGTCTTCCGGAATTGTTTGTTTAACTGGAGATGATATTGGTTTCAATACACCCTTTACATCACTAACGTCTTCAGGAGATTTAGGTTCTTCCTTTACATCAGTAGGTTCAGTAACTTTATCTTCTGGTTTCTTTAAATCTGGTAGGGAAGTATCATCTGTTTCTGATTCTTCTGGACTTTCTGGTGTCTTTTGTTTGATAGGAGATTCAGTAGTTGGTAATGGAGATGTACGTTCGCCTAATTTGTCTGTTTGTTCGGTTGTGGTTGGAGATTTACTTAGTTCTGGTAATGTTTCTTTTTCTGGTTTGTCAGTGGTTTCAGATTTCTCAATAATTTCAGAAGTCTTGGTAACAGTTGTGGTGATGAAATCAACCACTTCCACTCTTGAAACTTTTGTTTGGTCTTCCGGAATTGTTTGTTTAACTGGAGATGTTATTGGTTTCAATACACCCTTTACATCACTAACGTCTTCAGGAGATTTCGGTTCTTCCTTTACATCAGTAGGTTCAGTAACTTTATCTTCTGGTTTCTTTAAATCTGGTAGGGAAGTATCATCTGTTTCTGATTCTTCTGGACTTTCTGGTGTCTTTTGTTTGATAGGAGATTCAGTAGTTGGTAATGGAGATGTATGTTCGCCTAATTTGTCTGTTTGTTCGGTTGTGGTTGGAGATTTACTTAGTTCTGGTAATGTTTCTTTTTCTGGTTTGTCAGTGGTTTCAGATTTCTCAATAATTTCAGAAGTCTTGGTAACAGTTGTGGTGATGAAATCAACCACTTCCACTCTTGAAACTTTTGTTTGGTCTTCCGGAATTGTTTGTTTAACTGGAGATGTTATTGGTTTCAATACACCCTTTACATCACTAACGTCTTCAGGAGATTTCGGTTCTTCCTTTACATCAGTAGGTTCAGTAACTTTATCTTCTGGTTTCTTTAAATCTGGTAGGGAAGTATCATCTGTTTCTGATTCTTCTGGACTTTCTGGTGTCTTTTGTTTGATAGGAGATTCAGTAGTTGGTAATGGAGATGTACGTTCGCCTAATTTGTCTGTTTGTTCGGTTGTGGTTGGAGATTTACTTAGTTCTGGTAATGTTTCTTTTTCTGGTTTGTCAGTGGTTTCAGATTTCTCAATAATTTCAGAAGTCTTGGTAACAGTTGTGGTGATGAAATCAACCACTTCCACTCTTGAAACTTTTGTTTGGTCTTCCGGAATTGTTTGTTTAACTGGAGATGTTATTGGTTTCAATACACCCTTTACATCACTAACGTCTTCAGGAGATTTCGGTTCTGCCTTTACATCAGTAGGTTCAGTAACTTTATCTTCTGGTTTCTTTAAATCTGGTAGGGAAGTATCATCTGTTTCTGATTCTTCTGGACTTTCTGGTGTCTTTTGTTTGATAGGAGATTCAGTAGTTGGTAATGGAGATGCACGTTCGCCTAATTTGTCTGTTTGTTCGGTTGTGGTTGGAGATTTAGTTAGTTCAGGTAATGTTTCTTTTTCTGATTTGTCAGTGGTTTCAGATTTCTCAATAATTTCAGAAGTCTTGGTAACTGTTGTGGTGATGAAATCAACCACTTCCACTCTTGAAACTTTTGTTTGGTCTTCCGGAATTGTTTGTTTAACTGGGGATGTTATTGGTTTCAATACACCCTTTACATCACTAACGTCTTCAGGAGATTTCGGTTCTTCCTTTACATCAGTAGGTTCTGTAACTTTATCTTCTGGTTTCTTTAAATCTGGTAGGGAAGTATCATCTGTTTCTGATTCTTCTGGACTTTCTGGTGTCTTTTGTTTGATAGGAGATTCAGTAGTTGGTAATGGAGATGTACGTTCGCCTAATTTGTCTGTTTGTTCGGTTGTGGTTGGAGATTTACTTAGTTCTGGTAATGTTTCTTTTTCTGGTTTGTCAGTGGTTTCAGATTTCTCAATAATTTCAGAAGTCTTGGTAACAGTTGTGGTGATGAAATCAACCACTTCCACTCTTGAAACTTTTGTTTGGTCTTCCGGAATTGTTTGTTTAACTGGAGATGTTATTGGTTTCAATACACCCTTTACATCACTAACGTCTTCAGGAGATTTCGGTTCTTCCTTTACATCAGTAGGTTCAGTAACTTTATCTTCTGGTTTCTTTAAATCTGGTAGGGAAGTATCATCTGTTTCTGATTCTTCTGGACTTTCTGGTGTCTTTTGTTTGATAGGAGATTCAGTAGTTGGTAATGGAGATGCACGTTCGCCTAATTTGTCTGTTTGTTCGGTTGTGGTGGGAGATTTAGTTAGATCAGGTAATGTTTCTTTTTCTGATTTGTCAGTGGTTTCAGATTTCTCAATAATTTCAGAAGTCTTGGTAACAGTTGTGGTGATGAAATCAACCACTTCCACTCTTGAAACTTTTGTTTGGTCTTCCGGAATTGTTTGTTTAACTGGGGATGTTATTGGTTTCAATACACCCTTTACATCACTAACGTCTTCAGAAGATTTCGGTTCTTCCTTTACATCAGTAGGTTCTGTAACTTTATCTTCTGTTTTCTTTAAATTTGGTAGGGAAGTATCATCTGTTTCTGATTCTTCTGGACTTTCTGGTGTCTTTTGTTTGATAGGAGATTCAGTAGTTGGTAATGGAGATGTACGTTTGCCTAATTTGTCTGTTTGTTTGGTTGTGGTTGGAGATTTACTTAGTTCTGGTAATGTTTCTTTTTCTGGTTTGTCAGTGGTTTCAGATTTCTCAATAATTTCAGAAGTCTTGGTAACAGTTGTGGTGATGAAATCAACCACTTCCACTCTTGAAACTTTTGTTTGGTCTTCCGGAATTGTTTGTTTAACTGGAGATGTTATTGGTTTCAATACACCCTTTACATCACTAACGTCTTCAGGAGATTTCGGTTCTTCCTTTACATCAGTAGGTTCAGTAACTTTATCTTCTGGTTTCTTTAAATCTGGTAGGGAAGTATCATCTGTTTCTGATTCTTCTGGACTTTCTGGTGTCTTTTGTTTGATAGGAGATTCAGTAGTTGGTAATGGAGATGCACGTTCGCCTAATTTGTCTGTTTGTTCGGTTGTGGTTGGAGATTTAGTTAGATCAGGTAATGTTTCTTTTTCTGATTTGTCAGTGGTTTCAGATTTCTCAATAATTTCAGAAGTCTTGGTAACAGTTGTGGTGATGAAATCAACCACTTCCACTCTTGAAACTTTTGTTTGGTCTTCCGGAATTGTTTGTTTAACTGGAGATGATATTGGTTTCAATACACCCTTTACATCACTAACGTCTTCAGGAGATTTCGGTTCTTCCTTTACATCAGTAGGTTCAGTAACTTTATCTTCTGGTTTCTTTAAATCTGGTAGGGAAGTATCATCTGTTTCTGATTCTTCTGGACTTTCTGGTGTCTTTTGTTTGATAGGAGATTCAGTAGTTGGTAATGGAGATGTACGTTCGCCTAATTTGTCTGTTTGTTCGGTTGTGGTTGGAGATTTAGTTAGTTCAGGTAATGTTTCTTTTTCTGATTTGTCAGTGGTTTCAGATTTCTCAATAATTTCAGAAGTCTTGGTAACAGTTGTGGTGATGAAATCAACCACTTCCACTCTTGAAACTGTTGTTTGGTCTTCCGGAATTGTTTGTTTAACTGGGGATGTTATTGGTTTCAATACACCCTTTACATCACTAACGTCTTCAGAAGATTTCGGTTCTGCCTTTACATCAGTAGGTTCTGTAACTTTATCTTCTGTTTTCTTTAAATCTTGTAGGGAAGTATCATCTGTTTCTGATTCTTCTGGACTTTCTGGTGTGTTTTGTTTGATAGGAGATTCAGTAGTTGGTAATGGAGATGTACGTTTGCCTAATTTGTCTGATTGTTCGGTTGTGGTTGGAGATTTACTTAGTTCTGGTAATGTTTCTTTTTCTGGTTTGTCAGTGGTTTCAGATTTCTCAATAATTTCAGAAGTCTTGGTAACAGTTGTGGTGATGAAATCAACCACTTCCACTCTTGAAACTTTTGTTTGGTCTTCCGGAATTGTTTGTTTAACTGGAGATGTTATTGGTTTCAATACACCCTTTACATCACTAACGTCTTCAGGAGATTTCGGTTCTTCCTTTACATCAGTAGGTTCAGTAACTTTATCTTCTGGTTTCTTTAAATCTGGTAGGGAAGTATCATCTGTTTCTGATTCTTCTAGACTTTCTGGTGTCTTTTGTTTGATAGGAGATTCAGTAGTTGGTAATGGAGATGTACGTTCGCCTAATTTGTCTGTTTGTTCGGTTGTGGTTGGAGATTTACTTAGTTCTGGTAATGTTTCTTTTTCTGGTTTGTCAGTGGTTTCAGATTTCTCAATAATTTCAGAAGTCTTGGTAACTGTTGTGGTGATGAAATCAACCACTTCCACTCTTGAAACTTTTGTTTGGTCTTCCGGAATTGTTTGTTTAACTGGAGATGATATTGGTTTCAATACACCCTTTACATCACTAACGTCTTCAGGAGATTTCGGTTCTTCCTTTACTTCAGTAGGTTCAGTAACTTTATCTTCTGGTTTCTTTAAATCTGGTAGGGAAGTATCATCTGTTTCTGATTCTTCTGGACTTTCTGGTGTCTTTTGTTTGATAGGAGATTCAGTAGTTGGTAATGGAGATGTACGTTCGCCTAATTTGTCTGTTTGTTCGGTTGTGGTTGGAGATTTAGTTAGTTCAGGTAATGTTTCTTTTTCTGGTTTGTCAGTGGTTTCAGATTTCTCAATAATTTCAGAAGTCTTGGTAACTGTAGTGGTGATGAAATCAACCACTTCCACTCTTGAAACTTTTGTTTGGTCTTCCGGAATTGTTTGTTTAACTGGAGATGATATTGGTTTCAATACACCCTTTACATCACTAACGTCTTCAGGAGATTTCGGTTCTTCCTTTACATCAGTAGGTTCAGTAACTTTATCTTCTGGTTTCTTTAAATCTGGTAGGGAAGTATCATCTGTTTCTGATTCTTCTGGACTTTCTGGTGTCTTTTGTTTGATAGGAGATACAGTAGTTGGTAATGGAGATGTACGTTCGCCTAATTTGTCTGTTTGTTCGGTTGTGGTTGGAGATTTAGTTAGTTCAGGTAATGTTTCTTTTTCTGGTTTGTCAGTGGTTTCAGATTTCTCAATAATTTCAGAAGTCTTGGTAACTGTTGTGGTGATGAAATCAACCACTTCCACTCTTGAAACTTTTGTTTGGTCTTCCGGAATTGTTTGTTTAACTGGAGATGATATTGGTTTCAATACACCCTTTACATCACTAACGTCTTCAGGAGATTTCGGTTCTTCCTTTACTTCAGTAGGTTCAGTAACTTTATCTTCTGGTTTCTTTAAATCTGGTAGGGAAGTATCATCTGTTTCTGATTCTTCTGGACTTTCTGGTGTCTTTTGTTTGATAGGAGATTCAGTAGTTGGTAATGGAGATGTACGTTCGCCTAATTTGTCTGTTTGTTCGGTTGTGGTTGGAGATTTAGTTAGTTCAGGTAATGTTTCTTTTTCTGGTTTGTCAGTGGTTTCAGATTTCTCAATAATTTCAGAAGTCTTGGTAACAGTTGTGGTGATGAAATCAACCACTTCCACTCTTGAAACTTTTGTTTGGTCTTCCGGAATTGTTTGTTTAACTGGAGATGATATTGGTTTCAATACACCCTTTACATCACTAACGTCTTCAGGAGATTTCGGTTCTTCCTTTACTTCAGTAGGTTCAGTAACTTTATCTTCTGGTTTCTTTAAATCTGGTAGGGAAGTATCATCTGTTTCTGATTCTTCTGGACTTTCTGGTGTCTTTTGTTTGATAGGATATTCAGTAGTTGGTAATGGAGATGTACGTTCGCCTAATTTGTCTGTTTGTTCGGTTGTGGTTGGAGATTTAGTTAGTTCAGGTAATGTTTCTTTTTCTGGTTTGTCAGTGGTTTCAGATTTCTCAATAATTTCAGAAGTCTTGGTAACTGTTGTGGTGATGAAATCAACCACTTCCACTCTTGAAACTTTTGTTTGGTCTTCCGGAATTGTTTGTTTAACTGGAGATGATATTGGTTTCAATACACCCTTTACATCACTAACGTCTTCAGGAGATTTCGGTTCTTCCTTTACTTCAGTAGGTTCAGTAACTTTATCTTCTGGTTTCTTTAAATCTGGTAGGGAAGTATCATCTGTTTCTGATTCTTCTGGACTTTCTGGTGTCTTTTGTTTGATAGGAGATTCAGTAGTTGGTAATGGAGATGTACGTTCGCCTAATTTGTCTGTTTGTTCGGTTGTGGTTGGAGATTTAGTTAGTTCAGGTAATGTTTCTTTTTCTGGTTTGTCAGTGGTTTCAGATTTCTCAATAATTTCAGAAGTCTTGGTAACTGTTGTGGTGATGAAATCAACCACTTCCACTCTTGAAACTTTTGTTTGGTCTTCCGGAATTGTTTGTTTAACTGGAGATGATATTGGTTTCAATACACCCTTTACATCACTAACGTCTTGAGAAGAGTTCGGTTCATCCTTTACTTCAGTAGGTTCAGTAACTTTATCTTCTGGTTTCTTTAAATCTGGTAGGGAAGTATCATCTGTTTCTGATTCTTCTGGACTTTCTGGTGTCTTTTGTTTGATAGGAGATTCAGTAGTTGGTAATGGAGATGTACGTTCGCCTAATTTGTCTGTTTGTTCGGTTGTGGTTGGAGATTTAGTTAGTTCAGGTAATGTTTCTTTTTCTGGTTTGTCAGTGGTTTCAGATTTCTCAATAATTTCAGAAGTCTTGGTAACAGTTGTGGTGATGAAATCAACCACTTCCACTCTTGAAACTTTTGTTTGGTCTTCCGGAATTGTTTGTTTAACTGGAGATGATATTGGTTTCAATACACCCTTTACATCACTAACGTCTTCAGGAGATTTCGGTTCTTCCTTTACATCAGTAGGTTCAGTAACTTTATCTTCTGGTTTCTTTAAATCTGGTAGGGAAGTATCATCTGTTTCTGATTCTTCTGGACTTTCTGGTGTCTTTTGTTTGATAGGAGATTCAGTAGTTGGTAATGGAGATGTACGTTCGCCTAATTTGTCTGTTTGTTCGGTTGTGGTTGGAGATTTACTTAGTTCTGGTAATGTTTCTTTTTCTGGTTTGTCAGTGGTTTCAGATTTCTCAATAATTTCAGAAGTCTTGGTAACAGTTGTGGTGATGAAATCAACCACTTCCACTCTTGAAACTTTTGTTTGGTCTTCCGGAATTGTTTGTTTAACTGGAGATGTTATTGGTTTCAATACACCCTTTACATCACTAACGTCTTCAGGAGATTTCGGTTCTTCCTTTACATCAGTAGGTTCAGTAACTTTATCTTCTGGTTTCTTTAAATCTGGTAGGGAAGTATCATCTGTTTCTGATTCTTCTGGACTTTCTGGTGTCTTTTGTTTGATAGGAGATTCAGTAGTTGGTAATGGAGATGTACGTTCGCCTAATTTGTCTGTTTGTTCGGTTGTGGTTGGAGATTTACTTAGTTCTGGTAATGTTTCTTTTTCTGGTTTGTCAGTGGTTTCAGATTTCTCAATAATTTCAGAAGTCTTGGTAACAGTTGTGGTGATGAAATCAACCACTTCCACTCTTGAAACTTTTGTTTGGTCTTCCGGAATTGTTTGTTTAACTGGAGATGTTATTGGTTTCAATACACCCTTTACATCACTAACGTCTTCAGGAGATTTCGGTTCTTCCTTTACATCAGTAGGTTCAGTAACTTTATCTTCTGGTTTCTTTAAATCTGGTAGGGAAGTATCATCTGTTTCTGATTCTTCTGGACTTTCTGGTGTCTTTTGTTTGATAGGAGATTCAGTAGTTGGTAATGGAGATGCACGTTCGCCTAATTTGTCTGTTTGTTCGGTTGTGGTTGGAGATTTAGTTAGTTCAGGTAATGTTTCTTTTTCTGATTTGTCAGTGGTTTCAGATTTCTCAATAATTTCAGAAGTCTTGGTAACTGTTGTGGTGATGAAATCAACCACTTCCACTCTTGAAACTTTTGTTTGGTCTTCCGGAATTGTTTGTTTAACTGGGGATGTTATTGGTTTCAATACACCCTTTACATCACTAACGTCTTCAGGAGATTTCGGTTCTTCCTTTACATCAGTAGGTTCTGTAACTTTATCTTCTGGTTTCTTTAAATCTGGTAGGGAAGTATCATCTGTTTCTGATTCTTCTGGACTTTCTGGTGTCTTTTGTTTGATAGGAGATTCAGTAGTTGGTAATGGAGATGTACGTTCGTCTAATTTGTCTGTTTGTTCGGTTGTGGTTGGAGATTTACTTAGTTCTGGTAATGTTTCTTTTTCTGGTTTGTCAGTGGTTTCAGATTTCTCAATAATTTCAGAAGTCTTGGTAACAGTTGTGGTGATGAAATCAACCACTTCCACTCTTGAAACTTTTGTTTGGTCTTCCGGAATTGTTTGTTTAACTGGAGATGATATTGGTTTCAATACACCTTTTACTACACTAACGTCTTCAGGCGATTTCGGTTCTTCCTTTACATCAGTAGGTTCAGTAACTTTATCTTCTGGTTTCTTTAAATCTGGTAGGGAAGTATCATCTGTTTCTGATTCTTCTGGACTTTCTGGTGTCTTTTGTTTGATAGGAGATTCAGTAGTTGGTAATGGAGATGCACGTTCGCCTAATTTGTCTGTTTGTTCGGTTGTGGTTGAAGATTTAGTTAGATCAGGTAATGTTTCTTTTTCTGATTTGTCAGTGGTTTCAGATTTCTCAATAATTTCAGAAGTCTTGGTAACAGTTGTGGTGATGAAAGCAACCACTTCCACTCTTGAAACTTTTGTTTGGTCTTCCGGAATTGTTTGTTTAACTGGGGATGTTATTGGTTTCAATACACCCTTTACATCACTAACGTCTTCAGAAGATTTCGGTTCTTCCTTTACATCAGTAGGTTCTGTAACTTTATCTTCTGTTTTCTTTAAATTTGGTAGGGAAGTATCATCTGTTTCTGATTCTTCTGGACTTTCTGGTGTCTTTTGTTTGATAGGAGATTCAGTAGTTGGTAATGGAGATGTACGTTTGCCTAATTTGTCTGTTTGTTCGGTTGTGGTTGGAGATTTACTTAGTTCTGGTAATGTTTCTTTTTCTGGTTTGTCAGTGGTTTCAGATTTCTCAATAATTTCAGAAGTCTTGGTAACAGTTGTGGTGATGAAATCAACCACTTCCACTCTTGAAACTTTTGTTTGGTCTTCCGGAATTGTTTGTTTAACTGGAGATGTTATTGGTTTCAATACACCCTTTACATCACTAACGTCTTCAGGAGATTTCGGTTCTTCCTTTACATCAGTAGGTTCAGTAACTTTATCTTCTGGTTTCTTTAAATCTGGTAGGGAAGTATCATCTGTTTCTGATTCTTCTGGACTTTCTGGTGTCTTTTGTTTGATAGGAGATTCAGTAGTTGGTAATGGAGATGCACGTTCGCCTAATTTGTCTGTTTGTTCGGTTGTGGTTGGAGATTTAGTTAGATCAGGTAATGTTTCTTTTTCTGATTTGTCAGTGGTTTCAGATTTCTCAATAATTTCAGAAGTCTTGGTAACAGTTGTGGTGATGAAATCAACCACTTCCACTCTTGAAACTTTTGTTTGGTCTTCCGGAATTGTTTGTTTAACTGGAGATGATATTGGTTTCAATACACCCTTTACATCACTAACGTCTTCAGAAGATTTCGGTTCTTCCTTTACATCAGTAGGTTCTGTAACTTTATCTTCTGTTTTCTTTAAATCTGGTAGGGAAGTATCATCTGTTTCTGATTCTTCTGGACTTTCTGGTGTCTTTTGTTTGATAGGAGATTCAGTAGTTGGTAATGGAGATGTACGTTTGCCTAATTTGTCTGTTTGTTCGGTTGTGGTTGGAGATTTACTTAGTTCTGGTAATGTTTCTTTTTCTGGTTTGTCAGTGGTTTCAGATTTCTCAATAATTTCAGAAGTCTTGGTAACAGTTGTGGTGATGAAATCAACCACTTCCACTCTTGAAACTTTTGTTTTGTCTTCCGGAATTGTTTGTTTAACTGGAGATGTTATTGGTTTCAATACACCCTTTACATCACTAACGTCTTCAGGAGATTTCGGTTCTTCCTTTACATCAGTAGGTTCAGTAACTTTATCTTCTGGTTTCTTTAAATCTGGTAGGGAAGTATCATCTGTTTCTGATTCTTCTGGACTTTCTGGTGTCTTTTGTTTGATAGGAGATTCAGTAGTTGGTAATGGAGATGTACGTTCGCCTAATTTGTCTGTTTGTTCGGTTGTGGTTTGAGCTTTAGTATGATCTGGTAATGTTTCTTTATCTGGTTTGTCAGTGGTTTCAGATTTCTCAATAATTTTAGAAGTCTTGGTAACTGTTGTGGTGATGAAATCAACCACTTCCACTCTTGAAAATTTTGTTTGGTCTTCCGGAATTGTTTGTTTAACTGGAGATGATATTGGTTTCAATACACCCTTTACATCACTAACGTCTTCAGGAGATTTCGGTTCTTCCTTTACATCAGTAGGTTCAGTAACTTTATCTTCTGGTTTCTTTAAATCTGGTAGGGAAATATCATCTGTTTCTGATTCTTCTGGACTTTCTGGTGTCTTTTGTTTGATAGGAGATTCAGTAGTTGGTAATGGAGATGTACGTTCGCCTAATTTGTCTGTTTGTTCGGTTGTGGTTTGAGCTTTAGTATGTTCTGGTAATGTTTCTTTATCTGGTTTGTCAGTGGTTTCAGATTTCTCAATAATTTCAGAAGTCTTGGTAACAGTTGTGGTGATGAAATCAACCACATCCACTCTTGAAACTTTTGTTTGGTCTTCCGGAATTGTTTGTTTAACTGGAGATGTTATTGGTTTCAATACACCCTTTACATCACTAACGTCTTCAGGAGATTTCGGTACTTCCTTTACTTCAGTAGGTTCAGTAACTTTATCTTCTGGTTTCTTTAAATCTGGTAGGGAAGTATCATCTGTTTCTGATTCTTCTGGACTTTCTGGTGTCTTTTGTTTGATAGGAGAATCAGTAGTTGGTAATGGAGATGTACGTTCGCCTAATTTGTCTGTTTGTTCGGTTGTGGTTGGAGATTTAGTTAGTTCAGGTAATGTTTCTTTTTCTGATTTGTCAGTGGTTTCAGATTTCTCAATAATTTCAGAAGTCTTGGTAACTGTTGTGGTGATGAAATCAACCACTTCCACTCTTGAAACTTTTGTTTGGTCTTCCGGAATTGTTTGTTTAACTGGAGATGATATTGGTTTCAATACACCCTTTACATCACTAACGTCTTCAGGAGATTTCGGTTCTTCCTTTACATCAGTAGGTTCAGTAACTTTATCTTCTGGTTTCTTTAAATCTGGTAGGGAAATATCATCTGTTTCTGATTCTTCTGGACTTTCTGGTGTCTTTTGTTTGATAGGAGATTCAGTAGTTGGTAATGGAGATGTACGTTCGCCTAATTTGTCTGTTTGTTCGGTTGTGGTTGGAGATTTAGTTAGTTCAGGTAATGTTTCTTTTTCTGGTTTGTCAGTGGTTTCAGATTTCTCAATAATTTCAGAAGTCTTGGTAACAGTTGTGGTGATGAAATCAACCACATCCACTCTTGAAACTTTTGTTTGGTCTTCCGGAATTGTTTGTTTAACTGGAGATGTTATTGGTTTCAATACACCCTTTACATCACTAACGTCTTCAGGAGATTTCGGTACTTCCTTTACTTCAGTAGGTTCAGTAACTTTATCTTCTGGTTTCTTTAAATCTGGTAGGGAAGTATCATCTGTTTCTGATTCTTCTGGACTTTCTGGTGTCTTTTGTTTGATAGGAGATTCAGTAGTTGGTAATGGAGATGTACGTTCGCCTAATTTGTCTGTTTGTTCGGTTGTGGTTGGAGATTTAGTTAGTTCAGGTAATGTTTCTTTTTCTGGTTTGTCAGTGGTTTCAGATTTCTCAATAATTTCAGAAGTCTTTGTTACAGTTGTGGTGATGAAATCAACCACTTCCACTCTTGAAACTTTTGTTTGGTCTTCCGGAATTGTTTGTTTAACTGGAGATGTTATTGGTTTCAATACACCCTTTACATCACTAACGTCTTCAGGAGATTTCGGTTCTTCCTTTACATCAGTAGGTTCAGTAACTTTATCTTCTGGTTTCTTTAAATCTGGTAGGGAAGTATCATCTGTCTCTGATTCTTCTGGACTTTCTGGTGTCTTTTGTTTGATAGGAGATTCAGTAGTTGGTAATGGAGATGCACGTTCGCCTAATTTGTCTGTTTGCTCGGTTGGTTTTGGAAATTTTGTTAGTTCAGTTAATGTTTCTTTTTCTGGTTTGTCAGTGGTTTCAGATTTCTCAATAATTTCAGGAGTCTTGGTAACAGTTGTGGTGATGAAATCAACCACTTCCACTCTTGAAACTTTTGTTTGGTCTTCCGGAATTGTTTGTTTAACTTGAGATGTTATTGGTTTCAATACACCCTTTACATCACTAACGTCTTCAGGAGATTTCGGTTCTTCCTTTACATCAGTAGGTTCAGTAACTTTATCTTCTGGTTTCTTTAAATCTGGTAGGGAAGTATCATCTGTTTCTGATTCTTCTGGACTTTCTGGTGTCTTTTGTTTGATAGGAGATTCAGTTGTTGGTAATGGAGATATACGTTCGCCTAATTTGTCTGTTTGTTCGGTTGTGGTTGGAGATTGAGTTAGTTCAGGTAATGTTTCTTTTTCTGGTTTGTCAGTGGTTTCAGATTTCTCAATAATTTCAGAAGTCTTGGTAACAGTTGTGGTGATGAAATCAACCACTTCCACTCTTGAAACTTTTGTTTGGTCTTCCGGAATTGTTTGTTTAACTTGAGATGTTATTGGTTTCAATACACCCTTTACATCACTAACGTCTTCAGGAGATTTCGGTTCTTCCTTTACATCAGTAGGTTCAGTAACTTTATCTTCTGGTTTCTTTAAATCTGGTAGGGAAGTATCATCTGTTTCTGATTCTTCTGGACTTTCTGGTGTCTTTTGTTTGATAGGAGAATCAGTAGTTGGTAATGGAGATGTACGTTCGCCTAATTTGTCTGTTTGTTCGGTTGTGGTTGGAGATTTAGTTAGTTGAGGTAATGTTTCTTTTTCTGGTTTGTCAGTGGTTTCAGATTTCTCAATAATTTCAGAAGTCTTGGTAACTGTTGTGGTGATGAAATCAACCACTTCCACTCTTGAAACTTTTGTTTGGTCTTCCGGAATTGTTTGTTTAACTGGAGATGATATTGGTTTCAATACACCCTTTACATCACTAACGTCTTCAGGAGATTTCGGTTCTTCCTTTACTTCAGTAGGTTCTGTAACTTTATCTTCTGGTTTCTTTAAATCTGGTAGGGAAGTATCATCGGTTTCTGATTCTTCTGGACTTTCTGGTGTCTTTTGTTTGATAGGAGATTCAGTAGTTGGTAATGGAGATGTACGTTCGCCTAATTTGTCTGTTTGATCGGTTGTGGTTGGAGATTTAGTTAGTTCAGGTAATGTTTCTTTTTCTGGTTTGTCAGTGGTTTCAGATTTCTCAATAATTTCAGAAGTCTTGGTAGCAGTTGTGGTGATGAAATCAACCAATTCCACTCTTGAAACTTTTGTTTGGTCTTCCGAAATTGTTTGTTTAACTGAAGATGTTATTGGTTTCAATACACCTATTACTAAACTAACTACTGCAGGAGATTTTGGTTCTTCCTTTACATCAGTTGGTTCAGTAACTTTATCTTCTGGTTTCTTTAAATCTGGTAGGGAAGTATCATCTGTTTCTGATTCTTCTGGACTTTCTGGTGTCTTTTGTTTGATAGGAGATTCAGTAGTTGGTAATGGAGATGTACGTTCGCCTAATTTGTCTGTTTGTTCGGTTGTGGTTGGAGATTTAGTTAGTTCAGGTAATGTTTCTTTTTCTGGTTTGTCAGTGGTTTCAGATTTCTCAATAATTTCATAAGTCTTGGTAACAGTTGTGGTGATGATATCAACCTCTTCCACTCTTGAAACTTTTGTTTGGTCTTCCGGAATTGTTTGTTTAACTGGAGATGATATTGGTGTCAATACACCCTTTACATCACTAACGTCTTCAGGAGATTTCGTTTCTTTCTTTACTTCATTAGGTTCAGTAACTTTATCTTCTGGTTTCTTTAAATCTGGTAGGGAAGTATCATCTGTTTCTGATTCTTCTGGACTTTCTGGTGTCTTTTGTTTGATAGGAGAATCAGTAGTTGGTAATGGAGATGTACGTTCGCCTAATTTGTCTGTTTGTTCGGTTGTGGTTGGAGATTTAGTTAGTTCAGGTAATGTTTCTTTTTCTGGTTTGTCAGTGGTTTCAGATTTCTCAATAATTTCAGAAGTCTTGGTAACAGTTGTGGTGATGAAATCAACCACTTCCACTCTTGAAACTTTTGTTTGGGGTTCCGGAATTGTTTGTTTAACTGGAGATGTTATTGGTTTCAATACACCCTTTACATCACTAACGTCTTCAGGAGATTTCGGTACTTCCTTTACTTCAGTAGGTTCAGTAACTTTATCTTCTGGTTTCTTTAAATCTGGTAGGGAAGTATCATCTGTTTCTGATTCTTCTGGACTTTCTGGTGTCTTTTGTTTGATAGGAGATTCAGTAGTTGGTAATGGAGATGTACGTTCGCCTAATTTGTCTGTTTGATCGGTTGTGGTTGGAGATTTAGTTAGTTCAGGTAATGTTTCTTTTTCTGGTTTGTCAGTGGTTTCAGATTTCTCAATAATTTCAGAAGTCTTGGTAGCAGTTGTGGTGATGAAATCAACCAATTCCACTCTTGAAACTTTTGTTTGGTCTTCCGAAATTGTTTGTTTAACTGAAGATGTTATTGGTTTCAATACACCTATTACTAAACTAACTACTGCAGGAGATTTTGGTTCTTCCTTTACATCAGTTGGTTCAGTAACTTTATCTTCTGGTTTCTTTAAATCTGGTAGGGAAGTATCATCTGTTTCTGATTCTTCTGGACTTTCTGGTGTCTTTTGTTTGATAGGAGATTCAGTAGTTGGTAATGGAGATGTACGTTCGCCTAATTTGTCTGTTTGTTCGGTTGTGGTTGGAGATTTAGTTAGTTCAGGTAATGTTTCTTTTTCTGGTTTGTCAGTGGTTTCAGATTTCTCAATAATTTCAGAAGTCTTGGTAACAGTTGTGGTGATGAAATCAACCACTTCCACTCTTGAAACTTTTGTTTGGTCTTCCGGAATTGTTTGTTTAACTGGAGATGTTATTGGTTTCAATACACCCTTTACATCACTAACGTCTTCAGGAGATTTCGGTACTTCCTTTACTTCAGTAGGTTCAGTAACTTTTTCTTCTGGTTTCTTTAAATCTGGTAGGGAAGTATCATCTGTTTCTGATTTTTCTGGACTTTCTGGTGTCTTTTGTTTGATAGGAGATTCAGTAGTTGGTAATGGAGATGTACGTTCGCCTAATTTGTCTGTTTGTTCGGTTGTGGTTGGAGATTTAGTTAGTTCAGGTAATGTTTCTTTTTCTGGCTTGTCAGTGGTTTCAGATTTCTCAATAATTTCAGAAGTCTTGGTAACAGTTGTGGTGATGAAATCAACCACTTCCACTCTTGAAACTTTTGTTTGGTCTTCCGGAATTGTTTGTTTAACTGGAGATGTTATAGGTTTCAATACACCCTTTACATCACTAACGTCTTCAGGAGATTTCGGTTCTTCCTTTACATAAGTAGGTTCAGTAACTTTATCTTCTGGTTTCTTTAAATCTGGTAGGGAAGTATCATCTGTTTCTGATTCTTCTGGACTTTCTGGTGTCTTTTGTTTGATAGGAGATTCAGTAGTTGGTAATGGAGATGTACGTTCGCCTAATTTGTCTGTTTGTTCGGTTGTGGTTGGAGATTTAGTTAGTTGAGGTAATGTTTCTTTTTCTGGCTTGTCAGTGGTTTCAGATTTCTCAATAATTTCAGAAGTCTTGGTAACAGTTGTGGTGATGAAATCAACCACTTCCACTCTTGAAACTTTTGTTTGGTTTTCCGGAATTGTTTGTTTAACTGGAGATGTTATTGGTTTCAATACACCTTTTACTACACTAACGTCTGCAGGAGATTTCGGTTCTTCCTTTACATCAGTAGGTTCAGTAAATTTATCTTCTGGTATCTTTAAATCTGGTTGGGAAGTATCATCTGTTTCTGATTCCTCTGGACTTTCTGGTGTCTTTTGTTTGATAGGAGATTCAGTAGTTGGTAATGGAGATGTACGTTCGCCTAATTTGTCTGTTTGTTCGGTTGTGGTTGGAGATTTAGTTAGTTCAGGTAATGTTTCTTTTTCTTTTTTGTCAGTGGTTTCAGATTTCTCAATAATTTCAGAAGTCTTGGTAACAGTTGTGGTGATGAAATCAACCACTTCCACTCTTGAAACTTTTGTTTGGTCTTCCGGAATTGTTTGTTTAACTGGAGATGTTATTGGTTTCAATACACCCTTTACATCACTAACGTCTTCAGGAGATTTCGGTTCTTCCTTTACATCAGTAGGTTCAGTAACTTTATCTTCTGGTTTCTTTAAATCTGGTAGGGAAGTATCATCTGTTTCTGATTCTTCTGGACTTTCTGGTGTCTTTTGTTTGATAGGAGATTCAGTAGTTGGTAATGGAGATGTACGTTCGCCTAAATTGTCTGTTTGTTCGGTTGTGGTTGGAGATTTAGTTAGTTCAGGTAATGTTTCTTTTTCTGGTTTGTCAGTGGTTTCAGATTTCTCAATAATTTCAGAAGTCTTGGTAACTGTTGTGGTGATGAAATCAACCACTTCCACTCTTGAAACTTTTGTTTGGTCTTCCGGAATTGTTTGTTTAACTGGAGATGTTATTGGTTTCAATACACCCTTTACATCACTAACGTCTTCAGGAGATTTCGGTACTTCCTTTACTTCAGTAGGTTCAGTAACTTTATCTTCTGGTTTCTTTAAATCTGGTAGGGAAGTATCATCTGTCTCTGATTCTTCTGGACTTTCTGGTGTCTTTTGTTTGATAGGAGATTCAGTAGTTGGTAATGGAGATGCACGTTCGCCTAATTTGTCTGTTTGCTCGGTTGGTTTTGGAAATTTTGTTAGTTCAGTTAATGTTTCTTTTTCTGGTTTGTCAGTGGTTTCAGATTTCTCAATAATTTCAGGAGTCTTGGTAACAGTTGTGGTGATGAAATCAACCACTTCCACTCTTGAAACTTTTGTTTGGTCTTCCGGAATTGTTTGTTTAACTTGAGATGTTATTGGTTTCAATACACCCTTTACATCACTAACGTCTTCAGGAGATTTCGGTTCTTCCTTTACATCAGTAGGTTCAGTAACTTTATCTTCTGGTTTCTTTAAATCTGGTAGGGAAGTATCATCTGTTTCTGATTCTTCTGGACTTTCTGGTGTCTTTTGTTTGATAGGAGATTCAGTTGTTGGTAATGGAGATATACGTTCGCCTAATTTGTCTGTTTGTTCGGTTGTGGTTGGAGATTGAGTTAGTTCAGGTAATGTTTCTTTTTCTGGTTTGTCAGTGGTTTCAGATTTCTCAATAATTTCAGAAGTCTTGGTAACAGTTGTGGTGATGAAATCAACCACTTCCACTCTTGAAACTTTTGTTTGGTCTTCCGGAATTGTTTGTTTAACTTGAGATGTTATTGGTTTCAATACACCCTTTACATCACTAACGTCTTCAGGAGATTTCGGTTCTTCCTTTACATCAGTAGGTTCAGTAACTTTATCTTCTGGTTTCTTTAAATCTGGTAGGGAAGTATCATCTGTTTCTGATTCTTCTGGACTTTCTGGTGTCTTTTGTTTGATAGGAGAATCAGTAGTTGGTAATGGAGATGTACGTTCGCCTAATTTGTCTGTTTGTTCGGTTGTGGTTGGAGATTTAGTTAGTTGAGGTAATGTTTCTTTTTCTGGTTTGTCAGTGGTTTCAGATTTCTCAATAATTTCAGAAGTCTTGGTAACTGTTGTGGTGATGAAATCAACCACTTCCACTCTTGAAACTTTTGTTTGGTCTTCCGGAATTGTTTGTTTAACTGGAGATGATATTGGTTTCAATACACCCTTTACATCACTAACGTCTTCAGGAGATTTCGGTTCTTCCTTTACTTCAGTAGGTTCTGTAACTTTATCTTCTGGTTTCTTTAAATCTGGTAGGGAAGTATCATCGGTTTCTGATTCTTCTGGACTTTCTGGTGTCTTTTGTTTGATAGGAGATTCAGTAGTTGGTAATGGAGATGTACGTTCGCCTAATTTGTCTGTTTGATCGGTTGTGGTTGGAGATTTAGTTAGTTCAGGTAATGTTTCTTTTTCTGGTTTGTCAGTGGTTTCAGATTTCTCAATAATTTCAGAAGTCTTGGTAGCAGTTGTGGTGATGAAATCAACCAATTCCACTCTTGAAACTTTTGTTTGGTCTTCCGAAATTGTTTGTTTAACTGAAGATGTTATTGGTTTCAATACACCTATTACTAAACTAACTACTGCAGGAGATTTTGGTTCTTCCTTTACATCAGTTGGTTCAGTAACTTTATCTTCTGGTTTCTTTAAATCTGGTAGGGAAGTATCATCTGTTTCTGATTCTTCTGGACTTTCTGGTGTCTTTTGTTTGATAGGAGATTCAGTAGTTGGTAATGGAGATGTACGTTCGCCTAATTTGTCTGTTTGTTCGGTTGTGGTTGGAGATTTAGTTAGTTCAGGTAATGTTTCTTTTTCTGGTTTGTCAGTGGTTTCAGATTTCTCAATAATTTCATAAGTCTTGGTAACAGTTGTGGTGATGATATCAACCTCTTCCACTCTTGAAACTTTTGTTTGGTCTTCCGGAATTGTTTGTTTAACTGGAGATGATATTGGTGTCAATACACCCTTTACATCACTAACGTCTTCAGGAGATTTCGTTTCTTTCTTTACTTCATTAGGTTCAGTAACTTTATCTTCTGGTTTCTTTAAATCTGGTAGGGAAGTATCATCTGTTTCTGATTCTTCTGGACTTTCTGGTGTCTTTTGTTTGATAGGAGAATCAGTAGTTGGTAATGGAGATGTACGTTCGCCTAATTTGTCTGTTTGTTCGGTTGTGGTTGGAGATTTAGTTAGTTCAGGTAATGTTTCTTTTTCTGGTTTGTCAGTGGTTTCAGATTTCTCAATAATTTCAGAAGTCTTGGTAACAGTTGTGGTGATGAAATCAACCACTTCCACTCTTGAAACTTTTGTTTGGGGTTCCGGAATTGTTTGTTTAACTGGAGATGTTATTGGTTTCAATACACCCTTTACATCACTAACGTCTTCAGGAGATTTCGGTACTTCCTTTACTTCAGTAGGTTCAGTAACTTTATCTTCTGGTTTCTTTAAATCTGGTAGGGAAGTATCATCTGTTTCTGATTCTTCTGGACTTTCTGGTGTCTTTTGTTTGATAGGAGATTCAGTAGTTGGTAATGGAGATGTACGTTCGCCTAATTTGTCTGTTTGATCGGTTGTGGTTGGAGATTTAGTTAGTTCAGGTAATGTTTCTTTTTCTGGTTTGTCAGTGGTTTCAGATTTCTCAATAATTTCAGAAGTCTTGGTAGCAGTTGTGGTGATGAAATCAACCAATTCCACTCTTGAAACTTTTGTTTGGTCTTCCGAAATTGTTTGTTTAACTGAAGATGTTATTGGTTTCAATACACCTATTACTAAACTAACTACTGCAGGAGATTTTGGTTCTTCCTTTACATCAGTTGGTTCAGTAACTTTATCTTCTGGTTTCTTTAAATCTGGTAGGGAAGTATCATCTGTTTCTGATTCTTCTGGACTTTCTGGTGTCTTTTGTTTGATAGGAGATTCAGTAGTTGGTAATGGAGATGTACGTTCGCCTAATTTGTCTGTTTGTTCGGTTGTGGTTGGAGATTTAGTTAGTTCAGGTAATGTTTCTTTTTCTGGTTTGTCAGTGGTTTCAGATTTCTCAATAATTTCAGAAGTCTTGGTAACAGTTGTGGTGATGAAATCAACCACTTCCACTCTTGAAACTTTTGTTTGGTCTTCCGGAATTGTTTGTTTAACTGGAGATGTTATTGGTTTCAATACACCCTTTACATCACTAACGTCTTCAGGAGATTTCGGTACTTCCTTTACTTCAGTAGGTTCAGTAACTTTTTCTTCTGGTTTCTTTAAATCTGGTAGGGAAGTATCATCTGTTTCTGATTTTTCTGGACTTTCTGGTGTCTTTTGTTTGATAGGAGATTCAGTAGTTGGTAATGGAGATGTACGTTCGCCTAATTTGTCTGTTTGTTCGGTTGTGGTTGGAGATTTAGTTAGTTCAGGTAATGTTTCTTTTTCTGGCTTGTCAGTGGTTTCAGATTTCTCAATAATTTCAGAAGTCTTGGTAACAGTTGTGGTGATGAAATCAACCACTTCCACTCTTGAAACTTTTGTTTGGTCTTCCGGAATTGTTTGTTTAACTGGAGATGTTATAGGTTTCAATACACCCTTTACATCACTAACGTCTTCAGGAGATTTCGGTTCTTCCTTTACATAAGTAGGTTCAGTAACTTTATCTTCTGGTTTCTTTAAATCTGGTAGGGAAGTATCATCTGTTTCTGATTCTTCTGGACTTTCTGGTGTCTTTTGTTTGATAGGAGATTCAGTAGTTGGTAATGGAGATGTACGTTCGCCTAATTTGTCTGTTTGTTCGGTTGTGGTTGGAGATTTAGTTAGTTGAGGTAATGTTTCTTTTTCTGGCTTGTCAGTGGTTTCAGATTTCTCAATAATTTCAGAAGTCTTGGTAACAGTTGTGGTGATGAAATCAACCACTTCCACTCTTGAAACTTTTGTTTGGTTTTCCGGAATTGTTTGTTTAACTGGAGATGTTATTGGTTTCAATACACCTTTTACTACACTAACGTCTGCAGGAGATTTCGGTTCTTCCTTTACATCAGTAGGTTCAGTAAATTTATCTTCTGGTATCTTTAAATCTGGTTGGGAAGTATCATCTGTTTCTGATTCCTCTGGACTTTCTGGTGTCTTTTGTTTGATAGGAGATTCAGTAGTTGGTAATGGAGATGTACGTTCGCCTAATTTGTCTGTTTGTTCGGTTGTGGTTGGAGATTTAGTTAGTTCAGGTAATGTTTCTTTTTCTTTTTTGTCAGTGGTTTCAGATTTCTCAATAATTTCAGAAGTCTTGGTAACAGTTGTGGTGATGAAATCAACCACTTCCACTCTTGAAACTTTTGTTTGGTCTTCCGGAATTGTTTGTTTAACTGGAGATGTTATTGGTTTCAATACACCCTTTACATCACTAACGTCTTCAGGAGATTTCGGTTCTTCCTTTACATCAGTAGGTTCAGTAACTTTATCTTCTGGTTTCTTTAAATCTGGTAGGGAAGTATCATCTGTTTCTGATTCTTCTGGACTTTCTGGTGTCTTTTGTTTGATAGGAGATTCAGTAGTTGGTAATGGAGATGTACGTTCGCCTAAATTGTCTGTTTGTTCGGTTGTGGTTGGAGATTTAGTTAGTTCAGGTAATGTTTCTTTTTCTGGTTTGTCAGTGGTTTCAGATTTCTCAATAATTTCAGAAGTCTTGGTAACTGTTGTGGTGATGAAATCAACCACTTCCACTCTTGAAACTTTTGTTTGGTCTTCCGGAATTGTTTGTTTAACTGGAGATGTTATTGGTTTCAATACACCCTTTACATCACTAACGTCTTCAGGAGATTTCGGTACTTCCTTTACTTCAGTAGGTTCAGTAACTTTATCTTCTGGTTTCTTTAAATCTGGTAGGGAAGTATCATCTGTTTCTGATTCTTCTGGACTTTCTGGTGTCTTTTGTTTGATAGGAGATTCAGTAGTTGGTAATGGAGATGTACGTTCGCCTAATTTCTCTGTTTGTTCGGTTGTGGTTGGAGATTTAGTTAGTTCAGGTAATGTTTCTTTTTCTGGTTTGTCAGTGGTTTCAGATTTCTCAATAATTTCAGAAGTCTTGGTAACTGTTGTGGTGATGAAATCAACCACTTCCACTCTTGAAACTTTTGTTTGATCTTCCGGAATTGTTTGTTTAACTGGAGATGTTATTGGTTTCAATACACCTTTTACTACACTAACGTCTGCAGGAGATTTCGGTTCTTCCTTTACATCAGTAGGTTCAGTAACTTTATCTTCTGGTTTCTTTAAATCTGGTTGGGAAGTATCATCTGTTTCTGATTCCTCTGGACTTTCTGGTGTCTTTTGTTTGATAGGAGATTCAGTAGTTGGTAATGGAGATGTACGTTCGCCTAATTTGTCTGTTTGTTCGGTTCTGGTTGGAGATTTAGTTAGTTCAGGTAATGTTTCTTTTTCTTTTTTGTCAGTGGTTTCAGATTTCTCAATAATTTCAGAAGTCTTGGTAACAGTTGTGGTGATGAAATCAACCAATTCCACTCTTGAAACTTTTGTTTGGTCTTCCGAAATTGTTTGTTTAACTGGAGATGTTATTGGTTTCAATACACCTATTACTAAACTAACTACTGCAGGAGATTTTGGTTCTTCCTTTACATCAGTTGGTTCAGTAACTTTATCTTCTGGTTTCTTTAAATCTGGTAGGGAAGTATCATCTGTTTCTGATTCTTCTGGACTTTCTGGTGTCTTTTGTTTGATAGGAGATTCAGTAGTTGGTAATGGAGATGTACGTTCGCCTAAATTGTCTGTTTGTTCGGTTGTGGTTGGAGATTTAGTTAGTTCAGGTAATGTTTCTTTTTCTGGTTTGTCAGTGGTTTCAGATTTCTCAATAATTTCAGAAGTCTTGGTAACTGTTGTGGTGATGAAATCAACCACTTCCACTCTTGAAACTTTTGTTTGGTCTTCCGGAATTGTTTGTTTAACTGGAGATGTTATTGGTTTCAATACACCCTTTACATCACTAACGTCTTCAGGAGATTTCGGTACTTCCTTTACTTCAGTAGGTTCAGTAACTTTATCTTCTGGTTTCTTTAAATCTGGTAGGGAAGTATCATCTGTTTCTGATTCTTCTGGACTTTCTGGTGTCTTTTGTTTGATAGGAGATTCAGTAGTTGGTAATGGAGATGTACGTTCGCCTAATTTGTCTGTTTGTTCGGTTGTGGTTGGAGATTTAGTTAGTTCAGGTAATGTTTCTTTTTCTGGTTTGTCAGTGGTTTCAGATTTCTCAATAATTTCAGAAGTCTTGGTAACTGTTGTGGTGATGAAATCAACCACTTCCACTCTTGAAACTTTTGTTTGGTCTTCCGGAATTGTTTGTTTAACTGGAGATGTTATTGGTTTCAATACACCTTTTACTACACTAACGTCTGCAGGAGATTTCGGTTCTTCCTTTACATCAGTAGGTTCAGTAACTTTATCTTCTGGTTTCTTTAAATCTGGTAGGGAAGTATCATCTGTTTCTGATTCTTCTGGACTTTCTGGTGTCTTTTGTTTGATAGGAGATTCAGTAGTTGGTAATGGAGATGCACGTTCGCCTAATTTATCTGTTTGTTCGGTTGTGGTTGGAGATTTAGTTAGTTCAGGTAATGTTTCTTTATCTGGCTTGTCAGTGGTTTCAGATTTCTCAATAATTTCAGAAGTCTTGGTAACAGTTGTGGTGATGAAATCAACCACTTCCACTCTTGAAACTTTTGTTTGGTCTTCCGGAATTGTTTGTTTAACTGGAGATGTTATAGGTTTCAATACACCCTTTACATCACTAACGTCTTCAGGAGATTTCGTTTCTTCCTTTACATCAGTAGGTTCAGTTACTTTATCTTCTGGTTTCTTTAAATCTGGTAGGGAAGTATCATCTGTTTCTGATTCTTCTGGACTTTCTGGTGTCTTTTGTTTGATAGGAGATTCAGTAGTTGGTAATGGAGATGTACGTTCGCCTAATTTGTCTGTTTGTTCGGTTGTGGTTGGAGATTTAGTTAGTTGAGGTAATGTTTCTTTTTCTGGCTTGTCAGTGGTTTCAGATTTCTCAATAATTTCAGAAGTCTTGGTAACAGTTGTGGTGATGAAATCAACCACTTCCACTCTTGAAACTTTTGTTTGGTCTTCCGGAATTGTTTGTTTAACTGGAGATGTTATTGGTTTCAATACACCTTTTACTACACTAACGTCTGCAGGAGATTTCGGTTCTTCCTTTACATCAGTAGGTTCAGTAACTTTATCTTCTGGTTTCTTAAAATCTGGTAGGGAAGTATCATCTGTTTCTGATTCTTCTGGACTTTCTTGTGTCTTTTGTTTGATAGGAGATTCAGTAGTTGGTAATGGAGATGTACGTTCGCCTAATTTGTCTGTTTGTTCGGTTGTGGTTGGTGATTTAGTTAGTTCATGTAATGTTTCTTTTTCTGGTTTGTCAGTGGTTTCAGATTTCTCAATAATTTCAGAAGTCTTGGTAACAGTTGTGGTGATGAAATCAACCACTTCCACTCTTGAAACTTTTGTTTGGTCTTCCGGAATTGTTTGTTTAACTGGAGATGTTATTGGTTTCAATACACCTTTTACTACACTAACGTCTTCAGGAGATTTCGGTTCTTCCTTTACATCAGTAGGTTCAGTAACTTTATCTTCTGGTTTCTTTAAATCTGGTAGGGAAGTATCATCTGTTTCTGATTCTTCTGGACTTTCTGGTATCTTTTGTTTGATAGGAGATTCAGTAGTTGGTAATGGAGATGCAAGTTCGCCTAATTTATCTGTTTGTTCGGTTGTGGTTGGAGATTTATTTAGTTCAGGTAATGTTTCTTTTTCTGGTTTGTCAGTGGTTTCAGATTTCTCAATAATTTCAGAAGTCTTGGTAACTGTTGTGGTGATGAAATCAACCACTTCCACTCTTGAAACTTTTGTTTTGTCTTCCGGAATTGTTTGTTTAACTGGAGATGTTATTGGTTTCAATACACCCTTTACATCACTAACGTCTTCAGGAGATTTCGGATCTTCTTTTACATCAGTAGGTTCTGTAACTTTATCTTCTGGTTTCTTTAAATCTGGTAGGGAAATATCATCTGTTTCTGATTCTTCTGGACTTTCTGGTATCTTTTGTTTGATAGGAGATTCAGTAGTTGGTAATGGAGATGCAAGTTCGCCTAATTTATCTGTTTGTTCGGTTGTGGTTGGAGATTTAGTTAGTTCAGGTAATGTTTCTTTTTCTGGTTTGTCAGTGGTTTCAGATTTCTCAATAATTTCAGAAGTCTTGGTAACTGTTGTGGTGATGAAATCAACCACTTCCACTCTTGAAACTTTTGTTTTGTCTTCCGGAATTGTTTGTTTAACTGGAGATGTTATTGGTTTCAATACACCCTTTACATCACTAACGTCTTCAGGAGATTTCGGTTCTTCCTTTACATCAGTAGGTTCTGAAACTTTATCTTCTGGTTTCTTAAAATCTGGTAGGGAAGTATCATCTGTTTCTGATTCTTCTGGACTTTCTTGTGTCTTTTGTTTGATAGGAGATTCAGTAGTTGGTAATGGAGATGTACGTTCGCCTAATTTGTCTGTTTGTTCGGTTGTGGTTGGTGATTTAGTTAGTTCAGGTTTTGTTTCTTTTTCTGGTTTGTCAATGGTTTCAGATTTCTCAATAATTTCAGAAGTCTTAGTAACAGTTGTGGTGATGAAATCAACCACTTCCACTCTTGAAACTTTTGTTTGGTCTTCCGGAATTGTTTGTTTAACTGGAGATGTTATTGGTTTCAATACACCTTTTACTACACTAACGTCTGCAGGAGATTTCGGTTCTTCCTTTACATCAGTAGGTTCAGTAACTTTATCTTCTGGTTTCTTTAAATCTGGTAGGGAAGTATCATCTGTTTCTGATTCTTCTGGACTTTCTGGTGTCTTTTGTTTGATAGGAGATTCAGTAGTTGGTAATGGAGATGTACGTTCGCCTAAATTGTCTGTTTGTTCGGTTGTGGTTGGAGATTTAGTTAGTTCAGGTAATGTTTCTTTTTCTGGTTTGTCAGTGGTTTCAGATTTCTCAATAATTTCAGAAGTCTTGGTAACTGTTGTGGTGATGAAATCAACCACTTCCACTCTTGAAACTTTTGTTTGGTCTTCCGGAATTGTTTGTTTAACTGGAGATGTTATTGGTTTCAATACACCTTTTACTACACTAACGTCTTCAGAAGATTTCGGTTCTTCCTTTACATCAGTAGGTTCAGTAACTTTATCTTCTGGTTTCTTTAAATCTGGTAGGGAAGTATCATCTGTTTCTGATTCTTCTGGACTTTCTGGTGTCTTTTGTTTGATAGGAGATTCAGTAGTTGGTAATGGAGATGTACGTTCGCCTAATTTGTCTGTTTGTTCGGTTGTGGTTGGAGATTTAGTTAGTTCAGGTAATGTTTCTTTTTCTGGTTTGTCAGTGGTTTCAGATTTCTCAATAATTTCAGAAGTCTTGGTAACTGTTGTGGTGATGAAATCAACCACTTCCACTCTTGAAACTTTTGTTTGGTCTTCCGGAATTGTTTGTTTAACTGGAGATGTTATTGGTTTCAATACACCTTTTACTACACTAACGTCTTCAGGAGATTTCGGTTCTTCCTTTACATCAGTAGGTTCAGTAACTTTATCTTCTGGTTTCTTTAAATCTGGTAGGGAAGTATCATCTGTTTCTGATTCTTCTGGACTTTCTGGTGTCTTTTGTTTGATAGGAGATTCAGTAGTTGGTAATGGAGATGTACGTTCGCCTAATTTGTCTGTTTGTTCGGTTGTGGTTGGAGATTTAGTTAGTTCAGGTAATGTTTCTTTTTCTGGTTTGTCAGTGGTTTCAGATTTCTCAATAATTTCAGAAGTCTTGGTAACTGTTGTGGTGATGAAATCAACCACTTCCACTCTTGAAACTTTTGTTTGGTCTTCCAGAATTGTTTGTTTAACTGGAGATGTTATTGGTTTCAATACACCTTTTACTACACTAACGTCTGCAGGAGATTTCGGTTCTTCCTTTACATCAGTAGGTTCAGTAACTTTATCTTCTGGTTTCTTTAAATCTGGTAGGGAAATATCATCTGTTTCTGATTCTTCTGGACTTTCTGGTGTCTTTTGTTTGATAGGAGATTCAGCAGTTGGTAATGGAGATGCACGTTCGCCTAATTTATCTGTTTGTTCAGTTGTGGTTGGAGATTTAGTTAGTTCTGGTAATGTTTCTTTTTCTGGTTTGTCAGTGGTTTCAGATTTCTCAATAATTTCAGAAGTCTTGGTAACAGTTGTGGTGATGAAACCAACCACTTCCACTCTTGAAACTTTTGTTTGGTCTTCCGAAATTGTTTGTTTAACTGGAGATGTTATTGGTTTCAATACACCTTTTACTAAACTAACTTCTGCAGGAGATTTCGGTTCTTCCTTTACATCAGTTGGTTCAGTAACTTTATCTTCTGGTTTCTTTAAATCTGGTAGGGAAGTATCATCTATTTCTGATTCTTCTGGACTTTCTGGTGTCTTTTGTTTGATAGGAGATTCAGTAGTTGGTAATGGAGATGTACGTTCGCCTAATTTGTCTGTTTGTTCGGTTGTGGTTGGAGATTTACTTAGTTCTGGTAATGTTTCTTTTTCTGGTTTGTCAGTGGTTTCAGATTTCTCAATAATTTCAGAAGTCTTGGTAACAGTTGTGGTGATGAAATCAACCACTTCCACTCTTGAAACTTTTGTTTGGTCTTCCGGAATTGTTTGTTTAACTGGAGATGTTATTGGTTTCAATACACCCTTTACATCACTAACGTCTTCAGGAGATTTCGGTACTTCCTTTACTTCAGTAGGTTCAGTAACTTTATCTTCTGGTTTCTTTAAATCTGGTAGGGAAGTATCATCTGTTTCTGATTCTTCTGGACTTTCTGGTGTCTTTTGTTTGATAGGAGATTCAGTAGTTGGTAATGGAGATGTACGTTCGCTTAATTTGTCTGTTTGTTCGGTTGTGGTTGGTGATTTAGTTTGTTTAGGTAATGTTTCTTTTTCTGGTTTGTCAGTGGTTTCAGATTTCTCAATAATTTCAGAAGTCTTGGTAACAGTTGTGGTGATGAAATCAACCACTTCCACTCTTGAAACTTTTGTTTGGTCTTCCGGAATTGTTTGTTTAACTGGAGATGTTATTGGTTTCAATACACCCTTTACATCACTAACGTCTTCAGGAGATTTCGGTTCTTCCTTTACATCAGTAGGTTCTGTAACTTTATCTTCTGGTTTCTTTAAATCTGGTAGGGAAGTATCATCTGTTTCTGATTCTTCTGGACTTTCTGGTGTCTTTTGTTTGATAGGAGATTCAGTAGTTGGTAATGGAGATGTACGTTCGCCTAATTTGTCTGTTTGTTCGGTTGTGGTTGGAGATTTAGTTAGTTCAGGTAATGTTTCTTTTTCTGGTTTGTCAGTGGTTTCAGATTTCTCAATAATTTCAGAAGTCTTGGTAACTGTTGTGGTGATGAAATCAACCACTTCCACTCTTGAAACTTTTGTTTGATCTTCCGGAATTGTTTGTTTAACTGGAGATGATATTGGTGTCAATACACCCTTTACATCACTAACGTCTTCAGGAGATTTCGTTTCTTCCTTTACTTCAGTAGGTTCAGTAACTTTATCTTCTGGTTTCTTTAAATCTGGTAGGGAAGTATCATCTGTTTCTGATTCTTCTGGACTTTCTGGTGTCTTTTGTTTGATAGGAGATTCAGTAGTTGGTAATGGAGATGTACGTTCGCCTAATTTGTCTGTTTGTTCGGTTGTGGTTGGAGATTTAGTTAGTTCATGTAATGTTTCTTTTTCCGGTTTGTCAGTGGTTTCAGATTTCTCAATAATTTCAGAAGTCTTGGTAACTGTTGTGGTGATGAAATCAACCACTTCCACTCTTGAAACTTTTGTTTGGTCTTCCGGAATTGTTTGTTTAACTGGAGATGTTATTGGTTTCAATACACCCTTTACTACACCAACGTCTTCAGGCGATTTCGGTTTTTCCTTCAGATCAGTAGGTTCAGTAACTTTATCTTCTGGTTTCTTTAAATCTGGTAGGGAAGTATCATCTGTTTCTGATTCTTCTGGACTTTCTGGTGTCTTTTGTTTGATAGGAGATTCAGTAGTTGGTAATAGAGATGTACGTTCGCCTAATTTGTCTGTTTGTTCGGTTGTGGTTGGAGATTTACTTAGTTCTGGTAATGTTTCTTTTTCTGGTTTGTCAGTGGTTTCAGATTTCTCAATAATTTCAGAAGTCTTTGTTACAGTTGTGGTGATGAAATCAACCACTTCCACTCTTGAAACTTTTGTTTGGTCTTCCGGAATTGTTTGTTTAACTGGAGATGTTATTGGTTTCAATACACCTTTTACTACACTAACGTCTGCAGGAGATTTCGGTTCTTCCTTTACATCAGTAGGTTCAGTAACTTTATCTTCTGGTTTCTTTAAATCTGGTAGGGAAGTATCATCTGTTTCTGATTCTTCTGGACTTTCTGGTGTCTTTTGTTTGATAGGAGAATCGGTAATTGGTACTGGAGATGTACGTTCGCCTAATTTGTCTGTTTGTTCGGTTGTGGTTGGAGATTTAGTTAGTTCTGGTAATGTTTCTTTTTCTGGTTTGTCAGTGGTTTTAGATTTCTCAATAATTTCAGAAGTCTTCGTAACGGCTGTAGTGACTAAATCAACTATTTTCCCTATAGAATCTTTTGTGTGGTCTTCCGAAATTATTTGCTTCACTGGAGCTGTTACTAGTTTCAATGCACTCTTTACAACGCCAAAGTCTTCGTAAGTTTGCGGTATGCCTTCTCTTTCGATAGGTTTAATAGCCTGATCATCTAATGTGGTTTGGTTTTTTGTGAAAAATTGAATTGTTTCGGATTCGTTTATGGTCTGTGGTGTTTTGTGTTTTGTTGGTTTTCGTTCATCTAATTTTTGTGGAATTATTTCTTTTTTTGATATTGTTATTGGTATTTTTTCCGAAATGTCTTTGAACTTATCTTGCCGACTGTCTGTACTAATTTTTTGTTTTTCAATTACAGTATACTGTGATATGCTTTCATCAGTAATATCGCTTGATTCAGAATGTTTTATTATTACGTTTGATTTAGTTATTTCCCTAACATTGGTATATTCTTCTGATTTATATCTAGATATTTCTTCATTGAATATTTCACGTTTTTTTCGTGTGGATTTATCTACTGACTTATTATAAGTTTCAGATGTTTTTTCATCAATTATAACTCCTTCATGTTCGATAATTATTTTTTCCTGTTTAAATGCTTCATCCCTTTCAATTCGTAAGACCCTTTCATTTTGTATTTCCGATTCTATAAATTTGTGAGTGTCCATTTTTGAATCAATATATGTTTTATCTGATGTTTTCAATTTTATATTTTTTCGGTCTGGTTTTGGTTTTAATTTATCATCAGACTGTACAAATGTTGGATCAAGTGGCTGTTCTAATTTTTCTATCGTTATTATATCGTCGTTGCTATCCAAATATGATATTTTGGGTAAAACTTGTTGATCTTGTTTTTCGTGTTGTACAAATTCATTAATAGTTAATTTCACATCATCATTATCTTTATATAAATCATCGGGTATTTCTGGAATACATTCATTTACTTCATCATCTTCTAAGAGACTAACTTTTCTCTTAATGCATATTATTTCACATACTGGTTCTTGAAGAAATTCTAGATTTTCTGTTAATTGTTTTGTTCGATCCAATTTTTCTTTATCTTCAATTTGTTTTATAAAATGTTTAATTTTTATATCGTATTCGGGTATTGGTTGAATAATTTGTGTTTCAATGTCTTTCAATATTGTTTTTTCATCATGTATTATTGCATGTTGTTTACGTGGTGATTTTTCTTTATCTGTTGTAAAACTAACTTTTTTCGGCGTTGATGTTGCTGATGATGATGGTGGAATAGCTTCATTTGCTATCCTTTTTTCAATATTCATTATGACTTCATGTATTGGTGGAATTGACTCTACAGACACGTTTGACTCAGTTGTCGTTGTAGTAGTAGGCGTACAACTAGTATTAGTAATAATAGTCCTTGCTGTTGTTGTTGCTGCCACAACGGCTGTAACGGTTTCCTTTTTATCAATACTAGTTTTCTTTGGTGATAATTTGATTGTTGCAGTAGCAATTTCTGCTGTCAATTTTGCCGTATTCTCTTCTAATAATTTTATTTTAGCTTTAACATCACCAGAGCCACGTCTATTTAATAGTATATCTGCATCATTAACTAGTAGATTTTGCACTGATGTAGTATGCGATACATCAATAATATCAACCGGACTAGACGATGCATCTTTAAATTCCACTTTATCAGTAATGGTTCCAGCTTCTGATGTATTGACTTCTGAAATTGTTTCATCAAAATCAACAGGACTCGTACCTGTATTAAAATAACGTGAATCATCTTGAGTTGTACTGCTACTACTAATCGGGATACCATACACATCTATGTCATCTGGTTGAATTGGACTTAAACCTGCATCGGTTAATTCCATTTCTTCAATTTCTATATCGAATGCTGTGTCGGTAATAATGCCTAAGCGATTTTTATCACTTAAATTTTCAGATGTTGTACTTTGTATGCCTGGGCTTGTGGCTGTATCGGTAAGTGTACCACGTGTTACTGATATACCAGTATCCGTTATATAATGTGAATAACTTTGTTCGGATGCTGGTGATTCACTATTTGAATCCATACTTTCGTAAACATGTATATGTCGTTTTTTTGCAAACATAACCGATTCTTCACGCTTTTTATTATCAGTACCCGTGGCAGTACTACGTCCAATCGAATTTGTATCAGTTCCTGAATCATAACCACGATAAATTTTATGATGATGTTGACCACGACTATCTTTTACATCAGTTATTATATAATCTGTCGTTGTTGTACTTTCTTTTTTCCTTTCTTTATTGATGCCTTCGCCACCATCATTATCGTCGGCATCATATGTTGATGTTGTTAAACTAATACGTGATTGTGAACTTATAGAAATTTCAACATCTTGTTTACCATATAATGTCAAACGACTTTCTGATATTGCTGATGAATCATTTGTTTTAACTTCTTTACGTCCAATTATTAATTGTAACGATGGTATTTCCTTACGTAGTGATAATGGCGGTTGTTTCGATGGCGTTTCAATAAGATCATCAAATGGAGAAGTTCCTTGATTTCTATATTCCGATTCAGATTGTTTTTTATCATTATCACCGCCACCACCACCATCATTCTTCGATTTTTGTTGACTTGCGTTCAAATTTAAATTCAATCCTTTTTTTAACGATTTATTTCTTTGTATGTTTTCAAAATCAGTCAACGTCGTGCCTACAAACGTACATTCATCCTCATTTGATGAACGTGTGCTACTATTTATTTCGAAATCATCAATTTCAGCAAAATGTTTTTCTTCAAAGTAAATTTTTTTATCTGTGCTTTTTTGTTGTATTGATGATTTTTTAGAAAATGAATCAATTTTACCACTATCTTGATAACATTCGTCTTCATTGTCGGTTTCACCATTGGAACCATCGTCAGCGATATTTATTGTTGCTTTGTCATCATCTGCTCTCGTATTAATAATATATATATATATATATATATAGTGTGTTAATTATATTATGTTTTTGCCAAATTGATGTGTAAATCCAGCAAGAGAGACGAGACGCAGCATGCAACAATATTTATATTTTTTTTTTGATAAGTATTTATGTATTTCTTTATAGATATTATATATATATATATATATATAGTATATATCATATATATATATAATATAAAATATATAGTTAAATTTTATTATTTTTTTTGTGTAACAGTGTGTATATTTAATTAAAATATTGATTAATTTAATTAATATATACCATACACATTGTGAAAATGTGAAATTTTTTAAATGAATTTTATATTTGAATAATATAATATATGATGTCGTGGTGATATATATTGTATTTATAAAATTGTATGCATTTTAGAAAAATTTTTAATCCAACGCTGATTATTTATATTTATATTAAACATTTTATATTATCATAAAAATTTATCAAAGATAATAAATAATATTAAAATATATATAAGTTGAATTTGTGATGTATATAAGAAACTCCCATGAAATGTCACTCAACCTAAATTCCAGATGAGTTACATTTATGTGCGAGTAATAAAGTGTTTCTTTCATCATTCATATTCATATATATAAAGTAAATTTTATTATTATATCAATTTCTTAACTTCATTTTAAGTTAAAATAAATGTGTGCTCTAAAAATATTAGACAAATCAAATTATTAAATCCGCAAGATAAAATATAAGTTTTTTTATCGAGTATTATTGGAAAAGTCTATAGTTTAAAAAAAAAAATGTTTGCTTTGTATTTATTTAGTTCAAATAAAACTAGACCAAAATTCAATCTAACCTATGATTTGTAAAAGATTCATATTGCGATATTAAAATTTTGTTAAATTTAATTACAAAAATTACAGTGTTGTGTTTTCATTTATGTCTTATCTTATATCATTTTATTTGATATAAATAGGTGTTAGTTAATTGGTTTGTTGAAAAACTAATCGATGATAAATATTATAATGTTACAATAAATATTTTATTTTGTTTAAAATAAACTAATATACCTATTTAACTTTAAATAATTTCTATATTGTTTAATTAATCATCATAGTGTCAATCAAATTATTAAAATCGAAAATATATCTATCTATAAAATATATAGAAAAATGATCTAAAACAGCAACAATTCAATGGCAATGATCATTTTAAATATACATACATACAACATAAACAAAATGTTAGACTTTCCAATTTCATCGCATTAAATCATTTGTATTTTTATAAATTAATTAAATAATAATTTTTTTTCTTTTTCTTGTTACGTATAAATTTGATTTGTCCATTGAAACTAAATGCTTTAAAAAAACAAAAAAAAGTATAAGCTCTTTTACAAAAGTTGATCATCTTTTTTTCTATTTTTCTAAAATTCAATTCATTCAATATCGACTATACAAATTAAATTTTCATTCACTCACCACACACACACACCCATACGTACATTTTTTCTTTAAATTTTGTTTGCACAATTAATAAAAAGTTGAACAAAGGAAAAAAAGAAAATATAAACAATAAAAATCAAATTATATTTGAGTGTACTCAACATAAATAAATAATTTGGCCACGACTTCATATACTATACTATTTATTGTATGTAACTCGCGTATATTTACTGTATGCAAAAAAAAAAAAAAAATCAATATGATTTATATATATATAATTTTGAAAAAAAACGTAATGAATTCAATTAATTAATTTTTTCATTATATTAAATATTATTATCCATATAATAATAGATTTGTTTTTTTTATTTTTTTTTATTTGTTCGAGTTATAATTTTAGAAAAATGTCATCGCTAATTATATTTAAAAAAAATTTTTTCTTTTTCCATTTTATATTTATATTTATATATTATTTATTTAATTTTAAATAATTAAATATCCTGGAAATTAATCAAATATCATCATCATCATAATAATAATAATAATAATAATAATAATAATAATAATAATGATAATAAAATATAGGAATACAAAATAAAAAGCTATAATATGGAATAATAAAATTAAAATTAAATACAAAAACTTATAAAGCATATGTTTTTATTACCAAATATATATATACTTATGTAATAGATAATAGATAATATATAGATATATATGTATATATAGATAATAGATAAATGCACAAATAATTAATCTACAGAAAATTTAAAATTACATTTACATTGCACAGTTTTATGTTTATAATTGTATGGCCAAAAAATAATTTTAATGTAAATGTAAAATAATAATAATAAGAAAATTATCAAATGAGAATGACAGATGAATGTGGGGTGTGAATATTAATAAATATAATATGGTTTTTATATATATTTATTAATTATTTTCTAATTAATAAATAATATTTCGAATAATGGGAAAATAATATAGATACAATAATTGTAAAATGCAGCGATTTATTTATTAATTTTTTTTTTTTTTTTTTTTAAATAAAGCATGGTTTGTTTATAAACTAAAACAAAAAAAAAATAATAACATTGCAAAACTATATTACATTATTGTATTTTTATTTCTATATATATTATTTATATGTATTTTTATTGTTTGCATAGTTTTTTTTTATAACCACTGATAGAAATATTTAAGAAAAATATAAATACTAATTAATAATAAAGTTAAAAAAATCATAAAATCATATTTATGCGATCATCATATATCATTAAATACATATATATATATGCTATACAGAGCAGCGGCATCATACGTATACAATTTAAATAAGTCAATCAGCAGCGCATCAACATAAAAAATAATAAAATTAAAAAAAAAAAAAAAAAAAAAAGAGGTAGTGGCATTTAAAATAACATGTAAAGTATTCTTTTTTTTTGTTTTAATTTTCTTATAAAAATTTTTGGAATATAAATATTTCTCGTCTTAAAAATCCAATAAATTAAGTTTATGAAAATAGTTTAGTGTTATTTATTCAAAACTTTACATGTTAAAAAATTTAAAATACCCATCAATTTATATTATAACAGATTTAAATTGACAAATAATAAAATGTTGTGTGTTGTTTGTGTATACATTAATATTAATTTAATTAGAGATTAAATTAATTAAATAAATAATTTTGTTTTTATACAATATTTTTTGAATGAATCTAAAATTAACAAAAAAAAAAAAAAAAACAAAATAATAATAATAAAGTAAAAAATAATACAAAAAAAACGAATATTTATAAGAAAATCCGGATATTTAACGAAAAATTCATATTATAATAATTTTATTTATAAAATTAGTAATATTATTGTTGTGTGGGTGTTTTTATGAGCAAAATTGTAATTGCGTGGTGTTAAATATTTCGCAAAATGATCGGATTAAAACTTAATTCTTGTAATAAATGTTGTAATAATGCAGCAACAATACCCGACGAAAGGTTATTACGAAACAATCTAAAACAATATGTATTATTGCTATTATTATAAGTGGCGAGCAGTACATGGTAACAGTTTTCTAAATTATATATAACAAATTCAACAATTATGTATTTTGTATATATTATAAAACAAACATATGGATATTTGCTTCAATTCAGTATAAAAAAAAAAGTATCTTCTCTTTAATTTATATACACAAAAACCAAAATAAAAAGGTTTTTTCTAATATAAGTCATCGTACAAATAAAATTAAATATAACAATATCTGCGCGACCACATCACCACACACTCAATTGTAACTTTTATTTTTCAGTAGTAGCAACCATAAATTCATATAGAAATACGACAAATACATATGTACACAATAAAACAATAATATAAAAGCTCGGTAGGTTTAATGAAGGGGAAAAAATTTATATGAAGCTGAAACAGCTGAAATTCTGTTTTAAAAGCTTTTTTTTTGTATAGGTGTATTGTGTAGCATCAAAACCATATAGCATAAATAATTTATCTGGTTACATGGTAGTGTGTATAAATAGTGTTGAAATGTATTTGTTATATATATCGTATGGTATGTTATTATCTTTATTGATAAAATATTTGAAATGTTTAGTGTATATATAAATTATATGATAAAAAAATAATATTTTATCATAAATTTGGATAAACGATTGCAATTTTTTTATAATTAATACGATAATTTTAATACATATTATACTATCCACTATTTAAATTTAAATACTTCGTGTGTTTTTACGAATTTAATTAATATATTTCGTTTTCATAAAATGAAAATTGGCTTTTGAAAATAATTTTTCACTATATGACTGTGTGGTTTTGTTTTCTTTTGCGGATCTCAGAATTCATATATGTGCGGCATCCACTATTCGAAAAATAACCAGAATGGGGATAAAGAAAGAAGTAAAATATTAATTTATTTTAATATACTCCTATGTGTGGAGTAATTTGCCAACTGATAAATGTTTGCTAGATGCCATAAGCTCCACTTGGAGTAACAAGACTTGCTTAATTTACCAATACTGATTAAATAAACTGTTTATATATATATATAATAAATAAACAAAAAGTCTCATAAAATTAAAGTTAACAAAGTATTGCGAAAAACTCTATACAGATTCAAGTGTAATCAATATAATTAATTTAAAATTAATAAATACCAGCGAGGCATATATAATTATAAATATATCATTTGCAATTAATACTATGTATTATATAAATTTATTTATAGAAAATTATTATTATATTTTACCTAATTTAGTAACTTAGTCGATTTCATAATAATATCATAAAAAAAAAATCGATTTGATTTAATTATAATATATACAATACAAATGAGAAATGGCAAAGTTTATAAAAAATTCATATTTTTATGGTTTCCTTATACGACACACAAGTGACAAATTTTATAATTATACACTACGCAATCGTACACGTATATATTTGTGTATATTTAATATAAGTACTATCAGTGGTGTCGCTAGAATGTTTCGATTAGATAAACAAATCCTATATTTTCATCCTATTACCTAAAAATAGCTTATCGTTAAATCGTTAAATCGTTAAATTTAATGCAATTGCAATTTTTGAAAAAAAAATGTATTAATTCATAAATTTATGTAACAGCTACAGAGTTATATACGTATGCAATTAGCGAAATAGGACATATTGAAACATTTTTACTGTGTAAAAGTTATTATTATTTAATTTTAAAGTTTGTTAGCAGCATCTATGTCAATCATTATTTCTTTGAATTCATGTTTATGTGGCACAAAATTGATTTTTTCTCTTGGCATCGTGCATAAGTCCGACAGTCTTGCCTGTTCTACACCATTACGAGAAATTTACGGTTCAATTATAACAAGATAAAACTCAAAATTATCTAATGCCAAAAATGTAAATAACATCAAAATCGATAAATTTATCATGTAAGCAAATTTCATTACTATAAAAGTATACATTAAATTATTAAATCATTATTAAGCGCGTAAGTGACAACATCTATTGGAATAAATTTCAAAAAAGAGCAATTTTTTAAATTTCAAAATTCGTTAAATTATAAATACAATTACGATAATAATAAAAAATAAATTCGAATTTTTTATATAGGCGAAATAAATTCAATTGTTTTTTCTTTTCTCGTGTGTCATCAATTTTTTATGTCACATTTATAATTTCGATTTTTATTATTGCTATAGTTTTTGTTTTTCTTGTGTCAGTCACGTCGTAGTAAATGAAAAAATAGGAAAAAAAAAATAATTCCATATTAATCATTTAATTATTTTTTATTTAATAATTAATGTAAAGTAGCGAATTTATTATTTTAAATTTATAAACCGAATATTAATATTTAATATTATTTATAGTTTTACTTTCTATATATTATTATACAGTGTTTAGTAAGTGAGTGTTTAAAAAATGCCTACAATAAATTGCAACTTTCTTTTTCCCTTGTTAATGATATGCGTAAGTGCCTCCTCATTTATTTCTATTTTATACATTAAATATTGTAATTGTTTTAATTATTTTTATTTTATTTGTTTCACAACAATTATCACTTTATACAATAATTAATTTTATTCGAAAAGATGGTATAGATTTTTAGTTTTTTAATAATTAAATTTTGACTTTTTCCTATATGAATACGCAAAAAAAAAATTTGATTGTGTGTGTGTGACGCCGCGATAACAAAAATTTTTATATAGCATTTATTGTTGTTGCTTGTGTTGTTGTTCTTGTTGCTGCGTTTTTGTATTTATGTTTAAAATTGTACCAAATTATTACGAAAAAAAAAAAGTAATAAAATATATTTAATTTGATTTGGTACAACATTTATTTAATTTTAGCGTATAATAATAATATTATATATTATTAATTTATTTCTTTTTTTCTCTTTTTAGCTATAGCAAATGTGTCTCGCGTTTCGATTTTGTTATTTGTGAAACGAAATTGCAAATTGAACTGTATGTGCAGTATATTCATTCATCTGTTACCGGCGGCTCCTCTATTGCGGTTAATTTGAGGAAAAAGTGAATTGGTGAGTACTCTTTTATTTATTACATTTTAATTATCGTTTATATCGTTTTATTATATTATATATGACTCTTAATTGTTTATGGAAAGTACATTTGCGATATTTTACCTATATTTTAATTTATAATATAACAAAAAACTATAATAAAGTTTAACCAATTGTATATATTATACAGCCAGTGTCGAAAATATTGATACAAAATGTTCGTTAAAAAAATAATTTTTTTTATGATAAACACTGTTTACCTTGTTTTCATGAACGCAACGCCACTGGGTACTATAATTTAGAATTACATTAAAAAAATATGATAGATAGATTAACAAAATTAATATACTTATTGTTATTAGATTGACAAGGTCAATTATTAATATATGTATAATGTTACGCGTGTTGAATATTTTACTTAAGAAAATAAAAAAAACAAAAAACAAGTGTATGTTAAGGTAAATTTTTCACCATAAATATTCAATTACAATTTTGCTCATTTGTCGATTTTTCGTTGTAAACATTATGACTTTTTTTTTTATATGTGTTGTTTTTGTCTGAATGTCTGAAAAGACTAATATTTTATGAATAATATTTTTATTATTTTTATTTTTTTTTTCGAATTAATAAAGAATTATAAAATTAATTGTTTTTTTTTTTAAATAATAATGCATTTAACATCGGTAACGACGCAAGCGGTACACTCAAATAATTGTTTGATAAATATATAATAAATATAATTGCAAACAAAAAACGACGACTTGCGAATGACCAACTTTTTTCTTTTTTTTTTCATGTGTTTGAACTTCAATAAATTATAAAATTAATTTATTTGTTATAAAAATTAATTTCTTTTTTTTGTATATATATATATAAATTATATATATATATATATATATATATACATAGATTCGATATTATAAATAATTTCTACTAAAAAAATGTTTTGCTTTATATTATTTATACTAAAAAAATATAATTATATGATAAATTTTGTTCCATTTTCATTATAAAATTTTGAAAACGATATTGTTAAATCTTAAATAAATATAAATTTTAAAGAAATAAATAAGGAATAAACTTACCGGAAAAATTAAATTATTTTTTCAATAATGGATATTTTCGTTTCGTAAAAAAATATATTAATATAATTTAATATATATATATATATAGATAAAAATGTTTTAGTTAATTAACAACAACAAAAAAAAAAAACAATAATAATAGTAATTAACAATTTTCTTGTTTAATTTTATAAATATATACAGGAAAACTTTTATATGTGTGTAAATTAAAACACAAAATAAAAAAACAATGAGTAAAACAAATTAAAATTTTCGTATAAAATCAGAGAATAATAATTAAATAAATAATAATAATAATGATAAAAATTAAATAGTTAATTTTAATTTTCTACAAGTAATATGTTATTTATTAAGAAAAAAAAAAACACACACAAAGAACACACAAGACACAATGCTCTTAGTTTCAAACAACAAATAAGACTAAATTATATATTTATTTTTTGTACGAATATATTTGGAGTTGGTAAAAAAAATAAAATTATTATATCTAACACATTTTTAATTCTATAAAATTGTATTACATATAATAGAAAAATAGTAATGAAACACAGCAAAGAAAAATAAAAAAAATATGGTTATTTTGGGGCAAAAATTGTGGGGTGGAGAAAATTATAATAAAACAGTGTCAAAAAGGTATATATATTGTGAACAAATCCATATATAACATATGCATTTATTTAATTAATATTTATATGTTATTCTAAAATATAAAAGGTGATATTTTTTTAAGTGCAGCATTATGGCGTCAAAATAATACAATTATAAGAATCCTTAGAAAAAAATAACTTTCTATTTAGGTCATTGTTTTTTTTTTTTTTTAATTTATTTAATATACGTGGCCGGACTGATAAGTCAGTGAAAAAATAAACACTATATTATTTTTAACAAATAGACAATCTTAAGGTCTTCATAAAATATGGTGTTCGCATGATTAAAGAACGAAAATTTGTAAATGAGAAAAATATAGCTGCCGCAGATAGGCGAAATATCTGCTCAATCTTCTTTCTGCACGATTTAAGGCTGGTGAACGTTTTGCCATAGTCTAATCATTGATTTGGCAGTATTCCGTTGATGCACAGTAATGCTTCTGTGATTTTATATTTCCCATTTCATTCCATATACCTTAGAATATTCAAAAGTTTGCGTTCTCAATTGATGAAACTCAATTAATCACATTGGCTGTTACTGGAATTTAAGATAAAGCAAATCCTTCATTTGGAATATATTTCTAAACCGCATTTAACCCATCCATTGGCTCCTTAGTGTTGCGTTTCCAATTGAATTATTGACATTGAATATTGTTCCCAAATGGAAAAAGGGCCCCAATTTATCAAAGAAGAAAAAGCTGCTGCACCATTCATAATGGGCATATTAGTTATTATCATAATGATTCTTGGATAACATGATTTAGCATACGAATTGTTACAGATTTGTTGCATTATGAGTTTTTCCTTAGTTTAAATGACTTACAACTACAATACATTTATTTTCACTAAATAATGAGTGGCAAAAACAAATAGCTTATAACATTTTCGAAAAATTATACTCGTGCGTGTTGGATATTTATATTTTGGTTTCACTGCGACTTATCAATCAGCGATCACGTGTATTAACATTATTTTTTATATTGATTTTGAATACATATTTTGCAAATACAAAAATTTAATACACAGAAACATTTGTTTTCCAAAAAAAACAACGACAATATAGCCTATGTTTTTCTTCTCAATTAAATTAAATTTATCTAAAGATCTTCTTAAATGTATATTTTATATAATATATATGGCTGCTGCGACATGTTTCACATATTTTTAGAACATTAAATATTATTTTGATTTTAATGCATTTTAAATATATAATTTACTTTCATCATCAATTATATCAAGCATTCCATATTATATTTAATATAAAAAAAAAACATAAACAGAATAGCCAATAAAATAGTAAATTATCAAAATAAATTAAAAAAAAAAATCAAGCAATAAAAAATTAATTAATTAATTAAAAAAAAATACATTAATTATTAATAGGAATTAAAAATATATATGGCCAAATATAAATATAGTGAATATACATTTATTAATTACAATAATTAGTGATTTTATATTTTTCTTTAATTTTTAATAGAATGGTTAAATTTATTAATAATTAATAATTGATTTAAAGATAGAAAAAAAAAAACATGATAAAAAAAATGAATATTTTAGCGGGCAAATTAACTTAATTTTAAGTAAATTTTTTTTTTATATTTATTTAGCATGACATTTAGACATTTAAAATGATTTCTTTTTTTTTTTTTTTTTTTGAATATAGCCATTTTTTTAAGTTTCGATGATTTTATATTTTTATTGTATGAATTTTTTTCTTAATTAATTAATTTGATTTATTATGGAAAAAAAACGTATTTATTTTTGTTTGTTAAATTAATCAAAGAATATCATTACTTACCTTGAATATGTTCACGAATGTATTCATTTTGTTGCTGTTGTATTTCATTGGGTGTCGGTGGTGGCGTTTGTGATGCATCATGTGATTCTGCATGAAATGAAAACGAATTCAAAATTATAGTTTACAATATAATACAATGAATTGGTTTTTATATTAAATCGACGGTTCTATTTTGTTAAATATTTAATCATTAATCGAGTTTCCGTCATGTAGTTCTGTAAAATAATTTTTCATGTTAATAAATTGGTAGAATCACAATAGGAAATTCTATAGTCCTATGTAATACCAGAAATGTATAATAACATTTTGACTTGGCCTATATAGTATTTCATATTCTGATTCTACAAATGCATTAATATGAAAAATATTTTTCAGTACTACATGAGAGCATCCCTCGATTAATGATTAAACATTTAATAATACAATTACTTCACTAATTTTATTATTTATAAATTAAAAATTATATTTAATTTCTTTATTTTGATATATTTGTTAAAATCGATTTGAATTACTTAACAATTACAATTACAAAAATAATCAAAATAGGTACCATATTCATTGAAAAAAAATTATTTCATTTATTAACTTATAGAAAAAATTATAAAAATTCTGTTTTTAAATAATCCGTAATATTTATGTTATTACAAAAAAGAAGTAAATAATTTTACTATCGATTTTTAGGCTATTTAGTAAACTGAACTAAATAATGAGAAATTTCTATTGAATTTAACAAAAAAGTGTAGGATTAGAAAAATATTATCATTATATCTTGACAAAATTATTAAAAAAACATCATTATAGAAATTTAAGTATTAATATTCGTGAAATGAAATGTTGATTTATACAAAAAAAAATTATTACACAATATTTTTTCAATTAATTTATAATTTTTTTCGCAACGCATAAACAGATATTATTAAAATATTGCAAATATCGTTTCAAGTTTCTAATCTAAAATATAATTATTGACGATATCAGAAGTAAAAGTGTTCGACGCAGTGGACAAATTTATAATGGTTTTGTGGTTTATTTTAACTAAAAATAAATCATAAAATATGACCTTATTAACTATATATTATTATAAACTAGCATTTAGTAACATTTTTCTAATGAATATGTTAAATTTACGTTAGTTCATCAAACACAATATAAAACGATTAAAATTTATAGTTTAGTAAAATTAATTCTTTCACAAAAAAAAAATAAACAGTATGTAACTACATTTAAATGCTTTTATAAAATTAAAAAAATTAATTAATTAATTAATTATATTTTTGTATATAAAACGTTAAAAAAGATATTGACACCGTTTTTTCGATTTTAAATAGTTTCACCGATTTCGATCAAAAATTCTAAAAATTTGCGATTTCAAAGAATTTTTATTCATTTTTATTTTAATATATCGAATCGCTTACCTGTTGATGAAAATAATTCATCTGGGAATGAACTAATCTCTTGACTTAATTTTTTGGTAATTTTTTCTTCAATTATTTTATAAAATTCATCGTCAGTATTTTTCCCGAATAGATCTTTTGTGCTTTTAATTATGTTATTATGACTTATGGTAATATCTTCTGATATTTTTTTACCATCATCCATTTTAATTTGTTGGTTTACATATTGTGTGGGTACGATTTGTTTAACTTCTTTAATTTTTTCATCCAAAAATTGTACTGTTCTTAATTTTAATGCATTTGCATCAATTTGAATATCTCCAATATGTTTACTTTCATTTGTGCTTTGCAGATGAGTTAATTTTTGTAGTTCATCAATTTTTTCCACATAATCTTCTTCTGGTTCTTGAACTTTTTTACTTTGTTGTTGTGCTATTGACATTATATTGGCTGCAACATCATCCACTTTTTTCAATGCTTCCACTTTTATATCATCCAATTTAATAGATTCTTTTGGTTTTTCCTGTGGCTGTAATGTTCTTTGAGATAATTGAATTTCTTCATCTAAAAATTTCGAAGTTTTTAATTTGATAGCCTCAGTATCTTCTTTAGTTTTTTGTATGTCGCCACTGGTCAATTCTACAATTTTACTATCTTTTGTTGATGGTAACTTTTCTTCTTTAGTTTCTACTTTTTGAGATACAAGCTTTTGTACATCAATAATTTCTGAGTAATCTTCTGTTGTATTACTTAGTGGTGCAGTTGGTAATGAACCTACTTTAATGTCGTCTTTATTCTTCATTTCATCTACTTTTACATCGCCCACTTTTTTCAAATCTAATTGTGGTGCTTGTTTGTGTATAATATTAGCTAATGTTAAAACATCATCTACTTTTTTCAAAGCTTCGACTTTTGTATCATCCAATTTCATAGATTCTTTTGGTTTTTTCTGTGGCTGTAATGTTCTTTGAGATAATTGAATTTCTTCATCTAAAAATTTCGAAGTTTTAATTTTAATGGAGTCAGTATCTTCTTTAATTTTTTGTAAGTCGGCGCTGGCCAATTCTACAATTTTGCTATCTTTTGTTGTTGGTAACTTTTCTTCTTTAGTTTCTACTTTTTGAGATGCAAGCTTTTGTACATCAATAATTTTTGAGAAATCTTCTGCTGTATTACTTGGCAGTACAGGTGGTAATGAACCTACTTTATTGACATCTTTTTTCTTCAGGTCATCCACTTTCATGGGTTCTAACATTTGAACTTGGTGTTGTATTGGAATTGGTAATGCTGAAACATCATCTACTTTTTTCAATGCTTCCACTTTTATATCATCCAATTTAATAGATACTTTTGGTTTGTCCTGTTGCTGTAATGTTCTTTGAGATAATTGAATTTCTTCATCTAAAAATTTCGAAGTTTTAAATTTAATAGCCTCAGTATCTTCTTTAGTTTTTTGTAAGTCGGCGCTGGCCAATTCTACAATTTTACTATCTTTTGTTGATGGTAACTTTTCTTGTTTAGTTTCTACTTTTTGAGATACAATCTTTTGTACATCAATAATTTTTGAGAAATCTTCTGCTGTATCACTTAGTGGTGCACTCGATAATGAAACTACTTTGATGTCATCCTTTTTCTTTAATTCTTCCACTTTTACATCGTCCACTTTTTTCAAATCTAACTGTGGAACTTGTTGCTGTATAATAGTGGCTAATGTCGAAACATCATCTACTTTTTTCAATGCTTCCACTTTTATATCATCCAATTTGATAGATTCTTTTGGTTTTTCTTGTGGTTGTAATGTTCTTTGAGATAATTGAATTTCTTCATCTAAAAATTTCAAAGTTTTTAATTTGGCAGCTTCAGTATCTTCTCTTGCTCTTTGTAAGTCAATACTCGTAGATTCATCAATTTTGATTTCTTTTGTTGTTGGTAATTTTTCTTCTTTAGTTTCTACCTTTTGAGATACAATTGTTTTTATATCCATAATTTCTGAGTGATCTACTGCCGTAGTACTTGGCAGTACAGGTGGTAATGAATCTACTTTAATGTCGTCTTTTTTCTTCAGTTCATCCACTTTCATGGGTTCTAACATTTGAAGTTGTTGTTGTGGTGGAATTGGTAATGCTGAAACATCATCCACTTTTTTCAATGCTTCCACTTTTATATCATTCAATTTAATAGATTCTTTTGGTTTTTCCTGTTGCTGTAATGTTCTTTGAGATAATTGAATTTCTTCATCTAAAAATTTCGAAGTTTTTAATTTGATAGCCTCAGTATCTTCTTTAGTTTTTTCTAAGTCGCCACTGATCAATGTTACAATTTTACTATCTTTTGTTGATGGTAACTTTTCTTCTTTAGTTTCTACTTTTTGAGATACAAGCTTTTGTACATCAATAATTTCTGAGTAATCTTCTGTTGTATTACTTAGTGGTGCAGTTGGTAATGAACCTACTTTAATGTCATCTTTATTCTTCAATTCATCTACTTTTACATCGCCCACTTTTTTCAAATCTAATTGTGGTGCTTGTTTGTGTATAATATTAGCTAATGTTAAAACATCATCTACTTTTTTCAATGCTTCGACTTTTGTATCATCCAATTTCATAGATTCTTTTGGTTTTTTCTGTGGCTGTAATGTTCTTTGAGATAATTGAATTTCTTCATCTAAAAATTTCGAAGTTTTAATTTTAATGGCCTCAGTATCTTCTTTAATTTTTTGTAAGTCGGCGCTGGCTAATTCTACAATTTTACTATCTTTTGTTGTTGGTAACTTTTCTTCTTTAGTTTCTACTTTTTGAGATGCAAGCTTTTGTACATCAATAATTTCTGAGAAATCTTCTGCTGTATCACTTAGTGGTGCACTCAATAATGAAACTACTTTGATGTCATCCTTTTTCTTTAATTCTTCCACTTTTACATCGTCCACTTTTTTCAAATCTAACTGTGGAACTTGTTGCTGTATAATTGTGGCTAATGTCGAAACATCATCTACTTTTTTCAATGCTTCCACTTTTATATCATCCAATTTGATAGATTCTTTTGGTTTTTCTTGTGGTTGTAATGTTCTTTGAGATAATTGAATTTCTTCATCTAAAAATTTCAAAGTTTTTAATTTGGCAGCTTCAGTATCTTCTCTTGCTTTTTGTAAGTCAATACTCGTAGATTCTTCAATTTTGATTTCTTTTGTTGTTGGTAATTTTTCTTCTTTAGTTTCTACCTTTTGAGATACAATTTCTTTTTTATTCATAATTTCTGAGTGATCTACTGCCGTAGTACTTGGCAGTACAGGTGGTAATGAATCTACTTTAATGTCATCTTTTTTCTTCAGTTCATCCACTTTCATGGGTTCTAACATTTGAACTTGTTGTTGTGGTGGAATTGGTAATGCTGAAACATCATCCACTTTTTTCAATGCTTCCACTTTTATATCATCCAATTTAATAGATTCTTTTGGTTTTTCCTGTTGCTGTAATGTTCTTTGAGATAATTGAATTTCTTCATCTAAAAATTGCATAGTTTTTGATTTAATTTCTTCAGCATCTTCTTTTTCTTTTTTTACCCCTAGATTCTTTTCTTCAACTTTTATTTCTTCTGTTGTTTTTAATTTTTCCATCTGGCTTTGTTCAGTTTGTTTTTCGGTAATAATTTCAGATATTTGTGCTTTTTCAACATCATCTTTGTGATGTAATTTTCGTTCAGTGATTGTCTCTTCAATTTTGCTGTCTTTTGAAGTTTGCAATTTATCCTTTTCTTCAATTTTCTTACTTGTAGTTTCTTTATCATACTCAATTATATTCTGAGGTTTTTCATCGGTTAATCGTTTCGTTGATAATTCACTATCATCTTTTGTTTTTAATTTTTCAATTTTAATTAATTCTTGCTGTTGTTGTTGTGTGACAATATTTGTAGTTTGTCGTTTTTCTTCATCTAAAAATAGCATCGTTTTTAATTTTATAGCTTCAACATCATCTTTAGTTTTCTTTGATGCAATTATATTTTCTTTTTCAATTTTACTATCTTTTGTAGTTAATTGTAAGTCTTCCATTTGTTTTTCTTCTGTAATTTTTTCAATTTTGATTTCTTCTCTTTGTTGTTTGTCAATCGGTTTCGTTTGCATAGCACTTGTTGTTTTCGTCGTTATTGTAGATGTTTTTACGCTGTCTAATTTTTCTTCTAAATCCTTTTTAATGAATGCCGATTTTTCTGTTTTTAAATCTTTTATAACTGTTATGTCATCGTCTTCAGAATTTTCAAATGAAATTCTTTCAAATTTCTCTGTGCTACTTGTTGTCGTTGATGATGATGACGTTGATGTAATAGAAGATTGATTCGATAATTTTTCTTCAACTTCTTTATGAATAATAGTGGCGCCGGTGGCTATTGACTGTTTATCATCATCAGGCGGTAATTTCGTTAATTTAATTTTATCAACATATTTTTGGTCTGGAATTAATTATTATAATGAATTGAGAAATATGTCGAAGGGGAACTATTTAAATTGAAGCTTATATACAAAATATATTTTTTGTTGTGCATTTTGGCGACATTTACACTACTTTTTTTTTGCTATACACAGCAGCATATATTTTATTTATGATTTTGTAGTGTAATTAGTTATTTATCTATTTTACATTTACTTACTATTAAATAGGATAGAAATATTTAGGAATAAAAGCACTTAAATTATAATACATATACAATTTATAAATATTGTTACGGTTGTGATTTAAGGTTTTAATTGTAATATATGTAATGTATGTAAGCTTAAATAGAGATATATTGTGCATATTCGCATATATATTGTCAATATAGCATTTATAGACACACTATGGCGTGTCGTGCATTATTTTATATTTATGTAAGCATACAAAACATATATATGTATATGTCAAAATAGTATTCAAGTGATGATTTCTCAATTTATACGATCTATTTCTGTTTATTTATAATATTCATTTAAGCCAAAATCTTATGTTATCACTCATGTTAGGAAAAAGTATAATAAATTTTGATATACAATATTTTAAATTCCAAAATATGTTGCGTCATTATTTCTATCGGTTTTATTTAAATAAACACTACTTTGACATTTATGTACCTATTTTAATTAAAGCGCACACACTTATCACTGATTGTGAGTATATATTTAAAAATAAGTCATATTTTTCAATTAATTTTATGATTTCATAAAAATTAATACTATAATTGTCTAAAGAACATTCTTGACAAATTATTATATACATTTATAAAATTTAAAAAAAATGATCTCTAGACAATTTATTTAAGATTTTTATAATGCAAGTAGAGATGATAGTAGATAATCACGAATTTTAAATTTTAACATAATAATTTCCAAAAAAATCAAGTATTTCATTAAAAAATAATCGCATATATGACATTTATCAAATTTAAACTATTATATAAAGTATTGTAAAATTCAAGTATAAAAACATTAAATTGTATAGATAGAACTTACCCTTTGAATCGAATTCATCTTTTATTGAAGTAAAATCTTGACTCATTTTTTTGGTAATTTTTTCTTCAATTGTTTTATAAATATCATCAGACTCCAATGCAGATGTGCCAGTGGTTGTTATTGATTTAATTGTTTCCGTGGTAGTTTTACTTGTAGTTGTTGTGTTTGTGCTTTCTGTATCTGTATCTTTTATGATTTGTTCACGTTCAACTTTTTCTTTCTGAAGTGATAATTTTGCAGATAATTCGGGATCTATTAATAATTCATCAGAAATATGTTTTTTAATTTCTGGTCGTTTTTGTTGTTGTTGTTGTTGCTGTTGCTGAATATCTTCAATGTTCATTTCTGTTTTTTTCATTTGTGCCGATAATTTTGACTCTAATTGTGGATCTATTAATTCAATAGGTGATTTTTCTAATTTATCAGTAGTAATTGTAGTAGTAGTAGTAGTAGTAGTAGTAGTAGTAGCAAAAGAAGTAGTAGCAGTAGCAGCAGCAGTAGCAGTAGCAGCAATTGTAGCAGGAATACGACTAGCAGCAGTATTAATAATAGCTTGAATATTTTTAGATTGTTGAATTTCACCTTGTAAAAATTGTGCTGTTGTAGATCTTATATTATCTTTAATTAATTCGTCAAAATCTTCTTTATATAATTTTTCAGCTGTTTTACTATCAGATTCAATTTTGGTATCCGTTGCAGTTGAAATTTGTTCGTCAATATCATCATCTTCTCTGGTCACATACATTTTATGTTCAAAATCATCGATACCTTTTATTGTTGTTTTAAATTTATCTTGTAATTCTTTATCAAATTCACATTTACTAATATCAGGACTTTCTTTTTTTGTGGTTTTTAATTTTATAATTTGTTCCGGTATTGATGTAGATTTTATAATATTATCCGTTGGCGCATGCATTATTATTTCTTCTTCATGCAATGCTTTTTTATCTTCAATTAAACTTTGTCGTTTAATTTCGGTAATTTCTTGTACGATTTCTTTTTTTTGTGATGATGCTGGTATTTGTCGTTCGATTGATAAACGTTTTTGTATTTGTTCACGCCTTTCGGCTACACTTTTTTTAATTGTTTCATCTTCTTCCGACTCCGAATCTTCAACAATTTTTTCCTCTGCCGAATATTTAAATTCCTCACGTTCACGTAATTGCTGAAGTCGATTATCTGTGTACATTTATGAAAATGCGAAAATTAAAAATTGAATAAATTAAATGAAATCTTTTAAAATATTATTAATAGTATATATTTATGCATATATTAAATATAATTTACCTTCTTGGAAGACTAATTCTTCCACCGATTCGGAATCTTTCATAATGTCTGGTTCTTCATAACCATTATCCAAACTTGTATGTTTTCTAACCGATGACGATGGTTCGTATTGCCTATTTGTTTCAATATAATTTGTTATTTTCATACATTTATTTATTATATCATCACGTTTAATTGTACGTAAACCATATTCTAAAACATTTCTACCATTTCTACGTATTTGATAGATACGTAACATTGATTGTGCCTGTTGTGCCGTACTCGATGGATGTTTTTCTTTTATCGAATTTATTTCCATTTGACTAATACCGATTTCCGGTGCTAAACGTACCCAATCTTCACCCAATAAATTTGATATATCCACAATACGTAGATCACCCAAATAATTATAATCATCATTAATTTGTTGTGCCGTTGATGATTTTTGTACATTCGTTTGATGAATACGTGTTAACAGTTCACTATTTAAATCATCCAGGCCACCGACAGTATCAGTAATCGAAATAAAATCGGATAATATTTTTTCGGGTAATACAATATTTAATATACATATTGGTTGTTGTGGTTGTTCACCTTTTGCAACTCTTGGTTCACGCATAAATAATGCACGTCCAACGATATCAGCATGTTGATCTTTAACGCGTACATTAAATGGTAAACGATTTTCTCGAAATGCTTTAAATGGTAATTGTAATTGTTCACCCGATTTCGTAACCGGTATTAAATTACCAGCTAATTCTGTATATTGTGGTTTTCCTTCTAATACTTCAACATCACGACTTTTTGCAACTTCAGTAAAATGCTCTTGATATTCTAATGTTTTCTCTTCTTTGTCATCGGTCATACAAAATACACGTAAACGGGCCTCCATCGGATCAATGCGTTTAGCAAATACAACAAATTTGGCCATAAATGGTACATGAATTGCTTCTCTGTAAATTAATTATTAATATAATAAAAAATTATAAAATTAAAATATACACCAAGAATTCTATCCTACCGTAATATTTGTTATATTTGAATAACTCAATTTGAGTTTTATAACCACATTTTAAATAATAAAAACAAAAAGCACAATCGCTTTGCAAATTTACAATAAAAGCAAAGAAAATTTATTTCATTTCACCTGTACAATTCCGTGGCCATTTTTGTTGCATCGGTAATATTACGACAATCCATTAACCAAAATCTTGCAGACACTGTCGTTGTAAATGATACACAATCATTAACAAATGTTAATGGCGTTGAACCCGTAACATCTTCCCATTGAGCACGTGATGGACCACCTAAATATTTACAATAAAAAGAAATTATAAAAATTGCAAATTATAATTTAAAAAAATTAAGAAAAAAATAAATAAATAAAAGAAATCGCTTTTTTGAATCATCTAAAAATTTATATAGCTATTGTGTGTGTTTGTTTTTTTTCAAAATTTACCACCAAATTAACATACTACTCTAATCACTACAATCAAATTGTTTTAGTTGCATTCTACGTTGGAAATAATAAATTAAATAAAAATAAAATAATAAATAAATAAAAACTATATAAATTAATTAATCTAATGGTAATTCATTGAAACCATTACTATTAACCTTTGTTTTTTTTTTTGTTATTTATTCAATTGTTCATCTGTAATTTTTTGTTTTATATATTATTTTCTTTTTTTTTTTTTTTCAATTTTACATTCTAAAAAATTAATAATTAATAAACTCAAAAAACAAATAATAACTAAATAATAAAAACAATAATAAATAATTATAATCAGCTATTAAAAGCATGCGATTTATTTATTTACATATATTTTATATAAATGTATTGTTTTTTTTTATTTTTAATTCTTTATAAATTTTTTATTAATTAAAAAAAAAAAAAAAAAATAATTAAATAAAAAAAATTAACAACAACAACAACAACAACAACAATAATAATAATAATAATAATAATATGTAACAACGACAACAACATTAAAAATAAATACATTATCGATTTGGCTTTTTTTTTGTTTTTTTTTGGTTATGTAAAAAATAAGCTAAATAGCACATTAAAAAATTAATTATGCGATTTTTTTTATATAGTTTTAATTTAAAAAAAAAAAAAAAAAAAAATAAAATAAAAAATACAATTTAGTTAAAAATTATTTCATAAATAAATATATAAAAATGACGAGGAGTTTGTAAATTGTAAATTAAACATTTTCCTAATGCGTATATGGAAAAACTATATAATTATAAGATATAATTTTAAAATTAAAAATTAATTTATATAAAAAAGAATTATTTAATTATGTTTTTTTTTTTTTTTTGATGGAAATATAAAATTAAAAAGTAAATAAATATGTTTTTAAAAATATATATACATAAAAAAAAAAAAAAAATAATAAAAACAATTAATGAATTTAAAAAAAAAATAATGATTTTTTAAATTGCAAAAATAATGTGGTTTCATAGCAACGGTTTCAGAAAAGTTCCCTTGTTGGGGCAACTAACGTTTGGTTTTTTTTTTTTTTTTTTTTTTTAAATAACATAATAATAATAATTAATATCCGATTAAATATAAAAATAAAATTTATTATTGTTTGTAATTGTTTTTTATTGTTTGTATTTTATTTATTAATTTGCATTTTTATTTTATACTTTTTATTTTTGTGATTTTTTTTTTCCTGGTAAAATAGAAAGAAAAAAAATAAAAATAAAACGCGGTAGTAAAAACGAAAATAATTTTATAATTAAAAAGATAATTAAGAAAAAAAAAAAACTAAATAAAATAAAATTGAATAGAAATAAAAAAATAAAGCGTAAATTTTACGTATTTTTTTGATTATTCTTTTTTTTTTTTTGAATATTTAAAATATTGTGAAAGTGAAATTAAAAAAGTTTTTTTTTTTTTTTTATATTAAAAATTGCTGCTGTGTAATTTTTTTTATTTAAATTATTTATTTTTTATTATTATTATTATTATTATAATATATACGTTTTTGATAATTTATGTTTTTGTACATTTTATAAAAAATAATTTTAAAATTTTTGAAAATTTTTTCTTTTTCATTTTTTGGTAACGCATATATTTAAATAATTTTTATTCTTTTTTTTTTTTTTTTTTAATTTTAAAATATATGTTTTTTTTTTATAAAATTTTGCAAAATAGAATTATTATTTTTAATAAATATAATATATATATAGATAGTTTGTTATATGGTGTGAAATATATAATAGAATAATAATATATAATATTTTAAAAATAAATTGAATATTTAAATTATAAAATTATAAAAATGCGATTAATTATAAAAGTATATATAAAAAATATAATATTTAATAGTTTTTTTTTTTTTTTTTTTTGTTCAAATATATTTTAATTAAATATATATATATTAAAATATATATATATATAAAGTTATAAATATACAAATTAGGTTGCCCAAGCTTTTTGGTTTTTTTTTTTTTTTTTTTTTCATTTTATTTTTTTATTTATTTTTATTTTAATTATTAATTGTTATGTTATGTTAGTTACCTTTTAGAGATCTTTTCCGAAACACACCTTGTTGTAGAATGGAATGCGTGCACATAGGCATTTTCGCATTAGTACGAAAAAATTTTACACACATTTATTTTTTTTTAATATACATATTTGTTTTTTGGTTTTTTGGTTTTTTGGTTTTTTTTTTTTTTTTATTTCGTTAAATGTTATTAAATGAAAATTAAAGAAAAAACAAGTATTAACACAAATCAAGAAAAAGAAGAAAAACAAAAAAAAAAAAAAGGGTAATAAACATAAAATTTATTGATTTTTATTGAATGCATTTTTTTTTTTTTTTTTTAAGTAATTATTAGTATTAAAATAGTATTTTTTTGTTTTTTTTTTAATATTTAATTTATCGTATTATTTATTTACATTTACTTAGTGTTTTATCGTATAAAGACAGTGAGATAGTGCTCTTCCATTCCACTAATTAATAAATACGTATATTATTATTTTTATTACCCGATAATAATTGTTAAGGTGGCAGCGATATGTATTATTAATTGTGACGGCTCCCGGTATTAACACCCGAATTTTAACACACTAAAATAAAAATGAAAATAACACCATGTAATAATATACGAAAATGAAGTTCTAATAAATTTTACTGTGTTAATTTCGTTTTTATTTTCGAAAATTTAAGACTTTCAGGCATTAATTCCGTTTTTTACGTTATTATATTCCCACTAATAAAATAATTATTGCCACCATTTTTGCCGCTGTCTTTACTTTAAATTTATTCGCCCGTTTTGATATGAAAAACATTTTTCTATATATATTCTGATTTTAATTCCCCAAATTAATTTTTTAATATATTTTGTATTTCTGTGTACAATCCATTTGAAAAAAAAAATACGTTGAAAATATACTAATTTACGTTAAAGATTCACAGCGGTAAATGGAAATGGTAATTGTCGTATGTATGAAAGTACTTAGATTCAGCCAGTCACATAAAATGAATGACTTTTTTTTGTCAGATTTTAAAAATCTTATTAATTAATTTCTAAATATTATTATACACATATAAAACACGTCGTCGTCTAAAGATTTGTGAAAACCCGATAAAAACAAAGGTTACTTATTTTGTTTGTATCGCAAAATAACATTTATTTTAAGTATTTGTAATAAATTAGTATATAAAAATGAATATTATTATAATAAAATAATGTAAATCATTATTACAATATTATTATTATTATTATTGCATGCAGGTGAAAGAAACTTTAATAATGAATAATCCATTTAGAAAATGTAACAAATTAAATAATAACAATAATAATATTGATGAAATATGGAGAAATGTAGTGTGAAGAAATGGAAATAATGTCCATAAATTATTTACGACTTTATTATTTGCAAATTATTTTATGGTATTATTTACTTTTGTTTTTGGAATTAACACTAGAATTTTTTAGAATTTTATTCCCAAAAATTTTTACGATGTTAATTGAATTGTCTTTTTTTTTATTTGAATTAACACCAGATTTTACTGGGGCTTTAATTCTGTTATTTTTTGTGATATTTTCACTTGCACAAAGAATTAAGGCCCCAAATACGGTTCTACGGTTTTAATCCCAAATTATTATGATTTTAAATAAGGAAATAATGCCGTAATTTTGTATGTGGAAAAATGTGGTGGCATTTTCCATTCTATTTTAATTCGATAAAATTAAAATGTTAATACCGGGAGCCAATTGTCGTAACCTATTAAATTTAAATTTCATAAAATTTAATACTATACATAGAACATATAGTTAAGCATTTGTAATCATAAAGTATTTGGAGATAAAGAAATGAAAAGCTTTTATATAGCAATTAATTTTTGAGTAAAACATATACAATTTATCTTAATGTTAGAAATATTCACTCCAAATTATGTACACATACAAGTTATCGTAATTCTTGTTAAGTGCTGTGCCTACGACATATAATTATTATAATTTCATTCGTTATTGTGTATGCCATATACGGTTTACGAACGAAAATTTTTCTGATAGCTTCACATCCAAAAACCATATTCGAGATTATATATACACATGATTTTTTTTTTTTTTTTTAATTAATTCTTGGAGTGCTAAGAAACGATACGATATTTTTATTGACCCGGTACGAAATCGTTCAGTTGGACGACAATTATTTTATAATAATTTTTTTCAACTAAAAATTCAATAATTTATTTGTATCTAATTTTTTATTGATGTAATTAATATCGTATTTTTGATAAAGTAATTACAAAAAACAAAAATTGTTCGTTGATCAATGTGACTGATTTAGCGAGCGGTCGTGAGCAAAACTATCACAGAATTCGTAGCCCTAGACGCTCTCTACATCAGTCTAATTGATCAGACTACATATATGTATGTGGAACACATCTTAAAATAAATTAAAAATCTGATATCGCAGCAATACATATATTATAAGAACTGCAATGGAGTGTAACCAAAAAAATTAATAGAAAAACGATTTTTTTTTTAAAAAGCCGAAAGCAAAAAGCCTTTATGATTATAATTAATAATAATTTATGAGAAGAAAATATAGACAGAGCAGCGAAGAAAGAGTATGGCTGAGTCGGAGGTATATATATATATATATATAGGATAAAATTGTAATTTTAAAAAACTGCTTTGATTAAAATATATCTGCATTTTTTTTTTTTTTTTTTTCTTAATTATATTATTATGATGAAAAATGATTTAAAAGCAATATTTAATAATTGTATTTTTATAAATATTTTTTTTTTACTTGTGATAATTTTATAATTAATAATAGTATTTAAAGGTATTGAATTGAGAGGATTATAAATATATCGTACACAATCAATTTATAATTAATTGAATTATTAGTTAATTTGTTTTTTTTTTTTTGTTTTAATTTAGTTTCTTTTTTTCAAATAATATAAAATAAAGCAACATTTAATTTTAATAAAACCAATTTTTTTTTTTTTATGGTGCATAAAAAGTGCATACAATAAAAATCACAAAAAAAAAAAAAAATAAATAAAATAAGAAAAACAAAAACAAAAGGTTTGTTTTTCTTAAAATTTGACAAAAATTATAAACAATAAATAATTATGGATGATATATTTTCTATAAATAAATTCAATAGAATATTCTATTGAATGGAGCGCGCGGCGCGATGTGTTACTATATATATTAAAATAAAAATAAAATCCATATGTATATGGAAATGATTCGAAATTAATATAAAATAATTGAAAAAAATAATTTAAATAAATAGATAAATAAATAAAAATAATTAAATTAATTAAACACAACGAAAACCAAAAGAAAAAAAAAAAAGGATAAAGTATAATGATAAAATTGTATAGCCAAATAAGTTTTTCTTCTATATATGTATTTTAATTTTTATAATTATTTTCCCTAATTTAATGTTTTCAACAAACATTGGTTTTGTTTTGTTTTTATGAAATTTTGTCTCTAATTGAAATTATAATTGGGATATTAATCGATTTATATATATAATCAATGCCTTTATTTACATAAATGTATTTATATGCAAATATATATGATAATTATTCCAAATTAATTAATTGATTTTCTTACCCTGTACGTTTTTAATTTAAATTATTGAAATATTTTTTATTTAAAATCACTAAAATAAAATTAAAAAATCATCATAAGCTATAACCGCACGCGTACACGACACAAAATTCTAAAAATTTAATTATCAAAAATAAAATATAATTTAATTTGATAAAATATATAAGGAATTTTTATTCCATTTATTTGTAATTTTCACAATTGAACAATTGAACATTATTAAAATATTTTATTTTTATATTATTTTCTATGTGTGTGTTCTGTCAAATAATTTTCTTGCACATTATATGTTTTATTGTTATATCGTTTATGATATAAATAACATATAAATTATACAATCACTAACGTGTGTGTGTGTGTGTGTGTGTGTTTAGTATTTGGGTATTTAGTGAAGAAATCCTTTATCTAATTTAAAGAGTTAGATAATCATTTCTTGATTCGTGTATATGTGATTTTTTTTTTTTTTTCAATTAACTTTATAATTCAGCATTGAGTTCCTATATTGGTATATATATGAAAAAAAAATAAATAAATATTATACCTAAAACGTTGAGGTTAAAAGTCTCTAATCTTTTTTTTTTTCTTTTTCTTTTAAGTATAAATACAAATATTTTACCTCAAATTTACTCTATAGATATTTAAATTAATTACTGCAGTTTTTTTTTTCTTTTCAATCTACACATACATTTTTTCTAGCCGAGCTTTTATATTACTTTTTAATTTAAATAAAATATCGTTTAACTACTTAGTTAAAAATAAAAAAAAAAAAATTAAGTATACAACAAAATAAAATAGTGTTTTATAATTATTATAAAAATTTACTTTAAGCATTGATATTATGTTATATACGACAGATATAAATATGATTCTAAGATATATTATTTAAAATTTTTGTTTACTTCAATCATTAATGACAAAACAATACAAAAATTTATTTATATTATTATAATTAATGAAATATGGTTTATATAATTAAATTACATACACATATATTCCATATATATAATATATATAAACCATAAATTAATAAGTGAATATAAATAGTTAAATATACAATATACGAAAATATATGGATTGAAAAATTATACCAATAACATAAAAAAATTTGTCACAATTGAATTATTGAGAAAAAGAAAAATGTATACTAGGACTGTGAATTAATGTTGACAACTTTTTTCCCATACGAATAATAGCGCGTAGAAATAACTACTCATCTTTTGATGCTATATCCACCAATCGATGCAATTTTTCGTATCCTAGATTTTAAAATTAGAAATACTATACGCTTAGCCAGGCGGCCAAGAGTCATTGATTGGAAAAGTTTTGACCACATTAACCCAATACTGACTGTAGTTCATATTTTATTATATAGAATATATTTCTATGTATGATCTGTATATTTTGGAAGTTCTAAGATTTTAAGCAACCGTATCGTACAATAATATGCTTTCTCTTGTGTTGTTATATGTAATTTTTATGCAGCTATAGAAAATCGTATTCTATAAACAGTTCTCCATGAAATGCATGGAATTGACCAAAAAGAACAGTTTTCCTATTCGACAGAATAATGATACCTTGGTTACTTTAAATCCGCGGACTATATGCTTCAACCATTCAACCATAGTGTTGGGTTCATGTTTCTATCTCTCGTCTGATTCCTGAGCTAATGTACGAAAAAGTACAAAAAGAGTTTTTCTTCTATAACCTCGTACAGATAAAAAAAAAAAAAGTAATTATAAATTAGAATATTAAATTTAATGAACAAATAAGTAATTTTTTGTACGATGGAAATCGCGGTATAGTTATAAATAAAATTTGATTAAGTTTTTATTATACTATAATTAAATTGTTCAGACTTATGTATTTTTAACCTCATATTTCTAATTAGTGTCTACATAGTGAATATTGTATTTGCTTCAAACTGATGATGATAAAAATACTCCATTGAATAATACAATGGGTTTGAATAAATTCGCTAGAATACAATAAATTCAACAATATTTTTTTTACATAAAAATCTAATGCAAATCGTTACTTTATTTATAATATTTATTGAATGTGACTATATTGGATTTTATTGCAATATTTGCTTATTTCGTGTATCTCTTAATGTATAAAATATTCACTGCGTACAATCTTCGAAAATTTTGAATTTTGAAATAGATTTCTATATAAAACTTTTATATTAATTATATAAAATTATGTATTCAATTGTTAATATAAAAATATAAAATTAAACTTATTTGGTTATACAATATTTTTTTAACAATAAAAATTAACTTATAATGGCTGCCATGTTTATGTTTTAATATAAAATAAAAATAATAAAAAAATACAACACCACTACGTGAGTTCACCACCACCACCACACCACACATAGTGTCATTACAAAATTTTTGTTATAGATATTTTTTTTAAATACGTATATATATAGCAATTTTTAAGGGTTAATTTGATACAATATTTTAAATTAATTTTTTTTTTGTAAAATGAAAAAGCTGATAATTTACGAGTATATAATTATTATTATTTTTATATATATATATATATATGTAGAAGAAGCCCAATTATTTATGTTTTTAATAAATATAAAAATAATAATAATAATAATAATAATAATAATAATAATATTAATAATAAAATAATTAATTGTCAGTAAAAATTATAATATTTAAAATATGGCAACCTATATTTTATTGAAATCACATATGAAATAAAAATAATGATGAAAATTAAATTAAACCAAACCAAATAATTAATGAAATAATATATATATATTGTATTATATATATATATATTTAAATAAATATATATATAAATAATGATAAAAATAATTAACAAAAATAATAAAAAATTAAATATAAATAATGTAACGCAAAAAAGTATATATATATTTTTATCATATCATAAAATAACATTTATATATTGAAGATGTAAAATAATAAATATTATGTGAAAAAATATAATATAAATACATACCTGTAATTGAGCAGAGCAGTCTTAAAGTTGGTGCATTTCCAGAATATTGATTTATCATTCCTTGACTATGAGCTTTTGGTGCTGGCATACTTAATGTTATTGCTTTATGGAATTTTCGTCGTCTTGGTTCAACTGTTACAATTGGTGATACAGCTACACCACGTCCAAGTAATTTTGCCGATAGATCGGGATCAATTGGTTGTGCCTGTATATTATTGTTTTATTATATTTTATAATTAAATAATTTTATTAAATTTATACAAAAATTTATACGACGTTAGATATATAAATCAATTAATTGGTGGGCTTTAGTCTCTTCAAACAAATGTATCAGATAAAAGAAGATGTATATTTTTTTGTTTATGTTAAAGTGTTTCTGTAAATTACATTTTTGTATTTAACCATATTTTTCTTTATAATTGTATTATTCTTATAATGATTTAAAAATTTATATTAGTAATGTGTATATATTTCCTAAAACGATACAATACATATGTTAATTAAAAACACATTATTAGCGTTATCGCGGTGGTTCTATAGCAACACTGAACATAGGCTTAGCAACATTTATATACCCCGAAATTAATTAATTGTGTTGTTCCATACAAGCATAAATATTATACAAGGTTAATTTCCCTATACACATATAAGACACATATATTTATACATATAAATATAATAGTCTTTATTCTATTCTTAACCTCACAACACACTACCCAAGAAAATATTAAAACATTTTTTTTTTCCATTTAAATTTACTTCATATAATAATGTAGTTACACATTCTGATTCTATGTATTTACTCAAACTCACAGTGTGTCAAGAATAGGGTTAAAATATGCCATAAATCACCTGTAAAACTGTTCTAAAACAAGAAATGTTAGTCCTACACGACATCATAGTTTATAATTTTCTTACAATATTCTTGAAACATTCTTTAAAATGTTATTATCGTTTCAATTCAAAGTATTAGAAAATTATCACTGCATCATACAATTATTTATTAAAAAATATTCCAATGTATTAATTCGATTTTTATATATTTATGTACGAGGAAAAATAGTTGTTGTTTTCGTAAAAAGAATCGTATTTTTATGTGAAAACAACAAAACGCAACTATGTTTTATAAAAATTGATCTAAAATCTAATTTCTAATTATAGCCAGTCATTAATAAAACTTAGTTTTAAACATATAATCTGCTGACAATTATTATAACAACATAATCACTTTACACATGGTTTCGAAAATATGTTTCTAATGCTATTATTGCTGCTAAGAAAATTGTGCGTACGTCAATATAATACCCCTTAACACATACAATTTACCGCGTGACGAAAGTGTATGAAATCACACCAGCTACAGTGATGGTGTTTAAGTGTTATAAGATGTGATGAGATAAATATCATGACCCCGCATTTTTCTCCCAAGGCTTGAAGGTTTGCCTTTCTCTGCATCACAATCAAATATTTATAAGAATTTTAATCAAAAGTTATACAAATAGAACTTAAAAATAACCCTAATTGTTTTTTTAAATGCTCTTTTATATTACGAAAAATATTAATAAAATTCTAGTTATACATTTTGGTCAGCTGAATTGAATAAATTGCTATTAATTCGCTTTTATCATTAAAATTAAACGACTTTAAAAGTGACATTAATTTTTATTATTTAGAAGCTAGCTGGCATACATTTTCTATTTGTGGTATTGTCACATACAGTATGTTTAATTGTATATCGCGTCATTGTTATTAAGTGTGGGGAGTAGTTGTTCAATCATAAAAATAAATACTAACATTCATATATATATAGACAGATTGGATGCGAATTACACACATACATAAAATTATAATAATGATAATAATAATAATTTATAAATACTGTGTGAAGCAAGGCTCGAATATCAAAATAATAATTCAAACAAAAAAATTAATTAATTTTATAATATAGCGAAGGGCGCAGGCATTAAAATTTATATGTGCAAATTGAATTTTATAAATAAAAATATTAATAAATTAAAAACGAAAAATACATATACATAAAATTAAAAAAAAAAATAAATAGATATATATAATTAAGACAGAAAATTAATTAAAAAATAATCAAAAAAGAAAATATATTTTATATTATTTTTTTTTTATTTTTTTTTTGTTGTAATAAATAAAGATTAATTTTTTAAATATTACATAATAACCTTTTTTTTTATTCATATTTTTTGTATTTGTTTTTATTTATAAAGATTGGATAGATATAGAAATAGATGCGTACGACATAAAAAATATTATTATATAAATAATAATAATGAAAAATATTGATTCTTTAATTTTCTTTTTTGATTTTATGTTTTTTTCTTTTATAGAAAAAAAAAAAAAAAATAAATAAAATTTAGTTGGCGTAGCGCCCAATAAATTTAGTACGCATTTTTAACATTTTTTTTGTTTTCTTTTGTGTTTGTTAAATTTTAAATAAAATAATTGTTAAGTTAGAAAATTCGAACCACGCTTCATATAGTTTATTTAAACAAGAAATAAATAAAATAGAAATAAAATAAAATTAAAAATATAATTAAAAAAATTTTAAAAATTATAATAATAAACAAAGAAAAATCAACAAATTTTTATTTTATTTTAATCAACTAAATTTATTGGGCACTCTTTATTTTTAATTTTTTTCCATACAATTTTTTATTTTATGTTATTTATTTATTTATTTTTTTTTTTCTTTTTTTTTAATACAAAATTAAAGTAATTAAGAAATTATTAATTAAAAATAAAATTAATGTTTATAAATGTTTATAATGTGTGTTAAAAGTTTTTAAATTTTTCTTTTTAATAATATAGTAAATAATCTTCATATATAGGCTTTATTAACATTTTAATTTTTAAGAAAAATAAATATTAATTTTGAAAACTATAGGGTTCGAATAAAATTGTTAAAAATATTAAATTATATTAATTGTTTTCCCTTTTTTTTTTTTTTTTAGTACGTGTATTATAATATATTGTTTATATTTTTATTTTTATAAATAGATTGTTTTTTTCGTATAGTATTCGGTTATTATTTTAGAAAGATAAGCAAAAATTATTTAATTAAATATATTCTAAAATTGAAATACACATATACAAAAAATTATTCGCATTCTGAAAATTATAAAAAATTATATAAACCAAAAAGGTTATTTATATATTAAACTAAATTTAATTATTTAGAGAAGTTCGATAATTAAACAATAATATATAAACACAAGTAAAAATGGAAAAATACAGAAGAGTACAACAACAATTATACGTCCATTGTCAAATTACACATATTTTTGTTGACACAAAATTATTCGTTCGCATACAAATAATTTAATGTTATTCATTAAATAGATTTTAATTTATTCTTATTAATATATAGTTGAGCCTTTGGAATTTAAAACTTTTTGCAAGCAGAATATTGACATACTTTGTACTGATTTTTTTTTTCCACTAATGAATCCATGTATCCCTATTCCTCCTGAAATATACGGTTTTAATTTACCCAACCCGTTAGGCCACCTCCACCTGTATTTGTTTTTATCCACACTGTTCGCTAGCTGTAGTTGCCGAAGGGATTAAATTTGGTTTAATCAGTAAAAAGAATAATGTTGTTCCAAAACTCTTTTATTTTAATTTAAGCATTTTTGAGTAAATACAACAATCGCTTTATTCGATTAATTTTTGAAATGTATACGATTTGCGACGTGAAATATGAATATGATTTATTATATCAATATTCGTCTTAAAGTTTCTCGTGAAATAAGTTTATTTATAATTCGATTAAAATCTGGAGTCAATTTTTTTTTTTTTTGATTATGTGGATGATATGTTGATATGTTTCTCTTCGCTCTTTATACTACTAGTCGTGGTTGCTGTATAATGTAAAAAATCTAATCCAAACACCACCACACAGTGTGACCTGACCTGATCACCGTACAGCATCTGTGGTACAAACTCAAAAAAAAAATGAGCGATCGAACTGAATCCAATAAAATCAATTAAAACGTGTACTTCTGGACGAATGGATTCATCAGTGACAAAACAAAATTAGTAGAAAGTTGGGTCAGGACGCTTGCAAAAGTTTATAATTAACAAAAAGTGATCCAACTATATATTAATAAAGTTTTTTACGTGTATGAATAATTTTGTGTGTAACTTGATAATTGTTGTAACTCTTTTTGGTATTTTTCCGTTTTTATTTGTACTTATTTATTGTTAAATTATCATTCAAAATAATAAATAAATAACCTTTTGTTACATATATATATATATTTTATATGAGTGTGCTGTTAATTGTGTGTATATGTGTAGTTGTAAAAAGAGTTTATTTATATATATAATTAAATAAAAAATAATATTATAAATTTTATAATTATAAGAATATATAACTAAAAATTATTATGGTTTAAATTAAAATTATTAAATAATATTTTTTCCCTGTCTTAAAAATTATTTAATATAAAAAAAAAACAAAAAACGAGGGAATATTTTATTTTTTATGTGGCTACTACAAAAATTAATTGATTAAATAATTAATTCTATATTGTATATTTTGAACCATGCATATATAAAAGGTAGATTGTTAATTTTACAATACTTTTGTGCATTTTATGAAATGTTGGCTGTTTTTATTTTTATTGTATTTTTTTTGTTATAATGAAAACCAATTTATTTTTTATAAATAAATACAAATTATTTAGTTTTGCTTGTGATTCAAATATATATTTGAAAGTTTAGTTGGACGGATAATTATTTGTATTTTAAAAAATATGCAAATTTTGAATAATACAAATTTTATATATTAACCTTTTTACCGAATTAATTATACAGATTACAATTTGAGTTCGTATCAAATATAAGTATATTGAAATCGATTAAAAAAGTGGGAATGTAATGAAATAATAATAAAAAGATTTTTCGAATGTTATTTAAACATAAAATTTAAACTTTTTATAAATGCAATGTGAATGTCAAACAAGTGACCACCAGCCATCACTCTACAAATACTGACGCAATACAATCACTTAAAATCACGTTGGCGGAATGTTATACATCAAATTTTATGTTCATGTATATTGCGCTGAAACAAAATGCATGTCACTTTTTCTTGAAATAACAATACTTATTGGTATATCATCCCAAATCACTTAAAACCATACGTACCATCTTGGACCATATACCATTCAATTAACACGAAACACACGTCTCACTAATATGAAGTTCATATGGGAACAGTTTTTATCATAAGTTTATTTAATTTATTTATATATTAAAAATATTATTGATTTTCATTGTAAAATATATAAATTTTGTTGTGCGTTATCATTTTATGTGATGCAAAAGCAAATAACTAACTACAATATTTTAAAATAAAGAAAAACCATACATCACTATAAAATCTAATTGTATTACATCAAAAAATTTGAACAATTTTGTTGTAGGAAGACTTATAATTTAGAATTAAATTGAGTGTGTGTATATATAGTATGACTTCTAAATTTTCATTTAAATAATTAATTTAATTGTAAAATTATAGTTAAAGAAAATACTACTTTCCAATCAATTTTATTAATTATATAGAAATTTATGCGTACAATATATATTACGTTGATTTATTATTTGAAATTTTAACCATATATTATTTTTTTATAATTTCAGAACTCTATATATAAATGTTAACGAAAATGATCTTCACTGCATATATTTTATGGTAAGTTAATTTTATTAGCCTTAGCAATAATTATATTGTTTTATATTAGTGTGATCGATCTGTGATAATATGTTTGATGAAAATTGTAAAATAATTATACTTTTACCACATTATCAAATTTATTATAATATTACGTGATACATTTTTTTTTAATTAATATATCATTCAAACAAACTTTGTGCTCTATGTGCATATTTCTAAAAATTACAATCTATAAAACATTTTATCAATTAAATATCAGAAATATTTATTTATGTATCCATTTCCAATTAATAATTTTTTATTAATTTTAAAATTATGCTTTCATTTAGTTGACTAATTTAAAATCGTGAATATGTGTGTGTGTGTGTGTATCTTCTATACTGAGAAGTATCGATCTGAATAGATGATATTCTTTAGTACTGTCAGTTGGAAAGAACTTTTCATTCTATAGTTATAATGTAAAGTAATGTACACAACGAAATCTCTGTTCTGACTATTGCCATTTATTTATCGTTCTAAGGTTACTTCATATTAATCATAGATATTAGTTAACTGATCTTTTGGTAATTTATTAATAGGAGTACTTTTCTGCTGATCTCTATTTTCTTTATACATATTAATATTGTACATAAGTTAAAGTTTTTCCGTTTTTACCCGGAATAATAAAGGAAAAAATATTCTATGAAGCTTGCAATTTGTTTGCCAGCCGTTGCTTTCAACATACATTCTCACAATAATTAAAATAAAGAAACTCAATTTTATATTTAATAATATAGTAATAATTGTCATACATATTATTTGAACAAACAAATTATATGAATTCGGTTAAATAACAATATATTTCCTAGTATATGTTGAAATGCAAAATATTTGTTCGTCAATTATAAATATCTCAACTCAAACCCATTTAACATAAAAATTAAATTGGAAAGAGTAATTTTTATTTTCTTATAATTTTACACGTATATTCATTTAATAATTATCCATATATAAATAGGTTATACTGAAAGTTTCGTTCGGAAACTATATGTAATAAACAAAAATTCATATAAATTCCGTAATAAAGGTTTTTTTGCAGAACCAATAAAAATATATTTTGATGTACAAAGAAAATAAATAACTATATAAAAAGAAATCGTGTCAATTTAACTCTTGTTTCCAGAATTCACATATGTTCATACTATATAATCTCGATGATAAATTTCTGATGGTCGAAGATGATTAAATGAATTAATTGTAAACTTTAATTTTGGATATCTACACATAATATAATAACATGCTCGCGATAATAAAATCTCGTATTTAAAATCTTAATAGCTGCAATATAAGAATTTATTAATTTAAATATTATCTGTGCCGTTTGAATGCTGTTTTGAAGATATGTTAAATTCAATATAATTTGTTGATTTTTCCTCCCAATTGAATTTTATACAAAACGCATGAGGTTCTGAGTTAGCCTTGTTATCACATTAAATACTATGTGTATGAAAAAGTGTATATTGATGCTACAATTGTATAATAAATATATATTGCATATTGAAAACAGTATAAAAATAGTTTTTGTTTTGATTTTTTCGAAACTTTCAGTGTAACCCATCTCGCAATATTTATGTATAGATATTTTTCAAAAATTTTGTCCTTCACAAAACTTTGATTTATAATTTATTTCATATTTTTATATTATATATGAACAAATTAAAATTCATACATTTACAAAAATGTTCACTCAAATTAATTTTATTTATTTACTACAACACAAATTACTAAAAAATAATTTTCTACTATATTCTGGAAAGTGAACAAAATTTAAAATCAAAAAAATTAAACATAATTAAGCAATTAGATCTCTAGTCTACATTTATGTAACATGCAATAAATTATATATTCATGCTTATAAAGATTAGGTCTGGCGTTAATTTTGAGAAGATAAATATTTTATTTTATCATATTTTTTTAATATGTATACCATTTAATATAAATGCTAAATTATTTAATCGAAAGCAATATATTATTTATAAAAATTAATTATATTACGATACTATTTCTATACAACAAAATGTTCACAACAATTTCTTTTAAACAACATGGATTTTCAAATTTTACATAATTTTTCATTATCTACTAGAACAAAACGAAAAATAAAAAAAATTATAAACTTGACAATAAATTTTGTAGTTACAAAAAAATAATCTATTAAATTTATAAATTAATTCACTCTTAAATGTGATGTCTTAGAATAGTTTTTTTTTTTTTCTTCGAAGATCCTAAGAAACTTGAGCTAAAGTTTTTCTTCTCTTTTCATATTTTAACATGATTATTCTTTGTTACTAATATAAATAATTATATCAATTTAAAAATAAATTTTAAATTTTTCGAGCATTTAGTTATTTTATGAACACATAATTTATTTGTTAGCTATCTTGTTTTTTCTTTTTTCTATGTTGTTTAAATTAATTATTTTTTTCTCAATTGTTTTTATGGTTATAAAATGTGAATATATTAATAATTATAATGTTATGCAATAAATAATATTAATAATAATAAAAAATTAATTAGTTTTTATATGGACGAATTTTTAAACATAAATCTAATTTGCAATAATATGATTAAGATGTTAAAGTGTTTAATTTTCGATCTTATGTTTTGTTTTACAAAAAATATTCTTCAAATAAAAACAGATAGAAAATATATAGATACCAAAAACCGCATTAATTTAAATCATATATTGATTTCATTGATTCAACAACACACACGAATTTACCATATAAGAGAGAATCTCTTCTTTTTCGGAATATGATTAACACTTATTTTACGTAATTTGTCGGGAGCAACACCCTTTCGCGGTTTAAACAGATTTACCTGTAGGCCAACTTTGATCTTCTTTGTCAATGCGCCTTGTGGAAATACAGCTTGAACTTGTGGTACCACTGTACTTGATACCATACCACCTTCTGGTCCAATAGCATGTAGTTCTTGACGAATTCGTGATACAATAGCAAAATATTGTGGAAAATCATAGGTTACAAAACGGCATATACGTCCACCATATAATTCATCCATCTGATTCATATCTACAATATATGTAAATGTAAATATATACATAAATAATCATTATATAAAAATTGTTACATTTATTTACTATTATTATAATTACATGCGAAAATTGTTTTTGCAAAAAATTTATGTATATCTTATTTTATAAAAAATAACTACAAAAAAAAAATGATAATCAATACCTTCTGGTTCAAAACAATCATTCATAATTTCATGAATAATTTCATCAGAATTATCGATAGTATGTTCACGCCATGTTTCACCATTATCTGAACGTAATATAAGAATTTCACGTTCTTTACCACGTAACGATGCAAAATGTGGTACTTCCATAACAACTGGACCAATAAATTTGGCACCAACTGGTCCCAACTCTAGAACACGACTTGCTAATGCTTCACCTTCCATTAATTGTGGTGGATGTAATGTACGTTGTGGTTTAACATAACGGCATGTAACACGTGTTGGTTGTGCAGCTGAACGTGCCGGTACAATAATACGTATACCACTGTGACGACATCCACGCATTGCACCACCGCGTGCATCAACCAGAAACGATACCAGAAAACTATATTTTTAGAGAAATTATAAAATAAAATAAAATGATTTTTTATTATTGGGTTTTTTGCAAAATATAATACCAATCCTATAATAGTATATTCATAAGAATATATAATAATATAATTAATTTATGTGTTTACACCTACTAATAGCTGAAAATTAATAAAACTTACTTTTTCCAATGTAATTTTCTAAATTATTTCCATACAAATTTATTTGAATGCATATAATGAGAAAATTTCGAAATTTTACTTTAAATTTTACTTTGTATATAATGTACATTCTTTAATGATAGTTAAAATAATAGAGACACTATATAAATATATTTAAAATTGATATATGTTCAAATTGAACTGATAACATTGATTCATAGATTTATTCGCACGAAATAAAAATGGTTAAAAATTATATAATACATTAACTTACCCAATATGTTGTGGATGTTTTTCAATTTTAATATTATCAGTTATTAATTTTCCTGTTTGATATTGTGTATAATGCTGTGGACTAATCATATCTTCAATAGCAGTTGGTGGCATATTTGTTGAATCACTACTTTGTACCATACGATTTGAATCAATACGTTCATCACGTGTCACATCAATTGGTAATGAATCATCACCTAGCGATTTCATTTCATCAACAGTTAAATAACGATATGGTTGATCGGTAGCATTATCATCACCTTTTATAGATAACATTTTGATTTATTATTTATTAGTTTTTAAAAATTGTAAATTTCTTTCCATATTGTTAGGTGTATTTATTTAAATAAAATAAATATGAAAAACAAAAACCTACCACCTTCTTCTTCCGAATCAGACATAAATGTTTCATGCATAGATTCTGGTGCAACAACACGATATTTTTCATTTTCATTCACTGATGTTATTAATGGTGATGTTGTTTGATTTGTAACATTTTTAAGTGATTCTAAAACACTTATATAGCCAAGTTTTTGGGCAATATTTAATGGTGTTTGCCCAACCTAATAAAATAAAAATTATTTAAATTAGTATATTTTTACACGGTTTAACAATAACTAAATAACTATAATAGTTTATATACAATATATGTGTGTGTGTGTGTGTGTGGTCATGAACTATAACTTACATTTGTCACAGCATTTGGATCACCTTTATGTTCTAATAATAAATTAACAATATGACAATGTCCTTGTTGGGCAGCCTGATGTAATGGTGTATAACCGATGCCAGTAATTGCATTTACATTTGCATCATTTAATAATAAAAATCGTACCATATTTGCTTGTCCAAAATGTGATGCAACATGTAATGGTGTATAACCAGCTTTTGTTGTAGCTTCAACATCAGCACCATGTTTTACTAATATTTTTGCAACATTAACCTTATCTTCTTGTGCACATAAATGCATTGGTGTTAATCCGTTACGTGCTTGATGTCCAACATTGGCTTTATGTTCCAATAATAAACTTGACATATCCGTATGTCCTTCTTGTGCACTCAAATGTAATGGTGTAAAACCGGCTTTACTTTCACAATCGGCACTTGCACCATATTCCAATAAAGTTGTTGCAATATCCATTTGATTTTTTTTCGCTGCAATATGTAATGGTGTATGTCCATTTTTAGCGGTTGCATGTGGACTGGCACCTTTATTCAATAATAATAAAGCAACATTTTGATTATCGTAATGGCTGGCAACGTGTAACGGTGTAACACCATTTTTTCCTTGTGCATCAACTAATGCTTCTTTTTGTAATAATAATTCAGCCACTTTCATATGACCATATTTTGCTGTTAAATGTAATGGTGTAAAACCTTTTTTAGTCATTGCATCTAATGCTGCACCATTTTCAATTAATACGGCAGCAACCTGAAATTTTTTGTATTTTGGATTTTGTTCAAAAATCATTTTTGTTTGTTTTTTTTTTTTATCTACAATTAACTAATTAAAAAAATCTAATGAATATATTTTAAGTTTTTATATTCTAATATCGTCACGTAAAAATAAAAAAGTAATCGGTTTTTTTTTTGTTACGCAATGGAGGGAGTACAATTATTTTTAATTTTCAGCAATTCATTGAAATTTCAGGATTATTTCTTTTTCATAAACTAGATCGAGCGGAGTAGTAATATTTTTTTTTTTTTGTATAATTATATATATTACTGAAAATAAGATAATAAGCTCTGTACTTATTAATAATATAAATAAACATTATCAATTCTATAACACTCTTGATAAGGTGTTAGTGTTTACAATTGAAAAATGTAATCTGAGAGAATAATATTAATTTTAATTTTTAAACCTTTTATCAGAGACAAAAAAAAATGTCCTTACACAACGTGCCGGCTGACATATTATTTGTTCACGTTTTTCTTAAATTAATTAAACTATAATTACATTGAAACATTTAACATTGTAATATTATAAAAGTGCAGAACAGTGTGTGTATTTATTTATGAATGATATGTATAAATATAATATAAAATAATAAGCAAATGAAGGAAAAATCTAAGTCCAATTTAATTTAATTATTGCCATTCATTTCATTTTTTTTTCTACTTATAGTAAATAAATTATGTTAAAATAATAAATAAACATAAACAAAGAATAAAATGCATCATATGCACTTTTCCTTTATGTAATTTATTGTATAAATAAAAATAGATAATAGATTTTCCCTTCATTCAAATAATAATAAAATTAATTTAATAAATTATAAAAAAAATAATAATTAAATTTAAACAAAAAAAAAAAAAAAAAAAAACAACAACATTGATTTTATTAAAAATAAACAAAGAAAATTTATTAATAAATAAATAAACAATGTGAAAAAAAAAAAAATAAATAATAAAAATAAAAATAAAAAATAAAATACTAAAAAATTCTAATTACTAAAAATAATAACAATAAATAAAAATTACAAATTATATAATAATAAATAAATAACCTAATAACTTAACAATTTTTTTTAAGGAAGAGTGCATACTTTTAACAATTTTTTTTTTAGAAATATTATTACAATTTTTTGTTGATTTTTTTTAACTACAAAATAATATTAGCAATAATTAAGGTGTTAACAAAAAAAATAAAAATATAAAACAATAATAATAAAACAAAAAAAAAGTGAGAAATTAACATATACATAACAACATTAATAATTAAATTTTTTAAATTAATTAACACTTTTTTTTTTGTCTATATAAAAAATTTCATTTTTAATATCGTTACGATGGGATAGTTTAAATTTAAATTAAGTATACCGTTCGTTGTCATTTATCGTTGTGCATTATATGTTTTTGTTTGTTTTTTTTTTTAATTAATTAATTTATTAATTTAACAAATAAAAAAAAAAAAATTAAATAAAATATTCTTGATGTCTAATCCAAAATAATTGCATTAAATAAATGGTGTCAATATGATCCATAATTTTTTTAGCTACTAATAATTTTACCTCATCTTGTCCTTCTTTAGCCGCTATATGTAATGCTGTATACATATCTTTTGTAGTTGCATCTACTTGAGCTCCATGCTGTAACAATAACATCACAATGTCAACATTTCCTAAACGTGATGCTATATGTAATGGTGTTTGTTGTTCTCTGGCTCTTGCATCAACTTGTGCACCATTTCTTAATAGGATGCGTATAATATCGGTCTATCAAGTGACATAAGTTTATGTTTTTGAAAAAGAAAATAACATTAAAACATTCACAATTACAATTGTCAACAATTACCTGATTAGCTCTGGCAGCTAAATGCAATGGTGTTTCACCACGTACAGTCGGTACATCGGGACTAGCTTCATGTTGCAATAGATAAATAACAATACTCATGCAACCCATAAACGATGCAACGTGTAATGGTGTTAAACCACTTTCAGTTGTTGCACTTATACTTGCACCATGTTTCAATAATAATTCCACAACTTTTATGCGATTCTTTTTACACGCAATGTGTAACGGTGTGAAACCATTTAAGGCTCTCGCATTAGCATCAGCATTACGGTCTAACAATAATTTTGCAACACGTACATGACCACAATGGGCGGCTACATGTAATGCCGTTAAATAATCAACAGTAACTTCATCGACCGGTGCCCGATGATATAATAAAATTCGTGCCGCATCTACATGTTCACCTTGCGCAGCCATATGTAATGGTGCTAAACCATTTTTTGTTTTAGCACTTATCGGTGCACCACGTTCCAATAGCATATCCACAACTTGTTCATGACCTGAACGGGCTGCACAATGCAATGGTGTTAAACCGTCACGTGTTTTACTTTCAATATTTGCACCTTTTTCCAATAACAATAATACCATATTTGTTTTACCCCATTTGGCGGCCACATGCAGTGGACTTATATTATGTTTTGCAACATAATTTACATCGGCACCTTTTTGTATTAATAAATTTGCAATCGATTCATTGCCATAATGTGATGCTATGTGTAATGGTGTAAAACCAGATTTTGATGTTACATCAGGATTATGATCGTTCTATATATTTAATAAAAAAAAAAAAAATTATTGTACACATAATTTAGTATTGAATTAATTAAATTTTAAAAATTACTTCAAGCAATAGTGCAGCCGCTTTAACATCATCTTTTTTGGCTGCAATATGTAATGCTGGTAAACGTACTTTACCGCGTGTATCACTTTCTAATAATACTGTTACTACTTTATCGTGACCTTGTTGCATTGCAACAGCTAATGGTGTAAAACCATCTTCGGTGGCCAGACTTTGATTAGCACCATTTGATAATAATAATTTTACAACAGTATCATGATTTTCTTGTGCTGCCATATACAATGGTGTAAAACCATTTTGTGATTGTGCATTAACGGATGCACGATGTTGTAATAATAATTTAACAACATCTTCTTGTCCAGCCAGTGATGCAATATGCAATGCTGTATTACCTTTTTTTGTGGCATTGTCAACAATTGCACCACGTTTTAATAATTCAGCAACAACATGTACATGACCATCTTTAGCGGCCAAATGTAATGCATTTAAGCCATTCTATAAAAATGTTATTGAAAAAAATTAAAAACAAAAACATTACTATACAATTAAAAAAATCTTTTATTATCATACGGAAAAAGAAATTATTTTAAATCGCTTCAGCCGAACACCATATAATTTAATTCAATTCAATACAGACAATATTTATAGAATTATCGGCTATACTTTATTTTATTATATACCATAATTTTTAATATTATTTATATTCATTAGATTCATTCATCATACAAAATATAAATCTATATGAATTTTACGTTTCTATGGATCAGCACAGGTATAGAGTGACGGACTGAAAATACATAGAGTATTATATAGTTCAGTATAGTTCAATTAGATCACAGTACGATGTTACTTTATAACAATTATACAATATATACATTCGTATGGCCAAATATTTAGCACTGTGTTCAAAAAGATATATATAGTCTTTTATTTTTAAAATAGTAATTATATTAAAATCCAAAAAATTTTGATGACAATTTATAAATTTCGGGAAATATTGCTCAATTAATGGAAAATTGTTTGAAACATTTATTACTATATGGAGAAAATTCTTTTTTCATTTTTATTTTGAGTCATAACTTCATTAAACTTTGATCAATTCTTATCTTATCACCATTATATACTGTACCAGCTAATTTTTCTATATGGACACATCGATGATATACATAAATTTACAGCTTCCAGAATTATAAGTACTTTTTTTGTACTATGTACATTTTTCTATTAATAAATGTGTGAACACCATTATTTAATATATGGCACACTTTAACAGGACTATATGAATTGAAATACCAGTAATGAAAATAAAATTGTCTCCATATAATAATTATTACTCAAGCAAAGTACAATGTGTAAAACCCTATTTATAGGTTTATATTTATTATAGCCGGCATTTTACGAGTTGGCAAGAAGAACCTTATTTTTATGTCTCATGTGTTAAAAACCACAAATTTGACTATACGCATTTTAAGGTAAACTCTTATCATGTTTTTTTTTTTTTGTAATAATGCAAAGTGTAGCTATATATTTATAAGTTGTATTGAAATTATCATAACAACTATTTATTTAACTCAAATTTTGTAATCTCTAAGGAATAATTACATTATTATCAAGAGAATCATTATGTGTTTATTTTACTAAATTAATAATTTGTTACTCGAAAACTGTCATGATTAAATCATTCAAAATGCACACATGTTTTATTATATACCATTTTTTTTTTTAAATTTAGGTTAGATTAATAATATGATAATAATATGCCAATAATTTGTCATACGGTACGAGTAATATCAACAAAATTTAAAATAATAATAAATTAATAATATGAAATACTAATAATAATGATTGTCATCGCATAAAATTAATACATAAAAAAAAAATTATACCCGTATAATATAAGTGAGTTGCGTATATACATAATTATTATGTTATATTAGCATAATAGTTAAGTCCGGAAATATTTAATTAATCTTAATTTACTTAATAGAATTTTATTATAAATAAAAAAAAAATATAACCAACTTATGGGATTTATCAATATGTACTATATTTCACGCATTTGTATAGATACTATATATATTTATATATAGATACTAGTATAAATGAAACAGTGGCGAACTCGTAAAAAAATGCGTGTAAACATTTGAAACAATACAGAAATATTTATAATTCGGCAAAAGCAGAAGCAATTGAAATTGCAGCTAACAATAAGTGGAAAATTAATTCAATGTTTTAATGGAAAAAATAAAAATTAGTGAAAAAATAATTTTTATATGAATTATCGAATGATCAATGTGGATGACTAAAGTTTTAGATGCAGTTATAAATTAAGTAGACAACATGGTTTAAAGCGATGTGTGAGGTTTCAAATATCTATTATATAGGATAACAGAATTCGTAGAGTTAGTATACTAATCAAATACGCTACAATATCCTCAAGTTTATAAGATATCATTACCGCCGCATTGTTATTATTTATGACGCTACCTCCCCACACAATAACGAAGTATAGTTATGTTATCCAAATGTTACTTCAACATTATATTTTGGTGGTTGGTTATGTTAATACACGGTTCGATTAACGTTACGTGTGTAGGCGTTAATTGTCAACGTTACCATTTTTTAATGTTATACAATTAGGGTCTATACATATATAGAAACAATACAACTTAAATTGTACACCATAACTTAAACAAAAAAATTATCTCCTATTAGTAACGTTTATGGATTTGTTTATATCTACGTTTAACAATAACCATTTTTTAACAAAAATTTGAAGTTCCGTCACTGATATGACTCAAAGACACACCATAGAAACATAATTTTCAACGCATTTCTATATACATATATTAATTAAGAGTAGTATATATTAAATATATGTGCTATAATAAAAATTCATAAACACAAGAAAAAGCGAAATTTATTCGTTAATACAATATATGTATTAATAAAAAATATACTATAAATATATAGTTATATATCCAAAAATAAAGTATAAAATATTAATAATATAAAAATTATAGTCGGATTATTATATGACCATGATATATATAACATATATTGTATGAATATAGTATATTTAGGATGATGATGATATGTCAATGTAGGTCATGCTTTATTTTTCTCTTAAAATTCACATATACAATAATTAAATAACGTCAATGCACCTATATATTTTTCATAATTATATACTTTTTAGTGGACACCGTCGTCGCATATGTGCGGCACATTATATTATTTGTTATAAGGACACCCACCATCAAATATTGAAATATTTGACGTCAAATCTTTGAGTTTTTATAAGAAATCTTAATTTACATAATTAAATTGTTTCTATATATATATATATATATAAAATCTATCTCATTCGGTGTCAAATTTGTTAATGTTGGACTATGGTGCGCTATATACATATATTTTATACACATATAAATGATCAACATTCAAAAATATAACAGCATAAAAATATTAATAAATATAGGAACTTTAACATTATAATAAGTTGTAAATTGTATACAGAAAGAAAATGATTTTTCTCACTCAATTTTTTCAGTTTTTACTATTTTTTTTTTTCTTTTTATTTGAATTATAAAAATAAAACTGAAAAAAATGAAATTCTTATGTGTTTGAATTCATGAATATACCAATAAAAAAAAAAAAAAAAACATGTTATTTTTTTGCCTGAAAGTCTTTTGATAAAAAAAAAAAAAAAACAAGAAAACAAATAAATATATACTTACAGCGTTGCTTGTATTTATATCAACATTATTTTTAAGATGTTCTAGCACTTTATCCAGATTTCCTGCACGTGCCGCACGTAGAAATGATGTATTTCCGTCAGACTGTAACAGAAAAAGAAAAATTGTTGTTGTTGTTACTTGCACGGTTCAAAGTTAATATTAACATATGATAGAACGGATATTTATGTGTATTTATATTATAATGTAATTTTTAATGTATTTTGAAATTGTGTTAAGGTGTGTCACTATATAAAAATCCATATATAATAAAAGAAAATTCATAATGATGACATAAGTATTTTTACTCTGTTTAATATAATAATGTTTATATTATTATATAATGTTGTAAAGAAAAAAAAATCACTTTGGCATTTTATAATTTAGCATTTTTATTGTAAATATTATTTTTCTACAATTTTTAGCTATAATTTTATTTTTTAATTTATTCCTTGAGTTGGCCTACAAAATATTATATAAATATATATATATATAGCGTTGCTATTTAATCCATATTTCCATTATATATATATATAGAACTATACTTATATAATATACAATATATAGCAAGTTTTATAGTTATTTGTAGATATATATTTTTTAACGATAATAACACTCCCTCTTTTTACACATTTCTCGTATATAATAAATAAAAAATAGAATTTTAATTAATTTTTTATATTAATAAATTTATATATACTAGTTTAAATAAATATGGTAACAAAAAGGTTTTGAAATATATACACTTTATAATTTTCTTCTAAATTCTTATATATGGAGCGAGTGTCCAAAATTAAGACTAAATATATTTCAGATTAGATCTGTAAAATTAAATACATTGAAGATATATTATTATAAATTTTAGTTGTTCAAATTCAAGTTTTCAATACACCTGTTACAGCGAACTAATTAATTATTTTAAATGTCTGTTCCAGTTGACATTGAAGAATTAACTCCGTATAACGTGGACGTTAAAACGAATTATATGATCGAAACATCATTAAAATAATATTCTATTAATGTTATTTTAATAAGTTTTGACAACATATTTTCAAATACATTAATTTTTTTTTTACATTTAACAACCGGTTGAATTTAAAAACAAAAACCATCTTAGCCAAAGTAATCGTATAATGGAATTTAGTAACTCATGCTATCAGTATTAAACTAAATGATACAATAATATATAGCTACAAACAGGATATCCGAAAAATGTGATAGTCATACGGCAATGTTATATATTCTGTATCGATTATTTTATGCCAAAAATTTATAAAACAAATGTATGTTAAGGCAGTGAAAAATTCATCATAAATTTGAGTGCATAATCCATCTATTGCTTCCCGTATAACATTGTAACGAAATGAAATCAACCAAAATATTTTAAAAAATTTTCAACACAGAATTATCCAGAGAAATATGTTTATATGCGGTTGTGCACTCTAGAACACCCTGTAGATGAGTATTGCTGATAAATGTGCTGGTAGAAATCGTAATAAATATTTTACTGCCATTGATATATAACATATTTGAGAAAAGAATAGAAAAACATTCCTGGACACATTTTTATTATATTTTATTTATTATATTGTAATCCTAATAATGTATGTATAGAATAAATGAAATAAATATAAATATGTATAGGGTATAATTAATATTTATATGGATATGAAAAGTCAATAGTAAAATTAATTGACCTAATTTTCTATAATTTTTAGTATCGACTATAAAGTATATGACTCTATAATTTACTGACTAATATTTTACAAAAACATATATATATCAAATTAAAATGTATTTCCCATATAGAAACAAACTATATAATGTTTGATCATTATAATAATGTATACTGATCAAATTTACAGCTTATGCTTAATCAATTTAAAAAAAAATTAACTTCGCGGATGATATTTGACATGCTAGAGAAAGCTACAATTGCTTTGCAAGCATATTTGAAATATATGTATGTAAGATTTCTATATATCATATTACAGAATGTATCGATCACATTAATGTAATTCACTCATATGTTTCATAAATATGGATATAATAATCCTGGCAACTATTTATATAGAATTGTTTATATTATAAGTTCATTTTGTTGTTTAAATATTTAACTTAAATTAATTACAATTTAAAAACCTATAATATCTGATTCAAAAATGATAAAGGTAAATCGCATGTATATAAGAATTGTTTAACATATGTTGATAAAATATTACATATATATTATATTTTTTTATTTAAGCATGTAATAGCTACAATAATATAAAATATATATAAAATTATAATATTTATGTATATTTTCTATTTAAATATTTTGTGTAAAGAATGAAAAAAAACCTCGCAGTGTTTTTATGTCATATTTTTGTTATTTATATATTTCTTTATAAATTAAACACAAAATGTCTGGCAATACTATTTTTTTTTTGTTTATATTGTAATTGATTCATATTTAAAAACACAACGTGTCACATATATTATATGTGTTGACTGTAAATTTAAAAATTTATTTATACTCGTATATCTTTTATTTATATTTTTTATATTTCCATAATATTGGAAAATAACAAAATTTTCCAAAAAAAAAATTTGCAAAATATATGAACATTAATAATAAAAAAAAAACTTATATACGCAAACACACCATAAGTCATGTTTTCATCAAGTAAAGTGTAGGTTATGTTATATAAAAATTAATTACAGTCAATTACTTTGGATTCGGAGTATGTATAAAAATGTACCAATTTGGCTTACAATTATCGAAAGATATAGATATTTTCTTAGTCCCATTTTAATATCATCAATTACACCATAATGTTGTGTTAATCTTTGTATAGTGTATGCCACACAAGATATGCAAAGATATCCGTTTTATTGTCTATTGCATAATTTATATAGATAATATATAATGGTAACCCGTAACTGAAAATTTTTAATATTAAAGTAAATATTGATAAATTTTTGCATATGTAAATGTTGTGATTGAATCCGGTATTTCACGGTATTAATTAGCTGGAACACTGCTCCAATATGAGGGTTGCAAAACTTATATACGCAAATATATATATATATAATATAAGTGCATGCATATGCCATTTTGAATGCTTATGCGTACGAGATGAATTAAATTCTGATCCTATGCTATGTGGTGAAATAACATGTTTTTTTAATATATAAAATATAAATTATCTTTGATCAACGTTCTCGGATACTAAATATACATATATTCATCATCAGACCATCAAATTTATTCAGATTAATAGAACAGATGATGAAAAAATAGTTTTAAAAATTTATTTTCAGTATATCTATTTTAATTTTAATTTGATTGAAAAAATAATATATATATAACTTAGCCAATATATTCCAGAAGACTGTCGTTCCTCGTCTATTTCGAATCTCTTGCCACTATTTTGAAAAACGTCGTAATTTATGATGTTGGACTAAAAACAAAAATGCCTACAATTCGTTAGTATAATCAAATACATATTATTTATTTCAATTATATTATGTATTGATGTGATGAACTCAAAAAACCAATAAATGGAATATATAGAGTTTAAAAATTATCCATATATATATATGGCGATAGAAAACATTTTAAAATTAGACCAACATCGCATATATATGTGAAACATTCTATATATGGTAAATGCCTATACCTTTTTCTGCACACACATATATTGTATATATATATATATATATGCAAAATTACTATTCAAGGGTAACATTTGAGCGGCTTCTAAATTGTTTTTATTTGTCCCATGCAATAAAGTTCAATTCCATCACAATTTAATTATATATTTTAATAATATGCAATATTATTTACATATGTGTTATATTGATTTATTTTTGTGTGTGTGGTTTAATGGTGCGGTAAAAATATATTTATTTTATTTTATGTATTTAATGTATAACGTAAATCTTTTGCAAAAAAAAAAAAAAAAACTTTCTATTAAAGAAATGTATTTTATTATATTAATTTTATATTATAAAATGGAATTAAATATCAGTGCGACACCATATGATATCCACCATCATCTCCACCATCATATAAAATATTATCTATATCTATATAAAATACATCAATAAAATGTAATATAAGATTTGATATATACATATAGATAGAAAAACGAAGACACAAAAAATTATATGGGCGCATATATTTGTCGGAATGCTATATACAATATAATATGGTATCGAAGACGACGACAACACCAACACGGTCGCGCCGATTCAACAACGAAATTCTATACAATACATCACCACACACACCGTATAGAACTCTATACGAACATTTTCAATATTGATTTATTTTTTCAAAAAATTTTCATTTCAATATAAATTGGTTTTTAATTTATAAAAAAAACAATAATTAAACATAATAAATAAACAATCAAAAAATATATAGACATTTTTAATGCATATAAAAATAATCAAAATAAGTTATGATAATATGAATGAAGAAATGAAAAAAAAAACTCTAAAATTTTATGAGCAAATAAATAAGATAATAATATAGCACTTGTAGCTTTTCCATCAAATATCAAATTGGTTTTTCCATTAAAACATTTATATGATTGTATGTATTAAGTTCTATATAATATCGAAAGAAATTAATTTATGATGACATTAACGCACCCTTTGGTGAGATAATAATAAAAAAAAAAAAAAAAAAAAAATTTTATATAGAAAAGAAATTAGAACACTGTGTGTTCGTGGTTAACGCCCATATCACAAGGATGCGGTCGGTATACGATAATACGATGATATTTGCACAAGGACATATTTATATTTCAATGATGACGTCAATTAAATATTGTAGAAAATGAAAATTTTTTTTCGTTTTTTTTTATTTATTAAATACAATTTTACAAATCTAAAATTATAATTAATATTACCAAACACTTAAAACACGTTAAAACTCTTGTCATAATTTTTATTTTTCCTTTTTTCTTATCTTACAATGAATTATTATTATTCATCATAAATAAAATAAATAGTTTTGAAAAATATAAAAATTCGATTTTATCACAATATGTCAACATCATTAAATATTTAAATTCACTTTTTTACTATTTTTTTTTTTCTTTTTAGGATAATGAAAAATGAAAATTAATTAAACTCCTGTCTAGCCACACACACGCTCACACACACACACACGAAAAGATTATTTTTTCATTAGTTTTTTTTATATTTTATATCTTCCATTAATTTTTCTATTTCCTTTTCATATGAAAAAAAAAAACTATTAATTATGAATACTTTTTTCTTTTCACATAACACACAAAGTCTTTATACACACAATATTAAAGAATACATTTTTTATGATGAAAATCCTTATTCAAACTGTTTTCTATGTTCACAATATTTTACTGTTGTTGGTACCTATATACCGGCGAAGTTTATATCCTTCAAAAGTGTAATTCGTGTCGTTTATACCATTTTTGAATTGAATATACACAGTGAAAAAGAAAAAAAAACGTTCGTTTTTCTTTATTATTGTACATTTAGAATAGACAGAGATATATTCGGTGGTGCGATAAAGAAGAGACTGGGTTGAGGGTTGTATTGATAAATACATCTATATCTGTTATATATATATATATATATGTTAAGTTTTGTAATACAGAGATGAAGAAAATATCGTTTATTTTTTTTTTGTATTTCCATATTAGATGTAACCTTTTTTGTGAACCTTTTTTTTTTTTTGGTTGGTTGTTGTGAGAATGCGTTGAAATTTTGTAATGCGCATGATTAATATATATGTGTAGTGTAATACATATAATATACGCAATTATATAATAATAATAATAATAACAATAATAAAATAAATGTATATATTATTGTTGTTTAGTTTTGAAGATGTTTGTTATACGAATTTCGAGTAGAAAAACTTCACGTATATGGGTTATGAGGGATATAGTATAATACAAATTATTTCTGTTAATCGCAACATTTTTTTGACAACATACTATCAAATACCTGGTTCAAATGTCGAAATTTATATTTGAAATTTTACAATTTTAGTTGTTTATGTATTTCGATACGTGGTGTGTTAACGATTAACAATATCTGCACACACCATTATGGACGCATCACACTCATGTAATAATAATGGCATTATAGAAACAAAAATAATTTACAAACTTGACTATATAATGAATATATTTGGTAGATGCCACAAACTTTTATGTTTGATCGTTTTTATTAAAGGCGTGCGACACATGTAATCCATATAGTAAGCGATACAAATAAAAATATATATGTTATCATTATATTATTTAAATTAAATTATCTTATAGTACAATATTAGTTAAAGTAATTTTTGAAACAATTTATTTTATTAACAAAATTATATATTAATATGTGTTAATATAGAAAAATTATTAATTCGTATACTGAGTCAAACTGAATTTAGTACGTACTACGGTGACTCAACAGACTTTAACATTTTTAAGCAATACTTTTTACAAGCGAAAGCTTCAACAATTAAGTTTTTCTGCCGAATAGATGATTTTCCGCACCCCAATTAATAATTAAATAAACGTTTAATTGAATAGGCAAAAATTCATAATGATTCCATACACTGAAAATAAATTTGTACATAATTTCAAATGAATAGCGTTTATAAGCTCATTTTTCATTGTTTCAATGAATAATTCATTAATATTTTTCATTTTTAAAAATTATCGTAATAATAAGTTATTTAACAGAACACGTTGAAAAAATGAATAATATTCATCAAAACAATTATACAATTCTTTAAGCCAACGAAGTGATTCATTGAAAAACATTCATTTTCGACATAATGTTTTAATGAATTATTCGTTGATTTAATAAATGTTATTTCATTTTAACAATTAACAATGTTCCTTGGAGAAAAATTAATTAATATTTCATTGTTACTTTTTAATTGGATCCATGTACTTTTTGTTTCAAGGTAATGGCATGTTTCGATTAATATATATGTAATTATTTTTGCGCTGAGTAAAATTAATTGGAAATGTTATAAACGACAATTAATTTAGCTTTAATCTGTTAACTGTTTTAATGCTGTCGCAGTCAATTAAAGATATGTTGCGGCATAAAACTTATCTTATAAAAAACATGATTTGTTTCCGGTATAACATTATTTTACAACTTTAGACAAGTTGTTCTTGTTGTAGTACTGTGCCTAATTTTATTTGATGTAAAGTAAGTAATTTTCATTATTTTATTTTCTTTTGCTTACTTTTAAAGTCTTTCAATTGTGGAATTTATTAAATTTAAATAGTATACAATGTTATACACAAAATAATTAAAAATCGTTTAATGAACTGATATTAACTAAATGTATGGTATATGTTAATTTGGTTCAATCAATATAACTTAAGCAATTGGAATGAATTTTCATATTATGTAATATTTAATTCTTTTTTCTGTAATTTAATTTCACTATTTGGAATTAATAATGTTAATATTATATATAAATGTCTGACAATACGGGCTATAATTGCGAAAAATATAGTTTTATCGTTAATCAATTACTCAATTTATGAATAGTAATACAAGTATATGTACGTGTTTTACGCTAATGTACATCGGTCGCCTATAATATACAGCCACAATTTCTATATAATGAAAACCTAAAAATTTATAGGGCTCTCGAATGGAATATATAACAATCGAATATCATTTGGAAAATTTTATAATTTTTTGTTTTTATTAATTAAATATTTAATGATTGACATTATTTAAAGTTTCTGGATAGTAATTCAACAATTTTAATGATTGAAAAAATATTTCATCACTATAATAAATTTAAAATAGTTTTATTTATATAAAAAAATTTAATAAAATTAATATATAAAATTATAGTTATGTGTTATGTGTTTATAGATAATAATTACTATTATATATTTATAAATATAATTTTAAAAACTGTATAATTATAGAGTACTATATATATATATATATATTTCAATTATGTATAAAAATCAACCTAACCAGATGATGGTAATAAATAATAAATTCGATATAATATTAAAACCAAAACGAAAAATAAAATTCGAGCATGTACACCATATATCCAAAAATAATATTGGGTGTGGTTTTTTTTCACAAATATCCTAATATATATAAAAGTGAAAAAGGACGAATTTATTTATATATATAGAAAATTCACGCAACACTATATCATCAACAAAAAGAACACCGTATATAATATACAATTTTATGTCAGTATACAGTACACCATATATAATATATTATAAAGGTGGTATGATGATGATGATTATGATGATGATGACGACGACGACGACGACGCCAACAATATCAGTAAGGAACGTATATATAACCACACAGTTAACTAATATCTATATTAGAATAAAATAATATTCTTACCATGGATTATACAATAATATGAATGATAATAAAATAACCAAAACAAAACAAAGAATAAAATAATAGATCAATAAAATGTTAACCTGACCATGAACAAAGTCACCCACTACTCTACAGAAAAAATGAAGACCCTTATTTTATGTTATATATTTTTCGGTTTCTGGAACTTGTTATTGTATTATAATAATAAATATACATATATGTACATATAAAATTAATTTTGCCCTCTTGATTTTTATCCTTATATATTCACGATCATCATCATCATAATCATCATCATCATCATCATCATTATCATATGTTATAATAATATACACCCTATTATGTATATATACTGTGTTAAAACTAACACACTTATATATATCCATATACAAAAAAAAAAAAACAAGGATAATATAGGAAGTGTGTCTATATAAAACTGAGAATTCTATATACACTTGTCGATATGTGAACTATACACTCATTACCAAAAATATATTATATGTATAACTAATTAAAATATTCCAATAAAATGTCTATTTTATTATTCTATATAGAAACCAAAAATTAAGGGAGACAATTTTTATATATTATTTGTTAAAATAGGGTGAATTTAAATAATTTCATATTATAAAAGTAAATGAAATAAAAATATATCTATAAAATATTAAATTATAAAGTAAAAATATTAGTATTTATAATGAAAGATATTTTTTAAATAAAAATAGGAAAATTGAATGTCAGACACACCGGGAAATTTTCACTCATAAACATATAACAATGCGCTTACATGAAATACATCAAAAATATAATGAAAGTAAAATTGTGTAGCCATTTTATTTTATCGTCCTTTTTTCTTCAGTATTAAAAAATTATACATATACATCCTTTATTCCCATCTGTATCTGTGTATATTATATGCACACAATTGACTATAGCGTGCGCGTTTTGGTGTTATACATTTTGTGCAAATAATACAAAAAGTTCTTTTTATATATTACTATATATAAATATATACATTACATAATATATTACATATATATATGTAATAGTATATAGAGAAACAAAAAATTATTCATAAAATATCGATCGTGATGCGGCAAATCTTTTCTTTTTTTTTCATTATAAAATGAATAAAATATAATAAAATAAAAAAAGGAACGATATTACCAGAAAATTTTCACCGTATACATTTTTATTTATAAATTTTATCTTAAACGAATTTATCATTAACAAATAAAATAAGAAAACATTTACACCATTTTTCTGTTACCTTGAACAAAAGAATTTTCTTAATTCACTATATGTATATATATGTGTGTGTGTGTGTGTAAGCTATATCTAAACTTCATCTTTGATTTTCGTGGAAAAACAAAATGGTGGATGTTGGAAAAAAAATTTTATTTCTAACAAAAATTACTATTTCTAATTGAAAATTATAATTTATTGCTGGTATAATAAGAAAATAAATTTGAAATTTTAATTATATTTTATTTTTTCTATATATGTATATGGTCTTGTGTACCTGAATTCCATTTTCGGTGACCATTTCAAGGTCGTCGTCGCCAATTTTTCTTTTTTTTTTTTTTTATATCTTAAAATAACACATCCGCCGACATAAATACAAAATAAAAAACGAAAAACAAAGCTACAGCACAAGCTTATTTTTATTATTGAAAAATTAGAAAAATAACTACTTGTATATATATATATATATATAAAAACAATAACTAATTTTAAAAACTTTCACTAAAGATTATTTTATTTTTAAGGGTGGTTTTTCTATCTTTTTTTTTTTTTTACCATTTATTTCAAGGATTCATCGAAGACTAACTATTCTATATTTAAAATAGAAAATTTTTGCGAAAGAAAAACGAAATATTTATTTTTCATCCCCTAAATATTACATTTGCTGATATAAAATCGTATAAATGCGCATAATCCACTATATATTAATTTTCTTTCGTTAAATTATATTCTTAAAAACGTAAATAAAACATATATAATACAACGTATACTAAATAACAACATAATTAATATATATATGTATGTAATATGTAAATGTTTATGTGTGTTACATAGAAAAAGGGGAGATTTTTTTATAGTTACACTTCTATTTTTTATAATAATTTATACTATCGTGTTTTTATAGTTTTTTATTTATTTGTTATTTTACTTTTTTTTTTTTTCAAGTTATTGTTATTGAAATTATATAATCTATACTCATGGAAAACGCACACAATTTATACTAAACATACATATATATGTGTGAGTTGTGTGTGTACAGTGACACCTACATCATATGATATGTGCAGAGAAACACGTGCGATAAATTCAATCAATAAGTCTATTATTATATATGTATTTGATTAATAATAGAGAAATAGAATATATATATTTATATACGGCGGCGTAGCGTGAATTTTTCATTTAGGTAAACAAATCCTATTTTCATCGCATTACCTAAAAATAGCTTATTGTTAAAATTTAATACAATTACAATTTTAGAAAGAAAATTATCAAATCATAAATTTATGTAACAGCTATTTTTACTGCGAAAAAGTTATTATTATTTAATTTTAAAGTGTGTTTGTAAGCAGCATCTCTACGTCAATGATTTCTTCTTTGGATTCATGTTTATGCGGCATATAATTGATTTTTCTCTATAATGACATCCTGCATAAGTTTCACAGTATTGTCTGGGACATAACATTACGAGAAGAGCGGTTCAAGGTTATAGCAAAATTACCTAAAGCCTAAAATTTAAATAATATTAAATAATATCAAAATCGGTAAATTTATTTAGTAAGCAAATTTCATTACTATAAAAGTATACATTAAATTATTAAATCATTATTAAACGCGTAAGTGACAACATCTATTGGAATAAATTTGAAAAATGAGCAAATTTTTAAATTTGAAAATTCGTTAAATTATAAATACAATTACGATAATAATAAAAAATAAATTCGAATTTTTTATATAGTCGAATTAAATTCAATTGTTTTTTTCGTCTCTCATGTGTCATCAATTTTTTATGTCACATTTATAATTTCGATTTTTATTATTGCTATAGTTTTTGTTTTTCTTGTGTCAGTCACGTCGTAGCAAATATAAAAAATAGGATAAAAAATAATTGCATATTCATCATTTAATTATTTTATATTTAATAATTAATCTAAAGTAGATAATATTATTTTAAATTTATAAACCGAATATTAATATTTAATATTATTTATAGTTTTACTTTCTATATATTATTATACAGTGTTTAGTTAGTGAGTGTTTAAAAAATGCCTGCAATAAATTGCAACTTTCTTTTTCCCTTGTTAATGATATGCGTAAGTGCTCCTCATTTATTTCTATTTTATACATTAAATATTGTAATTGTTTTAATTATTTTTATTTTATTTGTTACACAACAATTATCACTTTATACAATAATTAATTTTATTCGAAGAGATAGTATAGATTTTTAGTTTTTTAATAATTAAATTTTGACTTTTTCCTATATGAATACGCGAAAAAGAAAAATGTGATTGTATGTGTGTGTGTGTGTGACGCCGCGGTAACAAAAATTTTTATATAGCATTTATTGTTGTTGTTCGTGTACTTGTTCTTGTTGCTGCGTTTTTATATTTATGTTTGAAATTGTACCAAATTATTTTGAAAAAATAAAAAAGTAATAAAATAAATATATTTAATTTGATTTGATACAACCAAATACAACCAACCTAATAATAATAATAACATTAATTTATTTATTTTTTTGTTTTTTTAGCGATATACCAAATGTGTCTCGCGGTTCGATTTTGTTATTTGTGAAATGAAATTGCAAATTGAACTGTATGTGCAGAATATTCATTTATCTTCTGTTACCGGCTCTTATATAGGGCGGCTAATTTGGGAAATAGTGAATTGGTGAGTAACTTTTTATTTCTTTACATTTTAATTATCGTATATATCGTTTTATTATATAATATGACTTTAATTGTTTATGGAAAGCATATTTGCGATATACCTATATTTTAATTTATAACATAAGAAAAAACTATAGTAAAATTTAACCAATTGTATATAAAATACAGCCAGTATAATAATGATATGAATTTTAATTGTTCAGTAATATATTTTTTTATAAATTGATGCCTATATGAAAATAATAATTTCCTATAATTTAATAATTTTAATATTTTTCTTATCAAAATCAATTGTTAAATTTTAAATGTGCTTCATAATTTTTAAATTAAATTTTCATTATATTATATTGATTTTGATCGTCATCAGTTTTCTTTTTTTTCCGGCACATATGCTACACACGCAGAGTAACAATATATTCGATATCATATACCGCATATCGCACATCGTTGATCTTTTTTAATTTGTTTTATGATCGGATATAAGAGTATATTTCTATTTTTTTTTTATAAATTATATATTAATATCGTTTATATTATATTAGATACGTGAACATATACATATTTTATGCAAGTATTTTAATATGTTTCCCCTCGCATATATTTTAAAATGATCATGTGAGTAAAACAAAAAAATAATAAATAGGCTATGGGTATTAATTTCAATTAACACACACACGAATGTTTATACACTATCGGTAGAAAAAAATATAAATGTAATGACATGAAAAAAACAGTTTTTTTTTATTTTTTATATGAAAAATATATAAAATATCACTCAATCCACATAAAACTTCCATATTATATTACCATATAATCATGTTTTGGTGCCAAATTAATTTTCTTTCCATTTTACGCTTAATTAATAAAAAGAAATATTAATTTTGTATTTTCATTATTAGTTTATTGTACCGCAACACTGTGTGTTAAATATTATAGTTCAAAAAATTTTCTTTTTTCATATCTTTTAATAATTGTATACGTTAGATATAGAACAATATTTTCTCACTATAAATCACCTATACAATAATTTATTAACCACTTCGTGGGATTTTTCCGAAAAAATATTAAAATTGTTTGCTTTTAATGTAAATGTATACGATAATAATGAGAAAACAATTATATATTTACGCAACACTTTTATACGAAATAATATATAATGAGAAATAATTTCTATTCACATAATATTTCACAAGATATTAACACTTTTTTGCATTTGTTCACATTTTTTTGACTGATAGTGTAAAACTATATAAAATAATAATAATAATAATAATAAAAAATTCATTGATCTATATTTATGAAATGGAATTGCACATACGCATAAATATATGTAACATATACTGATTTTTTTCTGTGCGTATTATTAATATATTATATTAATTATAATTATTTAAAATATATTGTATATAGAGTAATTTATTATATACACAGGAAATTATTATTAATATATTATTATTACATTTTCACATATACCTATTTTTTATTTTATTTTATTTGAACTAGTTAATTTTATATTATATTCATTTGTTATATGCGTATATTTACAACTTTGAAATATTATTTATAATACTTTTTTAGTTGAAAATTAATATGTACGTGTTCCTCTTTCGGAGTTGAATATTTTTAAATGAAACACCATTATCATCATCATCGTCGTCATTATAAGCATAAGTACGATTTTTAATTAATATAATAATAACATGGTAAAATAAAGACCATTTACGTTTTTAAATTTATACCGAGTAACTATAATCCTACGTTTAGACGAGACACATGTTGTTATACTATATGACTGTAGAAAAGGGTAAACACAACGCTTCGAGTACAATATAACTGGTTAGCGAAAGCAAAATCGATCAACTTTGGTTTAAATGTAATGGAAACAATTACCTCCTGTCATTTTACATCATATTAATAATATAAAAATACAATTAACACACGTTGACATTTATCTCTTATAAGACCGTCCACAAATCAAGAAAGATATATATTTTTATGTTTCTTTATAACAAAAGAATAGAAGTGAATATAATGTTCTATAACGTATAGCTGAACTTTTATATGCATCAAACCGAATGCTCTTTAATTAAGTTGTGCGTATCCACCGAGAAAGTGGTTAGAGGTTTAGATGAAAGTTAAATATAGCTGTTTCGTAAAACCATTATATCTCCTTATAATTAAACCTGCTAAATCTATATTAAATAAAATTATAAAGACAATGAATTTATTATATGTAAATTTAACAATTATATTAATTATTATCAGAATCAGAGTCGTTTGTAAAATTAGGACCACCAATGAGTCCAGTCAGACACATATATATAATTTCACGATATTTTAGTCGTTTGTGTGTGTGTATATGTTTAAATAAGGGAAGCATATGTATGTAACAAACTTCAATTTAGCCATAGACACTGGTGACCACATATGAGTGTTATATTTACATATAGCAAATTATATGGCGTGTATAACAATCAAAATCCCAGTCAAATAGTTCTCGTTTTCCCTATATATACATATTATAAAATCAAATACCTAAATTCATTACAAATTTTAAAATGAAAATGTTTATGGCCAATATTATATAAAACATAGTATAAATATTGATATTTTCTTACTCTTTTTTTTTTCTATCATCGCTCAGCGCGCAACTATTCGTTTTATATGCGTAACGATAATACTTAATATTACATTAACAAAAAAAAAATAATTTTGTGAAAATATTTGAAAATGATTATTATTTGAAATCAAATGTATATATATATAACATATATAAATATATAGATAGGTGTACTCGTCTCGTATATATAACAAAACCATAAATTATATATATATATATCCATTGCATAATAATTACACAAAACACTGTTTTTTTTTTCTTCTTCTTATATATTGTATATAACAGCAAACATTCATTAAATAATTATCTTACAAACAGTTTTAGCTCAAACACAAAAACATATAAAATTTATGTAAACATACAAAGCAAGCGAATCCACTTAAACTGAATGTACATATATACTAATATTGAAATAAGTGTAATTTTTAGAAAGAAAAAAAAAATATGTTAAGCTATAATAATCATTAGTATTTTAATTATATATATACTATTGTCGGTGAGATACACAATTATAAAATATATGTATATAGGTAAAAAGGTACGTACCTTGTGAAAATAACATATTTTATATACGACATGGATTGAATGCATGGAAACAATTATATTTTCATATATAGAATTTATAATCTGAGCTCATTAACCCTTGCATTGAACGATGTCATATACATTACCACCGGTGTCATTATTAATTAGAGAGCCACTCAATTTTTTATTTTTATTCCAGTTCTTTTTTTGTGCACTCTTAGTGAAAATGCATAAATACCGATTATATTGTTTTTTGTTTTCATTATTTTATACTTATTTATAAAGAAAACGTGCATTTGGTACAGCAGCAGCAGCAGCACCAGCAGCACACGACCACAATGTTTTATTTTTCATCATTAAATTTTATTTGAAATGGCATATAGGTTTTGTTTTTTATTTTTTTTTTCTATTTTGGTATATCTTAACGTAAAGTAATGCAATTATAACACTCCAGAGATACTTAAATTTGGAAAATCTATTAAATTGAAAAAAAAATATATTATGCACCTTATGTCCGATAACAAACCGGAATGACTATGTAATCCATATGAAACGTGTAGCACCAACTTTTAGTTTTTTTGTTATTATGTTCTGCGTGAACGCTTCTCAACAAACTGTCAACATTTAATGATATTCCTAGTAACACTGTTTTCGTAGTAGTAGTCCGTAATTTCAATCCGAGGAAATATCTATGGATTTCTTACGGACGCCCGCTGGAATTTCATATGATGAGTGCAATCCTGTCCATGGATTTTTATAAAAAAATAGTCCTTGGATTATCCGTATATTTCCGATGATAATTTCTACGGGTTCTCCTTAGAAGTATTTCTCGTTGCTATTGTTCCACAGAATATCCATAGAATTTAAATTCATATTTTTTGTGAGCAGATCCACGGAATTTAAGAAATAAATAAAAAGTATGATATTTATATTTTCTTATGCAAAAAATAATTTAATTGTAAAATTGTGAAACTACTGTATTGAATAATTGGTGAAATAAATTATGAATACAAAACCACGGATATATGTTGGAAATATTACCCTGACCATCCAAAGATTTCAATTGACCTAAATAAAATACTATTAAGTGGAAAATCTATGGACATTCTTTGGACAAACATCCAAAATATCTTTTCCATGGAAAATATGTAGATTTTTCCCACAAAAATTTTCCTCATTTTTCTAAGTACGGACAAATTGTTACTAGGGACTATACATTCAGTAGAAACGAAAATACAATTCATAAAGTTACAGCTGTTTCTGTGCGTCGGTCGAAAAATTAATATCTAAAAACAAAGAATCAACATTGAATTGTGTTTTAAAATTGGTAAAAATGCTACTCAAACGTGTGATTTGCTTAAAATCGCACACATGATAATTATGTGTTAAAATCACAAGTTTTTAGCGGACATAAATAATTCACAGCGGCCAGAGATGCTATAATAACTCCCTGTGACTAATATCTATTCCCTGAACTATATTTGGCTCGCCAAGAAAACCGTTTTGCATCAGTTGATCAGCATTCAAAAGTCTACGACCAACGTTCTTAACAGCATTCCAACCACAGCCATAAAAAAATTATTTGATTCACTTGTTAAACGTGCAAATCGATGTATTTCAATAGATGGATGGATTATTTTGAATAAATAAAATGGTTTTTTATGAAAATTTAATGTTTATTTTTGTGTTTTTTTAATTCATTCCGAATTATTATGCGGGGGACAGTATTTCAATTAAAAAATTACAAAAATAAAAAAACAAATACAGAAATCCTCATATACTGCAACAATTGATATTTGTTATTCCAAAAATAAATGAAGGTTTTAGAATTTATTTTTGTAATGGAAAATTTATTTTTATAAATTTTGTTAATTTAGATATATTTGTAATGTAAGCGTATACACCGCTACGTATTTATTTGTATATATAATCGCCTCCCCCAACTCTCACCTCAATAAATAAATATATAGTTTATTTTATATAAGTAATATATAATCGATAAATTACGCTAATTGTTGTTATTGTTTTAAAAGTATATAGCAATAATATATGTATATTTTATTTTTCCTATATAGTCTATAATATATTGACCTTTAAAAGTTTTACATTTACACAGCATTCAAATATACTTGCAGATATTGTGAAGACGTATTACACAGCAGTACGCAAAAATGTTGTAATAAACATTTTATTCATTTTTGATTTTCTTATAAACAGCAACAAAATTATATTTGTATTTTAAAATCTCTCGAAAGAATTTGGTGTATATAAATATAAAAACTATTTTACATATAGATATGATTATAGGTTATACAAAACACTCATTCTAATATATATATGTTTGTGCGTACATTTGTATTTAAGTATATGTATACAGTGTGTTTTATAAAAGAGGAACATGTAAAATATAAAAAATATTTGTATATTTATACTCACATCTTTCCAAAAAAAAAAGTGTATAGGTAATTTTTAAGTAAATTGAGGTAAACAAAATTCTTTCAAATATTTTCTAATAATTTTTTTAATCACTGTTACTGTTATGTCCTTTCATTTATTGTTATATGTCCTTTTCAATTCCATTTTTTTTATTTTTTATAAGTATTTTTTTTTACAGCCAAGTTTGGTAAATTACACCGCATGGGAGTATATAACAATTTACCAATTGTACTGTAATTAACGAAAGATAGATGTTTTCAAAATACTACTATTTTTATATGGTTGATTAGTCCATAGTGATGTGTGTGCGGGCAGACATTGTTAATCTTTGAATAGGGTCTAACACCATATTTTCAAAGATATCCGTTTTCTTTTTATTCCATAAACGAACAAATGGCCACCCAGCAGAAAAATTTCAGTATTAAAATAAATACTGAAAAATTTCCTATGAAAAATAGCGAAATTGAACCCACTATATTTTTCATGATTAATAATATATATTGAGTGTTAGTTTTTTTGTAAGTATAGAATTGTTAAAAAGCAATCACAACTCTTATATAGTGTTATTTTTCTATCAACAAATAAGTATCCGCATAGTGTTGATTTTTATCATATAATTTATTGATATTCCAATCCAATATATTCTCTGTGTCATATATAGAAAATCAAAATTAAGATTATTCATTTACAAAATTTAGCTTACAATTAGTTTAAATATAATGTGTTTGCACACTATATAATTTTGTGTTTAACTGTTACTGATCCACGACAGGCGATATGGTTATTTTAATTATATTTATTGTAATTAACATTAAAATGTATATACGAAATGTTTAAGTAACTGAAATTTTTTGTATTTTATCAAATGAATTTTATTATGAATTTTACTTATTTCAACTCAATGTTATTATATATGATAGTAATAAAGTACGTCTTTGTCGCCAAAGTAGACAAATTTTTTTGAATGGAACGCAGACTTGTAGATATATGTTTAACTTTGAAGATACTATAGAATAATATTAACGTGTATAATTAGTATAATTAATTATACTCAAATCGATATTTTAGTTTTTTTTTTCTTGCTCGTCTGATAATGTTTTCTATATAGATAAAACTATTATAGGACATCGACATCATATATATGATTATAATAATTATTAAGCTGTTGGAAAAATATGTTGGTACACCTACAGTTTTATATTAATTATATTATATCATATCAATCATATATAGGTACTATATATATATATTATGAAATATGAATTATATTGAAAAATCAATAGTTCTTATGATGGTATACATTGGTGCGAATATATTTATGAAAGACATAGTGAACTTCTTTCTTATATGTACAGGTACTTCTTTTGCTACTACAAATATGTGTGGGTTCTGGGTTATTACAATTCTATATTTTTATTAATATATATATTATATATATATTTTCAATTAGATAAATTGTCTCATTTATTTTCAAAGTTGTACAATTAGTAAAAATAAGCAAATTTTGGATAAAAAAAAATCCACGTGTAATCGTAAAATCAATCGCATGTTTTTAAAATTTTCTTATCTATATATATGTGAAGGTTATGAAATTTATTAAATTTCCATAATTTAACAAGGATAAAAAATAATAATATTACAATCTAATAAAATGGTGGTCTAAAATTTAAAGATATATTCTATTTTCCGGAAAATTTTAGTAGGTCTTTTATCCGGATTTATTTCCACAAATTTATTTAATGTTATTTTTACTGCTAATTGTAGGTTTTACATACACTTTTCAACATAAATTAAAATTACTTCATATCGAATTGACAAAAAAATAGATATAATATCGGTCAGTGAAAATAATACAAAATTGAAAAATTATAAATAGTTCAAAATACAAAAATTAAATCAACAATCAGTCATTTCGAATTTATTAGAAGAAATTACTTTTGCATTTACATATCTAATAAATTAAATTTTTTAAAAATAAGCAAAACTGTGATTATATGCTGTATATGCAAAATTTCTATCGTCGCATGAAAATGATTTCTTCTGTATTTGCCGAATTTCTGCTACATATAGAGCAGAGATTCTTCTGTCAACAACACCCGGCCAGTAATAGATCTACACATATATTGTATATAGCACAGATTGATGTTTTTTTTTCCAGTGTATAATAAATAAAAATTCTTTTATAAACACATAAGTATTTCTATATAATGTACTATAATTAATTGTCAATATACATAATACAACGAACATATTCATTTTATTTGAAAGGTATAAATATATAACACAAAAAAATGTCCGTAATCACACTTACAAAATTAGTTTGTTTGAGAAATTTTCCGAAAAAAGAAAAACAAACTTATGAATGATTGATGTTTTATTTTATTTATATAATAACTAAACTAAAAAAAAAAAAATATAAATACAAATAAAATAATTAAATTCAATAAAAGAAAAAAAAATAATAATAATAATAATAATAATAATTTTTAGAAGAAAAACTTACACCAAGACTTGCTAATGATGGAAATCTTTTTTTGAACATTTTCTTTTTTTGGCACAATAATCAAAAAACAAACAATAAAATAAAATAAAATTGAAAACAAAAAAGAATAATTGATTTTTATTTTATTTTTTCGCGTACAATTTTGTTAATTAATTAATATTTGTTAACTATTTTTATATATATTATTTTATTTAAATCTTTGTTTATTATATAAATAGCGAAAATATATATTTAAAATTGTATTAAATAATAAAAGAAAGAAGCCATTATCGTTCGTTATTTATTTTTTTTTTCTTATGGTGTATATTCAAATAAATAAGTCTTTTCTTTTCAAAATAAGAAATCTATACCCTATATGAAAATAAAAAAAAAAAAAAATTAAAACTTAATAAAAAATAAAATTAATTATTGAATTTTTACACATTTTATACACACGGCACGCACACTCGTTCGCACAATTTTATATAATATTCTTATTTATTTATATTTTTTCTCTAATTATCTTACATTTATTGTATGTTTATTATAAATTTGCGTATATTATAATTTAAATATAATATACATACAATTGAAATATGTGCGTATATATATATATATATATATATATATATATAGAATTCTATTTTCAGAACGCGGGAATTTAATGTTAGCCTATATGAGATACACCACGCCGAGCGCACGATTCAGAAAAGACTACTCCCGCTAGGCCACTATTTTTTTTTTGTGAAAATTTTTATGTGAAAATTATTTTAAATATCTCTACACACATGAAATAAATACAATATATTTTACATATAGATTTTAATTTTTCATTTATACGTGTGTGTTCATCGATGTATTGTATATACATTAGATATTTGTTTATATATAAACATGAAAAATAAAATTGCAAATTATTGGCGATCACATCTATATAAAATGATTATATTTGTATAGAAAGGTTTATCATTTATGTGTATAGAATTTATAGATATAGTGCCTTTGCGTACTTTAATATAAATAATAGAATATATATATATATATATTTACAATATATTTATATTATATATAGAACAGAAGTATTTGAAAATGTAAATGTAAATATTGTAAATTTTTATTATTTCTGTTTTTTTTTTCCATTGTACCCAAAATGTTTTAATGGATGATTTTTGTGTAAAATATTAAAATCTCTCATTTATAAATCAATAAATCATATAATCAATAGTATATTTTTAAATTATAAACAATATTGATGAAAAGTCATTGACAAAAAAAATGACAAATAACAAATAAATTGTATAAATTTTTAGATTATATCTCTTTTATCAGATATGCATCTTAAGCCTAGTTAATAGTTATAATTTAGAATAAAAATGTAAATCTCAGTCAATCGCGCAATCATTTCTCAAGAAATACCCACTTGAAAGTTGGTAATCACCGCTCGTAACGTTGGTAAAACAAAAAAGTTGTTTTCTTTACAATAGACTGCGCGAATCCCTTTAAACATCATTTTATTTATAAACTATACATACAGTCGATAATTCACTTTAACAATTTATACTACGATTTATAAAGATATTAAAAATTATGTTCTGAGCTTTAATTATATATATATATACGTTTGTTCAATAAACCCTAGCAACAATTTGTCCATACTTTGAAAAATGAGAAAAATTCCATTTTCCATGGAAAAGGAATATTGGAATTTGTCCAAAGAATATCCATAGGTTTTCCACTTAATGTAATAGTATTTTATTTAGAGGTCAATTGAATTCTTTGGATTGTCAGAGTAATCTGTCCAACATATATCCGTGGTATTGTATTCATAATTTATTTCACCAATTATCCAAGACAGTGGTTCAAATTTTGTATATTTCCCTTATCTAAATATAATCCTCACTATCTTTAATTTATTTTCATAATTTTTAAAACATCCAGCAACTCAAATCTATATATTTCGAATGAATTTTGTAAAATTTTTATATGGATTTTATCCGCGGTTTTTTTTTTCTTGTTTATTAAAAAAAAAATGCACAATCGATAAAAATTTTACCATCATTCAACATCTTCATTCCGTACTCATAGAAATTCTGGTCTATCGGTAAAAATCTGAATCAAACTGCGATTTGACATCATCGTCATTAGAAAATTTATTCTACTAATACGGACAATTCACGGATATTACTTGCCAAAATACATTGACGATCCAAAGATATTTTTATCAAAATCCGTGGATCTGCTCACAAAAATATATGAATATAAATTCTATATGGATATTCTGTGGAATAATAACAACGAGAAATACTTCTAAGGAAAATCCGTAGAAATTATAATCGAAAATATACGGATAATCCAAGGACATTTTTTTATAAAAATATATGCACTCATCATATAAAATTCCATAAGAAATCCATATATATTTCCTCGACCATAGACTACTACATATAATGCGGAAATTTTGCGGGCAAACTACGGACAGTGTTACTATAGGGAAAAGATCGGTATATATAACTTGATGAGAATTTATTGTATCGGTGAAGTACATATCTATAAATAGCTGTCTATTGCTGTATTTTACCATATTTATAAACGCTATAAATTCATTAAATAGTGCAATTTTAATGGAACTAATATATGAATTGAAATGGCAAGAGAAAATAGAAACTGTGCAATAAATACAGCCAGCAAATTATTATTTTCATTATTTCGAATAATATAATTTTGTCAATAAAAAGTGATTATGTTGTGTGTACGTATTTTAACTATGTGATGAATGAATATTTTTCGATTTTAACCATAAATTGTAAAATTTTACTGTATAATGAAAAAAAAAAAAAAAAAAGTTAAATCAAAAATATATACGATTGTTTTATCTACCTATTAAATATATATTGTATAAACATATCTCGTAACTATAAATAATAAAAAATATAATAATTTTCTTTGCACCATTTTAATATTTTATTTTATATATGAACATTATTCTATATATAATTTCATTTCCTTTATCGATTATAAATTTAATTTTATACAAATTATTATTGTTACCGAGAAATGCCAACGAACGAATTTACACAAATTGTGTTATATAATAGTTGAACGAACATTATTATTATTATTATTATGGCAAATAAATAATTTAACTATATGGAACACCGTGGACACAAAAGAGCGAGGAGACATTGCGCAATATCTATAAAAGTCTTAGAATTGCAGAACACCGCTATACCGGTAAAATTTACCATCATCATCATCATTGTTCTATATCACATATATAATATATTACTCTATATACAAATTTATATTTATATATATAATTTTATTATATAATCGGCAATAAATTTTAAAATTGCTTGAGATAAATTATTTAATTAGATGCATTTATTATTATTATTTTTCTATATATATATATATAAGTATTATAAGTGTAAACCGTATATAATTCTATTTTTTTTTATACTAATGATACACATATAGAATTACATAATTTAAAACCGCAGTCGATTTAGAATATTTATTGGTAAAAACTATTGTAATTATTTAAAAATTATCAATATAAAATAGTAAATTTTTTTTATACCACACGATATATAATATACAATAAAATTTTAATAATATGAATGTAATTATTATGTAATCGTTTTTTTTTATATATTATATTATATTATACAATATCATTTGATTTGATTTATAAATCACTATCACACGTATAGTACAATAGAGAGATCTTCTTTAATTGTAAATTGTAAAAGCATATACAAAAACTATATTTATATATACGAGTTTATATAGTATAAAAAATTTCTATAGTTTTATATTCAAATAGGAAAATAAACACTTACCGATTTTTGCACTACAATGGTTTCGCCACTCATGTTTGTTACAGAAACCTCTTTTTCCTATATATATATATATATATATATAGATGTACTATATTTATTGCATTTGATTGATATATAGATTTTATGTTACATTAACTATATATAAATATGTATTTATAAAAACTGTGATTTTTCTTTCACGTTTTTATATAAATGGCGGAAATATTATATTATTATTATTTTATAAAAGAAATAATAGAAGAAAATTTTGTTTGGTAATAAATGAAAAATAATTAGATTATAACTTTTCTTTTTCTGCGGTAACACACCCGCTGCCGCCACCTTCTTTTAATCTACTATAATTATTCTTTATGGATTTACTTTTTTTTTATTCTTTAATTAATATTTTACCGCACACATTAATTTATTATATTTTTCACAACAATTGTATTTCATGAATATTTTCATATTTTTTTTTTATTTTTTTCTTTCTAATACATTAAAATGGACGATTGTGTGTGGACGTCTTTCGACGACAGAAGACTTTTTAATTTCTATTTCTAATATTTATAATACTGTAATATTATGTAAAAAAAAAAAAAAGAAAAAAAAGAACACTTTAATGGGTTTAAAAAAAAGAAAACTTTTCACTTTACACAGAGATTTTCAACTATGTGTCAAAATAATTCTATCTCTACCACATATAATATATATTTTTATAATATGGAATATATATATATAATGTGTAGTAACGAAATATTGATTTTTCTAAATCAAAAGAAAAAGCTCACACCCTAAATGCATTTTCATTCATTTTCTTATAAATTTTATAATTTTAGAATAATTTTTTTTTCCTATTTTGAATATTTTTGTTGCTTGAAAAATTATAAAATGATCGATGTATTAATTTTTTTTTTTTTAACTTTTAATATATTTCCTTTAAAAAAATGGGAATAAAACTAATACATTTGCAAATGATTAAATTATATAATTATTAACAAAACAAAAAAAAAAGGACTATGAAAAATGGTTGTGGTGTGTGTGTGAATTGCTCAAAAGTTACTAATAAGTTATGGTTTCATTCATTGCTAAAGCTTATGTATATTAATGCACACAATAATATGTATATATGCAAAAGTATCTTATTATAATAAAATTATTTATTATATTTATTTATTTTTTTATTTCACATTTATGTCGATTATTAAAAAAAAAACCAAACGAACGAATAAAAAAAAATACACATTTTCACCAATTAATTGAAATTAATTTCATCTTGCAAAATTCAAGACAAATTTTTTTAATATAAATGTACCACCGTTGCGGATGAAAGCTCTCTTGATACTAAACTAGTTTTCTTGTCGTGCTTGCTGCCTGTCCCCATATACACATTATATAAACTAGGTGACTATAACCGAAACTAATGTACAATATAATAACACGCACGCAGAGAAAGAGATAATCTTTCGGATGGTGAATGGATTTATATACTGTATAATATTGTACACATATAGTGAAATTCAATTTTGTATATTTTGTACAAATTTTATAAAAGCTATAAACCGGGGTGGTGCATTGCGACGAAAATTGACGATTGCATTTTTAAAAAGTATATAGTTTTTTTATTAGGTCAGGAAAAAAAATAAAATATTTAATATTGAGTTTGTTGTTGTTTATAATGTGAATTTAATTAAATAATTGCACATATTTTATTAATAATAATAAAAACTATCATTGGATTACAATTCCGATGACGACGATTATAAAACGATCGATGATATGCATATGATAATTATTTTATTGTTAAATGAGTAAAAATGATCTATTGGAAATTAATATATAATTTTTTAACTATATGGTTTTCAAGATTATTCTCTTTCTATGCATCATATAGGTGTATTATATCCATACACAGAAATAATTATGGTATAATGATTTGATTTAATCATGTGGTGTATGTGGTGGTTTTTTTTTAATTTTCTTTTTGTAATTAATATTACATTTCTTTTTCATTCAGTATATGGTGCATTTGGTTTGAAAAGTTTCCGGTATGAAAATGAATATAACAAAATTTTTGTGAACAATCATTTCATTCTGCAACATAATCTTCTTTGAGCATATACGATACACTGCAGTGGCGGTAATTGGTTCTTTTTTTTTTTTAGAGGCTAATTTATTCTGAACGATATATATAAAAATGTAAGCAAATCCTGAAAAAAAAGAATCTGGGCAAGTGACCTATTAAATTTTCCAGTTTGTTTTATAAATTAAAATTATTCTTGTTTTGAATTTGATGAACCATAATTTTATTAGATTTTTAATTTTATAAAAGATTTTATGAAAATTTAATATGGGTTTCTTTTATGGAAAAAAGAAAAATGAATTACAATTTATAAAAAAAAAATTATACAGAAAAATATAACATCCCAGGATCGTCCTTTTTCTTTTTACATTGATGCGGAAAAATTATCCATATATTTTCGAACTCTTTTATATTCTATTCACAATTTAAGTGTTTGTTTAACAATTGCTATTAAAATTTGTAATAATGTTAAATATAGTAGAATTATGTGAAAATATTTTTTTGTTTGTTAAGAGTATCCATTTAAAATTTTTTATATCATTGTCATTATCAAAGAAGAAAAACTACTATATAACTTTTTCGGATAATAAAATCGCATGTAAGATATTTTTTGCATACGATCCCGAATTTATTGTATATCAGTGTTATACGAATTCGATATTCAGATAATATATGGTATATAGTTTCTTTCTATTATATAATCTAACAGTGAAACATTATATATAGTAGTTTTGTTAGACTTCTTGTTCAATCCCATTTCATAAAGTTTCGTGTGGTTTTAGCCATAAAATATCCTTTTGAGGTCCTTCAAACATTCTTTATTTATGCGATCGTGTGATCCTCATCGACAAATATACCTCGGATGAAATCGTAAACCAGTACAGTTATAATATACTGTGTATAGATATAAGAAATGGCCTGATATGAAAATTTATATGATGAAACTTAACTTAAGGATGATGTTAATGAAATTGAGTGCTGCAGTTGAGTGTTTTTTTTTTTTACAAATTTAATTTCTGAAATGTTTATTAAACAAATACGTGCGCGTATCTTGCATATGTAAGACAAAATATTGTTGTTTTATCTTAAAACAACGTATATTTTTTATTTTAAAATAATTTTTTGTATGTTATATTGATTTTAACACGTTTATGCATACATTCCTTCGATCGATTATGGTTTTATAAAGGAAAAAACAACATATAAATTTTTCAATCTATTTTAGTGTGGACAGGATATATATTTGAACACGCATAGTTCATAATAATAAAATTATAAGACTATATTAACTCAATATATATATATATATATGTCATGTAACTTTATAAATATAAGTATCTTACATAATATAATTTCCTTTTTTACATACTATAAACATAAGTTTATAGGATAAAATAACAATAATAAATCTATTAAAAACTTTTACACCTTTTTAATAATCAATAAAAAAATTAAAGTTTATTCTAAATAAATGATTAATTGGATATTTTTGACTTGATCATTAATCATTACACTTTTTCAATATTTATTAAATTATTTATAATAAATATTTATATTATTTCGCATGTGTATGAGCTATGGCTCTTATTTTGTAATCCATTATGGGTTCATCACTCATATAAAATGAATAGAATTAAGGAAACATGAACATCTATATACTTTTCGATAATTGTAGACCAACTGGGAAATTGTTATATAATCTCATTTAATTTATCAACTTGGCTGTATATTGAATGTTAGCTACATAAATACCATATACGAGTAGTTAAATTGGAGTAATATAGATGATGAATTAGTAATTTTATAATAGTGACTATTATTTACCAATTTACAGGCCGATGCGTATATATGTATAACCAAAAAATAATGTTCATACAATACCATACCATTGTATGTTATTTTCAATTGTATAAATAATTATGCTCAATGTGTGCGTACTATGTCAATTACAATTACAAAAATTTTATTTAAGACAGGACAGTACACATTTAATGTTATAACAAACATTTAATCAAAAAGTTCTGTCTACCTATAACATATATAACGTATACAATTTATATTTACAAAATATGATATATTCTATATATATATAATTATGTTGATGATCATAAATATACACGTCGCCACAAAACCGGCTGAAAATTCGAATTAAATATTGTATTATTTTATAAGAATTGCCATAGAGTATATTTCCTTTCTTTAACTAAATCTATATATTGTATATTAATTTATAGAAATAATACATCAATACAAAAAAAAAAATCCAAAGCATATACATATATATTATTTATTATAACCCTTATCAACTATATAATTAGTATATAGTTATTTATATAGTATAAGTAATATAGCGTGATTGGAAAACTAAAATGAATACCACAATACATAGTCCTATATCCTTTTTATATATACATATCAATATGCGAAAAAAAATATGAAAATGTAAAGTCTATAAATTTATTAGGTCAAAATAAAAAAAAAAAAAGAATGCTTGGCGTCATTCTGATTCTATTCTGATGGTTAAATTAAACTATATATTGCCAACCAAACCACTCTTATATTACATATAAGTATATCTATATATATATCTATTTATATAGAGGAAAGTGGTATATTGCTTTTACCACAGCAGTGGAGTAATTTCACACAACGCTTTGCCTATCTGTTTTTTTCATTTTGTGTATGGATTTGTTTGTTTGGATTTATTTTTGTGAAATTAACTATATTTGAAAAATGTTGAAGCTGATCCGAATTACTATGGCTCTGCGTATCCATTTCACAGAATTTCGTTAAGAATTGTTTATATATAATCCTTAACCTATTCAAACAATATTTCATTGTTTGAGCAATGATCAAAAAATCAAGTAAGTTGTTCAGTTATACAAACAAAATTTCATCAATGATGAGATACATACAGCTTAACAAAATGAGTGTGTTTACAAATGCACTTTGTGCTAAATGTTAGTTGTCGGAAGAATCGGTATGAGAAGAATGCCTTAACTCACAGGTAGAGCATAATGAACCTTCCTTCCTTGGTGTAAATGCCGAAACTAATTCCTTCTTTTATAAAAATCAATCATCTCATCTAAAAACATACATAATTCAGGGTACCCGTTAAATAGTCGACCCTGTCCGTAATAAATTCTGTATTCAGTATAAACTCTGTCTGTATTAATCGATTTTTTTCGGTCACTTGAAATTGTTTCTATCTAAAATGTAACCGTATGTAATAAAGTCTGCCTATCGGTTGCTTGAAAGTTTATTTACAGACAGAGTGAACACGTTTGACTTTAACTTACTATAAAACACTTTATTATAGTATATTGAAAACATTTATATTTATGAGTTTTAATCATACAATACATATATTTATTTATACGGGTGATTGAATACATATTATAATTGATGCAATATAGAACTATTAAGTACTATATATTATAACATAGATATACACACGACGTACAAGCGCATACACATATTTATATATATGCCAATGTGTTCACACTGGAATTAAATGATATAATTATTTTTGCATGTGAAAAAACAATTATTTTTATTCATAAAACTATAACTATTTATTTATACAGGAACATTTTTATTTGTAATATGATAAGTACGTGCATGTATACAGTGCACAAATTTGAATTTAAAACTTCGATATATTTTCTTGTTTTTTCATAATAAATTCTTAGACGCACAATAACAATAACCGAAAGAGTGGAGCACAAAATTTGATTAAAATATCAAAACAATTAATAAGATTTTGTGCTCCACTCTTTCGGTTATTGTTGCAACAAAAATATCGTCTTATACTATAAAATAACATAAGAATATGTACACAGAAATACTTTACTATGTATAGACGCTATATTAGATTCGATAATATAATATGTATAAAATGGGCGTGAAGTTAATAAAACGAATATTTTCCACTAAGATTTGATTACATATTATTATATTATGTAAATATTCTTTTTTTAGAATGACAATATCAAAATTAAGCAAATAATATATGTTAATATACTCGTGTATATATAGGATCACATGAAGGATATACAAAGGGTCATATTAAAACAATAAATAGAAAAGGACATTTGAGATCCATTAAATGATTGTATAATAATAGTAACATAACATATATTTAGGTGCGTATGTATGAATAAAAATTTAACCACTTACCATTTGATACGTTAAATAATTATCGGGATGTAGTTGATGTTTTGTAGTTTTTTGATGTTGCTGAGGATGATGATGTTGTTGATTATACGGAATATGTTGATGATGATAGTGATGTTGATGATGTTGTTGCTGCTGCTGCTGCTGGTGCTGCGGCTGTTGTTGTTGATGATGATGATGATGTTGATGATGATGAAGATGGGGAGATGTTGAATGTTGCATGTTACCACCACTGCCAATATGTGATGAATGATGATGAGGTCCATGACCTTGTGAGGCTTCCATTAATGTCGGTTGAATATGAGTAACAAATTGTGCCATTTTGTTTTTTTTTTTTTTTGTATATTATAATCTGCTAAAGTTTATTTTATAAAAAAAAAAAAAAAACAAATAACCACTATTTGAATGTAAATAATTAATTAACAAAGTATCACATTATTTTTAATGCACTTTAATTTATTTATTTATTATTGTCATGTCTCTCATTTAATATAAATAAAATTATGAAAAAATTTAACTATATATTATAAATTAAAATTGATACAAATTTAAGTTAAAATTATAAATTATTATTGTAAAAAAATGATGAACAACTTTTTCATATATATTATGGACAAGGTCATATATAAAACGCATTATTTGGTATACGATACCATAAAATACATGTTATCATGACAAAGGACGAAATCACATTTGGCTAGTGTTTGCATTTCAAAAAGTTTAACTTAATTTTAAACCACCCACAACTTTCTATATACACGATAATACATATATTCGCAAATCATATTTTATATATTATATACATATCACATATATTATGTACGAGTATTTATGCATGTACTCTTCTCTACATATAATGCAAGGATATATGTATATGCTAATACAAATTGCACAGTATTGATATACTCGTATATTTTATATATTTATATATATATAGAAAGTATTGTAAAAATGTATACAATATCACAATGTAATATGTCGGATACGTAGAGAGAGATTTTGATATTTTCCTATTTACTGTTTATTGAAAAATGGACACCAGGAATAATTCTATATTTTTGTTTTTATTTTATAACGAAATGATCTCTGAATGAATGGAAGCATACAAATATACACATAGTGACAATAAAAGTTCTGAGACTGTTTCTATTTATTTTTTAGTTTTGTTTTTTAATTTCAATTTTATTTATCTTGATTCAAAAATAATTCAAAAGCTACATCCTTTCCAATTGATTTGAATTTTCAACAGACACTCAAAATTTCCAATAATTTGTCATTCATATCTGTCTGCTTCTCATAGTTTTATATGAATTAAAAACTTATGATTTTGTCAAGCCGGCATAACCATAAAATTTTTGCATATTTTTGTGCATTTCGCACAGTAATTATTATGCGAAGCTATGCGTGTACTTTTCTTACATCTCCTTAATCTTTATTGTGGTTATTGTTTAAACAAGCCATGAAATCATATTAAAATCTATACATTTACTGGAATGCTTTCCATTACATTTATCCAATAATGTTCATTTTCGGAATATGATTTTTAAAATAGAGTTTGCCATGATTGAAAACTAACTATATTATAAAGATAATTTGGTAATATTAATTAAACATTGTTTCTATATAGATCGGTTGTCTGCTGCGTCAAACTAACGTTAGTGTAGTGTAATGTTTTATGGAAATGGTTTGAAATTTTTTTTATGGCAAATTTTATGACCATATAATAAAAAAAAAACTAGTGATACACATAATTGTCCTTACATCTTGATCATTATTTATAAGGGTTTCAATAGGAAAATGATATAAAGAGCGATGCCTTTAGATTAACAAACAAACATCTTAAAATTCATTTTATTTTTATGTAAATTTTTTGTTTTTAAAAATATAATCAATCAATAATATTGAATTATATCGTCATATTTCTTTGCTTTATATCGTAACAAAAATAAAAGTGTCTATAAAATTCACAACACTAAATCAAGCAATCAATTATAGTTTTATAGATATAACTATAATATATATAATAACAGGAATAAATGTATATAAGATGTAAGAAGTATGGCGCCAATTATGATATTTCTATCAATATATATGAGCCGGCATTCACAAGCCAAATCGATTATAACTTCATTTTTTTTCTTTTAGAATTTCTTTATATTTTCAGAATATTTTCTCTTATTAATTATAGACTTAGTACCACTAATGAAATGACAATACATTTTTTTGTCTATCGAATAGTTAATGATTTATTTCAGAAGCCAATCTCAGTTACTCCATATAGTTAAATTCCAATTAGCATGAAGTTTTATGTTACCGATGCATTTATGTTTCATACAATTATTTTCATGAATTTATAATATAATTTAAAAAAATACTTTTGAAGGTTTACCAATTAAATTAACTGCCGAAGTAATATATACTTATTTAAATATTGTTAGATAATGGCTTAACTTGCGCTAATATACATTCTACAGTGTTTTATTTTAATTTATATTTTAAGGCGAATTTAAAAAAAATAATGTACAATATTTTAACACTTTTCGTTACTATTTATTTAATGAAGTTAATCGGTTTGGCACGTGAGCGGCTGATAATAATAAATATACCATTTTGCTATTATATATCCTACATATAACAAGAACATCTACACACAGTACATGTTTTGTTATTTTATTTTAGTTAGCAGCAGTAAAATATGTTCTATTTTATCGTTACTCACAGCACACATATTTATTTATCAAAATTTTTATAGATGAACATTATTTATAGCAAACATAAAAGACCATATAATTTCCAATACAATGATTTTTGCGAAAACCCTTTTTTATTTTACGCACACCATTGTATTGTATGTTTTAAATCTGTATACAAAAGAATGATAACCACCCACAGTTATGGCAATTGTTTTTGTTTTGGGTGAATCATTACTTTTCTTTTAACTATAGGGATATATTTGTATATCCAATATATACGCAAGCGTAAAAAATCTATATGATTATGTCTAATAAAACATAATGTAAAATGTAATGGAAAATTCTCTCTGTATTTGGGAAATAGTAATTTAACATTATTTTATTTAGAAAATTTTCATTTGAAACTTATTTATATATTCTCATCAAATATGTTTATATTTTATATTTTAATTATGATACATTCGTATTAAACATGTTGTTATAACTTGCATATACCGATCCCATAAACAACGAATATCTTGATCTCTTGATACTTCTAAATCTAAAACACTTTGTGTTACGGCCGGTAGAAATGATTTAACTTGATCAATTAACCAATAATTTTGACGCCATGGTTCGATTAATTTTTCCGATAGATCAAGAAATAAGCAACGTAATTCACGTGTACGATGTAAATTACATGCTATTGTTATTAGTGAACGCCAATATGATCTGAAATAATTATTACATAATATATATTTGGATTAAAGACTACAAACAATTTCTTATGATATATTTATATGTTTATATATATGGACATTATATGAAATAAATTACCGAAAATTAACATCTAATTCTTGATAGGCTCGTTCAAGTAATGTTGGTCGTAAACGTATTGAAACTAAACTATGAAATTAAAAAAAAAAAGAAAAAAAGAATTATTATTTCATAACTTTTTTTTGCTTCTATAATTATATAATAATTTACTGTTTAATTTCTTTTTCTTTTTCTAACAAACATCTTAATTCACGTAAATCTAATAAAAATTCTTTATCCATTTCTGTATCATAATATTCAGGACCAGAATGTTGATAGGTATATGTCCAAAATGTCATAATAGAATGAGAACATTCATAATAATCAGAAAAATTTAAATATTGTAATTTCCGTTTAGATGTTTCAAAACGTAAACAAACAATAAATACAATTGCTGCATATTTTCTGTTAAATATATATATATAATATTATATTAAATTAGAAACTATATTTTTATTTACTAATTAATAATTGTTATAAGTATTTTATTTACCTTGCCAATTCATCGGTTAACAAATAATTTTGTTTTATATTACTCACAATATTTCCTGGTAATTCTTCAACATTTTTAAATATACGTTTAACATTATCGAATTGTCGACGACATGATTTTATACGTACACCAGTACGTTCAGCAACTTCATCTAAATCTTTACGATATCTTGATGATAATTTTTTACCTAAAAATTCACGTCCAACGGAATCATCTAAACAATAATATCTATATCATATACAAACAATAATACACATAATAAATAGATTTATTCCATTAATTTTCTATAATATTAAATCATTACTTATCAATCAGTAGTCTTCGATTTTTTGATTCTAATTGAAATGCTGGTTGTTCAAATAATTTTGGTGGTACATGTAAATATTTTTCTAATAATGAATATGTACGAAAATTATCTAATACGTCAGATGCAATTAATTTTATAGGTGCATTTGCCATTTGTGGGCCGCCTCTTTGTTTTAATAATGTAACCGATTCACAAGCTATAATTATTATAGAATAATTAAATAATAATATATATTAATTAAAATTATATTTAATGTTGTGGTTGTTGTTATTATTATTATTATTATTGTATAAATATAGATAATATATAGTGCAGTTGTATAAGCGCCGATATATATATCATGAAATATAGCGGGTTCAAATCCACTATTTTTCATAGGAAATTTTTCGGTATTTATTTTAATACTAAAATTTTTCTACTGGGTGACCATTTGTTCGTTGATGGAATAAAAAGAAAAACGGATATCTTTGAAAATATGGTGTTGGACGCTATTCAAAGATTAACAATGTCTGCACACACATAACTATGGGCTAATCACCCATATAAAAATAATAGTATTATGAAAACTTCTATCTTTCGATAATTACAGTACAGTACAGTACACAATTGGTAAATTATTATATACTCCCATGCGGAATAATTTACCAACTTGGTTGTAATGAAAGGTTTATTAGATGACATAAAAGCTCCACTAGGAGCAAAATATGAGTTAAAAAAAAAAATAGATATACTATTGATATTATTAATAGACTATAGACAATAAATAGAGTATATAGTTATTATAGACTATTTACTATATTGTATACTACTATACAAATATAAGATATGTGAAGATTATATATTGTAATTGAAAATTTAAAATAATTTTAATAAATTGTATCTGGCCAAACTTACATGTGTAACCTTCAATCCATAATTGAAAAATATCAGGATCTATTAATGTATAATTACTGACAAATACATCAACTTCTCCATACATAATTAATTATTTTTACTTAATTTTAAATAAATAAACAATCTTAACTATTAAATATCTTTTATATCGAATTAAATATATTTTATCAAAAAAAAATCCACATCAAGAACAATAACAATACTTTTTATTTTATTTTATATTTACTATAATGACAAATGACAGAAGAGTGCACTATACAAATCGCTGCACTCAGCGTTCACGATGTTTCTCTGCTTTAACCTGTCAATGTCAATTTATATTTCTATGTTTATATTTTAGTTACTGTATCGGCTCAGCTTCGCTTTGGTATAGTTTGGACAAGAACCTTTTGTAATACTTACGTCCAAGTACGCGTCACGTCAAATAAAAACAACAGCCATATTCATGAAAAAAAGTAATAAAAAACAAAAATTAAATGTGGTTTTTGTAGTAGAAAAGAAAGTGATGTAAAAGAAATTTTTTTTAATTTTATATTTATAATTTATCATAAATAATTATAAAAATTACCATTGCAAATGATAATTATATATTTCTTAATGATTTTGCGGTTTCCAACTGAAAAGGAATAATATTCAACTTAAGATTGTGTTTTTAAAAGATGCCTCATCTAACATAACCTCTAAAAAAATGTAAAATTGTATAAAAACATTTTAAATGAATTAAAAATAAAATTTCATTTATATTTTAGTTAAATAAGGGATTCAGCTGCAGCCAATGATTATTTTAGTAGTAGATTTGGTGTAGAGGTAAATCGAAAATAATATGTGCCTATTTAACTGGTACCGTAACCAGTTTCAAAATATTGATAATGAATGCAATATACAAGTAATTTGGAAGAAATTGATTTCTTTTAAGAAGCAATGAAATATTAAAATTTTGCTAGTACAGAAACAAATATGTCAGCGGTCATCATAGATGAACGATCAGTGATAATATTAATGAATACTATGCTGTGGGTTATTTGTTAAATACAGTTAAGATGTAGCTACAGCTATTTATATTGTAAATTTATTAGTTGATCCAGTACGTAATGGATAATTGTCTTAATAAAATCAGTAAGGATCACACAATTCAATATAAGGTAAGAAAAATACTATTTTAAAAATATAAAAATGTTTCAACTTGAAAATATTTTTCTTTTTGCATTTTCCAACAAAATTTTTTATTGTAGTTCAAAAATTCTGAGATGCAGACTTAGAATTTATTAGATAGACAATTTGTAGATATGGATAATTAAAAAAATGGTCTATATTGAAAGACTCTATTCATTATGATTTTCAAAATTAAAATTCTCAAAATAAATTCATAACGATTCTATGCAAGAATTCGTTTTGCTACATTTTCACTGGTTTTTTTTTTTTTTCTATTTGTCTTTTATTGAATTGATTTTCCTTCATTATGTTAATCTTCTCTATAACTATTGAAAATTGAAATTAAATAATAACGTATAAAACAAATTATATAAATTATAATTAAAATTAAAATTAATTTTGAAAAACTTTTGCCGTAATAACTCTGGGTATTATGTTTAATTGACCTGCCACTTTGTTCTTGAATTTGTATACCGTATATATCGAATAATACATGCAATTACATATTATCAGACATTTTTGTTTTTTTCTTTATTGGCTCGAAATCCAATATTTTCAAAATTATATGATGCATTTTTACAATTTTACAACAATATCCTTTAATTTGGGAAATTTCCAATATCTTTTAAAATAAATACAATATTAAATATATCATTTTACTTACATTTCCTTTTTAATCTTCCGGCTTTTCTTTCGATTTTAAACAGATTTAGAAGGATGAAATGCTCTGGAATCTGAGCACCAATTATTGAAATTAACGTGTAAAATCAATGGCATATTATGAGGATTTAATGCATCGGATTAGAGGTAATTTATTCTTTATAATAATATGTAGCTTATTAATTAATAATAATAATTTAATTTATAATATTATAGCTGAAGATTATTTATGGTAATGCTACTTCAAGCAGAGATCAGAGTTATTAACATAGTCATGATATGGTGTCAATTATTGTCAGGTTAGTGTTGGAACATTAATTAAATTTACATCTATCCGTACCATATTAGAAAACAAAACAATTAGACTGCTTAGACATTTCGAAATATTCATAATGTTAATGATAATGTTAAAATATTTAGTTGCACAATTAATAAAGGTGCGCTAGGTATTAATTTTCAAGAAAATTGTTCATAAATAACTGTATAATCCTATTTCGAGAACCTTTTTATACAAAATTTCATCGAAATTGATCAAGGAATGATGTAGATATTTCCTTAAACAGAAATGCATAGCATTACGTATACATATACTCACCCATAAATACAATACACACAACTCCATAAACAGACCAAAAATTAACATATGCTGCATAACTGATGCAATCACTTCATTAAAATAAATATAGATGCTGATGTACCAAAATATAAATTGGAATTATTACATTCGTCATACCATTTGTGATAATTAATAAATATACTACAGGACCACAAGCAATGGAAGTTTATGTATAGCATTTTTTGCAGTTATTTGTGATGGACAACTACAACAAAAATCTATGCCACACGTGGAGATAATACAAAAACAAATATCATTACAGTGAAGTTGATAAATTTGACCTAATGGGAATCTATTACAATTCACCAATTGGTCTTTAATAAATTACCGCAAATTATAAATTATATTTTACTTGAGTTATTGCTTGGCCCCATATTTGTTTTGTTTACTGGTAATATCAAATGTTTTTAAAAAAAAATTCTCTGTAATATTAATCTCAATATTTTTCTATATTTGCAGATGATTTAAAAAAAGTATATTGAAACAGCACATAATTCGATTATTAAATTGTGACAAACTTATGCTACTTCTGTCATCAGATAATCATTAAATGATTTATTAGCAACACACCATTCTATAAAATTGATAATATAAAATATGATATTTTAATAAATATATAAATAAAATAAGTTTTAGCTTTAAACATGAATTAAATTTTAAATGTAATTGTATATTGCAACTGTCACAATTAAATATTATACTCGTATTAGAAGTATGATTAAAAATTAAAAATGAATATGAAATTAGATAAATTAAAATTTCTAGCAAGATTGTTAGAATGTTAAAAAATAGTTTCATTTTATTATAATTCAATTTAATTTCATGATTTATAATAGTTTATAACAATTACAATTACATGTAACGCTTATTATATAAGATAAATAACAAATAAACCCTTAATTGTAAAGTAAAGCTCATTAAATTGATAAACAATTTGCATTTTAAACTTTTTATTTAAATTAAAATAATTAGTTAGTTAATTCATTTATGTTTACTGAATAAATGTTAAAAGGGTTAAAATTAATAATAGGTAATAATAGAATTAGAATTAAATAGAATAATCACTATGGGTTAATCACTCATATAAAAATAATAGTATTTTGAAAACATCTATTTTTCTTTAATTACAGTACAATTGGTAAATTGTTATATACTCCGAGACGGAGTAAATTACCAACTTGGCTGTAATGAAAGGTTTATTACATAAAGTTCCATTTGGAGCAATATATGACTTAAAAAAAAATTAATAGAATTAAGATTTATATATAATTATAAGTAAAAATTAATTATTTAAGATAATTCGATATTAATTGACTACAATGTTCACTACAATTTGATAAGACATACAGAAAATGATTACAAGAAATTAAACATCTGTATAATCCTATTTCGAGAACCTATATAAAAATTTTTATTGAAATTGATCAAGAAATGATGTAGATATTTCCTTTAACAGAAACGCATAGCATTACGTATACATACCATACACACAACTACATAATATACAAATATACGATTTTTTCAAAATAGTTATTAGACAATCATAACCATATGATAGTGAAAATATTATTTAATTTTTATTATATGCATTTCTGTTAAATGGAATATCTGTATCATTTCTTGACCAATTACGAAGCAATTTTGTATATACCTTTGGAATAGGATTATACAGGTATTTATTAACAAGTTTCTTTAAAATTAATTGTACAACGGAATGATCTCTTGGCAAATTTCTTACCAATTTGGTATATAGGTTTGGAATGAGATTATTCAGGTATTTATTAAGAAGTAACAAATAAAAATACAAACAATTTACAAATAAAAGAAGAAGATATTAACAAACAGCGACGCACGTACCAATGTTGTTTTTGTTTATTTTTACATCATTTCGATTGGAAAAGAAAAAGTTAAATAAACAGAAATGACTTGTATTTGTTGTTTACGTGTGTAAAATCAATTAGGAATCTGAAAGGATTTTACCGTGTACAAACTATACCATAATTTTTCTCTATCTTACCTTCAAATTTTGCATTCAGTTTTTTTGGATTTCCTTAAATTTCCCAATTATAATATTAAATGCATTTTTTATCACAATATTTTCATTGGTTTTCCCAACAATTTCATTTGATGTATGAAGAAAATTAATGTTTCTTCTTTCTATATCATAAATTTCCATAGAAGAAATACTCGTTGAAAGTAAAACAATCATAAAATTAATTGTCTGTGTGTTTATTTGTAAAACAAAATTTTCAATGTAGAGTGTAATACTTAATGCTAATTTTTATATGACTTATTTTGAAAAATTATACACACGAAAACAACAAATACAAGTCATTTCTTTTTATTTAACTATATTTTCTTATCTTCTTCTGGATTTATTTGGAAGTTGTTTGAATAATTACTTGTTACTTGTTAATAAATGCCTGTGTTATATTATATATCATACCAAACCTACATACCAAATTGGACAAGAGATCATTCAGTTGCACAATGAATAAAGATGCGCTAAGTATTAATTTTAAAGAAAATTGTTAATAAATAATTGAATAATCATATTTTTTTTTTTTTTTTTTTTTTTTTTTTAACTCATATTTTGCTCCTAGTGGAGCTTTTATGTCATCTTATAAACCTTTCATTACAACCAAGTTGGTAAATTACTCCGCATGGGAGTATATAACAATTTACCAATTGTGTACTGTACTGTACTGTAATTATCGAAAGATAGATGTTTTCATAATACTATTATTTTTATATGGGTGATTAGCCCATAGTTATGTGTGTGCAGACATTGTTAATCTTTGAATAGCGTCCAACACCATATTTTCAAAGATATCCGTTTTTCTTTTTTATTCCATCAACGAACAAATGGTCACCCAGCAGAAAAATTTTTAGTATTAAAATAAATACCGAAAAATTTCCTATGAAAAATAGCGGATTTGAACCCGCTATATTTCATGATTAATATATATAATATATATATATATATATCAGCGCTTATGCAACTGCGCTACCGAGTGTCATATTTAGAGAGCCTATATTTCATCGAAATTGGTCAAGAAATGCTGCAGATATTTCCTTTAACAGAAATGCATTATGTATACATATATTCGCCCATACATTCAATATACACGACTTATAAAGAGACTAAAAACTTTGAAAAATAACCAAAATATACTAATTTTTCAAAATAGTTATTAATTATATAGTTATCATAACCATATGATAGTGAAAATATTATTTAATTTTTATTTATTTAAACAATTATTGGTAATACAATACAAAGTTTTCTATCATAAGAGGCGGAACAAAAAAATATAATAAAAATGATGATATACCGTACGTACCGTAAAGACTACAAAGAGTATGTCTTTATTATTACCAATATTAAAACACACAAAATATATGATGTGTACAACAACACAAGTCAACTCAATAACAATCCATTGCTTTATTATTTTGTATTATTTATATATATATTTATTATATATTAAAACTTTGTTATTGTATAATCGCCCGCCGACAATAAATAAAAATTAAACAATATTTTCACTATCATGTGGTTATGATTGCCTAATAACAATTCTAAAAAATCGTAAATTTTGGTTATTTTTCGAAATTTTTGCCCTGTTTATCTAGTTGTGTGTTTTGTATTTATGGGTCGGTATGCCTATACGTAATGATATGCTTTTCTGTTAAAGGAAATATCTGCATCATTTATTGAACAATTTCGATAATATTTTTTATAAAAAGGTTCTCGAAATAGGATTATAGGTATTTATCAACAATTTTCTTTAAAATTAATACCTAGGGAATCTTTATTAATTGTACGACTGAATGATCTCTTGGCTAATTTCGTACCAACTTGGTATGTAGATTTGGAATGAGATTATAGACAGGTGTTGACTTATTAACAAATAACAAGTAAAAATACAAACAACTTACAATATCAGCAGAAGAAATGTTTCTTTAATAAAAACAAACATCTTACTTTACAATGGATTGCAGAAAAATATACATCCGAAAAAACGTTAAACGACCATCAAGTGTTTTGAAGAGCCATTGAAGATTAATATAAAATAATGTAAATAATAAATATAAAATAATGTAAATATATGGTAATTATCAGTGATCTTTATTTTAATGTAAAAATAATTTAACTTATTTATTAAATCGATAAACAATTTGATTTAAAAAAAAATATATTTGTCTAATTATTTTATGACGTTCATCAATAGTTCCCCAACCTTTAACTACCGTCCATTGAAATCTGAAAAGAGAAAAAGAAAAAAAAAAAAAAAAATGTTAAGTACAAAATAAAAATATAAATAAAATAAAATTAATATTTCATATACGAAATTCTACACCTACACAATATAAAAGAAGAAAAAAAAAAAAAATGAGTAAATAAAAATAAATAATAAAAAATCGATCAACTTTAATATGGTACTTATTCCGAATAAATAAATTCAAAATTTTTGCCCTTATATATCGCAACCGACACATAAACTATAATAAGCTTGGTGGTGTATAATGTAGGGGTGCAGTAAATATTTATATGAGATATGAATAGGGCGGGTTCGATTTCTTACCGAAACCGAAAAAAAAAATTTCTTAAAAAAAACAAAAAAATAAGTTTTCACATATATGAAAAATAAATATTCTTACTTGGTGGTCTCATTTGTGTATTTCCAATTTGATGATAGAAAAAATATTACAAAAAAAAAAAAAAGACTATTTTTAATTTTTTTTGGAAATTCCCGGTACTTTATGAACAAAACAACCCAATATTAAAACACGATTTTGACCGACTTAGAGGCGGAATTTTCGAGTTATCTCAACGGATTCGTGTTCGGACGATGACCCCGCGTCTTTTAAGCCTATTTCCAGCCCTATTTTTTTGGACTTTTTTGACCCCCAAAAGTGTGGGTTATAACCCATTGCCGAAAAAATTTTTTTGCCCGTAGGACCTTCAGATTTTCAGGGATTGTAGAGCTCGGAAAAAAAACAGGATCTGTAGACCCCTTTGCCGGATTTCCCTCCGGGGGCGGAGCTATGGACCTTCGAAAGTACCAAATGGGTCACTTTTGGACCCCTATAACTCCGGAAATACTCAATATTTCGGGAGGAGCTTCTCACCAGTGATAGTCCTCCTCAAGGGCTACAAATTATAATATGGGGGTGACTTTCTATCTATAAGGGTTTTCCAACTAGGGCTGCCCAAAGATCGGAAAATCGTCTGCAGACCAATATTCCGAGTACTGGAAAGTCGGGAAATATTGGACTTTCCAAAAATCTAATGATGCAGAAAAGTAGAGGAAGGTCCAAAGTTTATCATCAGATTTTTTTTGGAATTTTCCAATGGAAAATGTGAATTTTCCAGGAACATCGAAAAACATCAATTTTTTCATGTTTTCAAATGGGAATTTTCCGACTTTCCCAATGGAATTTCCCGATGCCCTATTTATCACAGATAGTAGACTATATGTCACGTTTTTTAAGCCCCACCCCAACTCTTTAAGTCTAACCGTTTTCCCACAATGGCCGCCCAAAGTTAGGCTTACACGAAAATTTTAAAATTTTAAATCGGTCATAAGTCGACCAATAAATTTTTCACGAAAAAAGTCCAGAAGCTTTGTTGTGCGCCCTAAGATCCTCTACAAGTTGGCTGTAACAAAAATTGGCTAACACATAAATTTTTTTCGAAACCATCCAAAACCTGGTTTTCAGAAATTCCGGGAAATTTCTCCAGCCCAAAGTTGATGACTTACAGATTTCTTATAGCCATAAATGGATTTAGATGGTAAATGTACTGAGGGAGTGGTACTGAAAATGTTTCCTACCTATTACAGTTTTCCCGGAATTTCCCGATCCAAATTAAAATTTTCCGGATTTTCCCGAAAATTTCCAGATGTCTTAATTAGAATATTAGAAACCATTTTTACCACTAGAGGACCCGAATCTATTTACGCGTTTTCCCGGAATTTTCACATAACGGTTTCATACTCATGGTGAAAAACCCAAGTTTTTTTTTTACAAAAGGATACGTCCTTTAATTACCTATCATTTAATATGTATCACAACATCCTACCACTTCAAACAGCTGAGCTATGATTTTTCCCGTGTCCCAAATATATAATATTTTTTTACACTAATTTACCTTTAAAATTTTGTTTTAAGTTATTTCGGTTGTCCTTAAATTTCCCAATTTCCATTTTTTTTATATTAATTGTATGTGTGTGTGTGTGTTTTTCTATCTGCAAAAGAAAATTTTTAATGGTAGAGTAATATTTAATAATAATTTGCATATGATTTGTATGAAAAATAAATTTATATATGAAAACAACAAATACAAGTCATTTCTTTTTATTTATTTTTTCTTTTCCATTTAAAATAATGTTATACAAATAAACCCACCCAAGCATACAATAAACACACATAAACATATAGATAAGTAAAAGAAACATTACAAATGTAAATATTAAAAAATTATTGTATATAAATGTCATATTAAGTTGTTGTCTTTGCTATATCAAAATTTTTGGTTTTATGTATATTAAAATATCCAATGCAAAATCAAAATGAAATATATTTTTTTACTTTGAAAATAAATTCCATGTGTTCTATGTTCTGACTTTATCTCGAGAATTCGTTAATGCAATTCCATTTTCAATAATACTTAATTGATTTCGTTAGTATAATTATGGACACATTGATTTTAGCTAAAATAAATGATTTCTTTCCGATTTATTTTAAAAAGCGAACATACCCTATATTTTACTTATCAACTTTATGTAGTGATTTAATTAATTCGTTTATGAAATCAAAAAACCAATCTTTGAAAATATGGTGTTGAACGGCATTTTGAGATTAACAATATATCCGTATATCGGAGTAATCATGTCAATGTTACGAATTCTTGTGTACGGTCTGTAATATTGATTGAATAAAGAAACTCTGAAAATACCGCTGCCTGCAGATAGGAATTCTTAAAAATGGTTTGATACTGATTGCTAAAGTCTTAAATAGAATATGCTCACTTTCAGAATTTCTCTATGTTATATTTGAGAACTTAGCAATCAATGTTTCAGATCATGGTGTTTTAAGAATTTGCATCAGAAGAGAATAATCAACATTTAATTTAACTAAAACCAGCAACTCATGAAAATTGCAATAAAATATAATTAAATTAGAATGTTAACGTAATTTTAATAACAAAGTACGTATGTATTAAGTACAACTACATTTTTATGTTAATATTTATTTATGTATTGATAAATTATTTGCTAAACTAATTAATTGTAAAAATCCTGCACGCATAAGAATTAAAATAAAAAAAAAATCAATTAAATATATCCTAAATTATTTGCTTCATGTGCTATTGTCATAACAGCATCATATATTTCTTGAGCTGTTGGAATTATTTGCTCCGCTGGTAATTCGAAACCGCTCGAATATCTATTGCTGCCCGGCCTTAATTCAAATGTTTATGATAATGGTTTCGATAAATTACCATAAACCCAATCCATACTAGAACCAGTTGCTGGATAAATTGCAGCATATGTATTACCAATACTATATCGAGTACCATAACGTTTTGCTAAAGCTTCAATTCCTTTTTTACCAATTGTCATTAAGTCATCATGATTTTCTGTATGTACAGTCGTATGTCCTTATGGAAATAGTAGATTTTGTGAATATGAGTGAAATTCGAAATATAATGTTAATTATTTTCTTATTGTTGTTAAATATTGAGAATATGAATACATTTCAGGTATAGAAAATGCTCGTCGACCAGTATATGTTTCAGCACATGGATATTTACTTGAACAAATTTCATTCCCATGAAAATCCCAATTATGATTTGGGTCCACGCCATAACAAATAAAATTTGACGATGGTGTACGTGTTTTACGCCATAATCGATCACGTTGAAATGTATACGCATAACCATCTGGATTTATTATCGGAAAGAAGTACCAATTTATATTTGCCGAATTTGCTCGAAATAACGATGTAATATGATTTTCAGTCGAAGGTGAATTTAATTGTTCGATTAATTCATTTAATAAAAAAGTTACTGTTGCCGGTAATATCCATTCACGCGCATGCATTCCACCTTCAAATGAAACGGCTGCACAATCTGGATTATTATTTAATGATAATTTAATACCACGTATTTCTCTACCTTCATATGATATTCCAGTTATTATTAATTCTTAATTGTTTGGATATTTTTTTACCATTGCATCAATTTTTTCTTGTAAATTTGTATCCAATATTTTATATAAAATATTATGTATACGTAATATTGTTGTAAATTCAACGAATTTATGTGGTGTAACAATAAAAACAACATCATTTTCAACTTTACCAGGACCAACAATAAACTTATAACTATCACTTGTATTTTCGATTAATTGTAATGTATTAATTTGTTCTTGATTAGTTGGAACTACTTTATACACTTTATAATTATCATATCTTACTGTAATTTCGATATCATCATCGTTTTCATTATCACAGCGAACAACATCGTCGTGGTCGAGAATATTTTCAGTGCCACCCGCACTACTACCAATACCACTGGTAATACTTTCATCCGAACCAAGGCAATAAAAACCGAAATACAATGTTACAAATATTAATAAATATAAATTAGTGAAACTCATTTTATATAAAAATCATTCAATCGACTTCTACAATTCAACTGATTCAAAAATGTTCTGATTTTTCTTTACAATATTTTAACTTTTTATGAATAGTATACGTAAACACTTCTTTTTTATTTGTTCAATAAATTATAAAAAATATATTATAATTAATATAATATACAGAATATAGGGGAATTATTGAAATTTGGTTAGTGTATATTTATATATTTCAATCACATTATTATATAAATATTATGCCATTGTCTACAATTAGAGTCCGAATTAATTTTATTTTATTCACAATGTTCTTTCCAGAGTTTACAATGAATTGAGGAATTATGGGGCGATTCGTAATATTAAAACTATGTATTATACAATATATATATGAATATGTATGTAATATTACAATTTCAAACTCTTTTCTTCTATTTATCAGTAAATTACAAGTTAAAAGAGATAACCAGTTATTTGATCATTAAGCGTTTTACAATATAAATTACAATAAACATAAATTGAATTTTGAAATAGTTTATAATAGTACTATATAATAATATATATATTTTACTACAGGTATGAATGAATGTATAAAAGATATCACATTATTCGGTCATTGAACACCAATTAATTTTTAAACTCTCCGGGCGAACAATAGACAAAATTAAAAATAATAATAAATACCTTTTTTAATATGTCGTATTTTGTAAGACACTTTAAAAACTTCATAATGTTAACGTTGATTTGAATATGGCATCTACCAACCATCCCTAATATCTAATAATAATATTGAAGCCAAATGGTGATAATTGATTAACGTGGAAGTCACCAAAAGCTGCAAATAAAAATATTTTTACGCTAACAATAGGTGACAATAGTTTTCGTTTTGTTTTTGGTAAATTTATTTATTTTATACTTACAATGTTATACATCAACAAAACCTTCAGATGGAATTGTATTGCTTGTAATTATTTACATTTAGATCTTTCTTTTGTGTTACATCTTTGTAAATTCATTTCCAAACATGAATGAACCATTTTTATTTCTTCCTGCGGTTAAACATATAGAATGTATTGCACCCGATCTAAACTTACATTTAGTAATTGTTATATTATCACAAATTTTTTATTTAACTATATTATTCATATAATATTAATATTTTTTATTTATTATATATTTATTTATAATTAATAAAACAGAAACAAAGTTATGTCAAACGAGATACTTAGCAAGCAAACATTTTGAATTATTTGTACTTTGACATACACCACGTGAGCAAATTTTTATGGATATTCTTTAATTATAGCAATATAGCATTCCCCCTCTTCCCAGATATGATTATGGTAGAATATGATCAATTAAACAATGATAAATTTTAAATTAATTATGATGCATTAACATTTTCGAAATAATTATTTGTACCGTGTGACGGAATAGTCAAATAAATTTGATATTTAATAACAAATCATTCGGTCAATGAAATGAAAACTAAATAATAATGAATACATAATATCTATAATCTATATAATTTAATATATTTAGTAATATAATATACTTACGATGTAGTTCCAACAATATTCAATGATGCTTCAGCACAATTACCCGAACATGAAATCCATGTATTATCTAGCAAATGTTGTGATAAATTTTTAAATAACCGTATTAACTATAAACGTTTTGAATGTGCAGTAAAGAGTCCTTATAACCATTCGGTGTATTATTACGTGTTATAAAATCTTTAATAAAAGCACATATTCGAATGGCAGCATAACGACGTTGTTCCGCTTTTGTTTATCGCTAAATAACATCATATATATATTTGTGCAAATATTGTAGGCGTTGTTTACGACCCTTCCATGCGGCTTGAATTTTCGATGCTAAATAATATTGTTTCATTTGAAATGCGTCTTCGATGTCAAAAAATGTTTTCGGTAAACGTATAAATATTTTTGTTTTACCCATACGATACTCATCTTTACCATAATTTAATTCGTTAGCTAAAACTTGTACACCATCACGAGCTTAACCATTATTATAATGTGGTTTACTTAAACATTTATAACGTTGTAAAAAACATTTCATGTGTACGACGATATGCAAAACCAGCACGTCGTACACGTAAATTTATGTATTTAACTTGATGTAACATTAATTTATCATCAAATTTGTCTGCTGTTTGTACATCATTTGGTATATATACGATGGTTCTTCACACATTAATATATCCATTCAATCATTTAATGAATTTTTAAATTATGTAGCAGTAGTGTGTGGACGTTTTTTTTATCTAAATATTCTTTTTCTGGTATTATACTATTTACTGTATTCGACATAACTCTTTATCTGTAAATAGTAAATCATGCTGTAAAGTGTAAATAATTATCTATTATGTATCCATAAATTTGACTTTATGATGTTTCGCAACAGCTTCTTGAGCTTTACTTAAATTTGTCGTTTTTTTTGTGTGTTTTGTTGTGTGCTCGCATTTCTTCTTCCATAGTTTTATTTACATTTTTTAATACAATTTGTTTTAACTTTTGTTGTTCAAGAAATTTACTTCTTTTTGTTTGAATAGATGCATCTTTAATATAATTAAAGAAAAAAAGTTAAAATATTTATAGAATTAACTTTAAAGAATACGAGTCGAGTCAGTAAAGTAATCTAGATCTAGCATCACACACAAAAGTACAAAAAAAATACTCACTTGAACGACGTGTAAGTGCTTTCCCTTTTGATTTATTTTTATTTTTTATATTATCAGGCACTTTAGTTTTATTTTTTAATATACCTTGTGGCATTTTCTTTTTAGATAATTAACAAATAATTGAATAACAATTATACGTACAACATAAACAAAACAAAATGTAAATAACTAAATAGAAAACCGAAGCAAAATTATGTTCTATGTGGTTATATGTAATAAGAAGAAATGAAGGCACTGGCACGGCACAAGCGTAACATGTCACTGTATCGAGCAAGTTTCTCTTTGGTATAGTTTGGTAATTATTGAGTTCAAATTATATTGTACGGTTTATATATCGGCCACAAGTATCGCACAGAACGCGGCTTTTGTAATAGTTTTTCTCTTGACTTCATCATACCCAAGCGAAGCTGAGCCGATACAGTCACTATAGGTACATATAGTTACTATCCGTGCCATCATATTGGGCGAGAATAGTAACGAGTAACGAATATTTTTTCTAATTAGTAATACTCATTCGTTTCCAAATGAATAACTTTCAAATCGAATAGTAACAATTCGTCCAACTGTATTAAACATCTAAATCACAGCACAAACAGTTTTCATATGTCATAATGTGTGGAGCATATGTTCACCATCATAAGTTTCCATTTGCATGTCACAAATCCTCGTTTGCGGTCCGAAATTCGAAATTTTCAATTTATATGCTACTATAATTTTTACAATGTTTAAACCTGGAATGTATGTTCTGTGAAATGGATCCCAGGGTATTATACAAGACTGTTAATGACTAACAAATTATTGTTATTGTTTTAGAAAACTACATACACATTTAATTGGTATGTTTTGGTGAGTGATGTATATATTTTCTATGATCAATTGACACCCTCCAACTCATTTTAAATACCACTTTATTTATACAATTATATATTTACACATAGTTATGTTTACAGCAACAATTAGAGGTGTATTGTGCCAATTATAGATTATCAATTGACTAGTGACTATGCTCCGCTGTGTCTACATAATCAAATTTCGCGTTAATTTATATTTATAAAATAATGTAGTAAAAAAAAATCTATATTTTATTTTAAATATTATTTTCACTTATTATAATTTTATTTTATTATTTTTTTTTTTTAAATATGTTTCTTTAAGCAATTTTTTTTAAATTTACGAACAATTATTGTTAATTCTTATATTTTATTGATTGAAAAAAAAAAAAAAAAAAAAAAGAAAACGAAAACAAAATTAGTAATTTCAAAATATTTCTTATAGAAAGAAAAAAAATTAATTTTAATTACTGAGATCATTATTGTTAGTTTTAATTATTACTTTAATTTATTTGTGAATTGAGTGTTTAACAAAAAGAAGATATTTATTTAATTTGTTAAATTAATTGTTAAAATTACGTTTTTTTTTTTTATTTTTCTTTTTTTTTTCTTCAAAATTACTTAAATCTAATTATAAAAAAAAAAAAAAAAGCAAATTGTGATTTAAGGACGATTTTATATTATACCATATTATATAAATGAAAAAAAAAATAGTCAAATAACTTTTAAATCGATAAATTGACATGCATTTAACAATCATCTTTTAAACGCATAACATCATATTATTCTTTTTCAATTTATGTTCCTAGCGTTGATTCAACCACCCGCACATCATCGAAACCTTTTCAATTTATAATAATATAAATTTTCTTTTACATTTTATAATAAACTTTTAATATTTGTAATTGGCATATGTTCGTCGTTCCATCCTTTTTATATACTTTTTTTTCCATTAAGTTTTAATTCATATACATTTTTAAAATACATGTGAAATCAATTTAAAAAGTGTTTTACTAATTTTTATTTATATTATTTATTTCTGAATTGCATTCTAATAAATTAAAGGAAATCCTTCTATTGATTTTATTATAAAAGTCAATGCAACATATTTAATTTTTGTAATTGGTCATTACAAATAAAATAATTAAATTTAAATAAATATATTTAATTTGTGATATTTTAATTCTATATTATTATATAAAAAAAAAATTCAAATTTATGACTTAAAAAAACCAGACGCATATACTATATAAATTAATAAATTTACATATCCATTTGTGTTTTTGTTATAATTTATTTTACTCTATATATTTTGTACACGATTAAATAAAAAATATTGTGATGTATTACTTAAAAATTATCGGTTTAATTGTTACACAGTTGCCACCATATAGTTACAGAGATCTACTAAGAGAAAATTAAAAAAAAAATTGATTATAAAAATAAACGTTGGTTTATTTCAGGTTCCGTTTTTATAATTATTAATAATTGTCATATATGTCAAGGGTTTATATGTATATAACATGTGAAATATGTATATTGTATATGTTTTGTACACTGTGCAATAGGTGTTCGTAATTGTTTTACGACCATTCAACCGGTTGATATGGACAATATAATTCTAAACCATAAATAATGCACGACAGTTTAAATTTAGAATTATTTTCCCAAGATGCATGGTATTATTAGTTTTAAATTATCTGTACCGTACAGTTAACTTTGAAATGAAATACAGAAAAATTATATAAAATTAACTTGTTGTAGATAACGATATATGCTTAATTTATTTGCCCTGAATTATGTTCGATATCATATAGTGTTGTGACACACGCGCACAATTGGTAGATGGAGTACATGGCAAACGATTATTGTGTACAAATTTATCAATGAGTTAGGATTTTATTCATATAGTCAGATATATCAAAATATAATAGACAGATCAATTAAATTGAATTTTGTTATATTTTAATTATTAAATACATTTTACACAATACAATGATTACCACTTGGAGTAACATGAATTGATGGTAATCACCATTTGGCATGATCGCATAACATGACATTTTTGAAGCTTAATCGTTATTTTTTATTATCGAAGAACAAAATATATTAAAGTAATTCTATCGGATTAAAGGAATTCATAATCAATTGATTTTCTTGGAATTTAAGAAACTTATGTAAAATAACTTGGGTTTTTAAATTTCATTAAATAATAATATCATTCGAAATTTTAATACTGTAGTCTAAAGACTATTATATGTTATTTTGAATGATATTGATCTGTCAGAGTTTTATATGAAAACATTTTTCATATAATATACATATTTCCTTTACTGTTAACAAAAACATTTCTTTTAAAATAATTGTATTCTGCACATTTTTATATGTTCTTAATAGTTTTTTTTTTTATTAATAGTAGGTATATTAGTATAAAACAATCGTTTTTTTTTTTTTTTTTAGAAAAAGAAGTTTGGAAATAATTTTTGATTGAATATAATCACTATTATTAAATATAACCCTAATTTTTTTTGGCAATTTATGAATATTTATGAAAATAATATTTCGCATCTTTTGTGGAGCTATTTTTGAACGTCTTTAAAATTGTGGAGCAAGTACTGTGCACAGAGGAGATCATATGTGCAATCGATGTATGTGAATAAGTGATAATCTGATGAAGCAAAATTTAGTATGTTTTTTTTTTCTTTTTTTTTAATAGAGCATGTTCACTATAAGCTTCGACAATCATTCGAATGGATTTCTTTGCATCAATTCTCTTCAACCTTCTTTACTGTAGACACTGTCAAAAATTATAGGCTAGGCTACAGCGATCCTTTTATACTAATATACCTATTCAATATTCAATTGTCACATTATTCTTTTTTACGTTCTTTTTTTTTCTCAATGGTAAACATATATAAATATGAATACAATATAAAATTAAATTAATTATAATATTCTTATGTGATAATAATTATAATAATTTCTCTTAAAATTAAAAAAAAAAAATAAATAAAATGAAAACATAAAATAAAACATAAAACACAAATTTTTGCAAAAATTTTGTAAATTAATTAAATAAAATTTATAGTATTTATTATAATATTTATATTTATATTATGATTATTATAATTTAAATAATTAATTTTTTTGTTTTATTAAATGAATTTTTTTGTTTTATTTTCATTTTTTATAATTAAAAAAAAAAACAAAAAACAAAAAAAAATCATTAAATATTAAATAAATTACATTTTAAATATTTAAACAAAGAAAAAATTTGAAAAATAATTTATTAATAAATTATAACTTTTAAATAATGGCATTTTATTTATTTTTTTGTATATATTTATTTTTTTTTTTATTTAATTTCAATATTAATATATTAATTCATAAATTTTGAAAACAATTAAAAAAAACTATTAAATAAAAATAATAAATAATACATAAATATAATTTATAAATATAATTAACTTAATTTCGAAAATAAAAATTATCCAATTTTATATAATTTATAGAAAATAAAAGTATTATTTAAAAATAAAATATAAAAAAGTAATTAAATATAATTTTTTTCATATATTTTTATATATATTTTTTTTTTTTTAAATTAATATTATTACATGTACTATTTCTATTTTTTATTTGATTCTTTTTGTTTATTATTGTTATTATTTTGAATACAAATATTTTAAATTTAAATTTTTTTATGTTAAAATTAGTAAAAAGAGAATTATTATTTTTATTTGCATCTATTATTTTTTTTTTCTATTGTTGGTTTTTTTGTTTCGGGTATGCAGAATTTTATTGTGTTTTTTAAATAATTATTAGATTTCATTTTATGGATATTACAAAATAACAAAAAAAAAAAAACAAAAAAAAACTTATTTTGTTAAAAACATAACAAGTCTATAATTTTTTTTTTTTTTTTTTAATTAGAAAAAATTAAAAATTAATATTTAGAAAAAAAACTATTTGAAAATAACATTTACCTAAAATTAATGGCTTTAGCTGCAAGCAAACGATTACATTCAAAACTGTTTGGTAGTGGTAAACAAAAATATTGACTTTCATTTGCCTAGTTAGAAAATAAAAAAAAAAAAAAAAATTGAAAGTATAATTATTGTAATTAACATAAATGTTACGAATTGATAAACATGAATATGGAACACAATACACACACAATCACACTTGCTAATTAAATCCCAAGTAATACACTTCAGTTATAATGTTTACTTAATTTCTAGATACCACGCTCTCCGCTGTAGGTTCAACAAAAATACTTTTTCAAATACAATATATAAAATATACTTTTAAAGTGAGGTTGAAATAATCTCTTTGAAATAAAATACTTTAATACTTTTAAAGTGAGGTTGAAATAATCTCTTTGAAATAAAATACTTTAAAATATATATTTTGCTAAAAATTTAAATATGTTGTATTTATAATAAAATTAAAATACTGGATAGACTCTGTCAGCTGGACCATAATTTGTACGTTACAGTAAAAAGCCGTCTCCAATTGAATTTAAAAATATTGTATAAATGAAATCGAATGAAGTATGTGCTCATAATATAGTAATTAGAATGCCAGTGCATGACACACACAGATAGAATAAAATGTTATCGATCGGATCTGGACAATGAAATTGATGTAAAAACTATAGACAGTATATGGTTTACAAAAGACTCTGAAGTGGTGGACGATGTGCACAGATTAAAATTGTTATGTATAGATAGTAATATTGAAAACTCTAAAGCCATATAGTCGCGATGACTGGAAACGTGTCATTTGGACGAACGAGAACAAATTCAATATAGGTTTTTTTTTTTATATCAATGAGTCCTATCGAATTCATTACTACGTGTAAAGCAGGTGGAATGAACGTTGTATTGTATTGAAAAAACATATGTGAAAATTAATAAAATAATTTCGGTTATACTAAAAATACTTACATCATTAGTAAATTCATGTTTATAAATATCGGTAGTAATTTTGATATCAGAAAATGGTCCTTTTAATGCAATAAAATTAACTGTTAATGGTGTTGTAGTTTTTGATTTTAATACCAGCTAAAAAAAAAAAAAATTCATTTGATTAATTTTTAATTAATCTAAAAAACAAAGTTATCAAAATAAATGAATAAATTACTTGATAACTGATATTTCTATCATTAACAGTATGTGGATCACGTTGTGAATTGTTTATGCGTCCAGTAACAATCCAAGAATTATGAAAAGCTTCGAATTCTTTTGTTTCATAAAATAATTTATGAATATATTCATCGGTACGAAATGGTTTCATTTGTAAATCTAAATGAATTAATTATTAATTAAAATAATTATTATTAAATCTTGTTGTAGCGTCGTTATTGGTATATATTTAATATAAATTACAATATTACCATTAAAAATTATTTGTTCATAACTTAATAATTCAATAAGTGTTTTCAATATTTTTTGATCTTTCTTAATAACAGCATCACCGGCTTTTAAGGCTGTCATTACTTCAGCTCCAGATTTTTGTGGATGTACACACTTTGCTTCATGTTCTTTTGCTATATGTGTTTTTTTTTTTATTTATTTTTTTTATTTTAATTTCATTATTCAATACAAAAAAAAAAACTTATAATTAAATAAAAATGATTCAATTTTGTGGCATAATATTAATAAACGCGTGACACTATTTTAGGTCACATAAAACCGAGACAAATAACATTAGATTTGTCTGTATAAATAAAATTACCTTCATTTATCGGCCCCTTCCAATCGCAACCAATTCTAGCAAAACCGCATTTGGTTGGACGTCTGTCACATTCTTTTTCATGACGTGATACCATTTTGTGTATCATTTCTTTGGCACAATACTAATTTTTTTGAAAATATTTTATTTATTTTTTTTTTTAAAGTTTAAAGTTTAAGTTTTATTAAATATTTATTGTTAATATTAAAAATTATAATGAAATTAAAAAAAAAAAAAAAAATCGGCGATAACAAATTTTTGTATTAAAGAAAATAAAAAATTAAATAAATAAATAAAATCTCACTTGACATTCACTCTGTAATTCCGAAACAATTTTTTCAACAGCAAGATTACGTGATGCAGTGGCTCTTGATAAATCAATACGACAATTTGGGCATGTTGCATTTAGATTACGTAATCTGAAAATGTAAATATTTTGTACAAATAACACATGACGTATTTAATTATAATAGCTAAATTTTTTTTAAAGAATGTGTTTAAAAATAAATATATATATTATAGATTATAAGGTTGGACAATGTCGTATATATTATAAGTGGTTTGCTTTAAATCCAGTATAGAAGCTATACATATTGTTTTCCAAACATTCACATTTACCAGTGTGTGTGTATTTGTGTTTTCATATAAAATTTGTTGCTGTACATTGATTAATAATTATCTTCATATATTATATTGTGGACTACGTTTCCGACCCTGTTAACATTTATTTATGGCAACCAAAGTATTTCTTAATGACACATTGTCGTCGTATCTCTATTTCTATATTATATACCTATGGTATCACAAGTTTATAAAAAAAAAGCGAATGGAATTGTGTATAAAATTTTGTATGCTTAAAAAAAATGTAGCTATTAATTTTCTAATTTTTATATTGAAAATAATATTCTTAACTAAATTACGAATTATTTGTTTAAAGTTTTTAAAATTATTTTTGACAGTAATATTATCAAATAAAAAAAAAAAAAAAACAAATGCACTTACTTTGCATCAGCCAATAAATGCGTAAAACAGGCGGCACACATTAAGTGACCCAATTGACACTGTAATTGATAGAAATTAATTATTTAAAAAATGGTAAAATTAATATTTTGTTTTTTTATTTATTTTGTTATTTATTATTGAGGAAAATATTTATTTATTTTTTTTTTTATATTATTATTATTTAATAATTGTCAGTCAGAATTTTATTAGAGGAATGTTTTTATTTTATTTATTATTATATAAGTCATAAAATTATTTTTAATCATTTCTTGATAACTTTCTTATTATTTCTTTCAAAATAACTTACCCACCTAAAACGAGAGAAAAAAATAAAAAAAAGGAATAGAAAAAAATATATATTAGAATTTTAATTTTTTAAATATATATGTGCATTTTAATTAAACTAATAATAATAATAATAATAATAATAATTAAAAAAAAAATGAGATATGAATTGTTTTTTTACATTGGTGTTTAAAAAAACGAATTTTAACATTAAAACCCATTTTTAAAACAACTGTGTGTTGTGGAGAAAAAAAAAAAAAAAATCGTATTTTAAATGGTCGATCTAAAAAAAAAATAAATAAATAAATAAATAAATAAATAAATAAAATAAAATAATAGTAAGAAAAAAAAAAATTAATTAATTAATTAATTATTAAAAATAATTTTATTAATATTTATTTATTTTCTCTCTTATCAATTTCCATCACATTAACACACTTTGGCTTTCTTTCGCACGTGCGTTCACCTCACCACCACCTTTCTTTCTCACCTAACACTCTCTTTTTCTTAATAAAATAAAATAAAAACATTGATCAACTGCATATTAATTTTTTTTTTAAAACATATTTATTTAAAAAAAGATATTTTTTTAATAATTTTTTTTATTTTTGGTACAAAATCAGTATTTCTTTTCATTTTCTTTTAACATTTTTTTTGTCTTAACTATTTTTTTTTATGTTTGCATTTTTTTTTTTTTTTTTTGTTATTGTTTATTTTTTGCTTTTTATTTATTGTTTTTTTTTTTTTTCTTTTTTTGTTTAATTTATTTTTTGTTTGTTTGTTTTTTAATTTCTTTGTTATATAATTAAATCTTTTAAATATTTTTTTATTAACTATTTTAATACTAAAAATATAATAATTCTAAGGGTGTCTTTTTTTTTATTTTTTATATTTGTGTGTGATTTTTTTTTAATGCTCTTAGAAATGAAAATTTAAAAAAAAAAAAAAAACAAAAATAAAAATGTAATTAAATTCCTTTATTTTAATCTGTTTTTTTTTTTTTTTTTCTATGTATTGTTGTATCTATTTAATTAATTAATAATTTAAATTTTCATAACTATAAATATATGGTTTTTTTTTTTTTATATTTAAAATAAATATTGAATTTCTCTATTAATTTAAATGTTTTACTTTAAAAAAAAAAAAAAATTAAATTATAAAAAAAAAAAAAAAACAAAACAAAAACAAAAAGAGTTATTCGATTTTTGAAATCTAAATGATAACAAATTTTGTATACTATAAATTATCTTCTTGTTCAACTCTTCAACTTCAACTTCAACTTTTATTAATAATAATAATAATAATAATAATAGTAATAACAATAATAATAATATTAATAATAATATCCATAATAATAATAATAATAACAATTATAATAATAATAAATTGTATCAAGTTAAAGCTTGACTGACTCCACTATGTTCAGACTTTAGAAAATTAATTCGAATAACGATATACAAAAAAAAATAAATAAAATAATTAATCGAAAGAAATTGAAAAGTAAAATATAGAAAAATATGTGAAGAAAATTAATTTAAATCAAAATGATTGAATTAAAAATTAAAAAAACAATTAAAAGAAACAAAGAAAATTAATAATATTAAATGGATTGAAAAAAGTTTTTTAAATTATTTATGTAATAATGGGTGTTGTTCGATATCGACGCATTATTTTTTAAATAGAATAATTTAAAGTTAATTTTTTAACTATTTTAACCCAAAACTCAATGCACAACAACTAAACCAATATTAGGATTATAGGATTCCCTTAAAGCATACTGCTTTTATCTTTTATATTGAACATTTAATTTTTTATATAAATCCTTTATTTTAATTTATACGTTTATTAATCATCGTATGCATAGACATATTACTTATCTCCAACTGGGATTCCTCAAAAAAGGTGATGCGGACAGTCGATACCCACATGAAAAATGAACCAATCTAAATTATAATGTAAACTGTAAAGTTACAGGTTCGAGGGTAGTGTGTAGCATACATGCTACAGCATATGGCCTTAGATAATTGCATATAATCTATGTTTGAATAATAGCAGTTTAAAATATTGTTAGTCCCCCATAGTAGATTTTCTTTATATTATTAAAATAACATTTTGTTGATTTTTCTATCATTTTGGGTATAACATCAAAAATATTCTTCTAATATTACAAAAAAAAATTATACAATAGACAAAACTTCCACTCAATACAAAACATAATATATGTTTCTGCTATGCCTCTCACACTACCAATTTCTAGGCTGCGATACAAATTATCCTTAAAATTAATTCATTCAATGTTGATCATTCGGTTGGCACATACAAATACCATATTATTTTTGAAAATGAATATAATCTGGGGTCATACTGTGTATTTCGATTCAATAGTGAATTGGATTCGAGATATGATTTAAATCGATATCATGTGACTGGTTGGAATCCATTCAAATCGTATATTTTGTTATATTATTTTATAGTTTCATTCTTGCTTTTAACCATTTTAAACATATAATTGCATTTATTCGCTATCGTATGATTTATTGATCGAATTAAAATAAAACAATATACCACTCTGGTGATTTTTCAGCTCTTCGGCAATGCAATTATGGAATGAGCGAAAAACTGAATTTGTGAACCAACAACAGTTTTTGTACGACAAATCTCTGTTAATAAATTTATAATTATTCAAACATATATAGGTTAATCAATTATCTATAAAAACAAACCCGCCCCCCTACCCTACCTCCTCCTCACATTGTTACTTTATAAGTTTTATACCATTTAAGTTATATGCTTTATTAAATATATTTTTTACAATATCCTATAGCTCAATGGGTTGTTAGAGATAGACACCGGCCTGCAACAAAAAAATTCTTTGCTCACAATGGGACCGCAAATCACCCGATAACGGATCAATATCCCAAAACGATAAACTATATCGGGTTAAATTAGACGTTTTTAATTTAAAATTTACCAATTTATTTTAAGTATAACTTATATCCAAAAATATAGTGTTAGATCTGAACGTTCAACAATAACTATAAATTTTGTAAAAATAAATAAATGAAGCATACACATCAATTCAATAACTATGCGGTACGTGCGGCGTACTCTCTTCGGTTGTGTTGGTATTCATTATATATAAAATAAAATACGAAAATTGTTCCCTTGAATCTTATTATTATTAATAGAATAGCAAATACAAAATTTCAGCAACAACAACACAAGAAAAAAAAAAGTGATAAAAAATAAATGTATAAATTTGTCGGTCGTATTACAACAAATTTGCACAACATATTTCTGTTTTATATAATAATTTAATAATTTTAAATTAAACACAATTTTATGTTTGAATTTTATATTACATAAAAGATAAAAGTATTTATTTTCTATAAATTGATGTAATAACATATTTGCAATAATTTGATTCCATATAATTTTATAGATTAATATAGGAAATACGATATACAATTTTATGTTAATTGATATACAATACAATTGCATATGAACGTTCTTTTTTTATTTATATGTCGCGTAACAATATCGTAACTAATTTTAAAAAATATTATTAAAAATAGAAAATAAATAATAAATCAACAATCAATTGAATTCAATATATATTGGCAAAAGAAATGTAATAATAAAAATACTTATTTAATTAACAACAATTAATTGAAATAAGGAATTTTAACGGATACCATCAAATAGTTATTCATTATGGCCAGTTATCGTTCATATATAAAAAAAAATATAACAGTTTGTATCATTTTGAAACAAAAAAAAAATCAGTAAAGCAAATAACTTATTGGAATTTCTTTTAACTAAAAATAACATAAACGCTTAAAGTATTTTTAAAATAAACATAAATTGTATGTAATTTTTTTTCTTTTTTTGTTTCTTGTTGTCTTGGAAAAAGATATTTTTATAAAGTTTAATGAACACAATCAAATTCTCTGGTAGAGAGAATATTATAAAAATAAACGCATATATTTATATATATGCAAAAGAAAAATGTTTGTGCTGCTGGGCTGATAATTGTATAGTTGTAGTAGTAGTAGTGTATTAGTAGATGATATGATGGATACCAAGGGACTTGAGTTGTTGTGGTGATTTTATAGATTTTATAAACAAAAATGTTCAAAAATTAGTTCAAAATTGTAAAAACTAACAATTTTTGCATACATTTCATCTCAAAAACTGGCTTATATAGTTTATTATATTGGAAAAAGTCTTAAGGGAAATAGTCGTCCTAAATAATCATCATTGATAAGAATTTATAACATTCAAATTTTTCATCTGTGCACTATACCATATATAGAAATTTATGTTTTTATTAATATTTAATGTCATCAGACTATATTTGTTCCATTATTTAACATATAGCTTTAATATTACCGCAAGAGGAACACTTCATCCTTACAATAACTTCCTGTCCTAAGTTATAGCCATGTAAAATAATTAATTAATTTTACTTGTGAACTTACAAATTGAACATGACTGCGTATATAAATGATTTTAACACACAAATCTACAAAAATTTCGTTATTACAGCTACAGTCAACTATTGTATTGAATGGTTTTATAGAAAAAGTAGGATTCCCTTCAATAATACCAAATTAATTATAGATTGTTTATATTTTTTTTTTATATATATTATAAAATTTATTAAGCAGACCTTTATTTTATATAACAAATTCAAAAACACAAATTCTAATTACAATATTAAAATATAATAATTTTTTTTATTATCATATTGTTTATAGATTTTTTTTTTTATCTGTAAATAATACAGATAATAATTGCTATTTTATTGTGATGTGACTCGTATATGACATTTAGTAAAAATAATTCTATACATAAATATAAGTGGTGAGCGTGCATGACAACAACAACCGGGTGATTCAATTCGCAAAATTATGCATGAACACTATTTTCATACTGAATTACTTTTTTCAGTTGAATTACCACCATTTGTTCGTTTTATGAATACCTTTGAAAAAATATTTTTTTTTATACGCAATTAAATAATGGCTGAACGTAAAAACATATGCGGTTAGATAAACTGATTGCCATCTTATTTGCAATACTATATCGTCTCGGCAACACATAGCATTTTCAAGCAAAACACGCGCTCAAATAACATATTAATTAATGGCATTGATAAATTGTTAAATATCCACACATAAATGAAAATTCACCATTACTTGAATGTAATATTTTGTAGATAACCTATAAACTTAGTAAAACCAGTGACTGGTTTACTTGACACATATCTTCTAAAAACAATTCACATAGATCAATTAGCAAAGGGGGCAATCACAATAAGCGAATTGAACTTTGAGCATATAAATATTGGAATCGCTTAGTATATTAAACCTTCTACCCATAGCCTACTACCATAATTCTATATTATTAATAAGATTTACAATGTAATTTAAAATCCATTTTTATTATTATATAATAATCTATGTACGTACACGTACACATACATCATGTTAGATTATGTCGACTATTTAGTCATTGATTATTGCAACACCATTGTGCTCTATATATAATTAACATTTTTTTAATTATCTAAATAGACTAGCATAAATAAATGTAACAACAATAAAGAGACGGTTATCTGTAATACCATATACGTAGAATAAATGAAAAAAAAAAAAAAAAAACAACAAAAAATTGAACAACTCAGCACCAAATTTTAAAATGATTTCATCATCAATTTACATTTATATATTTTGACAATATAACTTTGAAACATTTTATAAAATCATAATATAAAATATATATATATACAAAATAAACAAACAAAAAATGACCTAAAAAATAGAATTAATAATTTTTTATTTTTTTTTATTGTATTAAATAAAATAAATAAAATAATAAAAAATAATTCACGCCATCGCACCCATACAATTATTATGATATAAACAAATATTCGTTCTTATAACATATATTTTAGTATATATATATATATGTTTATTTATATAGTACAGATTATAGTATAGCTTATGGGATAGACTATAGCTTTTTAAATGTATATATAAAATATAAAATATATACATTGAGAGGCTATACAAGACACACAATTGATTACGCAAATACGCAAATATATTGTACACAAGACAAGAAGATATTATATTACTGTTAATGAAATCTGATTCTTCTCATGACGATTGAATTTTGAATACTTTGTGCATTAAATATAAGCTAATAAATAATTATGATGATGTGATGATGATGGTGATTATGATGAAATTAATTCAGTATATTGATAGTACTATCAACACTATCATATATTTTTATTATAAAATAAAATGTATACATTTCAGCTAGAATTACATTAACACGCGTACATTATCTCCCTTTTTTTTTTATTATTCAATAAGAATAACAACATATTCATAATATAAAATTAATAAATAAAATTATATAATTGTTAAATAATTGTGAATTGTGAATAAATTGAATATTATAAAATTGTAGGCCACGTATATCACGTTTTCCACTTATAGTCCTCCATACAATGTGTCAAGTTTTTTTGCAGCAAGAAAAACTGTTGAAAAATTGCATGCTGTATAAATTTTTGAGTGCTGAAATCGTATCAACAGAACTTTAGTTTTTACTATGTTCTCACTCACAGTAGGCAAGAAACCCAACAAATAACACAAATAAAAATATTTGTTGACAGTGATGATGGATGGATAGTAAAACTCTATAGTAACACTCAATCATTTTACTATTTGGTAGAGTATGGACAATTCATCGAGTCAACAGTCTACTTTGCGCCGGTGTACAGTAAATAATATGTAATTGTTCCATTGAATCCATTAATAATCAAATAAATGACAGTATAAAAAAATTCATCAGTTTGATGGAACATTTATATCAACATAATTACGAAAATATAATGTATTCAAATTTCTTAATAAAATCTTTTATCATTTAGATTTTTGCTAATAAAGAATAAACCACCTCCTTATTTTTATACCAATATTATTTTTCACATATCAAAAATAAAAGGAAATAGATCAAAATTCTATTCCTTTTTTTTTATTATTATTATAGTTGAGAAAGAATCATATTGATACAAAAATTGTGTTCCTTTTAAGTTAAAAAAAAAAAAAATTGACTTTAGATTGTGATGTGTAATACACCTTCCAGACATAGTCACAAATTAATTATTTTCATGTATTTCCAGACCATACATATAATTTTTATACACAATATTTGGCATATGATGCATAAATCTATTTTTGTAATTCCCTTTTTTCTCGTTTTACTTTCATTTTTCGTCGTTTCTTTTGGTAAAAACTTTTTTTCTTTTTATGAAATAAGTGTGCGCCGCCGACCCAAGAAATTAAAAAAAAAATGCGCAGAAAAAAAATTAAAATGAATGGTTAAATTACGAAATAAAGCAATAAAATATATTATATAAAATAATCAATATAACATTTATGGGTGCGTAAGCATCCGTATATTCCTCTTGAGCGAACACAAGTAACACACAAATACATTGTTGTAAATACGTGTTGTAAATTAATTTTGAAATAAACGTAGGCATATTCTAACAGAACACAACTCCATATTGTTACACATCTAGATTTTTTTGTTTATCGATCGGTGTTTTGAAAAAGTAGTAGTAGTTTATCATATTGTTAAGAAATATGTCTTATATACAACGTTTTGTACCAATATTGATAGTTACAAATTTTGTAGTTTTAAGTTTGACCATTATTCAATGCTTTCACTAAACAACATCTAAACAAAAAAACCTTGACTTTCAAATTGTGCACCAATGCCGAAAGGTAATAATTGTAAATATCACAATGAATACACAATTACAAATCGGTTCGGTAAAGTTCAAAAATGTTTGTAAAAAGATAGGAGATATATGAATTATGGTATAATAACTATTTAATTAAAATACATATTCCTAAACCTAAACAGATGAAAGATAATCAATCATCTATTGTAGTGAAAGAAAATAATTAAAATCATACATGGATCTGAAGGTAGCCACAGTAACCACATCAATATAGGTAAACAAAACAAGATATAATTTAACAAATAATTATTAAATTTGACCCACAAACAAATAAATACAAAAAAAAAAAAGGAAGTATGGTAGGGAAGTTCTTTTGTAATTCTTTCGTTAAATATTATTACCGAAATATGTAAATTGTAAAGTAATTATTAGAATTAATTAATCTTGACTATAACATTGATCATAATAAAACAAAAAAGATAAATTATTAATTTCATTGATTTTTTTATACACAGTAGGGCTTGTCAGTCTTTATTTATATTGTTTGTATTTTGTATATGAATACAAAAAAAAAACAGATGTTTTTATGATGAAATATAATAAAATGCTATTAAGCGACATTGAGGTAATTGAAGAAAAAACAAAACATCGTAATAATAATATTTCGTAATAAAAATAATATTTATATTACGTTTCAAACACGTTGAAAACATTAGAAAACATATAGAAATCTTTATCTTGATATGAAAATGTCTAAATATTGCGCAGGTCACTAAACTTCAGCTGCTGCTCGCGTTGATCTGTGATATTTCTTTTCTTATTTTTATATTTTAATATTTTTATATACCATCTTTAGATTGTATTTCTATTGCTATTTCTTTCACATTTCACACACATTAATGCTAAAAACAGCTGAGTGTTATTATAGTATTATATTTTTGTTGATATTTATATACACACATTTCCCATTTTGTATATTATTGATATTATTTAATATAAATACAGTACAGAATAAATAATTTGAAAGAAAAAAAATTAGTTTTAAAATAAATAAATATTATAGATAATGTTTCTTTCATATAAATATAGTCTTTTATATTTGTTGAAGAAAGGAATAATAATAAATAAATACTAAAAATACCAATTTTCAAATGATAAGAAAAAAGTCGTGATAAAAAGAGAGAGGTTACGCCCAAGTGGTATATGAGTAAACAAATAAAAACATTTTTTTTTGTTTATTTTTTTTTCTAATTAAAATCATATGTTTTGTTATATATTTATTCTTTGTTATTTACTCTATGGTTATTTATATTTAATATAAATTAAAGTGAAACAAAAAATATAATTTTCATTCATATTAATATAATATTTATGGCCATTTTATGGCAAGGCAATCAGTTTTTTTTTTTCGTATATTTTCTTTTATGCGCAAAAAGTATAGGTATTTTATTTATGTTTATTTTATAAAAATACGCCATTTTTATTTTAAGAATAATTATTAAAAAAGTTGAAGGCCTTTGTTTTTTTTTTTATTTCGAAATCATCACATTTTTATTTGAATACGGTGTGCCCTTCCTAAATTTCTATTTTTATTTTCTTATGATACAATAATTGCCTTGAAATCTTTCTTCCTAAATTATTATTTTTATAAATACTATACACTCTCGTCTATTGTCTGTTTGTTAAGAGTTAAGAACAACTGAACTGAAACCGATGACGACAACACAGATTCGATAAATTATTATAAGTAAAAAGAAAAAAAAAAAAGATTCTTTTTGTTGTGGTTTGTAATTCAAATGTATCCAGTATTCAAAAATCAGAGACTGAAAGTAAACTGATAACTCTGCTGACTGAATTAATGAACAGAAAAAAAATGGTTGTAAATGGTTTTATCGATTTTATTGTATATAAAGGAATTTACAATCGGCAACGCACACACAACACAATTTTCGAAGTCGTATACACATCACAGTTACATACTGTTAGACGCGATATTTTTTGTCTGGTTGTGTAATCATATAATAATTCTCAATGATAAAATAATTGCCCATATGTTTTACATATACATGGTTACATCATAAGCTATTTATAATACATAATTGTATATCAAATTTCTTTTACTTATGGTGTAATAATTAATAATGTGCAAAGAGATTATACTATTATACTTTTATAAGCAATTTTTTCTGTTTTATAACGACAACGACTAACGTTTAATATATAAAAAAAAAAAAGTAAGAGAACATAATATATTTGTAATCGAAAAATGTTCAATTGATAACATACCTGATACATTGAAAATTTTGGTAAATCCAAACATACTGCACAACATATAATACCACCAAGACGATCTTCAAGGTTTTTATTAAAATTAGCGTTAGCAGCTTGGGAGGAGGACATTGATGGTGATGATTTACTTTCTTGCGAAGTATTGAATTTTTTGCGTTTTGATTCCGGTTCACCATTAACACTATTGATCATCATTAAAATGGGTTCGTCAACAATTGGTGGCAATGGACGAGTATTTGATGTTGTATCAACTTGTATATCAACTGGTAATATTGGAATTGCAGAATTAACTGAATTAATACCAGAACCAACGACAAGATCACCGCCAACAACAACAACACCAGTATTACTACTTGTGCTAACAGTATCACTAGAACTGCTACTACTGGTTTCAATCAAACTATCCGCCATTTTTTTTTTTTGTTTTTGTTTTTTTTTTTTTTAATGAAAAAAACTTATAAAAATGATATTTTTATTAAAAAAAAAAATAATTTTTTATGAAAATTATCTTTTGAATTTTGATTTAATAATGACGATTGATGAAAAATAAAAATGACCTCACGAGATAAAAAACAAAAAGGTAAAAAACACCACACCAATCAACTCCCTTTGATTTTTTTTTCTTTTATAAAATCTTCAATTACACACACAACACACTTGCATACACACAGTTTTTTTTTTAAATTTAATTTACGAGCAAAAAAATAATGTTTTTTTTTCTGCTGCACAAGATTTAACAAATTGTTTATAATTTTATAAATATAAAAATTATATGTAAATTTTTTACTGCACACAAAACAAATTTAATTTAATTTTTTTCTTCAATATTGATTGCTGGAATAATTTATTGAATTTTTTTTAATGCAAAAAACATTAGCTAAGCAATTTAAAGTGAACGACGAGACGACACGACTACTCATACAGAAATTAACTCTTTCAATGAAAAAAATTATTTGAATTCTTTTGTGGTGCTTGTGTTATATGTTGTTGTTTTTGTTTTTAGATTTTTCTTTTGTCCATTTTTATTACGCAGTTAAAAATACATACATCATATGACATAACATAACACACACATCACTATTTATGCATATGTGGGGTAATAGTATGATGCCTTTGGCTTTGTTCTTTGTACTATAGTTTTTATACTCGAGAAGATACCAAATGAGAAACTAAGAAAGAAGACGAAACTATGCTAAAACATCGATCGATTGATCTTTCATTTTTTATTCTATCTTTTTCTATTTCAATATTTACTTATGAAAGAACACCACTTAAATTTCAACAAAAATGAAATATTCCACTGCAGATAGGTAGAGGCTGAGAGATATAGTGTAGAGTTTTATCAGAAATGCAGCAGTCAGTTCATCTTCTCATCTATATAATAAAGATTAAATTGAATTATTATTTTTTTCTCTTTTTATTTATTATCGCATGTCATTGCGTTATTACATGCGCATGTTGTACAAAGTACATATATATATTTCATTATTTTTTAAATTTTATCACTCACTGCTCTCACTTTTATCATTTTTTTACCAATATATATTTATTTTTTTTTTGTTTTGAATTGAATCCGAATCCGATTATTGTGAATGGAAAGAGAACGTAATATTGGTTTTATTCAGGACTTTTGTATTTGGTTTTGTGTCGGTATCGGCTACTATAGTAGCGAGTACTGAATATTTTCTGAAACTTTTTTTTTATGTTACAAGAAAAGCATTTTTTGTTACGCATTTTTATTTTAACGATTTTTCCTGTAAAAAATTGACTGTTTTAGAATTTTTTTTTTTTAATTCTTATACACAATTAAGGTTCTTTCACATATAGCTAATAGCAATTTTACTTACATATTTTTTTTGTAAACAGCCATTCATTTATTATCCCATTGCATTCGAGTCGGTGCAGAGCAGTTTGGAATTGTGACTATATTTCCTAAGCACCAGAGACAATGCTCTGAAAGTGTATTGATTGAATACGAAAATCGGTTTTATTTCTTTTAATAATTATGTCTGGAAGACACAGGAATACATGTAATAAAGCGATTTACATTCCTCGATGTTTTATTCTAAATTATTTCATATAAATTCTTAAGAAAAAGTGGAATCCTCACCATCAATCAGCCAGTATTTATTGTAATTTCCCATGCTTTGAATTTAAACTAAACGTATTCCATAATTTCTATTTTACTACAGAGTTTTCGTATCGGTACAGCAAGATAGCTTAATTTCTTTAAATGAATTACAGCTAAATATCAACTAATTGGATATATTATCCACTGAGTTGGAGCATCAAAATAAGTTTTAGCATTGTATTCCATTGAATTCTGATCTAGTGGAAAATTGAATAATAATAATTTATCATAAATTCAATTATATTATCGATAAAAAAAAATAATATAATTTATAATTTTTAATGGATAAATTAGAATATAAATATAATTAAAAAAAAAAAAAAGAAAATATATATTTATTGAAGTTTTCCATAAAAATATCATATGATTTTCAAAACTTATACATATACATCATATAATCTAATTTTTAATTTTAAGAATATATTTCAAACATTTCAGTTTTTTAAAGAAAAAAAAAACTATTATCAAAGAGGAAATATAAATAAATAAGAGATGCGAACGCAGTACTTTATGCATTTACATTTCCAATAAATTTACATAATTTTCACTTTTGTTAATGTGTCGTTCGATTTTTTGTTTCAACCTCAAAATTTTAAATCTTTAAAATTGATCATGATAATGCAGATATGTTATTCCAAGTGGAGCATCAACCAGACATTCACTATAGCGCTACAGCAAAACCAGTGAAGGAATATATTAACATTTACCATTTGGTCTACACAATTAACGAAATATAAATGTTACTCCTTAATTCCATTTTTTTTTTAATATTTAGAAAACTACTAAATATTAAATCTAATCATTTATGATGAGATGAAACAAATGGATTTAAAGAAACATTTACTTTTGATAGTTGCAAACCAATAGTTAAATAAATATGTGGGTTAATTTACAAATTTTACTGTAATCATTATGTTTTGGTAATTCCTATATGCTCTATTGCATTATATTAATGATAAATAAAATTGAAAATAGTTGTAAGTTAAGAGTTGTCTTTAGAATAATGACCACCAACATTTATCCGATAGCGCTTAACTTTATAATTTAATAGTTGTTAGTGGAAAAATTGTTCGCTATCGTTTTGCTTCATTGCAAAAATAACAGGTGTTAGGTGTGTGCATTTATTCCATTCATTTTGCAGCTGGATTTATATAATAGACGTGTGTGTACGTAATAATAAATCATGACTTTACATAAAATATATAGACTTAATATTAAAAACAGAACATTTTATAATTATAAAAAAAAAAATAATAATGTTTTGAAAATGCATTTGCAGTGCTGCGTTCAGATATCTTTTTTATCCATACACACAATCTCTTTGTCGTTATAAAACAGCAAAACTGCCCTTTGAATTTAGTTTATTATTTTATTTAATAATTTTAATATGTTAATGCAAAAAAAAAAAAAATCAAAATTATAAACAATTTTTCTTTAAATCTATCTTATCTAATTGAAAACATTTCACTGTTTTATTTAATTTTTTAAATGGTTAATTAATTTTCGTTATATAAATTTTAAATTGTTTAAATGTTTGTGTGTTCCCATGTTTGTCCTTTTTTTTTTTTTTTATTGAAACACATATTCATTTTCACTATTACCGGGAGCAGGCGGTGACCTTTCTCTTTCTTAGTAATTTATTTTAAGTTATAGGATCTTTAAAATTAATCCTTCAATATAAATTAGGTTGTATTTTTTCAGCGTATCTAGGTTTAAATAAATTGTAAATAATTATAAATTTTTGTCCATTCACAATTTCTAACACTTTCAAATCTTTTTATTTTATATATGCAAATATGCACATTAATATCTAAATTAAACACAAAATTTACTAAATTTTTAGTCATAAAAAAAAAATTATTAACTGTAGGCAGACAGTAATAGATTTATTTTTTTTTTTTTAGAAAATTTAAAAATTACAATAAAAAAAAAAAAAAAAATTCCATTTTATTAAAATTTGTTTTTTACTGTAAACAGAAAGAACCAAAAAATAACAAAAGGAAAATTAAAATAATTAAATTTCTGAGACATAATAGTTTTTTTTTTTTTTGTCATATGTGTTTATGGTGAATTTGAAATATCCATATTATCGGATTTTTCAGGACTTATAGATTTTTCAGTAGATGTTGATGTTGCTCCTTCACCACTATTATTACCACCACCATTTCCACTTTCAGTTTCAATCGATGATGCTTTCATTGCTGAAGTCGCACTATCATCTAAACCAATTTTTTCTTCAGCATCATAATCACGAATAACACGTTCGTCGACCAATGATTTAGATTTTTTTGCATCATGCGATGGACTGCGACGCTTTGACGATGATGTTGACATCGGTATTGATTTTGATTCTTTTGTTCGACTTGTGGTTCGTGATTTTGAATATGAACGTGGTTTACTTTTCGATCTAGAACGTGTTCGGCGGCGTCGACTACTACTAGTACTGTTACTAATATGTTTCTCATCTTTACGAGATGTTGGTTGACGGCGATCAGTACGTGATCGTGAACGTCTACTGCGTGAACGCGAACGTGATATTTTACGTCGTTGTAAAATTGGTGTACGACTTTTACGTCGTGAATGTGAACGTTTACGTCGATCACGTGAACGATCGCGTTTTGAACGTGAACGTGATGATGGTGAACGATGTTTACTGCGTGAACGCGATCGATGTTTGGTCGAACGCGATATAGAACGTTTCGAGCGTGAACGTGATGGTGAACGCTTTGATCGTGATCGTTTACGTGATTTACTACGTGATTTTCGACTACTACGTGTTTTCGATCGTGAACGCTTTCGAGACCGCGAACGCTTACGAGAACGTGACCGCTTTGATCGTGAACGAGAACGACGACGTGATCGCTCACGTGAACGTGAGTGTGAACGACGTCGACTTGACGATGATGTTTTATCTTTTGCTAACATTCCTATAACCGGATCAATAGCAGCCGATATCATATTATGGGCTTCTTTAACTATTGACATTGCTTCTTCTATTTCACGTTGAGCCGCTTCATTTGTTTTTGCTTCGGGTTTTATTATTGCTTGTGTAGAATGATATAAATTTAATTGATTTCCACGATAATCGGTCCCTTGCATTTTTAATGCATCAATGACCGTTTTTTGTTCACAAAATTCCAACATTGCATATTTTATGCGATTTTTTTCAGCAAAACGAGCATATTTAACTTCACCAGCTTGTGAAAAATGATCCATTAAATCTTCTAAATTCCAATCACTTGGTATATCTATAACCAATATTGTACGTCGTATTTCTTCAATTTTACGTGGATCATAATTTGCTGGTAAATCTGGATATTTTGGTAAATTATATTCATCTAATTTTGGATCAGATGTTGTAATAATCTTAAATAAAACAAAAAAAAAAAACAAAACATTAATAAAAAGATTAGTAAATAATATATAAATTTTTTGCTTTAAATAATTGGCATTATCAAAATAACTGCTGTAATGCAAGTTATTTTGTTTGTGGTCATATTCAAAAGAAACGTAGGTGTTTGATAAAATCATTCTAGTAAAGAACTTCCAAGAAAAAAAGTATATTTACGAGTTGGTATTGTATAGTATGCTGGTGTATAGTCAAACAAATGTTTTAGTTAAAGATTATCATATTGTACAGTGATAATCAATTTTCTCTACTTTAACAAAGTGATTTAAATGTACAAATATCTTCAAACGATTATTACTTATAAAACCACATAACCTTTACTAATCCTACGTTTCGGTCTAAGTTAGTATAATTGGAAGAGGGAATATATATATACATTTTATAAACCCGTGATGTCATTATCTGACATGAAAATATAAATGAAGGTATTTAGTTTTATTTTATTTAATGGTTCAGATAAAATAACATTATGTTATAACTGAATTGTTATGTGATACGTGGACGTGCTAATGAAGAGGAAAACTGATCCAATATTATTTTTGAAACAAGTAATAACAGAAACATTACATTTTTGTTAAGACGATTAAATGTTAGTTTTAATTTCTAGATCTACATCTAAAATTCTAATCTAAACCATTCACAGAATAATTAATTTAAATAATATAAACAAATATAATAGCGCGGCCAGTCATTTATTAATTTGTTGGCATTTTAATTTAATGACGTTATACAACTTTAAACATATACAATTTTTCGATTTTTGGACAATTCCGTAAATTATGTTTATTGTACCAATTATTTTTATAATGATATGAGACCAGATCATTATTAAAACTCATTTATATATAAAAAAAAAATCCTTATATAACCCAGACGATCTGTTTTGTACATTATGACAATTTGAAGGCGTTATTTGCACTTCGCAGTTTAATTATCGTCAGATGATCACTGTATCTGTAGCTGTACATGTTATAGCCATTTCTATCCTTGCGTACTCGCTTCTAAATTTCTTTAATCTCTATTTACAGGTGTTTTTTTACAATTAAGATCGTTTTAATGTATTTTATAAATTAATAATTATTATATAATATGTTAATTATTAATTATTAAGAAAACTTTTATAACTATATATTTACAAATACAAAAAAAAAAAAAAAAACTGATATTACAATATAAAAATAAAAAAATTTCCGTATGATTTGAGGTTATGTGTAAAAGGAAAAAAAAAAAAGAGAAGCTTATCCACAAATCTATTAATTTTTCAAAAAATTAATTAAAATTTATATTTTGTATTTTGTATTTAGTGTATTACAAATTATTTATAATAATATAATCACCTGATTTGGATGCATTCCAATAATACGGTTAATTACTTCTGGTGGTAAATTAGAATCCGGTGCATATAAACCGGGTACTGTAGTTCCGTTATTTGTCATTTCTAAAGCTTTAAATTCATCCGGTATATGACCAGATTGTACAGGGCAAACAATTAATGCACGATCAATAAACACTGTATTTGTTAAGTGCAGAGCAATTGCAACACAGCTACTTTCAAAAAATTTTATAAAACAAATTCTGGAGAATACTGGACAAGTAACATCACGTACTGTAGGATATAAGCGTATATCATCGATTTTTCCAATATTTCCAAAAAGACTTTGCATCTGATCACGGGTGGCTTGTGGGGCTATATTTGTTATTTGTACAACTTTTGTTGGCGACACACATCCACCGGTCATTATTTGCTTTCTAGCAAAATGTAATAAAAATTTATTTTTTTTTGTATAAATGTTTTTTTAACCACTACATTTCCATTGTTTTTTATATTATAAATAAAACATAACTATTGTATACATTAGTAACATAAGAAAAAAATATTTTTTCTTCTACTTTTGGTAAAAATTTCCATCCATGCGATTTTTTTATATTAATATTTTAATTTGAGTGAGAAGCGAGTGAAACACAAACACCGAGCACCACAGATCAAATTTTCTTTTATATAAAAAGATTTATAAAATGACGCTACACCTACACCTATGACTTTGACATACGCACGCGCTATTCAATAATGATATAATATTTGACAGAATCACGAATAGCCCTATAGGCAAGGCATAACGCAATTAAATAAATACTAAATAGAAAACATTAATGCGATTCTTGAACTTGAATAAGTGCGAGAATATTCTTATGCGTAGATATAAGCTGACTAATCTGCTAATCTAATGATTTAAGTTAGATTAAGTAATGTTTCAAAAATTTTTATAATGCAAATAAATATAACAAATTATTAACAAAAAATTGATAATAAATTTATTCTATAAATTCTGATATACATAGTGACGCATTCGTTCCGCCAAAACCAAATGCATTTTTCAATGCAATTCGACGCCGTCGCATTAATTGTGATTCATTAATTGTTTCATTCCAATCTTCCATTTTATTTGACACAAAATTTAACTTAATTATATTATTTTCAACATCATCGTTATCCAATGTCATCAGTCTAAGTAAATTAATAGTTGGTGGTAATTTACCATCACGACAAGCTAATGCTGTAAATATTGTTTCTAAACTACCAGCTGAACCTAATAAATGTCCATGATGTCCTTTTGTTGATGATACTGATAAGATCTTTTTATTTAAATTCTCTCTATTATTATTACTATTAACAGAGAATAATTTTTGAATTGCTTTAATTTCAATTGCATCGCCAATCGGTGTAGACGTTGCATGTGCATTTATATAATCTATATCACTTGGTTGAAGGTAAGCATCACTAATAGCACGTTTCATGGCTAGCATTGCACCGATACCATCTTCACGTGGTGCTGTTAAATGAGACGCATCGCCCGATAAACCATATCCTATAATTTCTGCAATGATTGGTACATTACGACGCCGAGCATGGTCTAATTCTTCTAAAATTAAAATTCCGGCACCTTCACCCATCACAAAACCATTACGTTCGCTGTCAAAGGGACGTGATGATTCCAATGGTTTATCATTAAATGTTGTGCATAAAGCACGTAAACGACAAAAACCAGCTATTGCTAAAGGACTTATGCATGATTCAGATGCCCCACATACCATAATATCGGCATCATTATGACATATAAACCGATACGAATCACCAATTGAATGGGCACCAGTAGCACATGCCGTCGATACACAATGATTTGGTCCATGAAATCCATATTTTATACTGATTTGTCCAGCTGCCATATTTGGTAATATACGTGGTACAAAATATGGACTAACACGATTATAACCTTTATCATTAAGTAAATTATTTGTTTCACAAATATCCACTAAATCAATCATTCCCATACCGATAGCCACACCAATACGTTCTTTATCTAATTTTGGATCCACAATATTTATGGAATTAATTAATTGGGCCATTGATAATGCTTCATTGGTTGCATGTACTGCAAATATAGTAGCCGGCGCCATTGAACGTAATTCACTTTTTGTAAATTGCTCATAAATTAGTTTATTTTCATTATCATTTAAACGTGCTGCAATACGACATGGTAATTTTCCATAAATTATTTCATTTAATTTTGTAATTCCGCATTTTCCATGTAAAATGTTTTCCCATGCTGTTTTAATATTACAACCAATTGGTGATACTATTCCCACACCAGTTATAACTACTCTTCGTCGTGGTCTTCGTTGTTGCTGTTGCTGTTCATTTGATTGGTAATCATTTTGACGTCGAAATGAAGATGTATGCAGAAAATATGATGATGATTCTGATAAATATTTATTAGATGTAAATTTATTAATTCCTCTTGTAACAATTAACATGATTGAAAGTTTGTATAAATATAGTTTACATTAGCCTAAAATTCATAAGAAATATACTTCATTTAAGATTGATTAAACTGTATTAGCAATTTAATAATTTATATTAGAAAATGTTTTAATAGTATAATTGAGTATTATTGGTATTAAGAGAATTAACAATTATAAAGAATTATATTATATGAATAAAAGAAAAGTACATTGATCATGGTTCTTTGACTTCTTTGTTCATTAAACGAAGATAAACTTTTTGTCAGACAAACAACATATTGTTATTTTTAATTAAATAACTAACAAGTTACCTCTAAATATTTGTAATATTATTAATTTCCAATATTCCAACCAAATCAAATTTTAATATTAGCAAATCAATCCATTTCCGCCCGTACTGCTCCTGGCTCCTTTAAGTCCCTAGGGCTTGCTTGTTTCCTTATTTATTTATTAGTCTTTTGGTGCTTACTTACACGTCTTTATTTATATATTATATTTGTATATTTATATTATTTTAAATTTTTCATTCTCATATTGTCAATAATGACTTTCAATGACTATATTAAAGTTTGTTGACGTTGTTTGTAGACTTCCTTACAGGCAAGGCGTAACGCAAACATAACAAAAATGAATACCCGATTACTTGAGCTACTGTTTGGTTTTGTAACTTAAAAATTATACAATTTTGCGAATAGTTTTAAATTTAGTTACTGTATCGGCCCAGCTTCGCTTTAGTATAGTTTGAACAAAAGCCTTTTATATACAAATATTTTAATTTTTTAAGTCAATGTCAATGTCGAGTTAAAAAAAAGTTTTTATTTAATTATATTAATCAAAAGAATCAAATCAAATTTATTTTATACAATATAAACATAAATAACAAATTTTGTAACATATAATAAAGTTTTATAGTCATTTGTTTGATATGAATTACCAATAATTTGTAGTTTATAAACTTTTTCTTTTTTAACATTTTCTTTTACATATAAATAAACGATTCCATTTTTATTGGGAATCTCTTCTAATTGAAATTCTTTGTATTTATTTTGGAAAAATGCAAATTTTGTAAATTCTAATGCTATACGTTTGACATCATAATTAACAAGTTTTAATATTGGTATTCCGAAGTTTGGTGTTTTTAGTGATAAAACTGTATAACTTATAGTTTGTGCAATTGTTGCATTATCTGTACATATTTTATTTAATTGTTCTACACAAATTTGTATACATTGACCACTAAATTCATCACGGTCATAATAATCTGGACATGGTGTTGGTACACATAAATATGAACCTTTTGTATTTAAACATGTTTGCTCGGAACTACATTCTTCATCTGTTGTTAAACATTCATCAACATCTGTAATATGCAGGTAAATTTTTATTTTATATAGAGAAAATGTATAGTATTAAATTGAAAATTTTATAATTTTAATATTAAATTAGTATTAATTTAAAATTTACCAAAACAACTTTCATCTTTAACATAATAACCATCTGGACAAATCATCGCGGCATATTTTATAAAATGTGTTTCTTCAAAATTGGTATTATTGTTATAATTATATGTAATATCAGTAGTAACATCACTACTATCACGTTGTGCTCGATTAGACATATTTATTGTATTGGTTGTATCTATACAATTATTACCATCTGTTGATAATTTTAAATTATAAGGACATTTACATTTATATGATCCTGGTACATTTTCACATATATGTGAACATTTATGTATTCCTTGTGAACATTCATTTATATCTAAACATTGTTGTCCATCTGATAGGGATTCATATCCTAACGTACAATTACATGTAAAATTACCAATTTTATTTATACAAATTTCCGATTGATAACGACAATTATGTCCACCTTCCAAACATTCATTGATATCTGTAAAATAAAAAAAAACGTCTTAACTATTGTTTATTATTTACAAGCTGAAAAAGTTATTACACCTATTATGCAAATGCCTAACCGAATTGTTTAATTTAACTATAATTAATTATCTGTATTTTATTGTAATTTATATATATGTAATTATAATATAAGTTATTACACAGAAATCACACTTACCAATACATTTTTGTGATTTTAAATCAAATTTAAATCCTGGATCACAATGCGAACGAATTCTATTATATAGATTATTTACAAAATGATTAAAACAAAAGAAATTATTTAACAGACAATACAAAATATATCAAATATAAATTAATATTATAAATAACATACACAGTCATTGGTCCAGAACCATTATCTAGATTAAAGCTCATTTGTGAAATTTCTCTACTAATTGGAAATTCATTAATAACTTTTATAATAACTTTATGTGGTTTATTTTGTATAGATGCAGGTGCTGATGGCAGTAAATGGCCATCACCTGAATATTTTCGTAATGATGATGATGGCAATGAAATGTGTTCAATTGGACGTCTTTTTGCATACATATATTTTGTATCGTCATATTCATTAATGTCATCAAAATCATCATTATCAAACAGATCATCATCTAAATCATCATCAAAATTTATTGATTGTTCTGGAAACGTCAAATATGGTCTGAATTTGATTGCATCATTATTATTATTATGACATTTTTTTCTTAAATTACACATTTCAATTTCAGAATTCGGTCCTTCACATAATTTGCCACCATTTAATGGTATTGGGTTATTACATTCACGTTGTCTTTGTTTTATACCTTTACCACAACTTTTACTACACTGTGACCATTCTGTCCATTGTGACCATCCACCATTTTGTGATGGACATAATTCACCACATGCAACACTTTCAAATGTATCGCCTTTACAATTTTTACCACCATAACGTGGCGGTGGATTTATACATTTTCGGAAACGTAATTTTGTACCATTACCACAAACTACCGAACATGAACTCCATACTGTCCAATTTGACCAATTGCCATCAATTGGACAATGTGATATATCTGTACATATTTCTTCTTGACGATTCTGTCCTATACATGGTTTACCACCAAAATCTGGTATTGGTGCATTACATTCACGTGTACGATATTTTATTGATTGTTGTTGATCATCCGACAAACAAGTTAATGAACATGCTGACCATGGTGACCATATATTCCAACCACCATTTATCTGAAAATTAATAAAAAAAATATAAATATTATTTACTTATTAATTTGCACTTTCAGTTACGGCATTTAAACTTACAGAACATGGTAACATTTGACAATTTTGTATTTGTGCATTTGTTCCTACACATGGTGTATCATTGTTTGAAGCTAATTTACCATTTGATAATAAACAATCTCGTTTACTGATACGTGTACCTAGTCCACATGTTTTACTACATGTAGTCCATGGACTCCATGGTGACCAATGTACGGCGGCTAATAGGTTAATAAATATAATTTGGTTTTTATTATTAAAATTCCTTTAGCTACTAAAGCTACAAAAAAACATGAACTTACCATAAATTTGTACATTAAAATTTTTTTGAATCGTTCCTAATTGATTTGTTGCTTGACAAACATAACGACCAATGTCTGTAAAATTAGAACTAGATATTCTTAAAAATCGATAATCACTTGAGTAATAACGATGATTATTTCCATTTATCGATTTCATTGTTGATATATTTTCACCATCTTTCAACCACACAACAGTTGGTTCTGGTTCACCTTTAACATTACAATTTAATGTAAAACCATGATTTATTTTAATCATTAAATTTTCATCCTGTCCATTATCTTTTATATAATATGGTGGTTTTTGTACCATTACATGAAAAACACTATTTACTTCACCATAGGTATTATTTACATAACATGAATATGTTGACGTATCATTTAATGATGTAATAATCTGCATAAGTGTAATTCTAATAATTACTGCTGTGTATTATTTATTAAAGGATAATTTAAAATAATTATTTTATACCAATATTGATGATCCAGAATCTGTTAAAATATTTTCTCTATAATAACTATCGTAAAATATTTGTAACCATGTTATATTTGGTTTTGGATAACCGGTAACAGGACATTCTAAATAGACATCGTCACCTTTTCTTATAACAATTTTTAATCCATCATTATGTAAATTTTTTGCTAAATTTGGATTATGATGTATTCTCGGTGGAGCTAAATAAATAAATAAATATTTATAAATATTATGTATCTGTTAATTAACTTAATCTTATGTATTATAAAATAATATAAATTAATACAAACCCATAACCGTAACATTAAAACTTAATGCATTTTCACCAGCTGTATTTTTGGCTAAACATATATAGCTACCTCTATCTTGACTAGCCGTTTGTAAAATTACCAATTGTTCACCAAAATTAATTTGTTTTGCATTACGTTTATTTTCAATTTCAATGTTATTCTAAATGTGTGTGTATTAATAATTATAGTAGGTATCATTACTGGAATTTACATATGTATACTAACCTTATACCAATAAATATTTGGTTTTGGATGACCAATAGCTGGACAAAATAATATTAATGGAAGTCCTTCTAGTATTTCAATTTGTTCGGTTTGTTTTGGAATTTTATTTCGAAATGTTGGAAATTCTATTTACATTAATATAGAGAATTAATTAATTATACGCCATTAAAAAACAAAATGTTCGTAAAGAAATAAAATTAACGATATATATATACCTAAAACTTTAACAAATGTAGATTTTTCATCTTTACCCATTGCATTAATTGCAATACATGTGTAATTTCCGTTTTTTTTTAAATTTACATCTGAAATAATTAATTCATAATTTATTTCATCACGTTCGTTTATAGTTAAAATTCCATATTTTGATTTTTTCATATTAACTTTGGTTTCATTATTCAATAGTTTATAATTCCAATTAAAACCATTTCCATTTTCATCAATTAATATTTTATTAAAATTATTGAATTTATCATTAAAATGTATTGCAGACGTTGTTGATACAATTTGTCCATTATATACCCAGGATAATATTGGACGTGGACTACCATTTGCTTTACAATTTAATCGCATTTCATTTTTATTTAAAATTGTTTGATTTTTAGAAATCGATATAATATTTGGACCACCGAAAACTACAATATTAAATAATACACTTTCGGAACCAAATGGATTACTTCCAATACATTTATATTGTCCAGCATCAGATTGTTGTATATTATTAAATTGTAAAACTTCTTTATATTGTTCATATGGTTGGCTATATATATTGACACATATCAATATGTATATGGGAATAAATTTAGAGATTTATTAAATCATATAAAAAACTTAATTATATTTTTATTATAATAATTTTTGTTTTTTACTCATTTTTCATCCAATGGATAATTGGTGCAGGATTTGCCAACATTGTACAATTTAATATTAAATTTGTTCCTACACCTGCATCGACAAATTTTTCATGCTCTTGGCCGTCATACATTGGTCGAGCTGAAATATTACTATATTGTATTACATTTTTATAACATATTAATATATTTCCGATTAATTCGACTCTCTAGAATGGTTAAGTATGGTTAAGAATTAGCATATACGGTTTAATTCCCACCCCTTCCTTTTATATGTCCTTCCCAAACGAATAACTCTATAGGTCAATCCATTTAGTTGATTTACTTGAACTATTTTTTTGATTGGGATACATTTTTTGTTGGTAGGTTTATCGGATAAATTCAAAGGCTAACGTCTAATGAGGATGACATAACATTTTAGAACACCTTGTTCTAAATGATTCTATTTTTGGTAATAATATATAATACACACACACACTTACAAATTACATTTAATTTATAATTCTTTATAGTTGTTCCTAGTGTATTTGTTGCTTTACATGAATAGATTCCAATTTGATTAATTGTTGTATTTTTAATTTCTAATAATCTATTTGTTGATATAATTTTATCATCTTTAATCCATTGAACCTAATTTGGTGTAATTGCATGCGCATAGAAAAATATTACAAAACAAGTAAAAGCAAAAAAATTGTCATTATACAATATATACCGTTGGTTTTGGATTTCCCGATACAATACATTCTAAATTAAATTCATTTCCAGCTTTTATAACTAATTCAATAGCATTATCATCATCATCATCATCATCATCATCTTCATCAGCATCAGTATGTAATTTATTACCTAAATCATTATCGAATATTTCTGGTGATGATAGAATATTTAAATAATATGAATAATTTCCTTGTCCGGCTTCATTTTCAACAATACATGTATAATTTCCTAAGTCATCGGATATTGTAATTGGAAAATATAATGAATTATTTCGTTGTATAACATTCATTGTCGGTTCTATTAATTTTAAACCCTAAACATAAAATAACATAAATAATTATCAATTTAAATTTATTACACTGCGAACATTAAATAAATGTTTAATATATTTTACTTTTAACCATTTAATTTTATTAAAATTATCAAATGGACAAATAATTTCAAATTCATCACCAGCTACAATTGAATTATTTTCTAATTGATTTAATTTATTTAAATTTAATTTTGGTATATCTATATATGGAAATTATATAATAAAATTTATAATCATATGCATTTTTTTTTTAATTCATAAAAATATATATATTTACCAATCATAAAAATTTCAATATTTTTCATATCAATGCCAAGTGAATTTTCTGCAAAACATGTATAATTTCCTTGCACAATTAATCCATTTGTTGCATTAATTTCTAACAACATTCCATTATGATCTTTTTCTATATAAGTGCGGTGGTATACGCGTCGTATATACAATACAATCCAAATAAAAATATGTCAGATATAAATATATTCGCTAATGATTTACAATGCACAAAATTCCATAATTATATTGTATAGTTACCATTTAAAATTGGTTTATTATCTTTCATCCAATAGATTTGTGGAAAGGGATTACCAATTGCATCACACATTGTAATATACTCTTCGTTTGGTAAAAGTGTCATTTGTTTTGGAAAATCTGATATAATTTTTGGTGGATCTATTAATTTATGTACGTATTAATATTTAGAATATAATTATATGTACGCATAGTTAATTCTATATACATATATTAAATATATACGCATTCGCGTATAGCATAAAAAGTTATCATTTTACTCACCATTTATTATAATATAGAAAATTTTTTGTGTTATACCAATATTATTTGTTGCATCACAAACATATGCACCTTCATTTGATGCATTTACATTTTTTAAATATACATTTCCATCATTCGATACTGTTATATTTGTTGAATTTTGTAATGGTTGTCCATCAAATGTCCATGATATGCTTGGTAATGGAAAACCGGTTGCATCACATTTTAAAATTGCATCATTATTTGATTTAATTTTTATAATTTCATCATTGCTTGGATATATTTTTGGTTCAACTAAAAAAATCAAATTTTTTAGTTCACTATTATAAAACAATAATTAACATATTTAATAATATATATTTATAAATGCGATTACCATAAACAAGTAAAACTAATTCTTGTGATATATTTCCACCATTATTTATTGCACGACATTCATAAATTCCAGAATCCATTGCATTTGCTTTAAATCTATATACATTAAGGTTTAAAAAAAAATTCTTATAAACTTACTGATGTCGATTGGATTTTATTTTCAACCTTATTTACAAAGTAATTATTGATTGATTAGTCTACCATATTTGCAGTCAACTTATAATTCAATCACATATATAATTAATAAGTACTCGTATTAAAATGAATTTGAATTTAATTGTTGTATATGAAATTCATTCAATATTCTATATTTATATATATTATTTTAAGTGTTATTTGTTGTTTATTTGTTGTTATTTTAAGTTTAATTTAAAGTATATATATCGAATCGTCTAAATGCGCGGTATACTTAATTAGCATTTATGTTGAACGATATAGTGATGATAGACCATGCTAAATTTTGTCAGTCAAGTTATCATTTTTTTGTTCGTTAGTTAGAGATTAATAAATATCTATGGACTAATTGAAGTTATTTACTAATTTGAATGTTTGATTGCCCTTTATATATATGCTTTCCAATTAAATTAACATAACTACATGATCATAATGTATGGATTTGTATATATATCTATATAAAATCAATAAATATTAGTATATACTTACAATAATGAATTATTATCCGATTCAATATATTTGTTATTATTATTATTAATTGACAAAACATGACCATTAAATAGCCATGTAATTTGTGGTGGTGGTATTGCATAAACTTCACATGGTAATATAATATCAGTTCCTTCAACAGACGATTGAATTGGATTAGTTTTGGTTATTAATTTTGGTGGAACTAGACATTCATATATATATATATTAATTAATTAAAATTTTACATATATTATTAAAAATATATTTTACCAATAACAATTAACGTAAAATTTTTTGTTATTTGTCCTAATGGATTTATGGCAACACATTCATAAACACCAGCATCTCCAGATTGTGCATCATTTACAGTTAACGTTTTATTTTGTGAATATCTATATAAATATATTATTTAATTGAAATTTAATTTAATTGTATTTATTAATAGATCGATGATAAATATAATTATATAAATTAAATAAAAAACAAACATTCTTTGATCATAAATTAATGGTACACCATTTTTTGTCCATTTAATAATTGGTATTGGATAACCTTTAACATCACATTTTATGTATGCTGAACCACCTTCAATTATTGAATCAATTGGTATTTTAGATATTATTGTTGTATTATCATTATAAATATTATCAAATGAATCTGCTGTTGAATTTATTATAGAAATTTTATCAATTTTTGGTGGTATTAATACTTCAACATCAATTATTAATTCATCTGATCCATATTCATTTTCTAATTTGCATTTATATTGACCATTTTGATTTTCAGTTATATTTAAAATTTCTAAATAGTTTTCATATAAATTTTCTTGTTTTATATTTAACTCATTCATTGATAATGAAGATTCAATAATTTTTATATTATTTCCAATTAATTCTTTTGAATTGTTTGTCCAATTAGACACAATTAATGGTTTACATAACAAACATTTACATTTAATTTTTATATCATCACCTTTATTTACACTTAACATTGTATTATTTGGTTTTTGTATAAATGGTGGAGCTATTGATAATAACAAATTTATTTATTTATTATATTGAAGGCGAATGAATATTTAAAAATGAATCGTAAATAGGTTCACGATAATAATTATGGTGTATGATATAAAAAATACAAGAAGTCGGTTATATTAACAGCAGAGTATGTAATTTCTTTCATTTCTATTGTATACCAAATTATTTAAACATCACCACATATCACGACCTCAAAGCAATGCTGTTTGCTGTTATTTATACGTCTATAAATGTCTGATATACTGTGATCAATTGAATTTAAAATCAGTCACACACACACATTCATACATTATTTGTTTCGGCAGAACTAACCTCGATTTTCTAGAATTTTAATATGAATTATCCATATATACCAATATTTTATAAAAATTGAATCAGCTTTCTAGAAACGTGACCAAAAAACAAGAAAACTATCGCATATGTGTGTCGATTTTGCAGAGTTTCTTTAAAAACTATTCATTTAATCATATTACAAACTTTCGCGCAAAGTTTTATTATAGAATTGGATAAGTAAGAACCAAATTATGGTAGGATTTCAAGATAACTACGATTTTACGATATGTTACCATTACAAAATTTCATTAAAATTTATAATTTTGTGAAGCTAATATATTAGCTATATAGAGATATCTGAGAGCTCACAAACTTCTCAATACTACCTCTACATGCCACCTTAATCATATATACACATTTAATTGATCATCTTCCTATTTCGATTCAATATTAATATAAAGGTACTAATTTATACATACAATTTGCTTTTCCCAAAACAATAATTTCTTTCATAGTTGATGCATTATTTCCAATATAATTATTTGCTACACAAATATATTTTCCTTCAAATTGTGATTTAAAATTTGTTATAATAATGTCATCATGAAAGTCTAATAATATTTTGGTTGAATTTTCTGTCATTGGTATAGATTGAAAATACCATAATTTTTGTGGTGTTGGTTTTCCATTTACATTACATTTTAAATTTAATGGTTCATCATATGTAATTTGTAATTCTATACCAGCATATAAAATAACAAAAATATATAAAAAATTTAATTAAATTATATTCTAAATTAATTTCTATATAATATTTTATATATTATAGAATTATTTAAAGTTAAAAACCATTAATTCCTCCACCATCGTCACCATTAATTATTTCGGCCGGATACTGTACAAGAACATAAGTAGAATCACTTTTTTCTTCCTTACGTGTTTGTACACCACAAATATATAAACCATCATTTATTCTTGTTACATTTTTTATTATTAATGTTGTATCTCTACTCTTAAGCGCATTTAGAAATTGAAACATTGATTTTATTTATATATAAATAATAATTATTTTATTGTATTAACAAAGATTTATTATGAGAATGAGAAAATGAAAAAATAAATATATATAATTTGAAATTATCTTACTTTATAATTGTTATCAAAATCATTGTCATCGATTACTAATAATTTATCATTGAAATACCAATTAATTGAAAATTTTCTTGTTGTTGATACAATACATGGAATTTCAATATTTTCTTGATATTCTATGAATTTATATTCTTTTTGCGGTATATGAACCATAAGTGGTTGAGGTTTAACTTTAAGAAAATTTTAATGTAAATTTGAATTAATAATTATTGTATACTCGTATATTAAATTTCAATCGTTATATGTAATTATTGTTACCTTTTACAATTGTAATATCTTCGGTATAACCTTTTTTATTTGTTGCCCGACAAATATAATCGCCAGAATGACTAATATCAGCATTTTCTATTGTATATTCTAATGAATTTGTTTGACTATATAAATTATTAGAAATTATAAAAAAAGTAAATTATATAGTGAAAATATAATATTTTTATAAATATTGGATTTGAAAGTTATTATTATTGATGAATTACTATCAGATTCAAATCTTTTATATTGACCCGATAATTTCTATATTCGTAGTGTTTTATCATGTGCTTTTCCCATTTTCATCAGTATAATTATATTTAAATTATTTATCAATAATTTGCAAATTTAAGAAATCGATAATCGCAGAGAATTTAATCATGCTAGCATTTCAATGAATTTGAATATAGATATCGCGCCTAATGTGAAGAAAAAAAAAAGCACAAACAAGTGTGCCACACGACGACGGGACGTATTTAATTAAAAAACAATATTTTTCTTTAAAAATTTCGCTTAAAAATACCTATACACAATCGGTTAAACGGAGTCGTAAAAGATCTTGTCTATATATCGCATATATGTGGAAATTACTTACGTTACATTAACTTCTTCTAAAACTTGGTTATCCATAATCCATTGTATTGCCATTGGTATTAATGATTTTGCATAACATTTTAATGTAAAATTATTTTGTTCAATCAATTCTGCAACTCTTAAATCAACCGTAACTTCTGGAGCAGCTATATATGTATATATTAAACGAAATATAAACACTTGTTAGTATATACTTTAATTATATTTAATATGCAAATAAAATTATATTTATTAGCTATTTTTTTTTTATACTTTCTTCTGTTGATTGAATGACAGTCGATAGTAATCTTTTTAATGGATAACCATTTTTATCAAATCCATTTATCTATACATATATATATAAATTTATTTATACATGTATGCGAATATACAGAAAATTATATATTAGCTATTGTATATATAATTAAATTAAATTTTGTTTTCATTTCAATGATAAACTAACTAACTTCAATTTTAAATAATTGTCTTGGTGGTTGAAATGATTTTGTAACATATAATTTGGTTAAATTATTTTTATCTAATATTGGAATTAATGGTAATGAAAATTTTCTAGATTTATGTCCTCTTATGTGATCATTACCATGGCCAATAGTTGGTTCGTCATTAAACAGGGTAATATCAACAGTTGTTAAATTATTTAGTAATTCATTATTTGTTGGTGATATTGCTAAAATATTTTCCATTCCTACCATAAATATTTGTTCGTACAATATATAGCAAATTAAAAATTAAAATTTATATAAAATTTCTTAATCTCTATAGGTTTTCTGAAACAATGTATATGAATTTTATTTTTGATTATATACAATACCTAATAATGGACTAAACGCAGTTTCTGATATATTATTTGGTATATTTAGTGAAAAACCAAAATTAAATATTACATCACTTAATCCAGTTAAACGTACTGAATGGGCTGATTCAGCATCGGCTTTAATATTCCATTCGCCCGGTTTTGGATCTTCAACATTTACAATCTTTAAATTTGAAAAATAATCCATTATATTATTCACACACTATACTTTGTAAAACTTACTTTTAAATTTTCCAAATTAATAACTTCTTTTCCTTTATCATATTTTTGTTTATCTGGATCATAAACTGTAATATTTGGTTTATGTCCAGCAACACTAACACTAAATTCTTTTAAATTTTCATCAATATTAATGTCAATTGAATGACTATCTGGTTTATGTGAATCTAAATATTTTAGGGAAACACGACGTTTATCCAATGAATTTTTAATATCTTCAATGACCTACATATGATTTAAATTTAATTTAATATTAATTTTTATATACATAAATATTTAAGGGACAACATAAAATATGCTATGCTGATGAAAAATTTAAAAATTATTATATTAATTAATATACATCTTTTATATCATTTTTTTGTAAATTAAAAACTTGTCCATTACTTGCAGCTGCTATACGTTCATAAACTTCATAACCAGGCGAATCTTTTGATTTACAAAATCCAGTTAATAGAAATGTTATCTGCGTGTATAAATAAATACATGTCAGACATATTTTTATAAACATTTATTTTAAGATTAATTTTAAGATTCTACAATATTATACCGTAGCTTGTTTCTTTTGAATTAATTCAATAATTTGATCATCCATTGCAAAATCTTTAGCAATTGCATCAGTAAATACATAAACATATGATTTTGATAATGCATTTTCTAATGCCAGTGATAAACCACCTAATGATGATTCCGGACAATCACCGCCACCAAATAATTTTATATCATTTAATGTGTCTAAAAGTTCCTGTTGATTTGTTGTGACTAATGCAGGACCAGATTCTGTATATGGTTAATTATAAAATTATATAAAGGTTAGATATATATTGAAATTTAATATCCATTTTTTCATGTTTGCATAAATTCAAATCTTTTAAAATAACTCACAATCAATTTTAAATAAAAGGATATTATGTAATGATAATGTTTTTTTATATTTTCTAAATATGATACAATTGAAGTAATCTAAAAATAAAGTTAATAAATATATACGGGGAACATTGAACTGATGTTTACATTATATACATATAAATTTGCCGAAAATAAAATTAATTTGAAGTCATTAACATTTTTCGTAAATTTTTGATAAGCTTTATATGTTTTGTAAAAATGGGGGCATATTGATATTTTTTATAATTTGATAACGCATGACTAATATTTTAATTTATTATTATGTAGATGATATTATAAGGTCAATGGAATCTATATAAAATAATGTATGCTAATTTTACTTCTGTTTATATTTCACATTACATTAAATTGAGCTGTATTCATTAGTATATGATTGGAACGTATCTATGAAAATTTCTAAAGATACCATATTTGACTTTTCATTTCATATGTAAAACTTGCATAAAATCAATTGATCTGAAAAAATGCTTCAAACTGTTTAATTACTGCAATAGATTTCGGAAAATTATTATTAATTCATTCAGTCACCATTTATTTTTCCTGAGATAACGAATATTTTTTCTGTATCAAAGCTATTTTTCATAGAAATAATTGTGAAAAATCTCAAATTCATGTATATATAACAGCGCATAATTATTTGATGGTGTGTCAATGATGAAAGAAATCTATGTATATTTGTATAGGGTTTCAGTGTCTCGAAATTTATACATGTGAGATTTTTCGGTTTTTATTTTCATACTGAAGTTTTCCAGCTAAGTTAGTATTTGTTTGTTTATAAAATAAAATGAGCCGTTAATTTCGGGAATCAGTTACTTCTATAGCCATAACTTCAGATGAAGATGATCTAGAAAATCTACGCTCTTTTGACTGTAAAAGAAGATGAAAAATCCGCGGATTTCTTCCCATATACATATAGTTAGTGTCGAATTTAGTGACATCGAAAACACCATAAATCATTATAAATTTCAAAAAAACTACAGTTGAGTGCCACACAATTTTCACGAAAAGATCTAAAACAAGCTTGCATCAAATGCTATATGTACACGTATAAACACGCAAATCATCAACTCGTGAAGTTCAATTTTAGTACCTATAACATCTTAGTAACAGGTGATCGTCGTATACATCGATCAGAGAAGATCTTGTATTCTATAATTATTTGTAATGTAAGCGGCGTGTAATATAAATATATTATGTGTCTTTCTATACTTACGTGGATCACGAAATGGTACAAATATGTAATTAAAAATTGGATTATCATCACGATTTGAAAACTTTTCAATAATCATTTTTGCACCAGTACGTAACTGATTTAAATCATCAATCATAGAACCAGTTCCGTCAAATACTAAAACTAAACTAATTTGTCCAGGTTTTGGACGTTTTAGTTTATTGTTCAACCAATTGTTGTTGTTGGTTGTATGCAGGCCATCATCTTTTATTTCATCGGTTAAATTTGTTGGAGTTGATGGAATTTCTAAATTTTTTATATAATCATTAAAATCTTTTGTCAAAATTGTTGATATGTGTACATCATTTTTTTCGATTGGTACTTCTGGTGTCGTTGTAATGATTCCATATTTCCTATCGTCCATTTTTTCTTTCTCTATTAACAGATTCTCACCGCCGAAAATATTTGCAATTTTCTGTTTTAAATCAGTTCCATCTATTCCGACATTATCTCCACTACCATTATCATCGTCAATGTTGTCATCATCGAAGTTAACAAGTACATTTGTATCATTCAATAATATTAAATCTTCATTATTAATAATATCATTATTAACAATAGCCTTGACCTCTGCAGATGATACCATATTTTTATCAGTGACGAAAATATATTCATTATCATCATCATTATATTCTTCTAGCAATTTATCATATTCTTTATTATAATTATTATTATTATTATCGTCCTTTAAAAATATTGCTTCTCGTCGTATTGGTGTTATAAATTTAATATTATCAGTGCCCGTGACAACGTTGTCGTCTCGAATTTTTTCATTGATAATATTTTTATCATCCACATTATTATTTATATTTAAATTTTTATTATAATTAAAATTTTGTTCGTCACGCAATAATGCACCCCAAAGATCATTCTTATCAGTTGTTGTTAATGTTAAAACTGAATAATTTGATATTGTTAATATTAATAATAATATTAATATTAATAGAGAATAATAAATCGAATTAATTATTTTAATGTAAAACATTTTGTTTCTCTATATAGTTTTTCGAACAATTATGTAATTGTGTTATATATAAATGGAAAATGCACTTAATTAATTCACTTTTCTATATGGAACACATAATTTTCACTTCACACAACGTTATATAATTAATAATATATTGAAAGCACCATAAATAAATATAGGTATAGGTACAATATTCTCAATTGAATCATTTATATTCACATTTTCAATATTATACTTTGGATTACTTTAAAAAAAAATTACTTGGCCACCTTTTTTTTATATGACTTCTATTTTATTTTATTATTAAACAATATAATTTGATTAATTTACACAACCCGCACACACACTCTTGACGCGAGGATGCTAAACGTAAAGAAATAAATAGGTATTTATTGAATAATTATAATAATGAATTTAGAAATTATACAAAACGATTGATTGTCCGTGCAAACTTACAATGAAATTTTTGCGTATTTATAAAAAGAGCTCCAAATATTTACTGAATTAATATTTAACAAAATATAATAAATTATCTAGTAGAAGAATATTATTTATTTTCTTATCAGTAATAACCTTTTGACATTATTTTATATATTTATAATTGTTTTTGAATGTATTCGTAATTATAAATATATATTTAACTTTAACACTCAACAAATACATATTAAAATTTGCAAAATACGTATGTTATAAAATGCTTTAAATTTTATTTAATAGCTATATATTTCAGTGACGAGTATATTTTTGTATTTAAAATAAAGCATATGGCTTGAAAATTCCCGAGCCAGATGGTCTTATCCAACCATTAGTTTAGATACAGTGGATTAATTAACATTTTCTTTTTTATTTTCAGAAAAATGGATCCAAAACAGTTTCGTGTGTTATTAAAAATGTATTAGTAAAACGTTTTTATATTTTTATTTACTCTTAATTTTAGATCATATAGTGTTTTGAGACATTTGACAAAGTCACAGAACAAAGTACTGTTTTTTGTAATGTGTGTCCTTAAAAACATGTAACACTGCCACTGACACATGCCATTTATATAATAGTTTGATCGCGCTGTATAAAAATAATTAGTTTTCCTTTTATTTTTACAACTTTGTCCAACTAAACACTACAATAAAAGTTGGAAAAAAGTACAAAGTTCTTATGAATTGCTGTTTTTTTTTAATTAAATGTAAATAACTATAACAAAGAAAGGCTTACCACATCCACGTTGTTGTATACTCCGATTTCTATAAATTGAAACCAAAAGGAACATCTGTATTTCGATAATTTCAGAACAATTGATGAATTTTTATATACTTTTGAAAGCGGAGTAATCTGCCAACATGACTGTAATGAGTGTTTGTTAGATGAAATATAATGATTTATTCTTATTTTCTAAATTATTTTATTCATTTCTTGTATTTTATAGAATTTTGTTATCAGCAAATACCAAAATGATTGATTTTCGACCGTATCATCTGTATAAATTTCCCATGTTCATGTGTAAATTCCGGTATCTTTTCGTATTTAGCAGAGTATTCATAATACCGCCTTGTAAAATTAGAGGTATAGTATGTTACAGTATCCATGATACTCTAAAATATAGCATATAAATATATATAGAGTATCGTGGATACTACAAGATATCTTTAATTTTACATGCACTATAATGTACACTGCTACATACTATAGGATACTATACCTGTGAATTTACACATACTGCAAAATATGATTTTTAATTGTATATAAAGTATTATGGACACTGATAGAGATAGTATAATATACTGTAAATTATTTGATTAAATCAGTATCAGAAATTGATCTGCAATGTGGGTTTCAATATATTTGAACTTAGAATATGATATTGTGATTTTTTGTGAATCTGTAGCATAACTTAATGCAAATCGAATATTTTCCATCAACTTGACGTTAAACCCGATTATACAATTAATTTTATACTATAGTTATTGTCGAATTAAAATTAAATTAAATACATGTAATTTCTTTACAAATAATAGATTAATGTTAAAAAAAATTAATGAAATCTGGTCAATAGACCTGCGATTGGTATCAATTTTAAAGTTACTTGTTAATAAATACCTGTATAGCCGCATTCTAAACCTACATACCCAATTTCATTGATATGGGTCAAGACCCGTCGGTATCAATGTTAAAGGAACTTGTTAAGAAATACCTGTACAATTCCATTCCAAACCTACATACCCAATTTCATCGAATTTGGTCAAGAAATGAGAAAGATATCTCCATGCATAGTACTACGTATACCTATACTCACCCATTTATACAATACACACGCACACATAGAAGGGTCAAAAAATTCGAAAAAGTTGCTGAAATTTTCGATTTTTTGAGAATTGTTATTAGGCAATCATAATCAAATGCTAGTGAATATATTATTTATTTTAAATTTGTATAATATTTATATATAAATCACAAAATATATATTTATATCTTTCTTTCTTTATTGTATATTATTATCACTCACAAAATAACACAATACACATTAATTCAATATAACACACACCTTGCCGTTTGTTATTGTTTACTATATTGTTGTTGTTTTTTCTTTCCGTCTTTAGTAGAAGTGGAAAAAAATTTACAAATAATAACCGCTCGCAAAAAATTTTAAAATAAGAAATAATATCACTAGCATGCAATTATGATTGCCTAATACTTCATTTAAAAAAATCGAATATTTTGTATGGGATTTTTTATTTTCTGGCCTTTCTATGTGTGCGTGCGTATTGTTTGTATGGATGAGTGTACGTATACGTAATACTATGTATTTCTTTGCATGGACAAACCTTCATCATTTCTTAACCAAATTCGACGGAATTAGGTATGTAGGTTTATAATGGGATTGTACAGGTATTTCTTAACAAGTTTCTTTAAAATTGTGATCCAGGACAGCGCTATATTGATCAAATTTTCAAACTGAAAGGACTCTTGACCAATTACGATTGAATTTGGTATGTACTTTTGGAATGGTGGTACAGATAATGTATTACCAAGTTTCTTTAAAGAATTAATATCCAGGGCAGCTTTATTAATTGTCCAACTGAATGATCTCGTGACCCATACCGATTTAATTAAAGCAAGACTATTAATGTGTTGATATATTGGTTTGCATATATGATTTCGATCAGTAAAAGAAACAGTAAATTCTAAAATTATTCTAACATTTATTTTATTGTTTAATTAATTGTTGTACATCATACATTATTTATAAAAATAAAATGTAAAAATTATCTTTAAATAATAAAAATTAAATCAATAATTGGCCCTAAATTTATTATTTATGCATAATTATATTTATGTTTCCATTCAACATCTAATTTTATTTATATTAAATATACATGTATTTATAAATGATGTTATTGTATTATACATTTATTAATTATTTCTAAATTATTTTAATTTATAAAATTGATAGTGTAATGTAAAATGAATAAAATATAAGATAAAAATAAATAAAGGTTTTTATTACAAGCAGTTTACTTTCTATATTATTTTAAAATTATTATTTATAATTGAATTTTATTACATTTATCATTATGAGCTAATCTTATGATCTATACAAAAAAACAGTTAGCACCAATCTTTCCTTAATTGCAGATGAATTGGTGAATGGTTTGGTTTTGTTATATACCCCATGCGAAGTAATTTACCAACTTGTGTGTAATAACTGTTTGGTTGATGCTATATGGCCTACTTGGAGTAACATAACTTAATAATGATGTTGATGACTTACAAAGCTTCATCGTAGTGGCTTATCATTTGTATCAATTTGTTCTTCTGTCTAGTAGCAAACGATTTAAATATGTTGTTGTTTGTTTTTCATACAGGAACACCTTTAACATAAAAATAAAGAAAAATTAGATTATGTATTTTGTTCTAAATGAAAGAAATAGGAAAATACATTAAATTATTAATTTTACTAACCTTTCATCTATGATAATACAATTTTGTTAATTAATTGTCTTCAATATCTTCACTATTTATTAGATCAGCTTCTTTTCTAATTTTTCAATGTCATATCTTTGTTGCCAGTTGTTTAGCGGCTACATTAATTGATACCTCCACAATGGTTTGTATAAATTTACCACAATATTGAAAATTAATGGTGTTATGTGTGTGTACATTAAGCACAATAAATGCAACACTATCCCAATAATTAACTAACATAAATGATGTATACCCATTTAAAATACATGAAATGATCGATTATTATTATTGTTATTGGATGCTACTCTGGCATTAGTAATATTTGATGTGGCATGATGTTGGAAATTCTCCATATTTGTTCACTAATATCAAATTTTCAATACACATACTAATTTTAAATATTAATAATTTAATTTTAAATACGTCAACTTTTGATCGTACTACGGCTAAATACTTCTTTTGACATTATTCGCTAGTATATTCACTGTCAAAAAAGAAGCTGCTAATGAAGATGGTAAATGAAATTTTGCTTTCGAAAACGGCATATATTAAAATCTCCTTATTGAATCTTATAACCTCTACATAATTAACATCATTTAAATTTGTTGATTTATTGTTACAACAGCTCATGCCTGTTTTATGTTAATTAATCAATTATTAATTTATAATGTATTATTTAGGTATTATATACAGTAAAAAATTTACACTTTCTGGATTGATTATTGAAAAAAAAATTACACTTTAAGTTTAAGGGTTTAAACTTTGATACTGAAATAAAATATTAAAAAACCAATATTATCATATGATTAACATACGAATGTATTTCCTTATAGTGGTGAAAACTAATTTCTTAATTCTAAAATATTTGAATTCATTTCAAATGAAATACAGAAAATATTACCAAATTCACAAGTCATCTAAATGTTGCACAATGATTTTCATAACCATGTAAAACTAAATATTTACAAACAAATTGAAAATTCTTTTTTTTTCTTATTTCATTTCAAAAATTTGTAACAATATTGAAATTCAAAAATTATTTTTCACTACATAATATTGGTTAGACTTTTTTTTTTTTAAGTCATATATTACTCCAAGTGGAGTTTTATGTCATCTAATAAACCTTTTATTACAGCCAAGTTAGTAAATTGCTCCGTATAGGAGTATATAACAATTTACCAAATATACTGCAATTAACGAAAGATAGATGTTTTGCATAATTCTATTATTTTTTTTTAGACATTACATTGGTCAAATTCACCAGTAATCTAAAAGCGATTTTACACAAACGTAATATAAAACATGTTTTTCTACAACCAAAGTTTAACTGACTGATGCATTTTTCCAATGTTGACCAAATCGTAGGAATGTAATCAATATATTGAAAAATAATTTCTTAATTTTAATATTTTGGTAATATTTTTGTTGAAAAATTATGCGAAAAAAAAAATATAAATAACGTTTGGCAATGTTATGTTATTGATACTATGTTATTTCCAATACATATATTGTAAATATACTTTACAAAATATTTAATTAATTAATATTAATAAGGCTGGATTTCCAATGGTTATGAGAAGAACATTCGTATTATGCGTATTATTCGTTAATTAAAAATATTATTACATATTTTAGTAGATGGAAAACACCTAACATACGTATAAGTAGCCACCGTATGACACTCTTATCGTAGCCATTGGAAACATAGTCTTATAGTTAAATTAAAATCTATTTGCCATTTTGAGATTTTATAAATAAAACAAATTATATAAAAAATACAACTTATTTTTATTTTGTTTTTCTCAATGAACAGTTAATTTAAAATATAAAATAATAAAATAATTAATAACAAATAGATTTTTATTTTTCTTTTTTATTCTATTAATGTAAATCTCTGATTTTACTGATTTAATTTATTTATTTATATTTAATTTAGTATTTATAATTGTTATTATTTTGTACATAATTGAAAAATAAAATTTCGTCATTCTAACAAAAGAGGGAAAAACAAAAATGGAATAAAAATAAAAATAAATTACAACTTTTTTTTTTCTTGATTCTATATAAATAATAAAAATCAATTAGCTAAAAATTATAAAATTAATTTTATGGAATTAAATGATTTTTTTTTTTTTCTACAAAAAAAACTATGTTAGTTTTTGGTATTTAATTAAATTTATATGATATTTATTTATTTACGTTATTTGTTTATATAATAATTCTCTACTGGTTGCGATTTTTTATTCTTTGGAAATATTAAGTTACAGTTCAGTTGCCGGTAGGAAAAAAAACATCACAATTCAATTCTATATAAATTTATTTTTTTTTCAATTATAGCTTTAAAATAATACATAATTTATTGTTTAAGCGGAGGAACGTTATGAGAAAATATTGAATATTAAGATGTCACGTGAAATCCCTATAATATTAGTAATAATTTGATTTTGCCGAATTAATGAGAAATATAGTTATACTAGTTATACTATGTCATACTAACGTCTTATTTGGAGACGTATAATCTTTTAATATTGACGTTTTAAATGAAATAATAAAAAATTTCATTTGTGCATATGTTTTAGAAATTTTAATAAGAATATAAATTTTCAATTTCATGAAACTCTTTTTAGGTTTCATTTTAATGTTTGATTTAAAAGTTATATTATTTATTTAAAAAGAGTATAAAAAATTAATTTACAATTAAAATAACTATTATCATATAAATCACACATGCTCACCACAGGAAGCAACACAAGACAAGCATTGAAGTTAATGTAGTGTGTAGTGCTTATACATGATATTATTATTACTTTTTAGCTTAAACAAAAAATTATACACAAACAAAAAAAAAAAAATAATTCTAATTTATTTCTATTAAATTATCATCAAAAGTGATTGCTTATAAAGATTTTACGTGGAATATATAAAAAAAAAAAAAAAAAGAGAGGATTATCTCGTTATAATGATTAATTCAAAATATTTGCTAACAAAATTATAATTTAATTGCGATGAATATTTTCTTTTCTAGACCGTACTGTATTTTTTTTCTATTTATTTTTCGAATAGTATTTTTTTTTTGACGACATTATATTTTATTCAGTAATTTTATGATTTGATAAAAAATATTTGTTCTATAAAAATATTGTGTCAACTGTAATTTATAATAAAAAAATGTATTTACATTTTTTCATAAATTTAATTTATTTGTTTGAGTAATGTATGTGTTTGTCTGTATGTGTTTAACTTTATATTATTAATTGATTGAGCTAATTGATTTCATTTTTTTTTTTTTATAAAATTTACAGATTGTCGTGCCACGTCCGTTGGTGATATTTTATTCTGATATTTTATTTTGTATATTATCCGATTGTTGTTCATCATCAACTTCATTATTTATACATTTATTTGGGAACTCTTCAGAAATTGCTGCGGATGCTGCTACTGTTAATATCTTTTTTCTTAAATCTTCATCATTCAATATATTATTTATTGTGGTCTCCAACGTTTGTCCTGTTGTTGCTGTTGTTGTTGTCGTGGATGTAGTTACTGTTGTTGTTGTTGTTATTGGTGATAGTGTTGGTGGTGGTGGTGAACGTGACGGTGACGATAACGATGTTGTTGACGATGCTGGTGATCCAGATGATGATTTTGTTGATAACATAGAGGATGCACATCGATTTACCAAATCTTCATAAGATTTACCATGTAAAAAACATATAAGTACCACAGTCATATTATCACCACCTAAACCACCCATTTGTACGTCAGGTGCTAAACATCTCGTCATTAATTCTTCACATATTTCCTCGGGATGCCTGCCCATTGCTATTCGTTCACGACAAAATTCTATTACATACTAAGAAAAAATAGACACGTCATGAAAAATTAAAAATTATTAATAATTTCATTTTCATAGAATTTACCTCATTGCTAATAACATCCCAAATGCCATCACATGCTAATATTACGAATTCCCAATCCTCTGTTATTTCACGAATTTCAACATCGGGATAGGCTATAAATTAAAAAGAAAATAAATTAATATATATAATTATTAATTAATAAGTAATTGTTGACAAGAAAAGGACAATTAAATTGTGCAATTAAAATTTTGGGATATAAAATAACTTAGAGTTATCGAAACGGAATTGGTTCCCCTTGCACTGCGACTTAAAAGGTTTATTTTGTCCTGCAATTGTTTCTAAAAGATGTTTTATTGCATAAGGAATTGGATAACATTATTTACCGGAAGACTTTGTTGTTTCGTCAACGACCGTAAATGTGTCCGCCGGTAGAGTGAGGCAAAGATTCTTCAATTTTATGCTAACTGAATTTACATTATTCAATTACTTACGTAAAAATCGTTCCTTGTTTATCTATATTTACGCTCCTTATTATATATCTAAAATGATTGAAGAATTCCATTTCACATTTCTTATTCAATATTGATCAAAATTTATTATGAATGCTTACAACAGGATGATATACATTTGTGATGAAATCCTGACAAATCAATATATGTGTTGTTTTTCTTTGTCGTTTTTTACAAATCTGACAATTTGGTCAATTATTATACAAATTTCATAAAATTTTGTACGAAAACCTTGTGGGATAATGTGAATAGTTTTATGCAAATTCTGGAAAGTCGATTACAAGGGAAATTTCACTGATAAGAATGTAGAACAAACTGAATTGTTGCCCAATATTTGGATTTATTTTAGTATTCGACTTTACAATGGAAATAAATAATTCAGTGATTAAAGTGCATGTAATTCACTCAATGTGGCGAGATTTACATATGAGGAAAAAATCATTATATTTTGATTACAAAAAATAACTCAACTGAACTATCATTTGTTCGTTTATGAAGTCAAATCAAAATACGAATATTTTTAAAAATATGGTGTTAAACTCTACATTCAAAGAATATCTCTACACTAAACATTATATACTTTTTCTACTGACCTATTTAAGAATTTATTACATTCAGTATAGATAAAACATATTTACAGGAACAATAGATGAATTGTTAATACACTCACAAACGTCGGTCATCATGACGAAAGACAGAAAATGGACATGTTTTAACCAAATTCCTTCAAATTGAGTATACATGTGTGTTATTTTATATTCAATTAAAAAATGACAAAACTTCATATAAAAAGCCAATTTTAAAGGAAATTGAACCCTAGAACATTTTTCATTTACCCAATCCAGTCAACAAAACTGACGTTAGGGGATACAGATAATAGAACAAGGTGTAGATGGTTGCAAAGTTTATAGAAACTTATGCTGTATGTATATACGCATTACTTTTCGTTATAGGAAACTATCCACAATGCCCACGTATAAATTTATTCACGACTAAAGAAAAATTATATCATTATTATTTATAAAATAATAATCAAAAATTTATATGCATAGGAAATGTTTTCAAATGTCATGCCTTCTGTTTATATGGCACACAAATATAATACATCGTATATAAGAAGTTTTACTACCAATAAATTTTTATAAATAATAAACACTTTAACCTTTCGTTTTTCATTCACAAACCCAAAAAAAAAACCATTTAAACTATCACGTCAATATAATCACCTTAAAATAGAATAAACTAAAAACAACTATGCCCACCTTCACCACCCTTCAAAATATAATATGTGCCATCTATGTATAAATTCCATTTTTCATTAAACTGTATTGAAAATTTAAATAGAACACCAGTCATGATTTATGAATAGGTAAGAAAAATAAATAAACAATGTTGAAATAAAACGTAAAAAAAAACCAAAATCAATAATAAATGTCTTACCTGTAACAACTTGTTCTTCGGGTATTTTTTCTTCATTTCTTTTAAATACAAAATCGCCTAAGGCTCTTGATAAGGCTAAATTTCCATTAACTCTATTATATTCTACATAACCACCACCATCACAAATTCGTTTCAGTTCTTTATCATTATTTGGTTTATGATCTAACGATAAAATTTCCACCTGTATACAACAATAAAAATAGTATAGTTTTAGATATTGTAATAAATTAATAAAAGTATATTATTATTTATATTTATAGACAACAAAAATATTATTAAAATTTATTTTTAGATAATATTGTACTATACAAAAGTTTTTTGATTTATATATATTTTAGAAATTTACCTTGACAATTAAAAATAAATAAATTCATTACTTTGCTTGGAATTGAGAACTGATGATGATTTTTAAAAGGTGGAAAATATTTTCGGCACTTCGACCAAAGTATGGTCCATTGTGCTATCCCTAATGGAACTTTTACACGATAATTCCATTCACCATGGATAGATCTATGGCATATTTATCAAATATATTGTGACTGCATTGCGCATATGACGATCATTCACAGAGAAACTGGCACGCCAAATCTACTGCTAAGGATCATTTAGTACAAAAATGAATTGTGTGACCAAATGCATTATGGGAAGGTGATACTTTAGCATGCAGAGACGCATGGTATCTCCAAAAATAAAGCAGCAACCTTTCTATTTGGTATAGGCAATCTAATCTTTTTCGCTTTCCGACAGTGACCACACAATCACAATACACGTCAACTCTCTTCATTTATCCAGTCAGCAATGCACTCATTTTTCCAATTACTGGTAACCGGTAGATAAGACAAAGAACCAATGAAGGTGGTAATCGCCAGAAGGATCGTTACCCAGTTAGGTTCCATTTAATAAGGCAATACATTCATTTAATATCCGTGGTCTTTCTGTTATCTTTAGTACCCTCAGTAAAACTCTACAGTATATGTTCATAATATCTTTTGAACAGTCCGATTTCATAATTGCAACCACACGAGAAATACCGAAATTCAATAACATATGCACCAAAATTCTATTCTCAAATCTGCAAATAGAATACTGCAATTCATTCCATTCCATTCTCTACTTTCAAGAATACGATATAAATTACTAGACTGTTTTATCAAAATGTTTCTACTCTATATAATTTCACGTCCCTGCATATCTCAGAAATATTCTAGAAACCATTAGATGATTTAAATGAACGTATTTAATGAAGAGTTTTAATTATTCTTTCTGATATCAAAGTAGGATAGCTCGTTTTACGTTACCCTGTACTTCAACTTTATTATGCTACGATGGGTCATAACTAAGCATTAAATCGTTTTCCATGGAGAAAACCTTAAATTTAAGCAATCTATGAGAAGTTGTTATGATCTAGACTGACTATATGGCAAATATTGACATGTGATATTATATTGAATATACTTAAAAGAATCATAACGACTAAATGGGCTCATTATCATGATTATTCTCCTATATTGTTGATCTCATATTATTACTCAATTGCCATGTGCCACAACAAATATAGATTAGGGTGCTTCATTTAATTAATTAAACTTACCTTTCCATCAATACATGCAATAGCTCGAGAATCACCAGCATTAGCACAATATAATTTTTTATCTTTAATTAAACATGTTACCGCTGTAGAACCTGCCATTTGATCTCTTAATGCTTCATCATTTAACATAGCATCATCAATATCAAGGAATGCCTAAATGTAGAAATTTTAAATAATATTAATTTTTATTGAATTTTGAATAAACATATTATATTATTTTTTTTTTGTTATAAAAATAGTTTATTTATATTTTCATAATATATCCTGATCCTGAACAGGAAGACATTACAAAATAAATGAAAAGATATTTATAATTAGCAAATTTTAAAATTCTTCAGTTACCTAACTTTCAAAAAAGTTGGTCACAGTTCACAAAATGGGTAACTACAGGCTAAATTAAAATTTTATTGCATATTACCCCTTACAGATTGCTAATTTTAAAGAACCACACAGTTATCAACAAATTTTTTTACCGAATTTTCATTCCGAAAAAAATATATTAGGTGGTGTTTACATTTTTAATTACTTTCTCGTGCTATTACGAGTATAAATGACATTTAAAACATTGTAGGTGTTAGATGCAATGCTGGAAGATTGAAAAATATCGAAAGGCAAAAAACAATATGTAATATTTTGCTTACACTATTCTCAAGAAAACAGAAAACTAATAGAAAATTTGCCCAACGGAACAACATTGACTGAAATATAAATTTAATTTACCTGTTTCATTGCTTGTTCAATATTATTCGATTTATATTCTGGTCGTTGTGTTATAAATTTATGCAAATGTTTACCAGCATACTGTGCAACATTAGCACCGCCATGACCATCATAAACTGCAAAAAATGATGTATTTGGATCATCCGGTAATGATAAAATATGCGTATGAGAATCTTCCATACGAATACGCCAGCCTTGCATACAACTAGAACCTACCTTATTTGAAAGAAATAAAATAAAAATATAAAAACAATGCAATTATTTAATTAGAAAAAAATAATAAAATAAGTAAATAAAAGGTAGCGAAAAAAATTATGGACACAAATACTTTCATAGTTTTGTATGTGCCATAATAATCTTATCAATAAACAATTAGTAAAATCGTAAATTTATATTATTATATGAAAATAATCACATGTTTATAAATGTTGGTGTATTTCGTTTTTAATGAGGATGAGAAAACGACAAAGATTTAAATGATAAAAAAAAAATGGATTATCTTTAATTTAATTTTTCATTTTTTCATTGATAAGCAAATTAGAAAATTAAATTATATTTTATTCAAATTTAATTCGCTGTTTTTGTTTTTTTTATAAAAGACGCTAATGAAGGCTGTATTAAAAAAAAAAAAAAAAACAACAACAAATGTATGTGAAAAGATAAGTAAAATATTATCTTTTGCCAAAAATGACTTTTTTTTTTGTCCAGTTAGTAATTATAACGGATTTTCATCTTAACAAAGTGCCTAATTAATTAATTATTGACCAAAAAGAAAATAAAAAACTTACTCGATAATTCTCATTTTGACAATATGCTGATTCTTTTTCTGTAATTGGTTCAGATAATGTTTGCCCCATATTTATTAATTTTTTTTTCTTTTCCTATGATTGATTTTATTTTTATATAATATAAAAACGCAAACTTAAACAATTCAAACTAGTAACACGACAGGTAGCAGCAATATTTTTTTGATAATTATATATTTTATTTATTTCGTATAATTTATATTGTTACGGATGAATTATTTTTTATATTTTTTTTTTTTTAGTTTTTAATTAAATTTTTTAAAACAAAATCGTATAATAATTGAGCCTATGCAACACAACACACGCAAGCATCCGCACAAATGTCAACTCACAAAGCCAAAATCAAAACGAAAAGAAACAAATAGTATTATTTTATTGAGTAAAACAAAATGAGTTTTTTTTTTTAAACTAATTTTTAAAAATTTTATTTATTATAAGCTTTGTCCACACAACCATTAATATCTGGCTGTAAGTAAAAAATTAAAAAGAAAATAAAAAAAACGTGATGATTGCGCTTTTTTGTTTTTGTAATGACAATGGGTAGAAAAAAATTTACTTATTTTTTTGTATGAAATTGTAATTATTTTTAATTAGATTTAAATACCGAAAACGAATGCAAAAACATATGTGTGTATAATCAAAAATTGAAAAACATTAAAAAAAATAATTAATTGTAATTATATTTGACGTTGTTATCAGTTAACAATTTTTTTTTAATTTTAAACACGCGCAACACGAACAATGATAAATGAATAATGAAATGATATATGAAATGAAGATGATGACATGAAATGAAGTTATTATTGAAATGAAATAATCGTTTTGTAATGCAGCCAGGACAGAGATGGGTGATGAATGACACATATATGCATTTCTTGACAGTCTCCAAAATATACCCAGAAGGAAAGACAAGCCTTATATAAAATGAATTTAACGCATATCGGCGAACTCCTCATTTACACATATGCTTTTATCAGATTCAAGTCAGATCAGTTCGATTGGAGTTATTGTCTAATATCGCCTGTTTACTCATACATTGAATCTAGCTTAATCAAAATAGTGTGTTTTTACCTTTAATTAATTTTGTTTTCAAGTAATATGTAACTAAAATAACAAATATCAATATTTTAGCTTTTTTTAAAATCATCATTTTAATAATTGTAAACCAATTGAAACAGCAAAATGATTGAGCAAAAAAATTTTATTTTAAATAAAACTATTGTGACTGTATTGGTTCAACTTCGCTTGGGTATAGTGAAGTCAAGAGAAAAACTATTGCAATGCCGCGTTCTGTGCGATACTTGTGGCCAATATAAACCGTACATATAATTTGAACGCAACAATTACTAAACTATACCAACTATACCAAAGAGAAACTGGCTCGATACAGTGACATATTACGCTTGTGCAGTGCCAGTGCCTTCAATGCTTCTTATTACATATAACCACATAGAACATAATTTTGCTTCGGTTTTCTATTTAGTTATTTACATTTTGTTTTGTTTATGTTGTACGTATAATTGTTATTCAATTATTTGTTAATTATCTAAAAAGAAAATGCCACAAGGTAAATTAAAAAATATAACTAAAGTGCCTGATAATATAAAAAATAAAAATAAATCAAAAGGGAAAACACTTACACGTCGTTCAAGTGAGTAATTTTTTTGTACTATTGTGTTGTGTGTGATGCTATATCTAGATTAATTTCCTGACTCGACTCGTATTCTTTAAAGTTAATTCTATAAATATTTTAACTTTTTTTCTTTAATTATAAAGATGCACCTATTCAAACAAAAAGAAGTAAATTTCTTGAACAACAAAAGTTAAAACAAATTGTATTAAAAAATGTAAATAAAACTATGGAAGAAGAAATGTGAGCACACGCAGAACAAAACACACAAAAAAAAAACGACAAATTTAAGTAAAGCTCAAGAAGCTGTTGCGAAACATCATAAAGTCAAATATATGGATACATTATAGATAATTATTTACACTTTACAGGATGATTTAATATTTAGAGATAAAGAGTTATGTCGAATACAGTAAATAGTATAATACCAGAAAAAGAATATTTAGATAAAAAAAACGTCCACACACTACTGCTACATAATTTAAAAATTCATTAAATGATTGAATGGATATATTAATGTGTGAAGAACCATTGTATATATACCAAATGATGTACAAACAGCAGACAAATTTGATGATAAATTAATGTTACATCAAGTTAAATACATAAATTAACGTGTACGACGTGCTGGTTTTGGATATCGTCGTACACATGAAATGTTTTTTACGACGTTATAAATGTTTAAGTAAACCACATTATAAAATTGGTTAAGCTCGTGATGGTGTACAAGTTTTAGCTAACGAATTAAATTATGGTAAAGATGAGTATCGTATGGGTAAAACAAAAATATTTATACGTTTACCGAAAACATTTTTTGACATCGAAGACGCATTTCAAATGAAACAATATTATTTAGCATCGAAAATTCAAGCCGCATGGAAGGGTCGTAAACAACGCCTACAATATTTGCACAAATATATATACGATGTTATTTAGCGATAAACAAAAGCGGAACAACGTCGTTATATGTGCTTTTATTAAAGATTTTATAACACGTAATAATACACCTAATGGTTATAAGGACTCTTTATTGCACATTCAAAACGTTTATAGTTAATACGGTTATTTAAAAATTTATCACAACATTTGCTAGATAATACATGGATTTCATGTTCGGGTAATTGTTCTGAAGCATCATTGAATATTGTTGGAACTACATCGTAAGTATATTATATTACTAAATATATTAAATTATATAGATTATAGATATTATATATTTATTATTATTTAGTTTTCATTTCATTGACGGAATGATTTGTTATTAAATATCCAATTTATTAGACTATCCGTCACACGGTACTGATAATTATTTCGAAAATGTTAATGCATCATTGTAACACTATATATGGTTCTAACTCTGGTAGATTGGCAGAATTCATAGTTATGTAGTGACAATACCTATGTATGCTTATATTTTAACAATTAAAAATAGTTGTTATTTATTTCAGAATTATTATAATACGCTAATTGTGTATATAAATAATTATTAATTTTACAACTATATTATATCTAATATATTTATTGAAAAATATGATCATAAAATAAATAAATAGTAAATAATAATTATTCATTTTTCAACTGTCTATTAAATTATTAAAATAAGAAATATTGATGCGATATGAAATAGTTATCATACATAGCATTTATATAATTAGGGCGATGCTATTAATTTACAACTGCCTTTTGTGTTTCAACACAATTAAATGCCTAGAAAATATTTGTATAATTTTAATAAGAAATCATATAAAGGTTTTTAATCATTAATAAATTGAAATATGATGGATGCCAATAACGTAATAACAAATGCATGAAATATACAATTATATTTACGACTAACATTATTTTAAAATGCATTGTGGACTATTATACCTATTTTATTATTATTATTCTTTTATATTAGCCAATCAATCATAAAAAAATAATTGCATTTGAATTAAGAAAGCAGCTATCGTTTGACCAAATTACTATATACTCCCATGAGGAGTATTTTACCAACTTGATTGTAGTGATTGTTTGATGGATACCATTATAAGTTCCACTGGAATTAACATGACCGAAAACTATGCCCTACTAAAATTAATAGGTTTTTGCAGGAACTAAATTTATTAATGATTAAAAACATGGTTTCTCATTATTTAATTGATAATATTCTACTATAATTATATCTGGGAAGAGGAGGAATGCTGTCACAATGCTATATTGCTATAATTAAAGAATATCCATAAAAATTTGCTCACGTGGTGTATGTCAAAGTACAAATAATTCAAAATGTTTGCTTGCTAAGTATCTCGTTTGACATAACTTTGTTTCTGTTTTATTAATTATAAATAAATATATAATAAATAAAAAATATTAATATTATATGAATAATATAGTTAAATAAAAAATTTGTGATATAATAACAATTACTAAATGTAAGTTTAGATCGGGTGCAATACATTCTATATGTTTAACCGTAGGAAGAAATAAAAATGATAGACAACCGGTCAAGTATTCGACTGCAGCTCATTCATGTTTGGAAATGAATTTACAAAGATGCAACACAAAAGAAAGATCTAAATGTAAATAATTACAAGCAATACAATTCCATCTGAAGGTTTTGTTGATGTATAAAATTGTAAGTATAAAATAAATAAATTTACCAAAAACAAAACCTAAACTATTGTCACCTATTGTTAGAGTAAAAATATTTTTATTTTCAGCTTTTGGTGCCTTCCATGTTAATCAATTATCACCATTTGGCTCCAATATGATATAAGGGATGGTTGGTAGATGCCATATTCAAATCAACGTTAACATTATGAACTTTTTAAAGTGTGTTACAAAATACGACATATTAAAAAAGGTATTTATTATTATTTTTAATTTTGTCTATTGTTCACCCGGAGAGTTTAAAAATGAATTGGTGTTCAATGACCGAATAATGTGATATCTTTTATACATTCATTCATACCTGTAATAAAATATATGTATTATTATATAGTACTATTATAAACTAATTGAAAATTCAATTTATGTTTATTGTAATTTATATTGTAAAACGCTTAATGATCAAATAACTGGTTATCTCTTTTAACTTGTAATTTACTGATAAATAGAAGAAAAGAGTTTGAAATTGTAATATTACATACATATTCATATATATATTGTATAATACATAGTTTTAATATTACGAATCGCCCCATAATTCCTCAATTCATTGTAAACTCTGGAAAGAACATTGTGAATAAAATAAAATTAATTCGGACTCTAATTGTAGACAATGGCATAATATTTATATAATAATGTGATTGAAATATATAAATATACACTAACCAAATTTCAATAATTCCCCTATATTCTGTATATTATATTAATTATAATATATTTTTTATAATTTATTGAACAAATAAAAAAGAAGTGTTTACGTATACTATTCATAAAAAGTTAAAATATTGTAAAGAAAAATCAGAACATTTTTGAATCAGTTGAATTGTAGAAGTCGATTGAATTATTTTTATATAAAATGAGTTTCACTAATTTATATTTATTAATATTTGTAACATTGTATTTCGGTTTTTATTGCCTTGGTTCGGATGAAAGTATTACCAGTGGTATTGGTAGTAGTGCGGGTGGCACTGATAATGCAGCCGTTTTATTTGAAGGTGGAATGCATGCGCGTGAATGGATATTACCGGCAACAGTAACTTTTTTATTAAATGAATTAATCGAACAATTAAATTCACCTTCGATTGAAAATCATATTACATCGTTATTTCGAGCAAATTCGGCAAATATAAATTGGTACTTCTTTCCGATAATAAATCCAGATGGTTATGCGTATACATTTCAACGTGATCGATTATGGCGTAAAACACGTACACCATCGTCAAATTTTATTTGTTATGGCTTGGACCCAAATCATAATTGAGATTTTCATGGGAATGAAATTTGTTCAAGTAAATATCCATGTGCTGAAACATATGCTGGTCGACGAGCATTTTCTGAACCTGAAATGTATTCATATTCTCAATATTTAACAACAATAAGAAAATAATTAACATTATATTTCGAATTTCACTCATATTCACAAAATCTACTATTTCCATATGGACATACGGCTGTACATACAGAAAATCATGATGACTTAATGACAATTGGTAAAAAAGGAATTGAAGCTTTAGCAAAACGTTATGGTACTCGAATTACCAGCGGAGCAAATAATTCCAACAGCTGAAGAAATATATGATGCTGTTATGACAATAGCACATGAAGCAAATAATTTAGGATATATTTAATTGATTTTTTTTTTATTTTAATTCTTATGCGTGCAGGATTTTTACAATTAATTAGTTTAGCAAATAATTTATCAATACATAAATAAATATTAACATAAAAATGTAGTTGTACTTAATACATACGTACTTTGTTATTATAAATTACGTTAACATTCTAATTTAATTATATTTTATTGCAATTTTCATGAGTTGCTGGTTTTAGTTAAATTAAATGTTGATTATTCTCTTCTGATGCAAATTCTTAAAACACCATGATCTGAAACATTGATTGCTAAGTGCTCAAATATAACATAGAGAAATTCTTGATTTCATAAACGAATTAATGGTAATTCACTGGAGTAATTTTCAGTACGAGTTAAACTCGCACCCTCTGGATTTGATGAAATGGACGTTGACCACTGTACCATTAAATCACTACATAAAGTTGATAAGTAAAATATAGGGTATGTTCGCTTTTTAAAATAAATCGGAAAGAAATCATTTATTTTTGCTAAAATCAATGTGTCCATAATTATACTAACGAAATCAATTAAGTATTATTGAAAATGGAATTGCATTAACGAATTCTCGAGATAAAGTCAGAACATAGAACACATGGAATTTATTTTCAAAGTAAAAAAATATATTTCATTTTGATTTTGCATTGGATATTTTAATATACATAAAACCAAAAATTTTGATATAGCAAAGACAACTTAATATGACATTTATATACAATAATTTTTTAATATTTACATTTGTAATGTTTCTTTTACTTATCTATATGTTTATGTGTGTTTATTGTATGCTTGGGTGGGTTTATTTGTATAACATTATTTTAAATGGAAAAGAAAAAATAAATAAAAAGAAATGACTTGTATTTGTTGTTTTCATATATAAATTTATTTTTCATACAAATCATATGCAAATTATTATTAAATATTACTCTACCATTAAACATTTTCTTTTGCAGATAGAAAAATACACACACACACACAATTAATATAAAAAAAATGGAAATTAGGAAATTTAAGGACAACCGAAATAACTTAAAACAAAATTTTAAAGGTAAATTAGTGTAAAAAAATATTATATATTTGGGACACTGGAAAAATCATAGCTCAGCTGTTTGAAGTGGTAGGATGTTGTGATACATATTAAATGATAGGTAATTAAAGGACCTATCCTTTTGTAAAAAAAAAATTTGGGTTTTTCACCATGAGTATGAAACCGTTGTGTGAAAATTCCGGGAAAACGCGTAAATAGATTCGGGTCCTCTAGTGGTGAAAATGGTTTCTAATATTCTAATTAAGACATCTGGAAATTTTCGGGAAAATCCGGAAAATTTTAATTTGGATCGGGAAATTACGGGAAAACTGTAATAGTTAGGAAACATTTTCAGTACCACTCCCTCAGTACATTTACCATCTAAATCCATTTATGGCTATAATAATGCTGTAAGTCATCAACTTTAGGCAGGAGAAATTTCCCGGAATTTCTGAAAACCAGGTTTTTGATGATTTCGAAAAAAATTTAAGAGTTAGCCAATTTTCGTTATAGCCATATTATAGAGAATCTTAATGCGCACATTAAAGCTTCTGGACTTTTTCTGTGAAAAATCTATTGGTCGACTTATGACCAATTTAAGATTTGGGAATTTCCGTGTAAGCCTAACTTTGGACAGCCACTGTGGGAAAACCATTTGACTTGAAGAGTTGTGGTGGGGCTTAAAATTCGTGGCATATAGTCTACTATCTGCGATAAATAGGGCATTGGAAAATTCCATTGGGAAAGCCGGGAAATTCCCATTTGAAAACATGAAAAAATCGATGTTTTTCGATGTTCCTGGAAAATCCACATTTTCCACTGGAAAATTCCAAAAAAAATCTGAGGATAAACTTTGGACTTTCCTTTACATTTCTGCATCATTAGATTTTTGGAAAGCCCAATATTTCCCGACTTTCCAGTACTCGGAATATTGGTCTGCAATCGATTTTCCGATCTTTGGGCTGCCCTAGTTGGAAAACCCTTATAGATAGAAAGTCACCCCCATATTATAATTTGTAGCCCTTGAGGAGGACTATCACTGGTGTGAAGCTCATCCCGAAATATTGAGTATTTCCGGAGTTATAGGGGTCCAAAAGTGACCCATTTGGTACTTTCGAAGGTCCATAGCTCCGCCCCCGGAGGGATATCCGGCAAAGGGGTCGATAGATCCTGTTTTTTTTCCGAGCTCTACAATCCCTGAAAATCTGAAGGTCCTACGGGCAAAAAAATTTTTTCGGCATAAGGTTATAACCCACACTTTTGCGGGTCAAAAAAGTCCAAAAAAAATAGGGCTGGAAATAGGCTTAAAAGACGCGGGGTCATCGTCCGAACACGAATCCGTTGAGATAACTCGAAAATTCCGCCTCTAAGTCGGTCAAAATGGCAAAACAAAAAGTGTGGAAAAGTGGTAAAAAAAAAAAACAACAAGAGATTTCGTTGGAATTTCTCGAAAATTTAAATTTATTTTTTTGTTTTTTGTGAAAAATACATTTCGGTCTTGGCGAGAAATCGAACCCGTATCATTCACATTACATTGCTATACACACCCAGCGACTCTCTCTCATACACTATGCTTGTTATAAGCAGAAGTATGTCGGTTGGGATATATAAGGTACATAAATTTTGAAAATATTATTTCGAATAGGGTACCACATTATAGTTGATCGATTTTTTATTATTTTTTTTTATTTACTCATTTTTTTTTTTTTTCTTCTTTTATATTGTGTAGGTGTAGAATTTCGTATATGAAATATTAATTTTATTTTATTTATATTTTTATTTTGTACTTAACATTTTTTTTTTTTGTTTTCTTTTTCTCTTTTCAGATTTCAATGGACGGTAGTTAAAGGTTGGGGAACTATTGATGAACGTCATAAAATAATTAGACAAATATATTTTTTTTTAAATCAAATTGTTTATCGATTTAATAAATAAGTTAAATTATTTTTACATTAAAATAAAGATCACAATTAGTGATAATTACCATATATTTACATTATTTTATATTTATTATTTATATTATTTTATATTAATCTTCAATGTCTCTTCAAAACACTTGATGGTCGTTTAACGTTTTTTCGGATGTATATTTTTCTGCAATCCATTGTAAAGTAAGATGTTTGTTTTTATTAAAGAAACATTTCTTCTGCTGATATTGTAAGTTGTTTGTATTTTTACTTGTTATTTGTTAATAAGTCAACACCTGTCTATAATCTCATTCCAAATCTACATACCAAGTTGGTACGAAATTAGCCAAGAGATCATTCAGTCGTACAATTAATAAAGATTCCCTAGGTATTAATTTTAAAGAAAATTGTTGATAAATACCTATAATCCTATTTCGAGAACCTTTTTATAAAAAATATTATCGAAATTGTTCAATAAATGATGCAGATATTTCCTTTAACAGAAAAGCATATCATTACGTATAGGCATACCGACCCATAAATACAAAACACACAACTAGATAAACAGGGCAAAAATTTCGAAAAATAACCAAAATTTACGATTTTTTAGAATTGTTATTAGGCAATCATAACCACATGATAGTGAAAATATTGTTTAATTTTTATTTATTGTCGGCGGGCGATTAAACAATAACAAAGTTGTAATAAATAATAAATATATATATAAATAATACAAAATAATAAAGCAATGGATTGTTATTGAGTTGACTTGTGTTGTTGTACACATCATATATTTTGTGTGTTTTAATATTGGTAATAATAAAGACATACTCTTTGTAGTCTTTACGGTACGTACGGTATATCATCATTTTTATTACATTTTTTTGTTCCGCCTCTAATGATAGAAGACTTTGTATTGTATTACCAATAATTGTTTAAATAAATAAAAATTAAATAATATTTTCACTATCATATGGTTATGATAACTATATAATTAATAACTATTAATTAGTATATTTTGGTTATTTTTCAAAGTTTTTAGTCTCTTTATAAGTCGTGTATATTGAATGTATGGGCGAATATATGTATACATAATGCATTTCTGTTAAAGGAAATATCTGCAGCATTTCTTGACCAATTTCGATGAAATGTTATATATAGGCCCTCGTAATAGGATTATACAATTATTTATTAACAATTTTCTTTAAAATTAATACTTAGCGCATCTTTATTCATTGTGCAACTGAATGATCTCTTGTCCAATTTGGTATGTAGGTTTGGTATGATATATAAATACAGGCATTTATTAACAAGTAACAAGTAAATATTCAAACAACTTCCAAATAAATCCAGAAGAAGATAAGAAAAGATAGTTAAATAAAAAGAAATGACTTGTATTTGTTGTTTTCGTGTGTATAATTTTTCAAAATAAGTCATATTATTATCATTAAGTATTACACTCTACATTGGAAATTTTCTTTTCCAAATGAACACACAGACAATTATTTTTATGATTGTTTTTATTTAAACGAGTATTTCTTCTATTGAAATTTTTGAAAAATAAAAAAAAAAAAAAAATCCTTTCAGTTACCAAATTAATTTTACACACGTAAACAACAAATACAAGTCATTTCTGTTTATTTAACTTTTTCTTTTCCAATCGAAATGATGTAAAAATAAACAAAAACAACATTGGTACGTGCGTCGCTGTTTGTTAATATCTTCTTCTTTTATTTATAAGTTGTTTGTATTTTTATTTGTTACTTCTTAATAAATACCTGAATATAATCTCATTCCAAACCTATATACCAAATTGGTATGAAATTGGCCAAGAGATCATTCTGTGGTACAATTAATTTTAAAGAAACTTGTTTATAAATACCAGTATAACCCTATTCCAAACTTATATAAGAAATTGCATCGAAATTGGCCAAGAAATGATGCAGATATTCCATTTAACAGAAATGCATATAATAAAAATTAAATAATATTTTCACTATCATATGCTTATGATTGTCTAATAACTATTTTGAAAAAATAGTATATTTTGGTTATTTTTCAAAGTTTTTGGTCTGTTGATGTAGTTGTGTGATGTATACGAAATGCTATGCATCATTTCTTGACCAATTTCGTTGAAATTTTGTATATAGGTTCTCGAAATAGGATTATACAGGTATTTAATTTCTTGTATTAGTTTTATGTATGTCTTATCAAATTGTACTGAGCATTGTAGTGAATTAATATCGAATTATCTTAAATAATTACCTTTTACTTATAATTTATGTATAAATCTTAATTCTATTATTATCTATTATTAATTTTAACCCTTTTAACATTTATTCAGTAAACATAAATGAATTAACTAAATATTTATGATGACATCTTAATAATTACAATACTTTAAATGAATTTTAAATAACTATATGTTCTTTTTACAAAGTTATTTTAATATTTTAAATTGAACGAATTCTAATTTTTTAATTTAAATTCAATGAAAAACATTCTCAGCAATTGGTTTAAAAAAAAAACAATTTCTTGAGAGTTCTATTTAAATAATAAGTTTAAAATGCAAATTGTTAATTTAAATGAGGTTAATTTAATGAGGTTTACTTTATAATTAAGGGTCTGTTTGTTATTTATCTTAATAATAAGCGTTACATGTAATTGTAATTGTTAAACTTTATAATCATGAAATTAAATTCAATTATAATAAAATGAAGCTATTTTTTAACATTGAAATCTTGGTAGAAATTTTAATTTAACTAATTCCATATTCATTTTTAATGTATAATATAACTTCTAATATGAGTAAAATATTTAATTGTGATAATTTCAATATACAATTACATTTAAAATTTAATTCATGCATGAATGTAAAACTTATTTTATTTATATATTTATTAAAATATCATATTTTATATTATCAATTTGATGGTGTGTTGCTAATAAATCATTTAATAATACTCTGATACCAGAAGTCACATAAGTTTGCCACAATTTAATAATCGAATTTTATGTGTTGTTTCAATATATACAATATATATATATTTTTTTTAAATCATCTGCAAATATAGAAAAAAATTGAGATTAATATTACAGAGAATTTTTTTAAAAAACATTTGATATTACCAGGAAACAAAACAAAAATGGGGGTGAGCAATCACTCAAATAAAATATAATTTATAATTTGCGGTAATTTATTAAAGACCAATTGGTGAATTGTTATAGATTCTCATTAGGACTAATTTATCAACTTCACTGTAATGATTTTGTTTTTGATTCTGTATTATCTCCACGTGTGGCATAGATTTTTGTTGTAGTTGTCTATCACAAATAACTGCAAAAAATGCTATACATAAGCTTTCATTGGTTGTGGTCCTGTAGTATATTTAATATTATCATCAATGGTATGACGTGCGTAATAATTCCAATTTATATTTTGGTACGCCAGCATCTACATTAATTTTAAGGAGGTGATTGCATCATATGCGCAACATATATTAAATTAGGAGTTATTTTTAATATTTGCATTGCATTAAATTATTTCATAATTTATATGTTTGCATGATATGTTTAATTCATCATTATTATTGATTTCTATGTTTGCATGATGTTTAATCCATTATAATTATTGTCCATTAGAATATCATTGCGGTTGTTGATGTATCAATTATTGAGCTATATATTAGTGCAATAATATTTGTCAAGTTACTTCTGCCACACAAGTTATTTCTGTTTATTTAACTTTTTCTTTTCCAATCGAAATAATGTAAACAATAAACTAAAACATTTGTGTGTGCGTCGCTGTTTGTTATTATCTTCTTCTTCTTTCACTTATAAGTTATAAGAATTGTACCGATCGTGTAAGATATCTGAAAAATTACAAGACATTAAATGCAATATATATAAAATCAATTGAATTAGTAGAACAATTAACAATACTGCAAAACACATAATCTCTCATTGAGGATTGTGAATGGATATTTGCTGATCACACAAAAATGCATCCACAAAAAAAGAAGAAACCATAAAATAAAAAAAAAAAAGGTAGGTTCATTTATTACATAGATTTCAACATGTTAATATTGTAAAGCATTATTTAACACTAATCATAGAAATGGAAGAACATGTTACAGCATATGATCATCTAATAGATCGATCTCGTATTTGTTGTATTTGCAAAAACTGGTTTTACGAAAACGTTAAATCGTGATGCTCATATGAACACACACATGTCAAACCAATATTCGCATCCCTTTAATGAACAATTATAATGAAGGTCTATATTGATGTTTAGCTCGAATAATACACACATGGACATATATTTACCTCTATGACCTACGAATGTGACAATTTTACTCAGCGTTTTATTTTTTCTATATGTGCATAATTTTCTATAACTTTTTTTCAGAAAAGGTGGCTATTCAATGATTTCATTACCAGTATATAGACGCAGCAGTTTAAAGTTTGAGAATACACCAAAGTACATGCAGCTTAAATTATCATTCAATTTATTGTATTATAGCCGATCAGAGTAAATCAACGTAAACGGATTATCGTAATTAACGACTGTATCTAATACAATATAACATATATTCGTATACTCGTATGCAAAATTTGCAGATATTGTAAGGAATAAAAATAAGAGTATTCATACTAATTTTATAAACATATATAACATAAAAATCTCGATTGAAATTTGTACCCAAATATGATCATGTTCTTATATGAAATTTAATATAAAAAATAGAAGTTTTATTGGTTGTATCCGTCTTAAGTCATTGTGTCTTGTTGCTCAAACACCGATAATTGCAAAATGTAAGTTCTAAGATGGTATCTGCAAATTTCATAATTATGAATGCACTTATTAATACGTCGAAGTTATATGTATGTAACTTTCTAATTTATTTCGTAATAATTTAAATGAAATTATTTAAAACTTATTACATCATTCGAATTTAACAGAAAACTACCCAATTGATGAATTAGCATTTGTTCGCTTTTTCATGAAATAGTATAGATAACAAAAAATTGAATTGCAGACAAATTGTGGATATAAAATTGATCAATTGTTTTGTACGGTGTGTAAGAATTTACTGTAATATGTTTGATATATATAATCGTAAAATAAAATATAATTACTGCTTTTAATTATATTTATACCAGAATTAGCCTACTATTCTAACATTTCTCAATAGTTTATTAAAAAAAACTGTTTTATTTAAAATGCTACACGAAAACGATTCACAACATGCACAGGTATGTGGTATCATATTCATAATGGTTCATATCATATTCATGTTGTATTTGTTGCTTGATTTTACTTCTACGTATTCGTCTTATTCAAGAATTATTAAAAATTTTCAAACATATTATTGATAATTATTATATTATTTGATAGACGTTATATTATCATTCATATTAGATTTGCGAATCAATAAACACTATTATCTGTAGATTATGCCCGTCTAATACAAATTCTTGAAAATAGTCTGATATACTGATTATTAACTGCCCAAATATACCAGAAAGAAATTCAGAAAATACTAGAGCCTAGAGAATTATGCTATATATTAGAAGATAAAAATATAAAATATAATTTAAATAATTACTTCCAGATTTGTTCGTCACAAAACACTAAATCTAAATCTTATTTAATTATTTTTAAATTTTTTGTCTTCCATTTGCTGATCTGTAATGAAAAAAAAAAATACAAAATATGTTATAACGAAAGGATTGCAATGTAATCGATCAAAAGACAAATAAGTAAAAGGATTGAAATTATTACGGCTATTAGAACAGCTTCCAAGAAGAAAAAAATCGATGATCATGATTTGATGAACGTACAAATGATAATTCTGTTGAGTAATATTTAGTAAATTTCAATACCAAGAACTCACACAAGCTACGAACCGGATGACTTGTATTTTACTCACAGTGCCACTGAAATTGCAGGTTAGTCTCATTATTGGAGATATACTCAATAATTAGAGAATGATAAATATAGTGATGATCCCTATGGAAGATAACAAACTACCAGACCAAGCAAAGTCATACCCAAACATTAGTCAATTCTTTTATATTTAAAATGTTGAAAAAACTGATGGAACACCATACAAGAATGAATAATATTGCCCTAGACAAATTGCTGCATATATACTAATATACAGCAAATCTATACTGTACTAATTGCGTCAGATATTATGTATAGATTTAAAAAAAAAACCTGCTGAACCATATTTTCCATAAAATAATTGCAAAATGAATCGAATGGCATAGGCTGGGACTGAATTCTTATATGCTGAGTGATTTATTTTGTCATTTGACATTTGTGTTATAAGATTGAATACTCTGGATATCGACACAAAATATCATGTACAGATCAAATAAACACTGCGTATAATTGTATATATCGAATAATTGCGTACGGAACAGTGTGATTACAAATTTTATTATAAAATAAAATACTTAACAAACTTTTTAATTTATTTTCAACATAAAATCGTACAGCGGTACCATTTGTTAAATGTTCAGTTAAATTCTCTAATTCTTGTTTATCTTTTAATTCAACAAGTGAATTAACAATACTTTTTATAGCCTTACATTTTCGACCCAATAACAAGCGATGTTGTGCATCATTGATATTTGTAAGAATTTTAATAAAATAAAAATGAATGAAAAAAATAATATAAATAATTTACCGAAATAATGGTTATAGGCATCAATTTTGTTTCCTTCTACATTTTTTTTTTTTTGGTTTTTTATTTTCCAAATTTGTATCATATTTGCTGCTCCATTCATATTCTCATTAAATTGTGTATTTTGTTTTGTAATCTGCTTCTGCAACAGCAAAAGGAAAAAAAAGAAAAAAAAATCAAATAAAAAAAATAAATTTAGTTCAAATGTACTTTTTTTATAAAACAAAACAAAAAGAAAACAAAAATCAAATTAAAAAAACACATTCAAATAAAAAAAAACAAAAATCAAATAAAAGAACCAAAAAATAAATAACAAAAACAAATATCCTATAAAAAAAATAAAAATTAAATAAAAAAAATAAATTTAGTTCAAATGTACTTTTATTTATAAAGCAAAAATCAATTTCAATTCAAAAACAAAAATCAATTAAAAAAAAGAATAAAAATCAAAAAAAAAAAATTAATTTAGTTCAAATGTATAAAACAAACAAAAAACAAGAAACAAATTAAAAAACTACATTCAAATAAAAAAATCAAAAATAAAATATAAAAAAAACAAAATTCAAATAAAAGAAACAAAAATTAAATAACAAAAATAAACATCAAATAAAAAAACATAAAATCAATTAAAAAAAAAAAAACCCAATAAAACCATAACCAAATATAAAATAAAATTAATTAAAAATTAAAATTAATAAATTAATGTAATATGCCACCGGTGGTAGGAACTCTCTATATGGCCATAAGTTGCTAGGAGTGTATAATAAACAAATAAATAAAAAAAAAAAATAAAAAATAAATTACTGTGATATATCATAATAAATAAACAATATTTATTTATAATTTTGTATAAATTGTTGTTTTTAATTAAGCACTGATAAGACAATGAAATTTTACGTGCACGATACACAATAACTTCAGCCATATTGAATTTTTGATAGTTTATTACAATATTTTTATGAGAAGAATAGAGTAAAATTTAGTCGAGAGTTGACAGTTGAGCTTGAACCAAAAGCTACAAGAATATAATTATAGTTGAACGTATGTTAAGCAACTTGTTCATGAGTTCATGAGCCGAAGTCAAAATCATAATACATAATAATTAGAAATATTTCAAATTCGCCTATGGATATGCAACGTAATAATTAATTTTATAAAAGGTTGTCAGAAAAAAACAAAAACAATACTTGTCATTTTCTCTTTTTTAACTTTCTTTTCGTTTTCTAATTTTGTTCCTTCATAAATTTTGTAGTGCATAAAAATTATTAATTTAATATATTAAATTCTTAATTCTTCGCAATAAATATATTTTAAATTATAAATAAGTGATTAATTATAATATTAAACAAAAAATATGGTTAAAAAAATTGATTTTTATATCAGAAATGTAAGTACGAAAAAAGAAATTTCTTCCTATCGATAGTTTTTTTTTCAATGTTCCGTTATGTCGTTTATTTCTGATTTGTATATGAAATATTGTCAAGAAGAGAAATAAAGTACATTAAAATTGTGCGTAATTTATAAAAAAATTGAATTAATATCGGATCTTTTTTCTTCTGATTTCCATATATTCCTTAGATTGTTGGTATAATATTTAATTTTAATATATCGTTTTAGGTCAAATATTATATACAAATATGCGTTATTCATTCGCATGAGGATTAATTTACCAACATGTTTTCTCGATCGATGCTTTATGCTGTAATTGGAATAACATGACGGCACGATAATGTATGCTGCCAATTATGTTGAAGAATTTGGAAAAAATTAAACCAAGTATGCACCAGATTTTATTAAAACAATTTATTTATAAAATATTTTTAATTGAAGAATTAATTTACACTGTACACTTGATTAGTATATGTTAATGAATTATACACAAATTGTGTATGTATGATATTATTATTAACTAATAGTAGTTTTACATATTTTACAGTCACCAATCTAATGTTATATTAGTTATTCTATATTCTGTAATCTACAACTGCATTGTTAACCTTTAGTTGTATAATTTTCCTTCTATAATTTTGGTGTTGTGCATAATCAGCAATTTTTCTTGTTTTCTATTTAATTATTATCGAGCGATATCAGATGTGTAAAAGAATGTACATGAATTGAATGTATAGCAATTAGTATGGTTTTGCTTTTTTGCACCACAAAAGCGTGTCGATCGCGCCTGAGAACGTTTTTATTTTATTTTAAAAGTTGTCGGAAAAAAACAAAAAGAGTACTTGTCATTTGCTCTTTTTTAATTTTCTTTTCGTTTTCTAATTTTGCAGTGCATAAAAATTATTAATTTAATTTATTAAATTTTTAATTCTTCGCAATAAAAATATTTTAAATTATAAATAAGTGATTAATTATAATATTAAACAAAAAATATGGTTAAAAAAATTGATTTTTATATAAGAAATGTACGAAAAAAGAAATTTCTTCCTATCGATAGTTTTTTTTTCAATGTTCTGTTATGTCGTTTATTTCTGATTTGTATATGAAATATTGTCAAGAAGAGAAATAAAGTACATTAAAATTGTGCGTAATTTATAAAAAAATTGAATTAATATCGGATCTTTTTTCTTCTGATTTCCATATATTCCTTAGATTGTTGATATAATATTTAATTTTAATATATCGTTTTAGGTCAAATATTATATACAAATATGCGTTATTCATTCGCATGAGGATTAATTTACCAACATGTTTTCTCGATCGATGCTTTATGCTGTAATTGGAATAACATGACGTCACGATAATGTATGCTGCCAATTATGTTGAAGAATTTGGAAAAAATTAAACCAAGTATGTTAACTCATATTTTTTTTTTTTTTTTTTTTTGCTCCTAGTGGAGCTTTTATGTCATCTAATAAACCTTTCATTACAACCAAGTTGGTAAATTACTCCGCATGGGAGTATATAACAATTTACCAATTGTGTACTGTACTGTACTGTACTGTAATTAACGAAAGATAGATGTTTTCATAATACTATTATTTTTATATGGGTGATTAGCCCATAGTTATGTGTGTGCAGACATTGTTAATCTTTGAATAGCGTCCAACACCATATTTTCAAAGATATCCGTTTTTCTTTTTTTATTCCATCAACGAACAAATGGTCACCCAGCAGAAAAATTTTAGTATTAAAATAAATACCGAAAAATTTCCTATGAAAAATAGCGGATTTGAACGCGCTATATTTCATGATTAATATATATAATATATATATATATATATCAGCGCTTATGCAACTGCGCTGCCGAGTGTTTTCCAAGTATGTACCAGATTTTATTAAATCAATTTATTTATAAAATATTTTTAATTGAAGAATTAATTGACACTGTACACTTGATTAGTATATGTTAATGGATTATACACAAATTGTGTATGTATGATATTATTATTAACTAATAGCAGTTTTACATATTTTACAGTCACCAATCTAATGTTATATTAGTTATTCGTTATCTACAACTGCATTGTTAAACTTAACTTGTATAATTTTCCTTCCTTTTACATATTTTACAGTCACCAATGTAATGGTTTATTAGTTATTCTATATTCTGTAATCTACAACTGCATCATTGTTAACCTTTAGTTGTATAATTTTCCTCCTATAATTTTGGTGTTGTGCATAGTCAGCAATTTTTCTTGTTTTCTATATAATTATTATCGTGCGATATCAGATGTGTAAAAGAATGTACATGAATTGAATGTATAGCTATTAGTATGGTTTAGTTTTTCGCACCACAAAAGCGTGTCGATCGCACCTGAGAACGTTTTTATTTTATTTTGAAACAATATGATCGGAATCAACCAAATTTAACTAGTGTTAGAAAATTGTATGCAAATATGAAGTAAATAAAACGATAAAATAAATACAACTACAATTATATTTGAAATACAAAATACCTAGCAGAAATGCATTTGATTTTGGTATACGAACATATAATTTATGTTATGCATGTTTAATTTCAGTATTGTTTGAAATACTAATTACAAAATATAAAATATATTTCAAAGGTATTAATAATTGAAATATTTCCCAGCCTTGGTAATAAATTATGTATTTTTTTAAGTTTAAATAAAATTATTAGAGGTATACTTTCCCTACTAAAATTATATACAGTAATAGGTTTCCATAGAGTTGATCTGTAAAATTACTGAAAAAAATACAGAAGGAGACTATTACCTTCTATCTTTTAATAGAATATGCTTTGTAAAACTTCAAACATATTGCGCAAATGTTTAAAAATATATAATTTAATGTGTGAAAATTTACGAAATTTTTCCATCAAATTCAAACGAAAAACCATTACTTTAAAGAAAATATATAAAAAAATAAATAAATGAAACAATTTAGCAAAGCTGATTAAACGAAAAAAATGAATCATAATTAAATAAGAAGAAAATCTACCTTTAAATAATTATTGTAATATATGTCTTGTTGTAAAATAATAATTGATTCGTTGTTATACAAATAATCGAATGAATTGATGTGTTTTTTTATTATATACTCTACATCATATTATATATTATTACGCATACATCCCAGTGGCAGCTCTAACAAAAACAAATTTGACTGGTTACACAACATTTGTTGATAACAACAATGAAATTTCATGTACTGAATACTGTAAAAGATCGAATAAAAATATTCATTATATGCTATCATATATTTTAATTGTATAACAATAAATTACATCTATTTATAACAACAAAATCGAATTAATATTGTCTTTAAAATGTGGGTTCTTGAGAATATCACATGGACCACTAATTATAGTACGCGTTGATAATTTTAAGGGTAATATTTAAATAAAAGAAGACGAAGAAATATAAATCGTATTGGGGTTCCACTACGCCACCTTATATATTAAGTCATTGAAATCCCTTTACGTATATATTATTTAATTAATTGTTTACATATTTTTTAAACTATTTTCATTTTTCGATTTCCATTTTTAATTTTAACGTTTTTAAAACTAGTAATAATTTTGTCAATGTAATTTTTTGAATCGATTTAATACTATAATATTTTTTTTTTATCTTGTTTTAGGGATTTACGTGTTTAATGAGTTTAATTATTTAACAGTTCCACTCATAAAACACTTGTCATTGTTGCAAATGCTTTGTACGTTAGTAATTAACTATAATAGAAAAAAATATAAAATAAAAAAAAACCTTAATATATATTCCATTTTCAGATTTTGATAAGATGCACAGATGTAGTAAGTAACATTTCTACAGATATTCACAGAAATACTTTAAGATTGACAAATAATGCTCAGCTCAACATAGTTGATTGATTACTCTTACCACCAGTAGCAGGATACTGAGGTGAGTTATTTAATTAATTTTTTTTTTGTTATAATTTATGTTTAAACCGCTTTTACCACAAAAGATTAAAATCATAGCCTTTTTTCATTTTTTGACAACCCTATCATTTCTTACTCAAAGAACTTATCTGCATCTTTTATCAGCATGAACTGCAACTGCATTTAGGCATCGTCATCATCATTATTAAAATTCTTATCTCGTTCAAGATCGAGACGACGTGATCGATGTGGCAACACATCTCAACCAAAATTAAATATAAGTTTTGACGTATGTGCAAAGAAGTGTTCATTGTCATGATGACTAAAAAACAATACATTTTCGATTTACCAATTATGTTCGCTTTTCTTGAATTACATTGTTTTATTATGTTAATTGTTGCACATCTAAATTGATCGTTTGTGTTGCGTAATAAAATTTCAAAATATAGAGATTTCCTTTGTATTCTCGCATCATATTGATAACATAACCGACTTTTGATAAATAGAAATACCATATATTTGTATAGTATATACATACAAGCCATTTTTCATCGCCAGTGCATTGAACAGTGAATATCTTTAAGTTAATTAGATCTTTTTGCGTAGTTTTAAACGTTTTTTAATACATGAATCCGATTCATCGAGCTTTTCCGCATTCTCATGTGTTAAGCTATATGAACATCGATTATTTATTTGCTTTCCTTGTCAATAATATTAACTGTACTACGTGAACGTGTTACGCAGCTTTGAGTGAAAAATCAACCGAACGATAAATGCTAAACCAATTTTGGGGCACTGACGCTTTGTTTTGTATCTTGTTGTGAACAGATGATGGGCGTCTTTCCTTTGCAGAAGTAAAAAAAATCAAAATATGATGAAAATGCTTCTTTTACTACACGAAATATATCCAAGGAATCGATGTAAATTTTGTTTGGCAGTATGATAATTGAATTATCTGAATTTAACATTACAAACACGTAAATATCGACTAAATTCAACTGAAACTATGTATCAGTGAAACCATGTAATGTCTTAGTTGTCAATTAATTGTTATTCATTTTGAGGCACACATTCCTTTTGTTGTAAGCATTGGGTATTTTGGTACTGTTGCTTAGTTTATCGTTCGCCGTTGACCTACCTGATAGAGCGAAATTTGCTTTTATCATGTAAACCAACCGGATTACTGTGACTAAGCCTCCACACCGCACATGACAAGGTGACTTCCATGTTTTTATTATATTTTATATAAACTTTAATAGTTCCAAATTTGTTTATTTGTATAGAAAATCTGTTATTTTATTTCAGATAAACAAACAATTCATCAAAATTTGCAGGATAAAAACAACAAAAAAAAAAACGAAAAAATTTGCTGCTATCAAGAAAATAATATTTGAAGTGTAGTTTAAGATTTTAATTTATAAGTTATTTATTTATATTTAAGTTATTGTTTAAGTTTAGCTATATTAATTAAATTGAATGAATTAAACTAATTATTTTAATTAATTTCCATTTAATTATTAATTAGTTTAATTCATTAATTTAAAAGACACAATTTAGATTTTAAGAAACTAAAATATCTGAGATAGATAGGTATTCTACATAACGTTTTTTTAAAGTAGAAATTAAAGTAACAATTACGCGCGGGGCTTGTGTTATGTAATCACTTTTACATTTTCCATCGCTGACAGCTTTTTGTGTTGTGGCCTGGGGCCGCGTCGTATGTGTATGTCTCCATTTAGAATTTAATGGCTGTAATACTCACCGATCAGAGTATTATGGTTGCAGGATAATAAATTTAGACATTGCATGCGATGTTCCCATCATGGGACCCCCATGGTTCTAGTTGGCTGGGCTTGTTGGCTACGCCTGGTTGTGCCTACCAATATTACAGATTTAATTTTAATATATTCCAATCTAATTAAGAATTTGATACTAATTTTTTCACTTGAATGGAAAACAAGTGAAAAAATTAGGAAATTGTCGACATTATCCACTGTGCCACTTGTGTTGTGCGCAGTCATTGGGATCTAGTCGCTCCCTTTTACGTTTATCCCAAAGTCATGCTGAACGATATTAGATATTGAAATAACGAAGGCATTATTTTAAATGCTTATAAACATGCTCCGAATACGAATACAATTCCAAATAAAAACACATTTATATTTTCAAATTATTTTAATCGTCTTTTGACACAGTATAAATTGCATTCAAATTAATATGTACAAAATTGCCTTCATTGATATTCTATTTATATGTTGTATTATTCGGAGTTCAATATTCATTCGTATACGGATCATGTTTAACCCCCATATTAGTAGTGATTTCTCTGAAAGAATTTTGCGAGAAAACGCAAGTAAAGGTCAAATGTAAAATGTATTTACAATTTTTAATGAGAGCGTTTTGTTTGAATATGTAAAAACCATGTGACATTATTCAGGCAAACCACTTTCATTCATTTTAATAATTTTTCGGAATTACCAATACTTAATATGCAGTAGTTGGGTTTTTTAAAAATCGTCAGTATAGTTTATATTAAAGTAGTTATCACTAACGCATTCTGTGCGGCAAGTGAGCGTTTGATCCATTGATCGTTCGTATAAAAAAATATAGTATATTAACTGTCTTTTGCTTGTCCATTATTTTAATAGCATCTTAATAAAATTAGTTTTATATTGTTTTTTCTTCATGTTAATGTCCTATCGCTATACTAAGAATTCCTATTTGGGTGTTATCGTCTCCGAGAAGTATTACTAACTAAAATTTTATGCATTCGTATTTGATTAGGTTATTTTGTCACACGTCATAACTTTGTTAATACAAAATTACGGAGTGCAATTAGTGAATTGTTACAAACTCACATACGAGAGTAATTTACTAATTTGACTGTAATATTTATTGGATGTGCACAACAAGGAATGGCACTATTATGAAATGGTGGCTTAGCGTATGTCTTCGCACGCGTCTCATATGGTACACTCCTAGGTTGAAAAATATTATAATGTTTTCTTTAAATCAATAAACACACACGCATCGTAACAATAACTCAAAATCAGTCGAATATTGTTTGATACACGGGTTGATTATTTGGTTGTTTATTCAATTACAAATTTTTTGACTCTTCGAACGCTAGTATTTGCTATGTACAACGAGTGGATGTGCGTGGCTGTGTTTTTTTTAGAGAACATGTTATTCTATTGTTTCAACTTTAAAATGTTGGTGTAAGAGGAGTAGAAAGTCATCTAATTAAATTTGTATTAACACTTGTTGTGAATAGGGGATGCGTTCCTGAGGCTGATCTTAATAATTTATGATATGAACGAGCCATCGGGTGTGTGTATAAAATTGAACGAGTAATATCATTTGAACGAATTTCATTCTGGTAGTCTATATGGTGGGTAGGATTTATTGGGAAAAGACGCACTAATTTTATTTATTTGAATTGATATAATGGCTTTAAAACGGTCGGTTTTTAATTGTTTAATTACTTAATATTGGTGTAATCTCTCAGGTATGTGCAATGATCTGGTCACTCACATCCTGGAAATTGTTTTGCGTGGAAAATTAATAACTTACATAAATTGGTACGTTGTTGAAGAATATCTATTATCTCTAACCCTCTAGGCTTCTATAGTATATTTTGTGTCTTATTATTTATAAATATTTTGTAATAGTAACTTACATATATATAAGTTTTAAATTATAATTAAGATAAAAATTGTATTGGATAATAATTTTATTTCAATCAAACCAGACGCTTGTGTTTTATTGTTAACATCTATTAATAATATTTAATATGTGTTTTTAATGAACTAACGAAAAAATTTGAAAACCAATTTTCAAATACAATATAATAAAACACAAGCACACTGGATAGTTGAGGAACGAAATTTTAATTTATAAGTTATAGGTTAAGTTTAATAATTTTAAGTAAATTGGATGAATTAAGCTAATTATATTAATTAATTTCCATTTAATTATTAATTAGTTTAATTCATTAATTTAAAAGACACAATTTAGATTTTAAGAAACTAAAATATCTGAGATAGATAGGTATTCTACATAACGTTTTTTTAAAGTAGAAATTAAAGTAACAATTACGCGCGGGGCTTGTGTTATGTAATCACTTTTACATTTTCCATCGCTGACAGCTTTTTGTGTTGTGGCCTGGGGCCGCGTCGTATGTGTATGTCTCCATTTAGAATTTAATGGCTGTAATACTCACCGATCAGAGTATTATGGTTGCAGGATAATAAATTTAGACATTGCATGCGATGTTCCCATCATGGGACCCCCATGGTTCTAGTTGGCTGGGCTTGTTGGCTACGCCTGGTTGTGCCTACCAATATTACAGATTTAATTTTAATATATTCCAATCTAATTGAGAATTTGTTACTAATTTTTTCACTTGAATGGAAAACAAGTGAAAAAATTAGGAAATTGTCGACATTATCCACTGTGCCACTTGTGTTGTGCGCAGTCATTGGGATCTAGTCGCTCCCTTTTACGTTTATCCCAAAGTCATGCTGAACGATATTAGATATTGAAATAACGAAGGCATTATTTTAAATGCTTATAAACATGCTCCGAATACGAATACAATTCCAAATAAAAACACATTTATATTTTCAAATTATTTTAATCGTCTTTTGACACAGTATAAATTGCATTCAAATTAATATGTACAAAATTGCCTTCATTGATATTCTATTTATATGTTGTATTATTCGGAGTTCAATATTCATTCGTATACGGATCATGTTTAACCCCCATATTAGTAGTGATTTCTCTGAAAGAATTTTGCGAGAAAACGCAAGTAAAGGTCAAATGTAAAATGTATTTACAATTTTTAATGAGAGCGTTTTGTTTGAATATGTAAAAACCATGTGACATTATTCAGGCAAACCACTTTCATTCATTTTAATAATTTTTCGGAATTACCAATACTTAATATGCAGTAGTTGGGTTTTTTAAAAATCGTCAGTATAGTTTATATTAAAGTAGTTATCACTAACGCATTCTGTGCGGCAAGTGAGCGTTTGATCCATTGATCGTTCGTATAAAAAAATATAGTATATTAACTGTCTTTTGCTTGTCCATTATTTTAATAGCATCTTAATAAAATTAGTTTTATATTGTTTTTTCTTCATGTTAATGTCCTATCGCTATACTAAGAATTCCTATTGGGGTGTTATCGTCTCCGAGAAGTATTACTAACTAAAATTTTATGCATTCGTATTTGATTAGGTTATTTTGTCACACGTCATAACTTTGTTAATACAAAATTACGGAGTGCAATTAGTGAATTGTTACAAACTCACATACGAGAGTAATTTACTAATTTGACTGTAATATTTATTGGATGTGCACAACAAGGAATGGCACTATTATGAAATGGTGGCTTAGCGTATGTCTTCGCACACGTCTCATATGGTACACTCCTAGGTTGAAAAATATTATAATGTTTTCTTTAAATCAATAAACACACACGCATCGTAACAATAACTCAAAATCAGTCGAATATTGTTTGATACACGGGTTGATTATTTGGTTGTTTATTCAATTACAAATTTTTTGACTCTTCGAACGCTAGTATTTGCTATGTACAACGAGTGGATGTGCGTGGCTGTGTTTTTTTTAGAGAACATGTTATTCTATTGTTTCAACTTTAAAATGTTGGTGTAAGAGGAGTAGAAAGTCATCTAATTAAATTTGTATTAACACTTGTTGTGAATAGGGGATGCGTTCCTGAGGCTGATCTTAATAATTTATGATATGAACGAGCCATCGGGTGTGTGTATAAAATTGAACGAGTAATATCATTTGAACGAATTTCATTCTGGTAGTCTATATGGTGGGTAGGATTTATTGGGAAAAGACGCACTAATTTTATTTATTTGAATTGATATAATGGCTTTAAAACGGTCGGTTTTTAATTGTTTAATTACTTAATATTGGTGTAATCTCTCAGGTATGTGCAATGATCTGGTCACTCACATCCTGGAAATTGTTTTGCGTGGAAAATTAATAACTTACATAAATTGGTACGTTGTTGAAGAATATCTATTATCTCTAACCCTCTAGGCTTCTATTGTATATTTTGTGTCTAATTACTTGTAAATATCTTGTAAGTTACTATATTATATAAGTTTTAAATTATAATTAAGATAAAAATTGTATTGGATAATAATTTTATTTCAATCAAACCAGACGCTTGTGTTTTATTGTTAACATCTATTAATAATATTTAATATTTGTTTTTAATAAACTTATGGAAAAAATTTGAAAACCAATTTTCAAATAATAATAAAACACAAGCAAGCAATCTGGATATTATTTATATTTTATCAATAATTTTGTTGGTCTCTCTCTCTACACGAGGCATAATAGCCAATATTTGTGTAGTCGGACAAACCAATGAAAATATTGAGATTATAATTTATTCGTGATCGCGTATTTATAATTTATTCGTATATATTGAATCCGATTTAATTTAATTTTTTAATTTGTATATGAGTTTTTTTTCAAATGGCATTGTCAAAATGTTATTTTTTTCTCATATTTTTTGATTTTTTAAATTTTTAACTTCGGGAATCACTTTGGTATATTATTTTAATATGTCACGTACAGGGATTTCGCCTCCCACAGAAGTGATTACGTGTTCGGGCTCACATGCAATGGAATATTCTAGGTTTCCGATAAAACCGTTCTAAGCTGTAGTAACGAGTTTCTACAAAAAAAAAAAAATTTTTTTTTATTTTATCGCCTGTGCATATTAATTTAAAAATTTGGAATTCCCAGTAGCATAATAATGATTGAACCATAATTTTTAATTTTTATAAATTTTAGCGTTCGGGCGCACATACAAAAGAATCTGAGTTTTTAGATAAAACCGTTCTGAGCTGTGAATGATCACATTTTTATTTTGTTAGATTTAATACCCTTCAAGCAGTCATTTTCAGGCTGAAATTATTGAATTTCAACAGTAGTGTAATCATTGGGAGCTACATTATCTAACTATTTTTTTTCCATCGTCAATAGGTTTTCCATGTTATGGCAGGGGTCGTGGCACTTATCAATTAGCGTTAATTGAGGCCTGGCACGCGCACGACCCTTGTTCTGGTTGCGAAACGATTATTCATGTGATTGTAGACATTCATATTCAGAGGAAGGCAAATTTGCCCTATGTAAATAGGTAAAAAACACAAATTTTAACCTTTGTATTGAATATTGGTCTACTCTCGCATGTGCAGTAATTTTGTACTCATAACCGGCGAATTATATTACATGGATAATTATATGTTACGTTGTAGTCCCATGTGAGGATCACATCTGAATGAAGTTCGTACGGAAATATGCCTATTTTAATATATATTATATATATATATATCAATTTTTTGGTCATGACCATGAATAGAGTCGAATCTAATTTACTACTATGGGTTTTGTGGAGAATATTTATAATCGGGAAAGATTTCGAATTCGTAGTTAACTTTAGTTCAATTTTTATTGTATAAAATTTCTATAAAATCCGTTTTTTTTTTACAAAAAGTTAGGTAATGTAATTGGCACCTATCCCATCCTCCTACCACTTCAAATGGCTGTGCTAGGATTTTTACCGTGTACCAACCATACCATATAATTTTTCTACTAATTTGTTTAACTAATCTTATTAAAAATTTATATTTTGCTTAATGTACAAAACAACAAATACAAGTCATTTCTTTTTATTTCTATCATTTCATAACATTTCTAATAGTTAATTTTCACTCCGGGGGGCTTTCACAATGAAAAAGAATTTCACAAAAATATCGAAGTTAAATATTGACATTGTCATTCCTAATTCGATACGAAAGTAATCGTTACTCATTTGTAAGTATTATTAATTATAAAAAAATATTCGTTACTTTTCTCGCCCAATATGTCAATATAACAATCTGATGGAACGGATAGTAAAACCTTACAATTTAGTTTGAACGCAACAATTACCAAAACGAGGCTGGGCCGATACAGTAACTACAGATACACTGTGAAACGACACCTCGTGATCGTGATATGTTACGCTTGTACAGTGCCAGTGCCTTCATTTCTTAATAGATATATCCACATAGAACATAATTTTGGTTCGGTTTTCTATTCGTTATTTACATTTTTGTTTGTGTTGTACGTATAATTATTATTCAATTATTTGGTAATTATCTAAAAAGAATATGCCACAAAATTAAAAAATAAAAATAAATCAAAATCGGAAGCATTTACCGTCGTTCATTTGTGTAATTTTTTGTACTTTTGCTTGTGATGCTACTAGATCTAAATTACTTTACTGACTCGACCGTTAAGATAATTCTATAAATATTTTAACTTTATTTTCTTATATTAAAGCAAAAAAATGTAAATTTCTTGAACAACAAAAGTTAAAACAAATTGTACAAAACACAAAAAAAAAACGACCAATTTAAGTAAAGCTCAAGAAACCGTGGCGAAACATCATAAAGCAAATTTATGGATACAGTAAATAGTAGAATACATAAATGTTTTCCAGAAAAAGAATATTTACATGAAAAAACGTCCACACTGAATATATTAATGTGTAAGGAACCATGTATTTATACGTTTGATAATAAATTAATATTACATCAAGTTAAATATTTAGGTTTAATGGAAAATTTACGTGTACGACTGGTTTTGCATATCGTCGTACATATGAAATGTTTTTATAACGTTATAAATGTTTAAGTAAAGAAACGTGACCACATCATAAAAATGGTTCAGCTCGTGATGGTGTACAAGTTGTAGGTAACGAATTAAATTATGTTAAAGATGAGTATCGTATGGGTAAACCAAAAATATTTATACGTTTACCGAAAATATTGTTCGGCACCAAAGATGTATTTCAAATGAAAAACATTATTTAGAATCGACAATTCAAGCCGCATGGAAAGGTCGTAAACAACGTAGAATATATTTGCAAATGCATAGTGCTGTCTGCAATATTTGCACAAAAATATATACGACGTAATTTAGCGATAAAAAAAGCGGAACAACGTCGTGATGCTGCCATTCGAATACGTGCTTTTATTTGAAACACATTAACAATTTTGTAACATCATTTGGCATAGAAACTTTAAAATATTCAACACCAGTTATAAAATTTGATCGACGCGGTTATAAACCGCGTGAATTTTTCTTTCTATTAAACGCCTTGTATTTATTGGATGAGAAAACATTCAAACAAAAACATCGTTTACCATTAGAAAAAATTGATTTTTGTATAACAAGTGAACGTGATAATTTAATGTTGGGGCGTATACCATCTGAATTGGAAAAAGATAAAGGTGGTTTAATATTACAAATTCCAGAAATTATTGAATGTTGTAAATGGATTATTGAAATTACCGGTAAACGACAAAATGTGAATATTGTGGAAACTACATCGTAAGTATATTCTATTACTATATATATTATATAGATTATAGATAATTAATTATTTTATTTGCGGCTATATATTTATTATTATTTTGTTTTTATTTAGTTGGCGGTATGATTTGTTATTCAATATCCAATTTAATCGACTATCCTGTCACACGGTACTGATAATTATTTCGAAAATGTTAATGCATCATTGTAACATTATATATGGTTCTAACTCTGGTGGATTGCCAGAATTCATAGTTATATAGTGATAATATATATGTAAGTTTATATTTTAACAATTGAAAATAGTGGTTATTTATTTCAGAATTATTATAATCTGCTAATTGTGTATGTAAATATTTATTTATTTTACAACTATATTATATTATATACAGGGTACTTCTAATATTTATTGAAAAATGAATAATTATTATTTACTATTTATTTATTGTACGATCATATTTTTCAATAAATATTAGAATATTATAATTTTGTGAAAAGTAATATATTTTATATATTTTAAAACCAATTCTCATTGATATGATATGATATTTTGTGTTAAATTTAGTTTTGTGATATAAACAATTTATTGGGTATTTAAACTATACCAGTTTTGTAACAATTAAATAATATTAAAAATATGCATACACTTCGAATTACCAGCGGAGCTAATAATTCCAACAGCTGAAGAAATATATGATGCTGTTATGACAATAGCACATGAAGCAAATAATTTAGGATATATTTAATTGATTTTTTTTTTATTTTAATTCTTATGCGTGCAGGATTTTTACAATTAATTAGTTTAGCAAATAATTTATCAATACATAAATAAATATTAACATAAAAATGTAGTTGTACTTAATACATACGTACTTTGTTATTATAAATTACGTTAACATTCTAATTTAATTATATTTTATTGCAATTTTCATGAGTTGCTGGTTTTAGTTAAATTAAATGTTGATTATTCTCTTCTGATGCAAATTCTTAAAACACCATGATCTGAAACATTGATTGCTAAGTGCTCAAATATAACATAGAGAAATTCTTGATTTCATAAACGAATTAATGGTAATTCACTGGAGTAATTTTCAGTACGAGTTAAACTCGCACCCTCTGGATTTGATGAAATGGACGTTGACCACTGTACCATTAAATCACTACATAAAGTTGATAAGTAAAATATAGGGTATGTTCGCTTTTTAAAATAAATCGGAAAGAAATCATTTATTTTAGCTAAAATCAATGTGTCCATAATTATACTAACGAAATCAATTAAGTATTATTGAAAATGGAATTGCATTAACGAATTCTCGAGATAAAGTCAGAACATAGAACACATGGAATTTATTTTCAAAGTAAAAAAATATATTTCATTTTGATTTTGCATTGGATATTTTAATATACATAAAACCAAAAATTTTGATATAGCAAAGACAACAACTTAATATGACATTTATATACAATAATTTTTTAATATTTACATTTGTAATGTTTCTTTTACTTATCTATATGTTTATGTGTGTTTATTGTATGCTTGGGTGGGTTTATTTGTATAACATTTTTTTAAATGGAAAAGAAAAAATAAATAAAAAGAAATCACTTGTATTTGTTGTTTTCATATATAAATTTATTTTTGATACAAGTTATATGAAAATTATTATTATATATTACTGTAACATTAAAAATTTTCTTTTGCAGATAGAAAAACACACACACACATACACAATTAATATAAAAAAATGGAAATTGGGAAATTTAAGGACAACCGAAATAACTTAAAACAAAATTATAAAGGTAAATTAGTGTAAAAAAATATTATATATTTGGGACACTGGAAAAATCATAGCTCAGCTGTTTGAAGTGGTAGGATGTTGTGATACATATTAAATGATAGGTAATTAAAGGACCTATCCTTTTGTAAAAAAAAAACTTGAGTTTTTCACCATGAGTATGAAACCGTTATGTGAAAATTCCGGGAAAACGCGTAAATAGATTCGGGTCCTCTAGTGGTGAAAATGGTTTCTAATATTCTAATTAAGACATCTGGAAATTTTCGGGAAAATCCGGAAAATTTTAATTTGGATCGGGAAATTACGGGAAAACTGTAATAGTTAGGAAACATTTTCAGTACCACTCCCTCAGTACATTTACCATCTAAATCCATTTATGGCTATAAGAATGCTGTAAGTCATCAACTTTAGGCAGGAGAAATTTCCCGGAATTTCTGAAAACCAGGTTTTTGATGATTTCGAAAAAAATTTAAGAGTTAGCCAATTTTCGTTACAGCCATATTATAGAGAATCTTAATGCGCACATTAAAGCTTCTGGACTTTTTCTGTGAAAAATCTATTGGTCGACTTATGACCTATTTAAGATTTGGGAATTTCCGTGTAAGCCTAACTTTGGACAGCCACTGTGGGAAAACCATTTGACTTGAAGAGTTGTGGTGGGGCTTAAAATTCGTGGCATATAGTCTACTATCTGCGATAAATAGGGCATTGGAAAATTCCATTGGGAAAGCCGGGAAATTCCCATTTGAAAACATGAAAAAATCGATGTTTTTCGATGTTCCTGGAAAATCCACATTTTCCACTGGAAAATTCCAAAAAAAATCTGAGGATAAACTTTGGACTTTCCTTTACATTTCTGCATCATTAGATTTTTGGAAAGCCCAATATTTCCCGACTTTCCAGTACTCGGAATATTGGTCTGCAAACGATTTTCCGATCTTTGGGCAGCCCTAGTTGGAAAACCCTTATAGATAGAAAGTCACCCCCATATTATAATTTGTAGCCCTTGAGGAGGACTATCACTGGTGAGAAGCTCCTCCCGAAATATTGAGTATTTCCGGAGTTATAGGGGTCCAAAAGTGACCCATTTGGTACTTTCGAAGGTCCATAGCTCCGCCCCCCGAGGGAAATCCGGCAAAGAGGTCGACAGATCCTGTTTTTTTTCCGAGCTCTACAATCCCTGAAAATCTGAAGGTCCTACGGGCAAAAAAATTTTTTCGGCATAAGGTTATAACCCACACTTTTGGGGGTCAAAAAAGTCCAAAAAAATAGGGCTGGAAATAGGCTTAAAAGACGCGGGGTCATCGTCCGAACACGAATCCGTTGAGATAACTCGAAAATTCCGCCTCTAAGTCGGTCAAAATCGTGTTTTAATATTGGGTTGTTTTGTTCATAAAGTACCGGGAATTTCCAAAAAAAAATTAAAAATAGTTTTTTTTTTTTTTTTGTAATATTTTTTCTATTATCAAATTGGAAATACACAACTGAGACCGACCACCAAGTAAGAATATTTATTTTTCATATATGTGAAAACTTATTTTTTTGCTTTTTTTAAGAAATTTTTTTTTTCGGTTTCGGTAAGAAATCGAACCCGCCCTATTCATATCTCATATAAATATTCACTGCACCTCTACATTATACACCACCAAGCTTATTGTAGTTTATGTGTCGGTTGCGATATATAAGGGACAAAAATTTTGATTTTATTTATTCGGAACAAATACCAAGTTGATCGATTTTTTATTATTTATTTTTATTTACTCATTTTTTTTTTTTTTCTTCTTTTATATTGTGTAGGTGTAGAATTTCGTATATGAAATATTAATTTTATTTTATTTATATTTTTATTTTGTACTTAACATTTTTTTTTTTTTGTTTTCTTTTTCTCTTTTCAGATTTCAATGGACGGTAGTTAAAGGTTGGGGAACTATTGATGAACGTCATAAAATAATTAGACAAATATATTTTTTTTTAAATCAAATTGTTTATCGATTTAATAAATAAGTTAAATTATTTTTACATTAAAATAAAGATCACAATTAGTGATAATTACCATATATTTACATTATTTTATATTTATTATTTATATTATTTTATATTAATCTTCAAAACACTTGATGGTCGTTTAACGTTTTTTCGGATGTATATTTTTCTGCAATCCATTGTAAAGTAAGATGTTTGTTTTTATTAAAGAAACATTTCTTCTGCTGATATTGTAAGTTGTTTGTATTTTTACTTGTTATTTGTTAATAAGTCAACACCTGTCTATAATCTCATTCCAAATCTACATACCAAGTTGGTACGAAATTAGCCAAGAGATCATTCAGTCGTACAATTAATAAAGATTCCCTAGGTATTAATTTTAAAGAAAATTGTTGATAAATACCTATAATCCTATTTCGAGAACCTTTTTATAAAAAATATTATCGAAATTGTTCAATAAATGATGCAGATATTTCCTTTAACAGAAAAGCATATCATTACGTATAGGCATACCGACCCATGAATACAAAACACACAACTAGATAAACAGGGCAAAAATTTCGAAAAATAACCAAAATTTACGATTTTTTAGAATTGTTATTAGGCAATCATAACCACATGATAGTGAAAATATTGTTTAATTTTTATTTATTGTCGGCGGGCGATTATACAATAACAAAGTTGTAATAAATAATAAATATATATATAAATAATACAAAATAATAAAGCAATGGATTGTTATTGAGTTGACTTGTGTTGTTGTACACATCATATATTTTGTGTGTTTTAATATTGGTAATAATAAAGACATACTCTTTGTAGTCTTTACGGTACGTACGGTATATCATCATTTTTATTACATTTTTTTTGTTCCGCCTCTAATGATAGAAGACTTTGTATTGTATTACCAATAATTGTTTAAATAAATAAAAATTAAATAATATTTTCACTATCATATGGTTATGATAACTATATAATTAATAACTATTAATTAGTATATTTTGGTTATTTTTCAAAGTTTTTAGTCTCTTTATAAGTCGTGTATATTGAATGTATGGGCGAATATATGTATACATAATGCATTTCTGTTAAAGGAAATATCTGCAGCATTTCTTGACCAATTTCGATGAAATGTTATATATAGGCCCTCGTAATAGGATTATACAATTATTTATTAACAATTTTCTTTAAAATTAATACTTAGCGCATCTTTATTCATTGTGCAACTGAATGATCTCTTGTCCAATTTGGTATGATATATAATATAACACAGGCATTTATTAACAAGTAACAAGTAATTATTCAAACAACTTCCAAATAAATCCAGAAGAATATAAGAAAATATAGTTAAATAAAAAGAAATGACTTGTATTTGTTGTTTTCGTGTGTATAATTTTTCAAAATAAGTCATATTATTATCATTAAGTATTACACTCTACATTGGAAATTTTGTTTTACAAATAAACACACAGACAATTAATTTTATGATTGTTTTACTTTCAACGAGTATTTCTTCTATTGAAATTTTTGAAAAAAAAAAAAAAAAAGAAAAAATCCTTTCAGATACCAAATTGATTTTACACACGTAAACAACAAATACAATTCATTTCAGTTTATTTAACTTTTTCTTTTCCAATCGAAATGATGTAAAAATAAACAAAAACAACATTGGTACGTGAGTCGCTGTTTGTTAATATCTTCTTCTTTTATTTATAAGTTGTTTGTATTTTTATTTGTTACTTCTTAATAAATACCTGAATATAATCTCATTACAAACCTATATACCAAATTGGTATGAAATTGGCCAAGAGATCATTCTGTGGTACAATTAATTTTAAAGAAACTTGTTAATAAATACCAGTATAACCCTATTCCAAACTTATATACGAAATTGCATCGAAATTGGCCAAGAAATGATGCAGATATTCCATTTCACAGAAATGTATATAATAAAAATTAAATAATATTTTCACTATCATATGCTTATGATTGTCTAATAACTATTTTGAAAAAAAAGTATATTATGGTTATTTTTCAAAGTTTTTGGTCTGTTGATGTAGTTGTGTGATGTATACGAAATGCTATGCATTTCTGATAAAGGAAATATCTGCATCATTTCTTGACCAATTTCGTTGAAATTTTGTATATAGGTTCTCGAAATAGGATTATACAGGTATTTAATTTCTTGTAATAATTTTCTGTATGTCTTATCAAATTGTACTGAGCATTGTAGTCAATTAATATCGAATTATCTTAAATAATTACCTTTTACTTATAATTTATGTATAAATCTTAATTCTATTATTATCTATTATTAATATTAACCCTTTTAACATTTATTCAGTAAACATAAATGAATTAACTTTAACTTAACTATTTATGACATCTTAATAATTACAATACTTTAAATGAATTTTAAATAACTATACGTGCTTCTTACAAATTTATTTTAATATTTTAAATTGAACGAATTCTAATTTTTTAATTTAAATTCAATGAAAAACATTCTCAGCAATTGGTTTAAAAAAAAAACAATTTCTTGAGAGTTCTATTTAAATAATAAGTTTAAAATGCAAATTGTTTATCAATTTAATGAGCTTTAGTTTACAATTAAGGGTTTATTTGTTATTTATCTTATATAATAAGCGTTACATGTAATTGTAATTGTTATAAACTATTATAAATCATGAAATTAAATTGAATTATAATAAAATGAAACTATTTTTTAACATTCTAACAATCTTGCTAGAAATTTTAATTTAACTAATTCCATATTCATTTTTAATGTATAATATAACTTCTAATATGAGTAAAATATTTAATTGTGATAATTTCAATATACAATTACATTTAAAATTTAATTCATGCATAAATCTAAAACTTATTTTATTTATATATTTATTAAAATATCATATTTTATATTATCAATTTGATAGAATGGTGTGATGCTAATAAATCATTTAATAATACTCTGATACCATAAGTCACATAAGTTTGCCACAATTTAATAATCGAATTTTATGTGTTGTTTCAATATATACAATATATATTTTTTTTTTAAATCATCTGCAAATATAGAAAAAAATTGAGATTAATATTACAGAGAATTTTTTTAAAAAACATTTGATATTACCAGGAAACAAAACAAAAATGGGGGTGAGCAATCACTCAAATAAAATATAATTTATAATTTGCGGTAATTTATTAAAGACCAATTGGTGAATTGTTATAGATTCTCATTAGGACTAATTTATCAACTTCACTGTAATGATATATGTTTTTGATTCTGTATTATCTCCACGTGTGGCATAGATTTTTGTTGTAGTTGTCTATCATAAATAACTGCAAAAAATGCTATACATAAGTTTTCATTGGTTGTGGTCCTGTAGTATATTTATTAATTATCACAAATGGTATGACGAATGTAATAATTCCAATTTTTATTTTGGTACATCAGCATCTGTATTTATTTTAATGAAGTGATTGCATCAGTTATGCAGCATATGTTAATTTTTGGTCTGTTTATGGAGTTGTGTGTATTGTATTTATGGGTGAGTATATGTATACGTAATGCTATGCATTTCTGTTTAAGGAAATATCTACATCATTCCTTGATCAATTTCGATGAAATTTTGTATAAAAAGGTTCTCGAAATAGGATTATACAGTTATTTATGAACAATTTTCTTGAAAATTAATACCTAGCGCAACTTTATTAATTGTGCAACTAAATATTTTAACATTATCATTAACATTATGAATATTTCGAAATGTCTTAGCAGTCTAATTGTTTTGTTTTCTAATACGGATAGATGTAAATTTAATTAATGTTCCAACACTAACCTGACAATAATTGGCACCATATCATGACTATGTTAATAACTCTGATCTCTGCTTGAAGTAGCATTACCATAAATATTCTTCAGCTATAATATAATAAATTAAATTATTATTATTAATTAATAAGCTACATATTATTATAAAGAATAAATTACCTCTAATCCGATGCATTAAATCCTCATAATATGCCATTGATTTTACACGTTAATTTCAATAACTCAGATTCCAGAGCATTTCATCCTTCTAAATCTGTTTAAAATCGAAAGAAAAGCCGGAAGATTAAAAAGGAAATGTAAGTAAAATGATATATTTAATATTGTATTTATTTTAAAAGATAATTTAGGTAATTTCCCAAATTAAAGGATACCAATTTGTTGTAAAACTGTAAAAATGCATCATATAATTTTGAAAATATTGGATTTCGAGCCAATAAAGAAAAAAACAAAATTGTCTGATAATATGCAATTGCATGCATTATTCGATATAGACGGTACACAAATTCAAGAACAAAGTGGCAGGTCAATTAAACATAATAATACCCAAAAAGTTATTACGGCAAGTTTTTTAAAATTAACTTTAATTTTAATTATAATTTATATAATTTGTTTTATACGTTATTATTTAATGTCAATTTTCAATAGTCATTGAAAAGATTAGCATAATGAAGGAAAATCAATTCAATAAAAGACAAATAGAAAAAAAAAAAAAAAAAAAAAACCAGTGAAAATGTCGCAAAACCATTTCTTGCAAAAATCGTTATGAATTTATTTTGAGAATTTTAATTCTGAAAAACATAATGGAGAGTCTTTCCATATAGACTTTTTTTTTATGATCCATATATACAAATTGTCTATCTAATAAGTTTTACGTCTGCATCTTGGAATTTTTGTAAAAAAAAAATTGCTATTAATCGGATACCATTTAACTATGATAAAAAATTTTGTTGGAAAATGCAAAAAGAAAAATATTTTCAAGTTGAAACATTTTTATATTTTTAAAATAGTATTTTTCTTACCTTATATTGAATTGTGTGATGCTTACTGCTTTTATTAATAAAACAATTATCCATTAAAAAGAAGTCAATAATTCGATAATGGAATGGAAATCATTTTCTTCCAAATTACGTGAATATTGTTGCATTCATTATCAAAATTTTGAAACTGGTTACGGTACTAATAGGCAGATATTATTTTCGACTTTCTTTACCTCGAACACCAAATCCACTACTATAATCATCATTGGCTGCAGCTGAATCCCTCATTTGACTAAAATATAAATTAAATTTTATTTTTAATTAATTTAAAATGTATAAATTTTTACTTTTTTTTTTTTTAGAGGTTATGTTAGATGAGACATCTTTTAAAAACACTATCTCAAGATGAATAGTATTCCTTTTCAGTTGGAAACCGCAAAATCATTAAGAAATATATAATCATCATTTGCAATGGTAATTTTTATAATTATTTATGATAAATTATAAATAAAAATTAAAAAAAATTTCTTTTACATCACTTTCTTTTCTACTACAAAAATCGCTTTACTTTTACATTTTGTTTTTTATTAATCTCATTATTGAATATGGCTGCAGTGTGTCGATATAATTTTTTTTTAAATCTTGAGATTCTCCTGATTTTTTATATAAATTATCAGGAGAGCACTAAAAGAGTGAAATGCGTACGATAGTCACGATAGATATAGGTATGGTAGTATAGCCAAGTATAGCGTATAGGTCGTATGGTGATGGTGAAGGAATGTGAAGGGGATATGCTGGATTGTGCTGAATAACCGGTGATATATATCTATAGATCTGCCAATTGTGAAGTAATGACAGATACAAACAATTACAATAACTTATTTATTATTTTAGTTATTTTTTTTTGTTTGTTTGTTTTTATGTTGTATCTCCAATTAGAACGTTTCAATATTAATTCGCTGAACAAACCATATAAAACATAAAACCATACATTAGGATTGATATTTTTATATAGACATGTCACCGTACACTTTTCAATGACAATTTAATAATAATATGTACGCACATATGTTCATATGTATATGAAAAATAAAATTTTGATGAGTTGCAATGACTCTCCGTTCATAAAATACTTACCATAAAAAGCGCTAATCAACCATTATTTAAAATTGCTTTCAATTACTTAAATTTCAGGAGAAATGCATGAAGATGAGCACAAACTCTGGATATCAGGAGGCAACATCAAAAGTCTGTAGTTCTCCTGATTTTTCAGGGAATATCGACACACTGTATGGCTGTTGTTTTTATTTGACGTGACGCGGAATTGGACGGACCGATTAACCTATAGTGACTGTATCGGCTCAACTTCGCTTAGATATAGTGAAGTCAAGAGAAAAACTATTACAAAAGCTCTTTTAACACAAACACAAACATTTAGCGTAAAAAATGTCACAAAAATTATTTTATTAATTTATCAACAAAATCAGTATTGAACAAAAAGTAGCGATTAGTTTTTGAAAATATTCTAATCCGATCGATTCCTTAGAAGTAATTGAAAATCTCATTACAACTATTGAAGTTGTAGAATATGTGTGAAGACTTATGACTTATTGACAAACTGTCAAAGAAAATCTTCACAACAGCTGTATAAAATAACTCAACAAATGTCATTTCAATGTTGCTCAAAAAGAGAAAAAAAAAATGAGTAAAAATTGGTAAAAACCAATATTGAAAATAAATGCATTGTGCTTTTATTCTCTGTTTCTTTTTAACATGTTGGTTTTTAGTTCTTTCTTTTACTATTGTAAAGCAGAATGAGTAGAATAAATTTAAATTAAAAGTATAGTTATTTTTTTTGTGTGTTAGTAGTAGTACGTCAGTAGTAGTTGTCAATTTAATACGTGGATGTATATGGAAAGAAAACCTAATTTAATTGTAATTGTAAAATTGTAAAGAATGCAGGTTGTTTAGTTTAGTTAATTACATTATAGAAGAGTTTGTACGTGAAACATTAATGAAAACATCAATAATATATTAAAAATATAGTTTATAAATATATAATGAATTGATATAGTGTATAATTTTAAAATTGCATAAAGTGCAACGTCAAAGAACACCTTCAAGAAAAAATTAAATGTACACCAAAATCAATCTAGGTAAGTTGGCAAAAAAAAATGTTTTTCATAGTTTTGTACACATTTGAATTGTATATCATAATTATTTTGTTCATAAAAATTGTTAAAATATAATTATAATTATAATAATAGGAAATAAAAATATAGTGAGTGTGTATAGAGAAGTGTGAATGAAAAAAAAAAAAAAAAAAATACATAATTTCTTTTTATTTGTAATGTTATTTCGATTATTTATAATCACATTTTATGATAGTAAAAAAAGAAGATCTAACATTTTTCAAAATCTTTTCTCTTTTAATTTACGAAATACGAAACTACTATATTTATAAATTAGAAATTATATAAAACAAACAAAGAAAGTAATAAAATGACAAAAGCTTTTCTTATAGTTTTTTGTTCCGCCGTTGCTAATAATAGTTGGTGGAAGTGAAATGAATGTGATGATGAGTAATACACAATCACATGTATTAAAAACTATTGTAATACATAAAATTGGAAAAAATACAACAGCAATGAAAAATCATACGATATGCATTTTGAATTACGTCACTCTGACTGAACAGTATTTTTAATATACCCTGCTGTTATACATAAAACATTATATATTACAACAACTAAAAAAAAGATGAACCTAAACAGATGGAAAATTTATAAATAGTAAAATATGTTTTAATATTTTGTAAGAAAATACATATTTTTAAAGTATTTTGTTATAAAAAATTTAAAAATCTATGAATTTCAGCAGCTGGAGTAGTTTAAAATTTATAGTGAAATAATTTTGAAAGTCATAAATTTATTAAATACGCATACATCACCAATAAATATAATTCGTCATTTTTTTTTGGTGTGATTAATGAGTAGTTTTTAATTAAATAATTATAGCGTCATCATACATTTTACATTAATTTAACCCATTTATTATTTACTATATTTATGTAAAATATATGTTTTATTGCTTTATTCAAATGATTATGTATTTGTTATAATCTTTGAAGTGTTTTATTTTATTTGTGAATTGTGGATTGTTAAAATATTATAACTTAACTGATAATTATTGAATTATTGAAACATAAAAGATTAACGATTTTGTTATTAATAACAATTGAAATTGTTTATATAACCAGTACTGAAATAATAGGGTAAGCGAAAAAATGATAAAATATATCTAAATATAAAATATATAATCTTGTTGCTTGGGTCAATTATTGTAAATTTATTTACATCAAAGATTATTAATATTTTATTTATTTTTTACTTTGCTACAGTAAGATAGTAAATATTTTATTGTGCAAAATTCTATTTTCTATATTTAGAATTGCAATAATTTATTTTAGAAATAGGTACATTTTCTGTGATATTATATGGTGGTGGTTATAGATAAATTATGTAATTCAATCGTAAAATTGATTTTTCAAGTGAAATATTGAAATTTCTATAAATCAACAAATTTGTGGTGCAAAATAGTAACATTAATTTTTACTTAAAATATGTTTTATTGTCTTGAAGCAAAAATTTAGTCGATTGATGTTTATGTAATATCTAATAATTTCATTGAAAACGGGTTATATTGTTATGGAAAATAAGTGATTGCGGTTTGTTTTCATAAAAAAAAAAAAACCTTAATATTTTTTTAAAGTACGTAATAACTTTATTCATCTATTGTACATTTTAAATTCATAACCTTTTTTACCATCTTTTTAATAATTTCATGATACCTTGCTCATAAAATTTCTGCTCATTATCAGAAAATATCGAATCAAGTATGTTTTGACATTATTATTATTAACAATATTGGAATGCTTAACATTCAAAAAGTTTTGAAAAGATCGATGCAAATAGTTACCTTTTCGTTTTGTCACTTTTCTTATATTGCATTATTCAGTTTGGTTAGTTGTTGGTAAATATTCAGTTCAGAATAGATGATTTTGTTGTAATCCCATCAAAATGATTACATAATTGTTTTTTAATGTATATCCAATTTAAATGTTGTTGACACTGTTTCATCTTCCTTGCAGCACGATATTTTTCAATTTACAATATTGTATACAAACAATTTTACATTGCCGGTTATCAATCGTTTTAAAAATAGATCATGACATTTTGAATATGTAAACAAAGCTGGCTATCACTATATAGCATTGAAATGTGAAATGACTTATTTGTCAACACAATATATTATAATATTAAATAGTCTTCAATTAATTTCTTATCACAACACTTTCTTTCTGGCTTTCAAGTCTGTCTTCTTAATAAACACACAACATATAAATATAGATATGGTTTTAAATTATTTTCGGTTAATTATTCTTAACTAATTGAGAATTCAACGATTAAGAATTTAAATCGATGGATAGTTATGTATTTCGAATTTCAATTACATTAGAAATTTATTAAATTTAGATACACCATCTATTAGAACAATTTGCATAGATGTTTTAGTAATTCATTAAAATATAAATAGGTTTGATTAAATATTATCGCAAGTTTGAATAAGTGGTGTCGAATATATAAATGATCTTTATATGGCGTAATATTACCACTATTCCTAATCGATACTTATTTCGCTGCGATCAGAATGCTATACATTAAATCACGGTGTGACATTCTAACAAATAAGTTATATATATATGCAAAATACATATACGAAAATAATTATGAGTATGTATTTTATATACAATATATATAAGACATATTATAAAAAATATAGTTACATAAACATTTACGCGATATTTAATTAACATTAATAAGTACAAGGTAATTAGTATATTGTGAACTTCATACTTATATTCTGTATATATTATAATATAAATAAAAAATATATTAAGTTTCATATTTCCATTATTGTAATATATATCACTAATTATTATTTAGTGTAAGTGTATGTATAATAGTATATGTATATTTATAATTATTACAATTTATATGCAAATATAATAATGACAATGATTCTTCTCCAACATCAATAATTTTCTGTATATCTTTGAAGATTTGTCTTTTGTGATACAAAATAAAAAAGGTATACACATATTAAGAAGAAAGTATGTTATCGAAGTATGTATATGTGTATAAAATAACATAATTGTACATATATATAGATAATATTCAATAAAGCCAAACCTAAACAAATTTCAATATTATATAATACACGTAATGAAAATATATCTAATTCAATTGTTCTCAATGAGTTGTAAAATTATTTTCATTTTTCTTTTTATTCCATTGTCATCAAAAATTATAATCAATTATTTTATTACAATACATAATTAATTATAATACTCGTTAAATCCATGCATATTATTATTTATTTTGAAATTAGAATTCAATTGTAGCTAAAAAGCTTTTTGCAGTGGTATCCGAATTCAACTTATTAATAAAGTTGAGATGGGTATGTTTGGCATTGCAGTGTTACTTGAAACGAATTCTCAAATTAATTGGATATGCTAGGCTCAAGAAAAAATGTATAATAGGACGATGATTTGGAAATTAGCTCTGATCCAGATTTTATAGAGGCAATTGGCACCATAGTTCGACGAAAAAAGACAGCAACTGGATGGTTGTGTCATATCTTGTAACTTGTGTTCTGAACTGAATTGTGGGAGAAAACGAAAAGCTAGTAGTCTTTAACTGAAAATCGACTATTATACCCACACGGGTGTAATTTATGAGATACTACGTAAAAAGCACTATGATGAAAAACCATTGAACATTTGTACGATCTCTGTATGAATAATATTAGTGCTTACTTACAATTACAATTGAAGACATGGAGTTTTTTTTATATGGGTCAGTTATTTACGAAAATTATATGTAAACGTTAATATTATTTTCCTATTTTTGTTTCAAGTACACTAGAAAAATATATTTTAAAAAAAGTTTCTCAACACCATTTTACAAAAAAAAAAAAAACTTTGGACATTGTATTTATATTTAGATAAAATGTTGCACATATAATATAATAATAATTATTTATTTTTAATGTGATGATAACATATACACATACACACAGCAGCCAGATTCACGCAAATACAATTATAATATTTAATTTAATTTTTTTTTTTTAATGACATCATTATTGTCAATTGGTTAAATTAAATTACCATATAACATACGACGGATACGAGTACATTATAAATGAATTGTATATAATTATTAGTTTATATTGTTTATTTATAATAATTTTTTGCAATTCTAAAGTAAATTTATTATTGTACGATAAAATAAAATAATATATAATTATAAAAACATTAAAATAATTACGTAATAATATTTCAAAATATTCATTGATTTCATAAATTATCATAAAAATCAATTATTTGTTTTATATCGAATGTGCGCTGGTTGAATGCGTTCCACATTTATTCACTTTGAATTTGATAGAATTGGTAGGTTATATAGGATAACATTTTAATATTTACAAGTAATTTAAGCACACAAAAAAATCGTATAAGTTTCAATATTAAATAACGAAACATTGATGTTATACATCATATTTAGAGATTAATAAAAACACTACACAACACATAAGATAATGGTCTAATATTTACTCTATAAGAATATTATACCCATTCCCAAATATATTGTATATGGTATATAGAGAGAGGGCATCACCATCTAACCGCATACATCACATAAATCACATAAATCACAAGGAGAAATTTTTAATAATATATTGTATAGAGTTATTACTAGTTTCTAAATTAACAACATATATTTTATTGAATTAAATTAATGTTGATATATGTGTTTATTCATTTAAATGTATACAGTAATATGAAGAGATTGACGTAAATTGGTTTTTTTTTTTAAAAATTCCAAGAAATATTTTATTGATTATTAATTTTTAAATACCATACATAAATAGTATAACAAATATTATATAACTTAATGATATTAAACAAAAATATGGTCCATTATCACCAGCAAAGTATAAAGAATACACACTCTCTGATCCTTTTAACGATATTTTGAATCAATTTAAATTTGTTAAATTTTAATATATTCTTCATTCATGTTTATCTAGGACTAACAATTATTATACAATTCTGTGTAAATGACATTATTTAAATTATTTTTTGGGATCACCCATTATGTGTATATAAAGATGACAATATGCGCTACCACCGCACATATACAAATACATTAAAATTAAATATAATTATGATAATATCTTAAAAATGACTTTTTGTGTGAATACAAATGAACATACAGGGTGTCGTAGTGCATGGTAGGGAATCTAGAGAAGTAAAAATCATATTTTAACAAATTAAACAAAACCAGACAGCTTTCAAAACTATACAATTGTGGTTTATGGGAAATAAATAATCATTGTACCAATGACGCAGCAGGTAAATCTCAAACGATTGTTATAACTTGCGGTGTAACAAATACATTTTTGTATATTTATATAGAAAATAATTTATTTCCTCAAAAAATATACAAACGAGAGATTTCCAATATGTACAAAACGCCAACCTGTATATAAATAGAGCAATGCAAAATATATAATTAAAATATATATGTTACACATAATAATCGATAAAAAATAATTAATTTAATTTTTATGTTTTTTAGTGTGTAAAATAAATTATAGTGAAAACAAACGATAATATTAAATTACAAGTAAGAAAAAAACAAGGGAAATGATAATTTATTTTATGTGTACACAACACACAACAAAGTATCAATAATTGATTAATTTGATGTTAAAATGGTTTTCCTTTTAATTCAATGTTTTACAATTACACCGAGAGAGTCACATTCAAAGGAATTTATCAAATAATGTATATTAATAGAATATTGAAATGAATACCAAATAAAGTTTAATTTACATATACACACATACAATAGATTTTCATAATTAAATTAATTTTTTTAAAAATAATTATTATTTGTTCAACAAATTGATACTGATTTGTTGTCAGCAACAACAACTATAAAAAATATTAATCTATTATTGTTTGTTTCATACGTTATAAAATAATAAATGTAAATGTTAAACAATAAATTATATATATTATAAATATTTTATAATGCATTGCATGATTTAAAAAAATAAATTGAAATTGATTAAACAAAATTAATATTTATTAAAACATTTTCATTGTTTTGTTGTCGTAGTTTAACAACAATAGCACACCACAGTATTATTTTTATAAAATAAATTAATTTGTCCTTTTATTATTTTGTCTTCTCTAATCAATTTTATTTTTTTTTCATTTTGTTTCAGGTCACACATCTTCTATATGAAAATAAATAATAGTAATTGACTGATTTTTTATCTTTCAAAATTCAAAGTTGAAAATATCTTCTGATTGTTAGGTTAAACGTTACAATTTTTTGATTGTTGTGATTGAAATTTTATTATATATTGAAAATAATATTTTTTTTAAATTTATATATTGTGTTGTGTATATTAAAAACGTAAAATTGGCAAACACACAAAATAATGGAAACAAACTCAAAATTACCATCAACAGCAATATCACCGTCAAGAAAACGACCAAGAGAAGCTACTTTAAATGGTAATTATCAACAACAAAATTCAATGTTATCATTAACAACAAGTCCGATTATTTCAACGTATGTTAATGGTGATGTTAATACGAATGGTTTAAATTCAATTTCATCATCATCTAACAATAATTTTATGCATGGTCTTGAACAACACCATCATCCAAATGTTATTGGTGTTGATGGCGGCAGTAGTGTTGATAAAATGGATTGTTTGGTAAGTAAAAGTTAAATTATAATTTAATAATGTATTTCTAAATTTAAGATAATCTTTTTTTTTCTTTTTTTCTTTTAACTATAATGTTTAAACTTAAGACTATGTATCTCAGAGCCTACCAAAAAAAAATAAAAAATATTAATAATAATTTTTGACATACGTGATAAAATACTAAAATACTTTTATATAAATATAAAATAAAATAATACACAGAAGCTCTTTAAGAAATAAACCATTTATTATCATAATTTCATTATCATTTATTTTATTTCTCATCTTATGATATTTTATATTTACCAGTCAGTTATTCCTATTGGTCATTATTTATCTAATCAATATTATTATGAATAATAAAAGAAAGAAAAAAAAAAAAAGAAAATTATCAATGTATTAATTTTAACGCCATTATGCAATCGATAAAATTGCCATGCCTTGCCTTGCCTTGACCGCTAATTGCATATGTGTGTTTTAATGAATGATATATTCTGTCTTATCCTATATATTTTCAATTTAAAAAAAAATTGTATACGCAAATACAACGACACCGAATGGTATCTAATAAATATGTTATATCTATAAGTTTATTTATGAATTTTGACTTGACTATACCATATAACTATTTTTGGAACTCTGAATATGTAATAGACATAAAGATATATATATATATATATATATATATAAGAATGTCTTTAAGCTTTCTTATTCACGCACACAATTGCATTTGTATTATGCATATACCATATATAAATTTACTAGTTATACATTTATATTTAAATATAGTACTGGTTCCGCGTAATGCTTTAAGAAAAAAACAAACAATTATAGAAAAAAAATCAAGGTTATTAAAATTATTCAATAATTTTGCATTTGATTTTTTTTTGAATTGCAAAAGTACTCGAATAACAATGATTTTTTGTGTTTATTAATCTGCAACTATATACTACACTCTATTTAGGGTTTGGATAACAATTACGTTTTAACACAAAAGTCTGAGACGAGACTTCCACGCCAGTATATAGAAAACAAGAGATTTAACTCGATACTGTTTACAAATAATGTTTAAATAATAATAGAAAAGTTTGCATGATACTTTCATACGATGTGCCGCCCCGCTCCATCCATTCGCACCCGTGTTCAGTTTAAGGTTAAATTTATAATTAATTTTTTTCTTTGATATGTTTGTTATTTACAAATGATTAAAAAAAAAAAAAAAAATTAATACAAACAAAATGTTATTCAAGGTCAATAAATTGTTAAAAATAAAATATCTTAAACTTGTCGTTCGCATATACTAAAATCGAGAAAGAAAAAATAAGCAGAAAAAAAAAGAAATTAAATAATTCAATAGAAAAACATTGAGAGATGCGGCGGGATTTACGTAAATTAAAGAATTCACGCACAAAATCCACACAACAAAGCAGCACACATTTAATAACATTTTTTTTTAGTTATTGTTACACAATACACGCAACTGCAACCGAATCAATGTGCATCGATCATATTGACATTTTATAAAATTTATTTTATATTTTTGAAATTTGAAAATAGAGAATATGAATAAATTTTGTATATCAAAATTTTCGTTATGGTTTTTCAAAAATCATATATTTGCATTTAAATAAAATCTATATTCTATAATAAATTCTTCTCTTTTACATTATTGGATATTTTATGAAAATTTCTAATGCATGGTATTTTTTTATTATTGTTGAATAATTTTTATTCGTACGATTACGTATATTTATATTAATAAATAATAACAGCGTGTAAAACTAAACATATTAAATAATAAATTAAAAGAAAATCAAGTAGTGTTAAAAATTATGTTAGGAATAATATACTTTGAGTTAAGAAAGTATTTTGTGATATTTTAATATTTTTTCCTTTTTCTTATGCAGAATAATAATATAAAATATTATAATACGTATTTATATTGAAATTTATTTATTTATAAAATGTTTGTAATATAAAACAATATTCTCATATTTTCCCGATAATATTTAATGATGATGATAACCCATAAATTAATATACAATAATATATTGTAGCAGTAGTAGTAGTATTTATAATTTTACAATGTAAAATTAATTTAATCGTATGAACCTTATATATTATTATTCAGAAAAATATGGTAATTTTTGCAGATTAATTGGCAACAACATAATAATGTGGTGGTGGTGGTGTTCCCTACTGAGTCCAATATAATTGTACTTGTAAAAATTTCTATATATAAATGAAAATAAATCTATATCTATATTCGGTCGTAATTTTCAATTGTTTACTATATATTTTGCACAGGTATATGATTTTATAGTTGACTGGCATTTTGTTAATTAATAGATTCAGGAAAAAAAGATTCATCTTAAAGTTAAAATAGAGTTTCTTGGCAACTTTTTTGCAATTCTAATCAACGTGTTCACATTTCAATTGTTATTAAATTAAATAACTATGTAAGAAAAACTATACTATCATCGCAAACAGATTGTGTAATGTGTACAATGTAATAATAATAACTGATGATTATTTATCGTATTGTAACCAATCACAATATTCAAAACTAATATAAATAAAATAGTTATTATAACTCATAAAATATAAAAAATTATATATACAACATTCGACATTGTATTTTTTTTTTAATTTTTTTTTTCATTCGTTAATAATTCTTCTAAACTAAAAAGTAATTACTGACTTAACTCTATAAAATTATGAAACAAAATAAATATACTAGTGTCGCGTATAATGTACTGATATAATGATTAATTAAAAAAATATCGTACGATACATTCCATAAGATTGATAATAATAATAATAATAATAATAATAAATACATATATGAATAAATACGAGTAAAATCATTGATTAAAAATATGTATAAAAAATTTGATAAGACATATAATTTTGACAGATTATAAATTAATCTATATATTATATTATATTTCCTTTAAAAGTTGTTACGTTTATTTTTTTTTTTTTAAAAATGGTATTAAAACAAATTACAAATGTTGGTAAATAAATGTTGTTATTGTTTTTTTTAGAAAATGTATTCCACAGTAAAATAAATCACGTGATATATTCTGAAATAATGTATACAATAAAAAGTTTTTACTGCATATATAGGTGAAAAATAAATAAAAATATATTTATGCACACTACCACCAATAATAATAATAATTATATAATGAATGGATTTTGAAGGAATTATTTCAAATTAATGCGTTCTTTTTTTTTTAATACATAAATAAAAAAAAAAATTCTACAATTTTTGATATAAATATAGATTTTAATAAAGATCGTGCCATAGTTTTCCTATGTAAAAAAAACAAATAGTAATTGACGCCTAATAGACTCGTCACTATACAAATTTACTTGAATGATCACGATTATTTTATTTCTTACTTCTAGTTTTCAGAATTCAATATTGTACCACCGTTGTACATTTCTGAATAGAAATCAAGCAAACAGAAATGTTTATTTTGATGTTTGCAGACAAAAAAAAAACCCATACAATAAATATGATCATTATCAAATCTTGTAGGAGCATATTATTATGTATACAAAAATGGCCTTTAGTGCAATGTTGTGATTTGTTTTTTATTTACTTGGATATTATATTCTATACATTATCAGTTAATGTATTATTTTAAAAATAAATAAATAAATATTATTTTATTTTGAATATGTATACACATTTGGGAATTTCAGCGATAATACATTCATATCAAATTAAAATATTGTTATACAAATAACTTATCAAAATAGGCTGTTGTTTAGTTAAACCTATAGGAGAAAAAAAAACACGCTGTGAATGGTAAATTAAACGTAAATATATTAAAAAAAAATCTCCCTCGGATAATTCAATTCGGAACCTATGCCTTGTAACTCAATTAAAAGTGTAAAAATATTTCAAGTACAATATGCAACATATTGTGCATTTTCTATTTTGTTGTGGTTGTTAGTATAGAAGAGAGGTGGTTGTGCAAACTTTCTCATATAATATAAGATTATAGTAAATCGATTAATTATTTGCGTTCACAAATTTCAGCAAAATATTTATAATATAAATTTTTATTTAAAATAAATCGATGTAGAGTTGTGCTTTTTTTTTATTTTACAATTTACTTCTACGAATACGTTTTTAACTATAAGTTTTAATTATAAAAATTGAATTTAATATAAAAAATTGTTTGCACTTATCTATTCTTGCCAATATATTATAATTAAATTTTATTTATTATTTAACAACTTATAATATCAATTAATTAAAATTACATTTGGGCGTAGAAAAAGAAAAAAAAATAATTAATAAAAACAAATTCTCATTTTACTAATTGCAATATAATGTTAAAATTTTTATTTTAATATTAAATTAATTTTCCTGTTTATGATTTATTATCTTATTTGAATTGAATCGATAAAAATGTTTATATTATTATTATAATTAAAGAAATGCATTATCGGTGAAGAGAGAGAGAATGTATTTATTTATTTTTTGATAAATGAATTAATTAAAAGTAATTTAAAGCATATCATTAAGACAAGTATTTGGTCAGCGTGCTACCACAATATTTATTATATAGTTTTTGATGCTGTTTGGACAAGAAATGATAAAGCAGCTTAAGCATTTCTAATGTTCAGATTTCTCTAAATAAAATAAATAATTTGATATTAATTAATTCCATCATATTCTCGATTATATCACCCAATCGTTTTTTTAACAATTAACGTTTATGAATTTATCCATAAAATGATATTTATGTTAAATTTAAAAGAAACATAAGTCGATAGACTGTCTGTAACAAAATCAGAAAACTACGCAAATTAATTATATAGATAATTTACTATACAATGATATCTGTTAAAATATTACCAACACTTTTGGATAGCAAAAGACGCAATTTCTTATGAATACACGTATCATCCAAACAAAATTATATAATAATAAATTTTATTTATTTATAATAGCAGGATAGAAAAGTTTATTTAGATACATATATTTTTATCTTCTATATATAAATATTGACTTAACAAAAATATATAAATAATATTTAAATTAATAATATGCAGTAGTAATAGTAATAATATCACATGACATATATATATATGTAGTATTTTAAGCTACGTCAATCGTAAATGTGTTATCCAAAATATATTTTATATAGATTTAGAAAAATATATTCGTATAAATGTTACTTCTTCTTGCTTGTACTATATATGGAATGATTAATATTATATTCAAAATATATCACCACGTCTATATGAACCAAAGAATATGTTTTGTATGCTGGGACTTTTTTTTGTCCTTAACATAATTGATAATATACCATCACTCCAATAGATTATGCATTAAGATTTCGTATAGATATTCTAATTTAATTTATGTCGAATATTTTATAGTAAAAATATAATACTTCCGTTTATTAGCTATTCCGTGTTTTGATTCTATAAACGAATAAATATAGTAGCTCTGCTGAATAATATCAATATTAATACAAATACTGAAAAATTTCTCATGTAAATGTCGGTGTATTTCGCATTTGTTAAGGATGAACGATATTTACGCACTACAACATATTGCTGTTGTTATAATAATGCACATAATGATTGATAATGATATATTATTTTGATGTTTAAAAAAATTAAATGCGTCGTGAGCTTTATTATAGTATTCCATATGCCACATATAAAATTTTAACTTTGTAAAATTGTATCTCTATATATAGAATATATAGATACGCGTTTCTTATAACATTACATGAACAGAATAAAATTTGTTAGTTTATATTTATGTTAATCGTTTTTAAATTAATCGAATTTATTGTATTATTGCTGAAGTGATTCATAAAAAAATTATAATGTAATTGCAATAATTTTGTGTTTATATTATAATCCGAAGATTAGCTTCATTTTTTTTTTCCTATATGTAAATAAAACATTAGTCATCAATTCAATTTAAATTTATATTCTGTTAATATATAAACTAGATAGTGTATAGTAAAATTTTGATAAGATTATTGTAAACATGCGTGTAGTAAATGTATATTATAATATAAAGTAATGTACGTATATATTCTATATATAATTTTAAAGAAATATTATTATTATTATTATTATCTCTTAAATTCTATATATAAAATATAATATTTATGTTATGAATTTTACCATTAGGAGTTTTATATACTGCGTACGTACAAGTTAAGATCAGAATCTGATGTGGAATAAAATAGATGTGAAGGATATTTATTAAACGATTATCTATAACCCACAGTTAATAAACATTCAAATGATGTATGTTATATATTGAAAATTTTACAACAGTTTTGTTCTTATAAATGCATTCATCCATATTAAAATGCAAATACGTGCAGACTATCTTTTCCAACCATTTATTTTTTGCATTACACTAACATTATATATGTATTTATACATTCCACGTTATCAATTTAAAAGTGTATAAAAATATACATATACGTATAAATTTTAATAAATTAATTTATATATAGCACTGAATTCAAAAAGCTGTGCGTGGATGTGCATGTGTGGATGTATTGTTTGTATATAAATATTATAAAATTTATTCATAAATTAATATTAATATATTACGTAAGTGTGTAATGTATACAAAAAATTATAAAATTATATATATCCATTCTATACTTTGAAATTCAACATTATTTGTGTAGTAAAAATGAGAAATAAAGTTATTATATTATTCTTAAAATTTATTAAATAAGAAAATGCCATCGGCACGGCTGTATACACCAAATAAAATGTGATGTTGTCATTAACTTATTCAATATATATATAGATATGTTGTACTGAGGTATATATATATATATATAGATGAGTATAATAATGTGGGTATACATCCACAGAATATATTAATCTTACAGAGGCATCAGTGCAATTAAAATCTACATTTTAGACTAATTCCCATGAATGAAAACGTTGTACAACAGTATAGCAAATCTTATGTGTATTTACAACGCTAATCACATATATAAGAAGAGTGTTGCTTCTGTAAGATTGTTATTCTGTGGTGTACAACTTAAATGTTTCATATATAATATATTTTAATGAATAGCTCACATGAATGTTTATTTCAGCAGCTGACTAAAGCTATATTATATACATATAAATATAAAAAAAAATTTGCCTAGTTGTATTAAATTAAATTGTATTTTTTTTTTTTTAATCATATTACATTATTTTTATTTAATTAAATATTTATCTTCACATATTTTTTTAACCTCAATCAAAACAAAACAAAAAAAAAAAAATATAACATATTGCCCATGCGATATTATTTAATATTATATATATATATCTGTTTTTACTTTAGACTTAAATATATTTTTTCTTAAAATAATGGATGAAATAAAGTAAAGTCTACGATTTTTATATACATTTGTAAAATGAAGAATTCTAATTGATTAACTAAATGCATAGTGAAAATTATCGTATTCGTTAGAGCTACAGTGTATATGTATGTATTTTAATTTTGTGTCAGCAGGTCTGACACATAAAATATTAGATAATACTATACTAGACATATAGTTGAGTTGTTAATTATTATAAATTTAATTGTTTAAACCGAATTTATACCATCCTCCACATAATTGCCAAAGATAAAACCATTTATACAATTATAATCGAACTTACTCTAACATTTAATTGCTGAATACTATGTGTATGCGCTTAAAACAATAAAAATGTATACTAAATTAATAACGTCATGAATACTAAAATCTTAAATTTACATATTGTATATTTATGATTAATATTTTAACATATATATATACTATTAAGATATTAATCATAAACATACGATACAATGTCTCGACTTTGTATATTTTAAGTTGATAAATTCATTTACTATTTTTAAATAATATAATATATACCTATATTATTTATTTTTTCTATATCGATAATATTTTTATCACAAAATTGTCATTAACTTATGCAGACCTATATAGAGTACACAAATATTCAATGAAGAATTTTCTTATCACTTCAAAATACAAATACACACATATATGAATACTGTATGTAGTAGTAAACATATACATTTTTAAATAAAAAATATTCATATAATATTTGATATATATGAAATACTATTCCATTTTCACCGGAGACATTCTAAAAGTTTTACAATATTTTGCTTGCTATTTTTAATTTATATAAATTATTTATTGTATTAATTTTAAATTAATCTAAAGTGTTCTGTTCATACGATATATACGAACGATTTATTTTTGGTATTGATAGTGATTGGTCGTTGTGTATGTGATGCCATACGAAATTTTTCTAATAGCTTGTAGATATATTTGCGCGATGAAACAATGGCGATGTTTTTATTGATTATTATTCAATAATTTATTTGTGTTCTATTAATTATATTGATGTTCGTTATATGTGTATGGTAATTTAAAATAGAATTTTTTTTTTAAAGTAAAAATAAAGTAATTACTAATTAAATTTTCGAAAATCGGTACGTTCGTTCGTGTATAGTAGTATGAACAGCAATTAATTCAACCACCTACAAATAAATACATTAATTTAATTTATGTGTAATTTATTGCAATTTAAAAAACCCTATTAATTAACTGCGTATATAACAATGAAACAAAGTGTTAAAATTTATAGACATAGTTTCAGAATACCATTGAAAATTTTGTCCATTTTTATGAAACTCACAATTAATAAATAGTTTGTTTGTAGGTCCCGTTTATGTACTATAAAGTATATAAATATATTATGTAAATTTTTGATATTGTTGGTGTCGTTCACACACCATAATAAAACTTTTATGGTGACACAATTGTTTGTACATACATATTTAATATTTAGTAGAACAAAAATGAAAAATCCGATAGTGAAATCCATCATAAATACAAAATATACATTTTATAAGTATTCAGCTAACATAAATTTATTTAATATACACATATTTAGAAAAAAAAAACATTATTGTTTATATGGTATAACTTTATTTATTTATTTATTTATTTATATATATATGTATTTTATATAAAATATTTAAAATCAAGCCTCTTAATAATTTTTATATTTTTGTTATTAACAGCAGTTTCTATTTAACATTTCTTGAGAAAACACATTTTATATAAGAAAAAAAAAAAAAAAAATAATAATAAATTTTTCATAGTGTGTGTCTAGTGTTTTTTTTTTTCTCTTAATTTTTACACAAGTATGTGTTAGTATTTATATAGTGAATATAGAATTGGCAACATTTTATTTATTATAATTTTATAAATAATAAAATCATAGAAGAAAAAAAAAACAATTTAAAACGAGTTATAGAGTAGTTATAAAGTAGTTAGTAAAAAAAAAAAATAGTAATCCATGAAAAATAAATTGTAAAAATGAAAAATTGTGTGTGAAAATGTATAAAATTCTTTTTCTAATTTTAATTTAATTTGTGACATAAAAAGTATATAATTAATTTCAATTTTAATATTTTGCTGATTATATCAAAGATATTTTTTTTTTGTGATTTTTTTTTTTTTTTTTTTTTAATACGTGTTATATTTTAAATATCTGTTTACAATTTCGTACTAATTGATTTTATCGATATACATATATTATTAAAAATTGTATTATCAAATAATTAAAAATATCATTATGCCACCAAATCGTCCATCAGAACCAATAGAATCAATTTACAGTTATGAACCAAAAATTATTGTAAGTTTTTCTATATCCATCATCAAACTTTTATTAAATAAATTATTAAATTCCATCCATAACACAGCTTTTCATTGCTCATTTATATATAAATGGATTTAACATAATATCACAAAAAATGACGATATGAACCGGAATTAAATTAAAATTGACAATGAGGTTATTAATATAATAATAAATAATAATAATAAATATTTTTATATTAATAATATTATTTTTAAAATAATATTTGAAAGTATTTAAAATATTATATATTTTTAAATTGTATATAATATTTTTAACCTTGTCTTGTATATATTATATGTTAAATATTTTGTTTAGAATGTTTTCGCATATATAGCAGCAGATAGTGTATATACTAAATACTTTTTTTAATATAATGAATTTCTCAGAAAATGGTTAAAATGTGAATTATTTATTTTATAATAAAATGCCCACGTCTTATTTTTGAATTAAAAATTTATTTTGCGAAAAAAAAATTCCCATCATTTTGTTTATTTCTATAAAAAAAAAAAAAAAAAAAAATTGATAACCCGAGCAAGTTAAAAAGATAACTGAAAAAATATATTAATACATTATTTATTAACTCTTAAATTATAAAAAATATAATGTATATAATCAAAGTATGGTAACACTCAAATTTAACATTATTTATAGTATATAGAATATTTTTTTTACAATTGCCACCCGCATAAGATTCGAACAATTAGTCAATACTTTTTTTTTAGCTATACAATTTTTTTTCTCCAAAATAAACAATATTTTTAAATTTACAACGCTATGTGTTATACATTCAAAGGTTAAATAAAATAACACATATATTTAAAATATAATTTAAAAGATAACTGGAATATATACACACTTGAAAAATATACAATATTATTTTGAATATTATAAATATTTACCATGTGTATAAGTATTAAATGCGGATTTGAGAAAAATATGGAGCTCCATATTGCAGTGCTGTGTAGTATTATAAAAATTCAAAATATATGAGACATTTTGTTGTCCCATCATCATTTGTTATTGTTTTACTGAAATTTGTACCAAAAAACGACGATTTTTTTTATTGGTGTGTATCCACAAATTGCCTGATAAATGAATAAAATGTATAACCAACGATGGAGCATACTTAGAAAAATGTCCTTTTTTATCATTCATCCTAATTTAATGTGTTTTTTCGAAAAAATCCACATTGCATACTTCTACACCTAGTTAATATGTAATAAATAACTAATAAATATATATATTCAAATGGTGTAAACAGTAATGAGTAAAGTAGTGTAGTCGTTAAAATATTGTTTACATAAGAAATAAAATATTAATATTTTTTAAACTTTCCTTTCTCATTTGGAATTTATTATAATTTATATATTATACTGGAATGATTTATTTACAAAAAAATAATAATAAAATGGAAAAATATGATAAAAATCATCTACGCCATAACTAATGGAATATAATCTAATTTATACAAAATATCTTCTGCATATACGCATTTTTTTGGTCCACAAAATTGTAATTTTCTATTTTAACAATGATTATTAATATAATGGAATGGAAAATGATGTGCAACTCGATATCAAGAAGCTCTCTAATATACAATATATATATATAATGAAATTTTGTTTTTATATATATCGAATTCAAATGCTTGCGGAATGTAATTATTCGAAGATGTCCACATTTGTTTAAGTTATAAGAAGAATTTATTGCAGACGATATGAACTGCCAGTGTGTAAGTTAGTCAGTCATTAAAATAATAGTAAAACATTACAAGTCACTTATGGTATGGTATACATATATAAAAACCATCGAACCAATATCATAACTTACAAGAATGTTGGAAAATTGGATTGCTGAAAACGAATATGATTATTTGATTAAAAATCATTTTGCTAATATATTTCTGAATTTAAGATAAAAAGCGAAAATGTCTCATTAAAGCGGTGTACATTTTAATATACTAAATTAAAGAATGTGCCTAAAACCGTATAATTTGATAAATAATATTCATTCATTAAATTGTTAGTTAACCTAATAAAAGGTTTTTGAGATACATATGTTAACAAAATAAATAAATATGAAACCATATAAATTCATTAAATATGTGGTTCTGTTTTTAATATATTGATATACACACATATTCGTGATAAAATGTAAATATACTTAAATGTGTATTACAATTATATGTAGTAAAAATTACACCAATAAAATGTATAAATATAAAAAATATGTTGCAATATATAATATAATAAAATAAATAATACATATTTTATTATAAAAAAAAATTACGTTTATGTGCATTGTAAAATGTTAAAGGAAAAAAAAGGGAAAAGTTCAATAGGTTGAAATAAATAATATTATTATCAACATTTGTAATCGATAAATTAAAAAAATAATATAAATCAAATGAGAAATATGTTTCCAATTTAATATCTAAAACAATTTGATATCGTATTTTTGTGATTTACTTTAACATTACCATTTAAGATTTATCCCATTAGCAAAATAGATGGGTGTATGTAAAATGATGAGGATTCAGGTTTTTTTGTTTTACTTTGTTGTTGTCGATAAAGGTAATCTGTATATATATTTATTTATACTCGTAATTTAGTATAAATCATATATTCTATACTATACTGTATCACTTATTATTCCATTTACAGTTTAGTGTACGCGTTAATTTAAATACTGTATAGTTCGAATAATTATATCATGTTTTTAAATGGATGGAAAATTATTTTTAATATTTTTTATGTCAATATATAATGTCAAATTGATTATCATAATGTTTTATATATAATTATATATGCATATTATTAGTGACAATCATCATCACACGGTATTATCACACAATATAAAATATAAATATACACATTCAAATATGTATTAAAAAAATTAAAATTAAATTTAATTCACATAAATATATGATTTTTTTTTTTTTTTTGTCGCATACATTTCTTAATAAAAATATTAAATTAAAAAGTATCGAATAATCATAACATATACGCGTGTTCAATTATTAAATAAATTATATACAAATATGTATAATGACTCTGACTCCGACATGGCATCATATAGCGTAATAATATGGTATTATAATATAAAAATTGTAAAATTATCGTGATTTTAAAATTTTACATACATTCAATAATAATAATAAAAATAAAATATTTAATATTAAACATTCTACTGTTAATTAAAAAAATGTGATATGATTATGAAGAAACAAAAAAATATTAAAATGATCGGTAATTTTTTTTTCTTTTTATTGAAGGTGATTTCGATGATCAAAAGGTTTTTTGTTTCTTAAAACTTTATAGTAGATTGTGGAATGTATATATAAATGTGGTTCTGAAATTATGTATTTGTGATATGTTAGAATTGTTATCTAATAATAATAATAATAATGATAATAATGATTAACTTCTTAAAATTATAAAATTAACGCAGTGGTCAAGTACTCCCATCGTATAATATAAAAGATTAATTATATAGTTTTAGTAACTAAGAGATTGCAGTCAAGTTGGTAAATTACTCTGCGTGTGTGAGTATATAAAAATTCACAAATTCGTCAACAATAATGTTTCTACAGGTGATTTATTATTTCAAGTGTTGAGACATTGGTGGATAGCAGCCATCACGAATACGAGTGTACGACGTACATAAGTCGTCCTAAAAAAAATCAGTATAAGCAACAAATTTAAGTTATAGAAAAAAAAACAAACCATATACAAAGCAAGATACATAATTCATATGATATTACAATATTTTATTAGCATGTGTTATTGAAGATGCACTCTAAATGGTTGACACGCACGCAATTCTTCACAAATTCACTGATGGTTTTATTAGAAAATAACCCATTTCGTCGTAAAGGCAATTGATATTATAATACGTTAAGCTTTATTAAAAACAATATTACAATAGTACATAAAAGTTGACATATTTTATTATAAAATATAATATTAACATCATTAGAAACTATTTGTATAAATTCAATCACAATTTTTTTTAAATCCGTTCTAGTTCTCAATTCAGAAATTAAATAAAATTATATATGGTTTTTAGTCTAATCCTATTTTAAATTGTGTAATAGAAAAATGTCGTTTTTTAATAGATTATAATATGTATTTTTATTGTTATATACAAATTTTCTAAATTTCCATTTCAATGACAACATGTTTTTTTTTTTTTTTTTGTATATGTTTTTCGTTCTTAAACTACAACAATATTTACATCTTGTAATAGTTACAAATATAACTTGTAAATAAATTAATGTAAAGCACTCTATTTGTATACAGTTTAATTTGTACAAAATTAATTACTTGGTAATGACGAGAGATCGTAACATTACGATCAAGTGGGTAAAAAAATGTGTACCCCGTAGCGAACACAATTAAAATCACAGGCGGATCTACGGTTCTACAGATCTACGGTGTATGTTAATTGAAAAAATGTTGGATAGTTCCCTAGGTTATGGTATAATTATGGTGAGAAACTTTTGAAGATTTACCCGCTTTACTATACTAAAAATTATTTCATATCATAATAAATTGAAATAGTAACTTATAATGTGTTAATATTTAACAATTATGAAACGCGTTGCTCCAACTTATTGTATTTTTTCAACAAATTTATCATATTTCTATAAGTCTGTATAAATATATATGCAAAATATAGTAGTATTGTATACGAACATATATTGTTGTGTCACAAGATTACAATTTATAGATAAGAAATGATGGTTAGAGATAAAACAATTAAATTCACATGCTTCATTAATTTTTTTTTTTCTTTTTTTTCCCTTTCAAAAATTAATTTTCTAATTGATTTATTTTAAATGTTTTGTTTTTCTTATAACCTAGACGATGGGTTTATATTTAAATTGATATTAAGATTAATTATTGTATTGTTTGTACGTTATTATAGTACAATTCGGTTGTAATTTTTTTCATACGGCTATCATATTCCCGTACTTGTGTTACATCTGTTATTTTTTTATTCAAACATAAATAAGACTATAAATTGACAGAAAATGTATTTTAAAAAAATCCTGTATATGAATTATAATGCTATGAAATTGTCTGACGCATTAGTTTATAGTTAGAATTAAGATTAAATGCATAATAAATTAAAAATAAATTAATTGAATATAAATTTTTCTGTTTTTAGACAATACGAAAACCAGCGCCCGTATCTACGGATCACGATGCAATTATTGAACGAAACCGTTGTGATTATAAAATTAAAATAACAAAACAAATGGCTGAAACTGGTAATACGCCACGTCGTGTACGTGTCTATGCTGATGGCATATATGATTTATTTCATCAAGGTCATGCTAGACAATTAATGCAGGTAAATTTATATTCATATAATAGTTTTTCTTTTAAATTTGTGGCGAATTCAAATTAATTTATTCATTTTTTATTTGTATTAATTTTGTAGGCAAAAACTATATTTCCTAACGTATATTTAATTGTTGGTGTTTGTAGTGATGAATTAACACATAGTAAAAAAGGTCGAACAGTTATGAATGATTTAGAAAGATATGAAGCTGTACGACATTGTCGATATGTTGATGAGGTATTTTTAAACATTTTTTTTTTTTTACAAATAACCTTCAAATAATTTATAAAAGAACGTGTTTAACTTTTATCTAATTTAAATATTTAATTATTATTATTATAAAATTAATTATTTTTACTATATTATTATATGCATATTATAGTATTATTTGCAATTGATAATTGTTTGATTAATTTTATGTTCATAATTAGATTGTTACTAATGCACCATGGGAAATATCAGATGCATTTCTTGAAGATAATAAAATTGATTTTGTTGCACATGATGAAATTCCATACGGTGCCGAAGATAGTAATGATATTTATGCACCATTAAAAGCACGTGGAATGTTTGTGGCAACGAAACGTACTGAAGGTAAATATTAACGGATAAGATTTTAGTCATTAGATCTTTCTATTATGAAACATAATATAGCTGGTAAAATGATTGAAATTGTATAAATTTTATGAAATACATATATTTCTCTGTAATGAGCAAATTATTCTTTATAAAATTCTACATAAAAATCTCCATAATTAAAACTTATTGAGATATTACGTTTAATTAATCTATTTTCAATGACACATATATTTAGCATATCTGCGTTTATGTAGTATTTGTGATCGTCTATCGTTACTTTATTATTCATTAATTGAGATATATGATTAAAACGGAAAATATCGTTGAAAAAATATTAAATGAAATTTTAATATTATATTAAATTCAAGAATTTGTTTATAAATGCAAATTCATAGAAATGATCGCGATAGAATAAAAAGCAAATACACAAACCATGAATCATATGTGATACATGCACATATGTTGCTACCACATAATAATACCTTCATTTACTGATTTATTGTGTAGGTATCGAAAGTTGAAAATTTATTTTTTATACAATATTTATAATAACTATCTACCCCTCAGACCACCCTTAAATTAAATCATATATATTACTTTAAATAATAAAAATAATATAAATTTATTTTAATAGGCGTTTCAACATCCGATATTGTTGCACGAATTGTTAAAGATTATGATTTATATGTGCGTCGTAATTTAGCACGTGGTTATTCAGCCAAAGAATTAAATGTTAGTTTTTTAAAGGAAAAGAAATTTCGCTTACAAAATAAAATGGATGAATTAAAGGATCGTGGCAAACGTGTTATGAATGAAGTTAAAGAAGATATAATAAAACATTGGGATGAAAAATCAAGAGATTTTATAGAAACATTTTTATTATTATTTGGACGTGAACGTTTATCAACCATATGGAATGAATCTAAAGGACGTATTATGCAAGCATTTAGTCCACCAGGTAGTCCACATGGTTCAGAAAATGGTGATGTTGATAATTATTATGACGAAGATGATGATGATAATAATGGTCATGATGATAATGATGATGCGGCAGAAAAAAGAAATTCAAAAAGCACTAATAAATTAACAAAAACTAAGCATAATAATATTAATAAAAATATAAATCATTTAAATAATAATAATAGTCATAGCGATGATGATGATGATGATGATGATGACGATGAATATTGTGAAGCTGAATTTAGTGATGATAATCAATTGGATTCACCACCGGTAAAACGTTCACTTAAATTGTCGATGAACGGTAATGTAAATGGTAATAATAGTTTGAGTTCAACAAATAATACATCGGCAATAATAGTATCAAAAACATTGTCAAAAGAACGTGAGCATGTTGTAAATAGTGTAACTGAACGACCAAGTCTTTAAATAATTTTTTATTTTATATTTAATTATTTATTTATTTGTTTGTCTATTTGTCATCTCTGTTAAATGTTTATAACTTTTTTTTTTTTTGTTTTTCTTATTTTAATAAAGCTTTTTCGATAAAAAAAAAAAAAAAAATTATATAAATAATAATAATAATAAATTATATTGTAATTATAAATAAATAAATAAAAATGTGTGTGAAAAAAATTTTTAATAATGTACAACACCCACATAGAAAAAAAAATTAAATTTAATATCGTTAAATGTTTTATGTCAAACACAAATTGTATATGTGTGTGAGAGCGTTTAAATGTTAAAAAAAAAAAAAAAAAACTAACTTTAGTAAAGGAAATTAAATAAGTTTAGCTATATTTAGCTTGACACAAAACAAACATAATACCACACATAAAATAATAATTACAATACATCAGGATTTTGTGTGATTTTAAATTGGCAATTTTATTATTTTTAATTTTTTTTTTTTTTTTTTTGTATTATGTATTAATCTATTAATTTGTTATTTTAGAAAAGTAGATATTATAAACAAAAACAAAAAAAAAAAACATTTTTATTAATACATAATTTTCCTATTTGGTGTAATTAATTTCGAAGTGAATATAAATGAATAAATTATGAAAATTTGATTTAACTTAACAATAAATAAATGAAAAAAATTGGATGAATGTTTATGAAAGAAAAGTTTTATTATTATTATTTCTATTTTATTTTTTTACTATTGGGGCAATTACTGTGCATAACCAAAAACCGTATATTTAAATTTATAATTGTATTTTTTTGAAATTTTAAATTTAGTGTTTCAATATAAAAATTGACAAAATATTTTGCAAAAAAAAAACTAGTTTGCTTTTAGCATACCTTTCTATATTTACAAAATATTATTTATAAAGAAAGGAAATCGCTAAGAGAATTTATATCAAATATACAACAGTGTAATAATATCAGAGGTTAATTAAAAATTAAAAAAAAAATTAAACAAATTGTCATCATAGATCACATTTAACAATCAATAAAAATTACATATATCATTAATAAAAATTTGTCAAAATACATGAAACATTCAATTATATCGTTGACACAATTTAAACAATGTTTCATTAATTTTTTTTTTTAACTATCCCTCTCAAAGGATTTAATGTATAAGAAAAAATATACGAATGTTTTATTAATTTTATTGACTTCACTATAGTAGCAAACAAGATTAAGTTAATTAGTTGTATCACACAAAGCACAATTCAATTATCTACAAATTATCCATTGCCTAATATAATACTGTATACCATTTGTATATGATTATCATTAGATTAGTATATGTGGAAATTAACATCATATTTTTTCGATATAATTTACACGAACTGATCAAAAAACATTTTAAAAATTGAATCTCGACGATAATTTTATTAACATTTAAATTTGATTTTATTTATTATGTAAAAAAAAAAAAATAAGTAAACAAAAAATTATAAATAAAATTTTTCTACTTACCAATTCCAATAACATCTTGATATATATCTGGAATAAAAAACAAAAAAAAATGATTTTATTTTTAATTAATTTATAAATATTTATACCTCTATATTTAAACAATAATAATTTTCATTAATATTTAAACTTGTGTCAAATATAATAGATTTTTTTTTTATTGTTCGTTATGTTAATGTTCGTCAAAATATTTATACTGCCTTTTCAATGATAGTATTATTATTATTTATTTTTATTTTTTTTTTTCACTTAAATGTATCTTGTTATAATTTGAAATTAAATTTTTGTGGTAATTAAATTAATATCAAATCGATTTTTTTTTTTTTCTGAACAATGTGTTATGAAACCATTACAAAATAATGAATTTAAAATAATATTTTTGTTTTTACAATAAAAGAAAAAAAGGAATTGTTGATTTTATGTTATAAAATAGAAATAACAAAAAAAATATAACAAAATAAAAGAATTATTAAAAATTAATTCACAAATTAAATAGTTAACAAAACAAAATATTTTATAATTATGTATATATAAAAAAATTAATTTTTTTACACAATTTTTTTATATTTAATAAATTGTTTTTCTTCTTTTTTTTCAATTTTTTCAATTTTTAATTTAAATAGTAAATCAACAATTTTGTTGAATATATATTTTAAAATATATTAAAAGACGCACACACATACACACTACCACACACATACACACACACCAAAACACACTTATACATCTCATTATTATTTTATAATTAATTGTATTGTTTAAAATTATATAAAAATATAAAGAATAGAAATAAAAAAATAAAAACTAAAAAGACATTAAAATAAAGAATACGACGACGAACTCCAAAATTTAATTCTAATATTATTTCATTTTTTAATTTGTTAACGAAAAAAAAAAAATATCCTATTTTACATTAAATATAAATTCTAATTTAATACATTAAAAATAAGTAAATGTATAAGTTTTTTTTTTTCTATTAATTTATTTTTCGCTTTTTTTTCTAATAAATTGACAATTTAATATTTATTTGTTAAAAAAGAAAAAACTTAATTTTATTTTATTGTTAAATTATATATAATAAATAAATTGTCGTGATTTAGAGAGAGAAAAAAAAAAAGGAAATCCATAATTTTAATATAAAACAAACTTTTAAATTAATTATTTACATTACACACATAAATGTAAATAAGTAATTTATTAAAAATATTAAAATATCGAAATCGAAAAGAAAAATAATAATATTGTATTACAAAATAAAAACTTTAAAAATTTAAATGTTATATGCAGATAATGAATTAAATAAAGATAAATTAATTTAATAATTTTTGAAAAATTTGTTTGTTAATAAAGATCGATAGAATTAAGACCAACTATTATAATAATATGGAAAACTTAATTACTTTGATAATGTTAGTGGAAAATAACATATATCTTTAAGAAATACTTTTGAACAATAGAATGCGTATTTTGACTCGTATTTTCGTATAGCATAATTATGAGTAGCTAAATAGTTTATAGTTTCAATAAAAATATTATCACATGTGCTGTAAATTAAATATTTTATTGGTTGTATGAAAATGCAACGAAAAATTTACATTCAAGAAAAATTTTATTTAATCAAAATCATTAAAGCATAAAATTAAATTCACTTTATCTATTGTTTAAGTTTTTCTTTTATATTATTATACATATTATTAAAATTAATTTTTGGGCTATGTGTCCATCGTGTCACAGTTAACCGGTGTAAGAGTTGAAATATATTCCCAATATGTTTTAAAACAGCGGCGGGACTAATTAAGAATTATAATAAAAGCAATATAAATGAAGTAAATAAATAATCAACAAACAGTGTAAATATATGGTTTTCAAAACAATATTTGTATCCCTATAAAATTCTACTATTTTGATATGGGGTTGAAATATATCTATATTAGTTTAGGATTAAAGTTACATGGTATTATAAGAATCATTTTCTTTTCCTAATCCCCGTCGACGAATACGTATACAATATTTGCTATCGCAAATGGTTATTAATCAATATTATTTAAAAACTTCCAGGAATTAAACTATAAATATCGGATTCAAAATGAATTGGTATGTGTGTGACGAAAGTAAAATGTTGTCTATTTTTAGTGGGATATTAAAAGAATATATATTAAATTTTTTTTGTTTTATAAATTGCATGCTGTAATCAAATGAAACTGCTATTTAGTTGATAGAGAAAAAAAAAACAACTATTTGTTGACCATATAGCCAATGACGGGAATATTGTACTTCATGATTTATTATTATTATTTCGTGCAATGTATACCATCCATGGGGCATTCAGTTTAAAAACCAATAAATTGATATATATATACCACGACACAACAAATATTTTCAGTAGGTAAACTATTCTTCCAGAAAGATAAACAATTGGATTTTTTTCTTTTACAGAATGAATGTTCTTTTAGTAATGTAAAGAAAAAGAATGCCTAAAGCTTTTCATTATTTTAATTGTTAATATATTATATATTTTCAAATAGCCATTTTTAGTCATAATAATTAAATTTAACTATATTTTTACGTTCGATTTGTTTGATTTAGAAAGAAACTAACAAACAAATGAGAAATTTCTATACCACAGGTGTGTAATATCATTTTGGATTGTCTATACTCCATCTATATATACTTGTATAAAGATAATCTCACGTATATACTTTTTAAGGATATATTAAAGATAAAGTTTATCATTGTGCTGTATTAAATGTATTACAAATACAATTATAATATATACATTTAGTTCCACTATGTCTATGGTATGATATTATAAGTTTATATTTATTATATTATACTTATACGTGGATGTATGTATAGAAAGATGAAAAACGATGTATGTTATTATACGATGGATATGGTGATGATGATAAATAAAAACTTTTATATATCCGATATAAATACCTAAAAATATATATATAAGTATGTTTACTGTTGTTATATCTATAGACTTTATGTTCTTTTACAAGCTTATACAAATTTTATCTTATATATAAAACTAAAACTAAAGAACTATTGTGAATACTTATTATGTACGATACATAGGTATATTTCGTTAATTCGTTATATAGGTTAGAATAACCAAAATTCGTGCACTTATTTCAGGGAAAATATGCGAGAATTTATTTATGGATAATCAAAAAAAAATTGTGTAACGGGGTGCGATGATAAAATGAGACAAAAAAAAAATTAATTGCACTACAATTACCGTTGGTGAGTGCGAATCAAAATTACATTCTACAATTGATCCAAAAAAGGAATGCCGAAGAAATAATGAATAGAGGGACAATGCTTCATCTCATACTCATGGAATTGTTCGTAAAAGACACATTAACCACAACAATGCTCAAATATTCAGAGACCTTATTTTCTTCAATGAAGTTCGCAAATTACTTTTAGATATTGTAACAATCTGTTTCATCAACGGATTACTGGAACATCCAATTTAACTATTAAAAAAACGTCTTCATCGTATTAATACAAAACTAACAATATTATCTTCTGATCTTATCTAGTTTTCTTTATAAATAACAATTAGTAAAATAAAGCAAAAAAGTGTATTCGTCCTAAAAAAAAAAGGGATCTTTTACTCTATATATATTTGTTAAGTCATTGTTTTAAAGACATTTAGAGTCTTATAGAAATATATATTTGATAACTGTTATATATACATATAGTTTTAGTATAAGATCTGTGATGATGATGGTATTACGAAAAGTATATATACTCACACTATAATATAAACACGTATATTTCAAGTCTGCATTTTATATATAAAATACCCTCTTGAAAGATAAATTTTATTTTTATTAGTATGGACAAAAAGCCAACGTCGGTCGGTCGTACAGAGAGATGTTATGCAGTAATAAGAAGGACATTATAATAATATAGGCACATTTTTGTGTCATGTTTTATTGTAACTATATATATAAGTTTTATTTTTTGAAAAATATGTTATGTACGCTATAAAAGAAGAGGCATGTTATGATGTTATACGTTATACGCAAACATATATTCAGATTAAAAGATGAAAATAAAACAATCAAAGGCTAAAATCAAGCAAAAATTACTCTGTTAAAAATAATGTGACCTGTAAAATGTTTTCTTTTGAGAAAAAAAAAAAAATACAAATATAGTTATTATAATAAAATAAATATCCTCTAAGGACGGAAAGGAAGGAACCAGTTATCTAAAGGTGTAACACATTTTTTTAAATTGTAAATGTAAATTATAAATTATAATTTTTAATTCATATATATTACAACCCAGCAATTCGAACAATTTGAATTTTGGATAATAAAAATAATTTACATTTTCTTTTTTGTTTCATATAGTATCAGGAGATTCGAATTGTGTGAAGATATTGTATCGGGTGAACTAATTGTAAATGTAGTGTATTGCCAATTGCTATTTTTAGATTTTTACAATTCTTGGAGAGTGCAATCCGGAGAGCAAGAGGAAGGTGGAGCGACCTTTTAAAAAGGTTAGTAAAAATTAAAAGAGCCATGGAAAACATGTATAACTGACAAACTAAATGAAAATATATTTGAATTACGAAATAACACAATGCAAAACGATTTATTCGTTTCGTAAACCAAATTTACGTATCAAAAGAAGATTATGACGAACGTTGTTTGGTGGGCCGCAAGGGATATTCACTATAAATATTTTTAAATCCTGTCGAAATTTAGTTTAGTTACTGTCAACAAATCGACTCGTTCATCAGTAACATAATCAATCTCTAACAGATACAATCCTGCTGCGTGATAATACATCATGAGCCACATGTAACATAATTAACTGTTTAAAATAATGTAAATAATTTGACTATAAAACATTTCCTCAAACACCACCACATAAACTCATCAAACCATTCGCGCTATACATAAAAATTGTATATCAAAAGAATGAAAACTGTTATCATTCATGGATAAATGAGAAAAAAAAAAAAAAAGTTAATGAGAAAAATGTGCCGAATAAGGTAAAACGTGAGGTGAAAATAAAAATTAATTAAAAAGGATTATTTCATTTTATGAATAAAATCATTAAAATTTCACATTTTCAATATATATAATTAACGCACATGATATGCATATTAAATATAATAAATATATATGCGCCGCATGTATATATTTTAATATATGTATATTTTTTTCATATATATATGGTATAAGATTTACTCAAGAAACCGCAAATGTCTAAAACTTTAAATTCTAAGATATATTTTATATTGTATTATATTATAATATGCGAATACCGCACATTTATTTGCAATTGCATATTTATATAATATTAGAATAATATACAAAATTTATGAACATTTTTATTAATAACAAAAAGATTATATGTTTTGTTATAAAATGTTTTCTTATAGTATTATTTAATAATATATAAAACATAATATTTTTAGTAGAATATTAAAGTAAAGTATATGTAAATGTGTATGTATACCACCATATACTATAGTATATAATACCAAAGAAGATTATTTGTATATAATTTATTAAAAGGATAAGCTATATATGACAGCTGGTGGTAAAAAACCAACGTACAAATTTGCGAAAATAATCGGATAGTATATATTATATATAATTATTTAAATATAAATTGTTAAAATTTAAATATTGGGGGTTATAAACGAAAATTATAATTGGAAAAAAAAAAATTCTGCTGATACCTTCCCAAATCTATTTATATATATATAAAACTTATCCATATGATTAATAAGTATATAATAAATATTCTTTTTAAAATGTAAGATTAAGTAGGGTTAATGATTTATTATAATACTTGTATACCGTCGTATACATTTATATTTATATAAAACAAAATATATATAGTTAAATACTTAGATTAGTTTTATAAAATTCAAATTAAATAACATTATCCTCCTCTGAATGATGATAATCTTTAAATTATTGTATTTCTAATATAAATCTTATTAAATTGAAAATGAATCAAGTGGATTTATATTAAATAATTATTCAATATATATGTATATATGGAAAAATAAATAACGACAGATGAATTTTCTGTATATTTGGCGTATAATGTGTGTGGTGGTGGACCCGTCCTCTGTTTTTATAACTTCATACACATGTTTTTTGAAACGTATAGGCAGTTGGTACATATTTGAGATATGCGTTATAATTATTAATAATGCACGATAAATGGGAAATCTATTATCCAATAAATCAAGTAGTTTTTATAGTAAATTTATTACAATATTTATAGTAAGTAATTCGTATTGTTTTTATACACTTGTAATTAAATCCAAATTATAATTAAAATTATAAGTAAAGCTTTCACAACATTATCATTATAATATATATCGAGTAGTTTTTATCTGAATTTTAGGATAATTTAAATATGCTATATAGAATTCTATCATGTTAACCAAATAGTTCTTAACTTACATATACATTTTTAACAAATCTTATACTGAAAAATTATCACAGTTAGTAGGAAATCTCACTGAAATAGAAACATTATTCTATAGTACACAATACAATTAAAATTTAATAGAAAAATCGATAGATGGATGTTAATTTTTGAGTGCGACTAACTCATAATCAATCAAAAACATATGATGTGTGCAGTTTTTTTCCAGTCAATTAATTCGCTGCACTATTCACTGATATATATAAATATATATAGACCGCTGCTTGGCACCACTTTTTTTTCTCTTTATTCTTGTAAATATATATTTTAATATTTTATTAATCAAAGATAAAAGTTTAATTCAATTCACTTCTATTAAATAAAAGAAACAATTTCATTAAAAATAAAATTGTTTTATCGAAAGTGGATTGAATATATGTTAAATATATAAATATTTAATATACTAATAATAATAATAATAATAATAAAATACAATAAATTTAATCATTAAATTTTTATATACGTACAATATTATCCCATATAAAAAAAAATTATTTTTAAAGTATTCTTTTGAAATATATTAAGTTAATTAATTAAATGCATTATTTTTTTGTTTCCCAATTTTATACGCCATATATTAATATATATATTTTTTCTATTTATAATCCATTTTAAGGTGGTTGTTTTTGTATATGTTTTAATTATAAGAGCATATAAATCCAATCGAATGCATACATTTTAAAAATGTTATTACAATATAAAAAATATTTTACAATATATAATATATAATACGAGTAATAGAGTCATGGCATGGAAAAATAAAAGAAACGCATTAATTTCAATTGATTAAATAAAAATGTGTATGTAAATTTTTATTAATACAGTTGATATATAACATTTAAGTATACAAAAAAAAAAACATGTATCATAATAATGTATCATTTTAATATTATATATTGGAATTTTATTATTTTTTTTTATTTGATTGAAATTTTCCATCTTTAATATATACGTTTACATTGCTACACACATATTTGATACATATAGATATACGAGTAGTATCTATGTAAATTTAATATGTTACAGTGCAGGCTATTGGAATTTCATTTACTTTTTATATATTTTACAATTTCATTTAATGGTTGGCTATATGTAAAACTAACCAAATAGTGGAAAAAAAAAAATCAGGGTATATCGCGTATAAATAATAAATTTTCTGGAAAATTCACTAATAATTATTGCCTATATTTTCCAGTCTGATTTCATAACAGTTGATTGAGTCCGAAAAAATTTAGTATGTACCCAGAGAATGTATGAATATATGTTTCGACAATTTTGGTTGATTTACCGCCACTGGGGTCAACCTATTATACACATTGCTGAAATTATATATATATATATTTTTTTTTATAATATAATATATAAGAATCTCCAAATTTTCCACTTAAAAAAAACATGATCTCATATTATTCACTTTCATTTTTATGCAATATAATAAGGACAAAGAATATATGTAATAAGTTAGAAATCACAAGATAAAGATATATCGGCATTTATGTATATATATGATTACCTTACATTATTCTTCTATTTTTTTATCATGTCATATCACAAAATAAACTTTTGTATATGAGTATTTATTTTAATGATTTACTTATACGTTCAAATTAAAGGAAAAAAAAATGTTTATATACTTTATTTTTTTATTTTTTTATTTGTAGAAATTTTTATTTGAATTGTAAATAAAAAGAAAAAAATATAATTTATTTGGAATTAAAAGTATTTACTTAAGTTTTCATATATGTGTATTGTATATATATATATATAGAAATGTTGACAAACGCTATATTTAAAAAGGATAAGTACATGTTTTTCATTTTTTTTTTATAAATAAATACTTTTTATAAAAACTATATGTTACAAAAAAAAAAAAAAAATGTCTTTTGAAGCGAAAACGAAAGCAATTAAATATTATTATATAATAGCCAGCTATAACAATTTTCTTTCAAAGAAAAACTTAAAAACATTAATATGTGCGCGCTGCTCTAAGTTTTGACATTTACAATTTAATATTAATGTAATATAATACTAATAAAAGGTAAACAGAATTAATATTATGTAACAACAAATATTATGATTATTTGCAATTTTACATATGGTCACAGATTCTTGAAAATTTCTGAAATTAAAAAAGTTTCTTTACCCCCCCCATCCGCGTCACATTATATTCAATGAGCTTTACCATTTTTCTATTGTATTTGTTAGCTTCTTGGGCTTAAAACAATTTTTTTTTTATGAAACAGTATCACCATCCTTTAAACTGATCTGATATTTCTATATATTATTTGTCTTATGTACAATTTATCTAGCTATAATTTTTAATTTTATTTTAAATTTAACTAAACCTAACTCTCAATATCAAACATAATATGTGTGTTTGTGTGTGTGTGCTGAAAAATCACTTGAATATATGAATTACTTATGCCATGGCATGGAACTGACATCAACATCAACAAAATAAAATTTTTTTTTAATAATAAGAAAGAAAAAAAAACAGTAGGTAATTATCAAAGTTTAATTTATCAGTAATAACGCAAATATGCAGTGGATTATAAATGACAAAAAATTATGTAGAAAGACATATAATATGATGGCAGCGATAACTTTAAAGCAAACTTATTATTATTTTTATGTGTATATAAAACTGATGGAAATAAATCTCATAAGAAAATGAAAGTTTTTTTTTTTTTTTATCAAATTAATTATCAGAAATTATATATTGAGTGAAAAAATTGTAATTTTTTGATTGAGATAGCAGATAGAAAAACGACTATTACAATTTTAAATGAATAAAAACTAAATATATAGATAGAATATAATTTTTAATAGAGAGAAGAAAATATAAATAGGAAAGTTTAATGAAGTTTTCATATGAAGGGTGAGTCCTAGTCAGGGGTGGAATCATGTAAGGTGATAAGTGATAGTCACCATGGTGATATTCAAAAGTGATCACCTATTTTTTTGACATCATTTAAGGTGATCACTTTTAAACACACCACAAGGTGATGTCATTCGTATCGGTGGTGAGAAAGAAATATATGTTGACATGTTCTTTCTTTATAATACTGCTAAAAAAAATAAAATCTACAAATAAATCATAGAAATATAATAAAAATAAAGATAATAAAATTTTAGCGTTAATAAAAAATATAAATGTTTATTTCTGTTTCGATTGAATTATATTGTTCAGGGACGATGGAACACAATGGTTTAGGATTTATTTGATTGTAATCTTCAATAAAAAATTAACTATTTTAATAATAATAAAACCATTACAAATTTACTAATTCAAATAATTTGTAAACAATTTAAAATATTAAAATTGAATTTTCGGTCTGAATGTAGTAAATATTATATCATTATTTTTCTTTTAACATAAATATAGAATATATCTATTAGTTATTGCCTTAAGAATATTGATAAAATATATTGCTAATCCATACTTAAAAACGCAAGTACAAATATTTGATAAAATATATTATTTCTTTGTTAATGTTAACAAAAAAATTACGAAATGTATTCCTTGAATATAATATGAAAACTAAATATTTTCCTTCAATTTATTTTAATATTTTGCGTATCACACCGAATTCACAACAAATAACAATGAAAGAATTTTTTTTTTCCCAAAAAAATATAACCTTATACACAAAACGACAACAAAAAAGCTATCACTTGAAAATCGTCACTTTTTGGTGATAGTCACCGGTGATATCGCCATAGCCGATGCAACATTTATAAAAGGTGACAGTGACTGTCACTTATCCCCTTACATGATTTCACCCCAGTATATAGTCCAAACGAATAAGTTGTGTTGCAATGTCCAATAAAGACGAGGATTTAATTGGAAAATCGTGCATGGAATAATATATAATACATTGAATTAATCATAATCATTTAATTCATTTTTACAATTTCTACAGGTATTTGATTACTAACGAGGTGTTCTAGTGCAATAGCACCACTTAAATTTCTTGCATAAGATATCAAATAGAAGGGAATTTACTGTTGATGGGAATTTGTTTTTAAATTCCGGTGTGTGTACATAATAAATATAGAAATTTTATGATAAATTGATTAATGATTATAATAATAATAATAATAATGAAAATATTATATGATAAATTGTTGTTAAACAATTCAGTTTTGTCTTTTCTATAATTCTATGTTGTTATGTTATGTTATAAATGCAAATGTAAAGATATAATAATAATTATCTTTTAGTTAACATATTTCATAACGATTAATGAAAAAGTTTTGGAAAATATTTAAATATTTACTTATTTACTTTAAAAAGATTTATTGTAAAATGTATATTTTTATATATAAATTTTAATTTTAATTTTAACAAAACTCATCTGTGTTTTGTCTTTTATGTTCACTATATTATATTTATATTATATATTGTATATATATGACGTGTATTTTGTATAAGCGATATTAACATTTAGTAATATAGAGAGTATATAGTATAGACAATAATTAATATATTGTGTGTATATATATCATAGGTAAAGTTTTTCCTGATTTTAACTTCACATGAAAAATATGTATACATTGAAATAAATGAATGAATGGATTTCATTTAAGTAATTTTTCACATGAAATATTAAAATAATAAGTGAGCCGATATGTAGAGGATAGACTCCTAAAAATTTTCATTTTATGGTTACTATTATATCGATGCTCAAATAATACGCAGTATTTTAACATAAATCATAATAATATAAATATTTTTTGTATATAGTATAGTCACACAACATTGACATTTTAAAAAAACGTTTTTCAAATATTTATACAACATATTATTCTTTTGAATTTTTGCAAATTTAGATACATTATTATAAATTCTTTTGAACAAAAAAGTGTAATAGTTAAAATGTTTATATATTTATAAATTAATATACAATGCAAAATAAGAATTATTTATGTTTTAAAATTATCATATAATCAGATTTAAGGATATTATTCACCTGTTAAATGTCGTTGGCATGTCTTTGCGTATATATGTAAATATATACTTACATAGATCTATGTTTATGTATAATCGTTAGTATAAAATATTATCCATCAAATTTTGAGTGATGTTTTTTCTTTTTTGTGATACGAACGTATTTTTTATACTTATATTAATTAAAAATTATATTTTTTTTAGCATATAATATAAAGTGTTTTTACTTAAACAAACGAAATTCATATAGAATATAATTATTATATAGAATATATCCAACTTTGTATATAAATATATTATTCAATTCTAATTCCTCAATCTATTACATAACTATAATAATACATATAATTTTCTATTTATATATGATTAATATTTTTTTTTTTTAGGACAACTTTGATTTAAGAATATTTAAAATAGATGTTGCATTAACAAAATGTTTATAAATAGTTATACATACTAATGTCGCGTCGTTGCCTCAGCAGCATATTTTCCATATATCTAACAATATTTTCATTCATTTTTTATGTTTATTAATGGAAAATTTTCCGGAAAATCTTTCTTTTATGCATTCACAATTTTTTTTTAATATAACATGCCATAGGTTTAATTTAATTTCATTGGAATTTGATGATTTGACCAGAACATAACAATAAGAAAATCGGGTTGGTGTATTAGTATTTATTTTGGTAAATGTTATGATTGTCAGGTGTTCGAATAAAACTGTTGATATCTCTATATATATATATATAGTAAACAACCCGTAATAACCGTTGCTTGCAGGTGAATTATAAATAGTATATATAGTTTATGGATTATATAGAGGTTGTATAAAAGGCATACTCTTTTCTATAGAATATTTTATTTTATATAAATCCATTAATTTACAATAAATATTAAAGTATTATAATTCTTAAGAATTTTCACCTTTGGCTTTATTTATATAACATAAAATTTTTATGTTATAGATATATTTATATACTTGCTGGATATGTCCAATACGATTATTTATAATAAATTGTTGTACTGTGAAAAAGGTTTTCCTTTGTTATAAACATATTATAATTTTATAAAAAATAAAAAAAAAAAACATATAATGCTTCTGTTAATATTAATATTTTTTTATACGTACGAGGTATGGTATATACACACAAAATTAAATTATTTCCACTATTTCCATAACATATACATACAACGGCAGCACTCATATTAATATGGAATATATAAAATGTATATATATATAACGATGATCATATCATTTAGTCAACCGTATAGCCATCAAATAGATGTAAAAACCAAAAAAAAAACATGTCTGTCTTTTCTATACTCTATGTAGCAAATACATATTGTCACTACATTATCATCATAAAAACAAAAAAAAAAACCCATAACATAGCATAAACATAACGTAAATATTGACATAAAGTTCATAATATTTATCTAATATATAATATATGTATAAGAATATATATTAGTGAATTTTTTTTCATTTATTTTAGATATTAGTATATATTTTGCATATATAAACCACATATGGTTGTTAATGAGAAGAGATGATATGAGTAGAGCTTCTATTAAAAAAAAAGAAAAAAAAAGGGGCCTCAGTCACAATTTTTTATTTTTATTACAATATTTTAATACAGTTTTTATGACACACACACCCACACACACACACACACACACACACCCAAACACACAATCTTAATAAAAACTTTAATGTTTATTGAAATAAGTATTATATATAATATTGAAAAGAAAAAAGAAAATAAAAAAAATATGCATATCCTTTTTCTAAATTGAAAATAAAAGGACATTTATGTGATCACAAAAACCTTACAAATTGCACAAAAATATTTTATAATCGAATCGTATATTCAAATAATATCAACAATACCACATACGTACAATATAGTTATATATGTATACCATGTGAAACTTTTCGTAACATTAAACTTTATGATAATAAAAAAAGAAACATATATATATTATATTTTAGACATATCATAAAAACAATTATGAAGGCGGTGATGCTATTAAAATGAATTATCTATTTAGCAACATTTTAAACAGAATATATAAAGAAAATACTCGTTTAGATACGTTCAATAAAAAATTCTAATTCAACATTAATGTTTTTTGTTATATTGGTAACTACAATATATGTTGTAAGACGCACTCCCTTCTTATTTCAATGTGAGTCCAAGTCTTAGCGACGGTTAAAATTTTACCATCGATTTTACCGATTTATTATACGGTTCTGTGTTCCCCGAATCATATACAACACGATCAATCCACATGATTTATAGCCGTGACATATTTGGAACAATATATTTTCAAACATTTCTAACTTTTGAATCAAGAAAATCGCAATGTTGTTTTATATAAACGACATTCTTCCGTTCCGTATAGCAATCCGAGTTTTGCATATATATTTTATTTTGTACATCATCTTCATCAGCTTCATATATATATATATATATACCACATGTGGTTGTAACTATATATACCATCTTCATCAGCACCAATACCATACTTTCTGAAATTTCATCAATTTAGTGATATTTTGTGTTAAAATGGTATTCACATTTTTATTTATTCAAACATATACGTTAACGTCTTCACATACCAAAATTGGACAGATAAAACAAAATATTTTCCTTTCTTTTTTTTTTATTATTATTGTAGATCTAAAACAAATCCGATTTGAAATTTCGCGTACACACAAAATAAATAGCTTGTTGCATGATAACCATATTCGACTTTTTGCTCAAAGTTTGTAATATATATATTAAAGGGTGGACCGACCAATGGGGTATATGGCGCAGAACTGTTATTGTATGGGGGCAAAACCAAGAAAGATCTACAGTCTTTGGTGGCCGAAAATCGAATCAAATGGCGTATTTTTATTGATAGTGTATGACTGTGCTCCCCAGCGGCATAACAAAAATAAATGTTGATGATTTTATGATAATAGCATTTATTTGTTATATAAAATTATTATTATTATTATTATTAAAATGCATGTACAAAATTGCTAAAAAATGTAACAGTCGATTGAATATAATGAATAAAATCAATTTGAATTTTTTTTCCCTATATTTATTACTATATAATAATAATAGAATTGGTTTTGCTTTAAAAAAAAAACAAATAATTTTATCCATATTTCATATAAATGATATAGAAAAAAAAATAAATAAATAGAAATAAAACGGGATTGTCTTTCTTGAGCGCATAATGCACCACATCAATAAAAAACCTATAAAATATTCTATATCATATATACAATAATTGTACATATTTATATATATATATTATAAAAAAGCATTAACATATACATAGAGTACTGTACAAATACTACATATTTTTATGTTTTAAAAAAAGGAATATCCAGCATATAAGAATATATACCTATCTATATATATATCTAGCCTAGAATATATCTATATCTATATACTTAATACTTAAAATAAATATAAAGTATATAGGATATGTTGTTACAGAGATATTTGTTGTGTGATATAGCCCAACCATTATATAATATATAAAAATATACATAAGAGTGGGTGATTTTTTATGTACAATTGTACATAATGGGTATGGTTTGATGTGAATATATGATATTTATATATATATATATATATATTGTATATTAACAACGACTACTATTTTATATACAATATATTTCATACCGCACAAGCAAAACAACACACATATAATGTGTGAATATAGTAAAATGGAAAATTATTCTATATATTGGGTATATGGTTTTTAAAAACATAACATCATAACTAAACATATATATATATTGTATATAATCAGAACAGCATGCAGCACAAACAGCGCAAGCAAAAATACATAGTTACATACATATATTAAATATATTAAGTATATATATATATACTTGGTAACGTTGTTGATATTATATGATTTTTCAGTTTAGTAGCAACTTACAATGCGATCAGTTGTCATAGTAATACACACATATATGATGAAAATTATATATTTTAAAAAAATATGTATATAAAAATAATCGGTAAAGGTGTATAATTAAAATAAAAAAAAAATAAATACGGAAAATCGGTTGTATAAATGTATTAGTGGTTATAGTGTAAAAAAAAAATGATTAAATTATTTAAAATTATTAACAAATTAAGTTTTTTTGTTATTTATCCATATATACATAAGTTTGATGTGTGTGTGTGTGTTTGTGATAAGTGATAAGTGAATATTTTTTAGTGAATAAATAAATTTAAATTTGTAAACATTTTATTTAATATACATTACTACTACTACTCTTATATGAATAAAAAAAACCAAAAATATGGTAAAAAATAAATAAATAATGTAAATATTAAATAAATTCGTAACAAATAATATACGCTCCTATAGACAGAGACACACACATGAAAATAAGTTTATTTTTAATATTTTTTTTTTTTAAATATGTAGTGTGAAAAATTTCATAAGCCACTTTTATACATAACAAATTAAATAATTTTAATTATAAATAATTATTTTATATATTATTTTTATTTTTTTTTTTTAATGAAATTATGGATATTTATACACAATTAATGTACATCGAAATATTTGGCATATGTATTTTATTTATTTTTTATTTTTTTCTTTTGAAACAAATTATTATAATAACAATTAATTAATTGAAATATTATATTTTAATTATTTTTTTTTTATTTACTTATTTTATACTCTGGTTAAAAAAGAAAAGAAAAAAAAAAACTCTACTCAAATATTGCGTGTGTATAGCGACATAAGTTTATTAGTATACGAACGTTATTTATTCAGTGTTTTATTATTATTATTATTAATTTTTTTTTTAAAAAATTCATAACTCAAAGACAATAATATAAATAAAGAGAGATAAATAGGACCCGGGGGAGGGGGCAAACGTAAGAAAAGTATTTTGAATTTTATAAATATTTTCCAAAATATTTTATATACTACTCGTTCGTATATATATTATTAATAGACAAAAAGTTAAATTAATATTTAATTTTCTATATTTTTCACTTGAGATGAGATTACCGAAATTCATACATTACAAATGTGATTGCTTTAATTGCATTAAAAGCTAAGTGTTTGAGAAAAATCATATATATATATACATTTCATTGTCTCATTGAACAACATATAACAACATAAAATTATTATATATTGTACAAATAACATTGTGAATAAGTGTATAAATAAATATAGTAAAAATAAAAAGTATATGCGAAAATGGAAGAAATTGTTTTATAGCTATTCTAATCTATATAATTATTATAAGATTATTATATGGATGGATAGGAGGGTGTCGGTGCGATTGTGTTGATCTTCATTGCTTCAAGCATAAGCGTGGCCAGAAGACTAAGCGTCTGTAAAAGTATATATAATATACCAAATATTTTTATTATTTATTTTAGAAATTGAACATGAAACCCTGCCATATAACCTATACATAACATCATTACAGTAAATTTATGATACAATATAATTATGTATGCCCAGTAATATAATAATACAGAAAGGTATATGAATATGGGATTTTTTAATTTTTTATTAAAATTCCAAAAAAATTTGCAAACAACTATTAGTCTGTGTATATTATGTGAACGTAGTGTCGAAGCGATAACGTATACAATAAATTTTATTACTAATTAAAAATAATCATAATGTTCATATATATACGATTCATTAAAATAAATATGTATATGTTTTTTTGTTAATGCCTCTAAATATTGTATATATTAAAATTTAAATAAGAGTATTTATTTTATCTGTTCTTTTTGTTTAAAATTCATTTTAATTTTCAATATCACTCGCACTCTACAAATCCATGTGTATTGGTTTTATATATAAACATATAAAATATAATATATAGAATATACATTAAAAATAATATTATATATGTAATACTAACGATTATTAATAATAATAAGTATATCTAATATCAAAAATAAACTGGTACGATATTTTTGAATAAAAAATTGGTTGCGTATATGCAGAATATATGAAATATGATATATGATTAGGGTTATATATATATATAGAAAAATTGAAAATACATACAGGCACATTATTTATTGCGTTTGTTAGGTCTATTTATCATAAGTGAATATACTTGCCAGGTTTGGTCTATACTCATTTTTGTTGTATACATATGACACGAAAATTGAATCGATTCAGAGAAAACATTAATTTTATTTATGCAATAAAACTTCCTTGCGGACTAATCCTTTCCGACGTAACCATCTCTCATGACAATAGACATTGGGATTATCGTTTATAATCAAATTATTAAATAGTTAATTCATTTAAATTTGTGGCACATTTAATGCAATTCACCACGTTGTAGGCTATACATCCTCAAGTCATTATATCTTTATCGAAATCTTTTAAATTGGATTTTATGAATGCATACGCGATAAACAAAGTCACTGTTTCACCAACACATAACATCTTCCATATAACTGTAACGAATTCTAATTGCACGTCTGTCCACAATAACTTATGCCAACACTCCAATAATTTTAAAATATATAGTCAGTAAATTTTTTAACAAAACCCCATACGGTGTGTTAACCTATATTTATGTTATACAGTGAATTTCAAGTGTCACAATTAATTTGGATAACGTATTCAGAATTTTAAATCGTATTTTTTATATATTGTATATATAACATTATTGTACCTCAAACATCAGGATTTATAATAGTTTCTTAAATAATTAAATAGTATTTAAATTTGTGGTTATTTCGCTAAAGACCTTTCCAAACAAAATTTATATAATTTAAAAATAGCACTTATAAGTCTTAATTTTTATTAAGCACAATATATACTTGATTTTTTGTAGTCTATACAGAGAATTGGTGATCAGAATTTAAAACAATTGGTAACAAAAAAACGAAATGGAAAACAAAAACTGTAACATTTTTGCTATCTTGCATTGCAACCATATTTTATATCTGTGTAGTTGTTATCTATTATATAATGATATTATTAAACGCATTTTTTTTTTCATAGTATATTATTATTATTTTATGATGATGTGGCCGGCCGGTGAGTGATATAACATATATGCATAGGAAAATTCTTTTATTGATGATGATTAGTATAAATATAAAAATATTTCAAAAAATGAAATGAAATGGATAAAATAATATTGGTTATTATTGTATATAGAAAAAAATTTAACTGATCCATCTTATGTTATTTAATTTTATATATGTGTTGAAATAATATAATTTTTATTTATAAAAAACAATGTTAAATTTTATTAAATTTAATTATAAATTTATAATTTGTAAAATTTACCAAATCAACGAAATGAATTATTATATTATATAGTTATAAAAGTACATATATAATATATATGTAAATATATATATGATAAAACTAAATTAGATAATTATATTTATATACACATAATAAATATATAAATAAACCTTTCATGAATTGGTTTACTTAATATTATTGTATTATATAAAATAGAATGTTACCGCCGCATATGTAAACAATTATATTATACCATATATATATAAACCACAAAACCATCAAACCAATATATATATATATAGGAATAATATTAACGTTCTATAAATTATAATAATAAAACCAAAAACCAAATAGCTATATATTTATTATGTATATCTATCTATATGTATACAATATTACAATATATGCAGAGAATTTAACAATATGTAATCCTTAAATTGTTATTTAAATAACACAATATATATATATATATATATAATAAACACAAATAAACATAAAAGTTTATTAAAATAACTAAGATTTTTGGTTTAATTTGCCAAAATAACTAAATTTTTTACATAACATATTTAACAACGTAACATAATTGCATATATATATATATTTAATATTAAATAATGAAAATGAAATTGTTTGTTGTGTTTATAAAATTAATGATCGTTTATAATGAGAACCCCATAATACAGGTATTGTATATATAAATTACATATATGTACACACACACACATAACAAATATTTACCTATATATATTATTTGTAAATAATATAAAAAAAAGGTTTAGCTAATGTCCAATTTTCATGAAAATAAAATAAAATAATTTCAAATTGAGATTTATCTGCTAATGAAATGTTAAACCGAATAATTTATAAATTTTTAAAGCGATTACATATTAGAGAGTAAACATTGGTTTTTAAATATATATATATTATTGTATAAACATATATTCATATATATGTTTTAGTGTTATATAAATTATATATAAATTTGTAAGCTGTTTAGTGAATATTATACAATATATATAAAGTATAAGATTAGGCAGATAACAAAACTCTTACGTTAATAATCATGTGTAATCTGAGTTATGAATTATATAGGTGTACATAAATATTCGGTATTAATAGTTATACAAAATGTGAATGTTGTCTGAAATTCAAACAGATTATTCGTGAACTTTAAATAGTACATATTGTCTATAGCAACAACTGTTTTGGAATATTTATTGTAGTATTTTATATTTAATTTTTTTGTTAACTATAACACATTTATAATATGATAAGGTACACTACGACAAAAGTTTTGTAAATTTTGATGACATCTCATGATATTATTGTGACTGCTCGAATTAACACATTAAATCTATATACTGTATATATATGATTGACGTTGATTTCATCAAACTTCATCAAATTTTTATTAATCCATTTACATTTTTATTTACTTTTTCAAACGATCAGGTTGTTGAATCAATGGAATATTTTTTTATATATGAGAAACAATATCATGATCTTAAGACACACAAAATATTTTATCTAAATATAAATGTTCAAAATAATTACATAACATTTATGGATTTTATTGATATATAGGAAATTTGCAAATTATAATTTAAAAATTAAATACAAAAATAATATAAAAAAAATACCCAAGCAACATATTATAAAGATTTCTTCTTGTAGGTTCTTATATATACCTGTAACAGTATTGGCTGTATAGTGCCCCCATATATATGAAATATTGAAATTGCCGTGCTTTGAATATATAGGAATGTTTAAATGAAAAAAAAATAAAATAAAATATTTTATTTATTCAATAACCACGCGATAATTTTAAATTATGAATTTCTGCAAATAACTAAAAACCATTTATAATTAAATAAATATGATGATAAGTTTATATAATTTTAACAAAATAATTTTAAGTATTTCTGTTATATATATATATATAATCAAATTAATAATAATGAGATACCATATATATTTTTAGAAATATGAAAACTTATAAATGAATTTTCTACATACTTACAAATACATTTTTCTTCTGGGTCATTTACACATAAACAGATTTTAAAATATCCAGATCTCGTGAAATTTGCCAAACCTAATATTCAGTAGACTATATACATTTACATAATCGAAAATCTTATATATCTTATATATACATACGCATCTAGCACCTACCCAAATATTCATTTTTATTAAATTCTATGGAATATATCAATTTTTTTTTTGCTTTTTTAATATTATTATTTTTATAGGAAAAACTTTTTCTTTGATTGAGAATATAAAAGTCGCGATTTGGATTTGCACAATATAAAAAATTTTTATATAAAAAATGAAAAATGTTGTGTCGTGTACATATTATTTTATATATATGATGATATTATTATGAGATAAATTTAAAATAAACAATATCTAAAAAAAAAATAGATAGAAATGAAAGAATAATAAAAAAAAATAAAAAATAAAAACGAAAGTAGGTATATAAATATAAAAAAAACACGTTATTACGTGTTCCTTAAATATTATATATATGGTATAAGACGCATACAAAATATTATACATTTTCACAAAAAAAAAAAACGAAGAAAAATTGTATTCTTTATTTTCGGTAACATATAATTTTCTTTTTATTTTATTTTTGTAATATTGTACAAACAACAAAATAAACACATGAAAGAGAAATTTATATAAAGATGAAACAAGAAAAATTAATATTTTAATACAATAATTTAAATATGAAAAATAATATACTTTTGCTACTTTGATACTTTTTCAATCTAAAACTAAATCTATATAATACTTATTTCAGATTTATATAATTTGATTGATGTTTTTTCGTTTTTCTTATTTTTTTTGTTGTCCCATGAGACTACATATATTCCCTGCATTCCCTCAACAAATTTAACCTGTTTTTCAATTTTTTATTTATTTATTTTTTTTTCTTATTCTTACAAGGGTAACGGGTAAGATTTAAAACAAACATTGTAGTGGTTATGTGGTCCTCCTACCAAATCAATCATGAAATATCGGATTCAATTCGTAAAATTTACATATCAAATTTTTCTGGTATTTATTTTAATACTGACAGACTCATTTGGCTGCGAGTTACCATTTTTTTTGCATATATAAGAAAAAACGAATATGTTTGAAAATATTGTATATATATAGTGTTGGATGTTATATACTCAAAGATTAACAATATCTGCACACACACACAATATTATAAGTCTCCATTACACCATTAAAATATATCTTATAGATATGATTCTAAGAAACGAGCAAAGAATTTCTATAAATTGCAAAATAATTAATTAATATGAAAATGTAATAAAACCCAGAATGTGTAATTTCATTGTATTTTAAAAGTAAATTCCAGTAAATTTAAAACTTAAAAAATAATGTCTTAATCAAGACAAGAAATTACGGTGTAATATAAAAATTATATGTTAATTGTTAATTATTTATCATCACATGTACCACCCACCCATCCACCACCACAACAACATGTTTATATTTTAAAAAATGATATATATATTATTAGTTTTATTATAGAAAAACTTATGATTTTCAAATTATGGCTTACTTTATTATCGTATTTTATTAATACAAAAATTTATCAGCTAATAAAATACGGGTATAATAATAATAATAATATATAGAATTGAAGTCATCTGTTTATATTTTAATTTTCTTGAAACTTTATAAATGTAATACAAACTTTTCATAAAATTAAATTAATGTCTCACAGCATATAACCTCTTTTATTGATATTTGTAATACTTAAAAAAAACGAAAAATGGTATAAGATTTAACTCTAATAGATTCCATTTTTGATGCTATTTTAAAATTATATTGTAAACTAAATGACAAAGTTACTATTTTCACTACACAATAAAATAAATTAATAAGTTTTACTTTCACAATATTCTTGTTGTCGATATTTTTGTAAACAATTTATTTTAATATAACTAAATTGCATGTATTATTTTACATGTGGCTGCGTTGTGGTGTGTATGTGAAAATGATAATATATTTTTATATAAAGTATGTTATATATAATATTCAAAATAAGAGCAAATCTTCGCGCATATTTAAACATGTTAATAAATGTTAATATAAAAGGAAAATTCTCTATAGTAACAACTTATGTTACCGCATATTATTTATTATTATTATAAGAAAATATTTTCCACCCTTTTATTATCTTCAAATATTTCTATATGGAATCGTAGTTTTGTTTTACCATTATATAAGACAATCTAATATTATATGTTATTTCGTAAAAAATACATATGTGTTATATATGTTATATAATAAATACCATTTTCATTTTAGTATATAATATTAAAGAAAATTGTCTCTTAGATAATGATACATTAAATGTATTTAATTAAATTTGTGATATTAATATTTACAGAAACAGAAGTGAGAAAAACAATTGTAATAAAAAATTTTTTCAGTATATATATATTATATAGTTAATGTTCTCTATTTTGTATAGAATTAAATATTCATCATCAATTTGAGTTAATCCAAGTATAATCTCTACCAAACATTCATTACAGCTAAATTAATAAATTACTTCGCATGGCAGAGTACGTATATAACATTTCACCAATTGATCTACAATTATCGAAATCGTTTCTTTAATTCTATTATATTTATTTTTTTCATTGTATATATTATACATCGACACACTGTTATATATTTTTAAGTATAGCGTCCAACACCATATAATTTAAAATTACCCATATAATATAATTAATGAAAATTATTTATTGTTTCACATATTTTATTCACCACTATTTCTTATCAACAACTTCAATTGTGATATGTTCATATATATATGATAAAGTGTACCAACACTTTTATACAGGCCAATAAAACTTTCACAATTTCAAGCTATATTTTGAATTCACTCGGCAGGCGAACGAAAAGGGACTCAAATAGTGATCCCTTCAGTGATGTTCGAAAACAATTTGAGCAACCTGCGTATGTTTTATAATTATGTATAATATTGTCTGTTAATATACGTCGTTAAATTTTTTTTTATCTTAAATGCAATGTATATAACATTTCTATCAAGGATAAATGAGAATATAAATTTAAAACAATTACTAGCATTATATACCGATATATACCTACAAATAACGATAACCCAATGTGACCTTGTAAAATGTCTGTACGCAAATATACATTGCGTTTCTATAATGCAGTTTAATCAAAAGTCTATATATATACAACACATATTGTATTGAACCGAACAGAATATATTAAATACTCGTACATATATATATATAGTACTATTTACGTGACTACCACATTATTTTCAAATGCATACGTATTTTTTTAATTAATATTTATAATTATACACATTTATTTATTTAAATTTTTTCTTCTATTATTATAAATAAGAAAAAGAAAAATATTCCTTTTAAATGCACACTCAAATCACTCGTTATTAGTTTAACACACTGTATGATAAAAAAAAAATAGAGTTTAAAATAAAAACTGTTCGGTTTTTATGAACAGATGAAATGTAAAAGTGATGATTATTTTATCACAGCTCACTGATGACAGCGCATATAATTGTGTATAATTTTAATACTATTGTAAATTAAATTTAAAAAAAAAAATTCATAATGATCGTTATCGAAACTATGTTCGGCTAATCCATCCACATCTTTTATCCATCAACAACCATTAAATAACAGTTGAGGCATTTTTATATATTCATTAATTTTATAGTGATCGTTGAAAATCGCGTCATCCATCCGTATAGACACCCTATATGCAGATATAACACAACAATAATTATAAATGCTAGGTTATAAAATTAATTTTCATTTGCATATACTATAAATTTATTCAAACATATTATTTTTAATATATTTTTTAATATATATGTAGATTGGAAAATCAAAATAATGTATATGTAGCAGTGGCGTTGAATGGAATTTTGAAATGGGTAAACATTTTCAAAACGATTGGATTAGCTATGTTAAAAGCGGTTTATGATTTCCTAAACAAACAAATGATAATTAAGTTCAATAATTTTTAGTATATGAAAAGTATAATCAAAATTGTTGTTATGTATAAATACAGAGCCTCAAACTCACAATCTCTGAATTAAACAGAAAAATATTGATACAAAATATTCGTACTTTACAATTTTTTTTTTTGCCAATATTTTAAGGTAAACACTATTAACCCTGTGTTTTCATCCACGCACTACGATACTGTAACATACATACATATGCTTACAAAGTGTATTCATTTAATTAAATCTATGTATATATAAACAATAAATTACATTCGTATATATAATGTACAAAAACTAATTCACAATTTTTTATGCCAATAACAAATTTGTGTATCAAATATTATTGGTAATTATGTTAAATTAGTTTGTTAAAAAATACAATTCAATTAAAATTTCATAAATATGTTATGGCACATTCATATGTGTTATTTATACAAAATAACATAATAATAATAATTAAAATGCTTATGTGTTTATGAAAGTAAATAAATAATGTATTGTACATATATAATATTATTATTAACAAAAATAATACACAAATACATTTATGAGCAATTATTGTTATATATATTATACAATTATTTTGTGTACCATATAATATCTTAATAATATAAAATTTAAAATGTGTATCAGTTATGAATGTTGTTATATGTGCATACATATAAAATAAAAGTAATAAAAAATTAATAGCCCATATAAAAATAAACTAAAATAATAAATTTATATATTTATATATTTAAATTTAAATGGTCTGTACTAGTTAATATAGTATTGTACAATATATATATATATATGTTAATGCTGTTTGGTATATAAAATTTATTTAATATTGTTTACAGTTTCTTGTAAATAAATTAATATAGTATAATGCGTTATAATATATATTTTATAGTATACATATTTATAAATACTATGAAGATAATTTTTCCATCCATTTGAATTTGCGTCAAAAAAAAAAAATCAAAAAAAATCGCTGGTGTTATTAAAAAGTAATTACGGATGTTTTTTTATAAGTTGCCAATAAGAGATGATGCGTTAATTAATTAATGGATTTTACTTGTTATACATCATTCAATCAAGGAAAACAATTTTATATATTCAAGCTCCTATTTTCATATGCGTTCTGATTATATATATTATATTATCTTATGGTATATTAGAATATAAATTATTGAAAATTTCATTTATTTAGTTAGTTTGCTTGTGTGCAAACTTGAAAATAATAACCAACATTAATTGCCGTATATATATAATAGATCATCATCAATTTTTGCACTTGAAGCGACTCAATAAAGAATTGAAAAGCACACATTTAAATGACACTGTGTGTGTAGAGTTATGTCTGGCCCATTTTTTTTTTTTTTACATAGGTAAACTGAAATTATTTGATATTTTTACCAAATAATTAGTAATAACGTCTTCTTACGTTTTTCTGTGGTTTTTTTTTTTTATACAATGCTCATACATACGTCAAGTCATCCCACCACAATAGTATAGAGAACCTTCGTTTAACCAACACATACCAACAGATTGAATGGCATGCACTCTAAACACCTCACATTAACTGATGGTCTTCGTTTTATGTATGTATGTATTTTAAAGAAAAACTTCTTCCGTATATATAAATAGTTTGCCGACGAGGTTTAAGAGAAATAAAATTTCAATATATATTATAATAAAATATATAATATAAAATTAATAACAAATTTATATATAGAAAATATACTTTTATGTTAAAATAATATGAGAATTTTATTTATATCATTATTTTAAATTTTATATATACTCAATTCTGATATTATTAAATCATTTGTACGTATATATATAAAATAAATAGAATAAATCAAATTATATACATATGTATTTTTTATGTACAAAAAAAATTTCCAATAACTTATGTATATGATATATATATATATATATATAACATATATAACACACATTATATATATTAAACATCCCTGCAATGCAATGAAAGAAGTAAAATTTTACACTTATATATTACACAATACATTGTATATAAAATATATACAATATATTTTATATCTGTAATTTGTATTGTACAATGAATACTCTGTTTTTTTTATGTCATTATCAAAGTCACTTATCTGTCTATATCTATATATACACTACTATATGTACACGGTGTCTTGGTTTAATGTGTTAATCTTTTTAGGTAGTGGAGTCGTTGATTTATGGTGTGCATATATACACAATTGCATATACAGTTTTTTTTTAATAATTACGCAAAACCTATTTACAACAACATGCTTAGGAAATTGTATTTTCATTTAATTCCTTTAAACAGATAATTCCCGCATTAAAAATATGTTATCGGTTATATCGTATATATTTATTTGATTTTTATAAAATTTTATTTGTAATGAAATATAAAATCATAAGTGATATAAGTTATGGAATTAGATAACGCATCGACGCTGTTTCTTGCTGTGGACTCCGCCGATGCCATATATATTAAACATATAATAGATTTTTATTAAAATTTTACAACTTATACGTAAGAATAAGATAAGTTCTATAAAAATTAGGTGAATGTATTCTAGGTAACACCATATATATAACCCACAATTTTCCGGGGATGCACTCATATTTATATTTTTATTATTGTATTATTTGGACTATAAACATGTTTTGAAATGATACAATCAAGCGTACCCATATCTAAACGATTAACATCTTAATCTGAGACACTGTGTATTACATATACAATATATATACAATAATAAGAATTATTTATATATACTACAATATATTAATAGATAAAATATAACACGTGTATGCGTCAAATAAAATTTATATCTAATTTTCATATATATATTGTATATAAAACTGACGTTATTTATGAAGAGATTTAATATATATATATATACTTTAACTTTAATACAATAATATAATATATATACTAAATAACAGCAGTATATTATTATTTATATGTTTATTATACATATGATATATATATATATATAACGATTTTATTATTATACGAAATTTAATTATGTACAATGAAGATGTGTATAAATAATAAAAAGAAAAGTCATTTTTTTTTATTGCCTATGCAACAACAACAACATGAAAAAGTGAAACATATAAATTTCATGTCGCATATATATATATATAGTTATATATGACTATATAAATAAGAATAATATATATATATATATCTTATCTTTCTTCTGCTTATATACATAAGATACATAATATACATCTATATATATATTATAGAGTCGCATTTCGGCATTCACAGAAAAGAGAGATCACATAATATTATATATATATATAGAAAATAATCGAAAGATAACAATTATAAACCTTTTTGTATTTATTGTAATATAATTTACTTACATAGATACATTATTCTTCGCAGTATTATATAGTATTTAATTAATTAGTAATTTTAAGATTATCATATTTATATGTATTTTTAATAAATTGATATAGTTTTTAAACAAACATTATTCTAATAATATTGTATACGTGTATCGTTCGTTAACAGATTAAGCGAATAAATGTTATTAAACATAAATAAATAATAATTACTAAGCTATATATTAAAAGAAAATCTAGCTATTGTCGTATTGAGTTAAAAAAAATTAAATATGTGATTTTTCAATTAATAATTTTTATATATATTTATATATACCCAAAATTATTAATCAATACTCGTATAGTACAATATCTATATGGATTTGTTATAAAAATGACTGTAAGAGTTATTTACCATTATATTTCAGTATAATATATTTAAAATGTATGGCAAGAAAAAAAAAAAAGTGTGATGATGATGACAAGTGATTTTAATTATATAATACATATATTGTATATATACTCGTTACTCATACATTTAGAATAATGTGAAAAAAACGATATCGAGTAAATACTATTTATATTGAAAAACCATATGTGAAGAATTCAAACATGATTTATGACAACAAAAATAATAATAATAATAATGATACGATAATTTTTTCATTTCATTTACAAAATATATATCATATACCATATCGCGTGCATTATATAATATATTCTACGTATATATATATATATATTAAACTTATATAGTTAAATAAATATAAATATTAAAGTAAATAGTGTAATATTTTTATGGTAAAGTGATTAAAAAAAAATTTACTCACCATATATTTTATTTTGTATACAGATGATTGTTCCCAAAATGCAGATATCGTTGGTATATATTTTCCAAGGAAAAAAAACGATTTTATTATGTCTAAAATGAAAAAAATAAAAACAAAACATTATTATTATATTGATGAATTAATAAATTTCATATGTAATTTATTTTTTCGACATTATAAACGCCCATATATTTATCGTCAGTATAAATATAAGAAGAATGTCGTTATATAATAATAAATATAATATATACAATATATTAGAGAAAATATTTGAGAACATAATTAGCATCGATATATAATAAAAACAAAAATAAATATCTATAGAATTATGTCATCAACTTCTGTACGAATTTTTTTTCTTATGTATAACATAACACATTCATTCTTTTTCCTATGCAACCGAATTTATTTACCTATAATTGTTGTGGTTGTTGTTGTTGTTATAATTGATTCTCTTTTTCGGAATAATTATCTATTTAACTAATAATTTATACAAATCAATATGGTTCTGTATAAGTACTTATTTTCATGATATATTTACATACATTATTATTTTATATATAAATAAATAAAATGTAAATAAACATTTATTTATTTTTTGTAATTTAATTTATCGCAGATAATAAATTATTAGTGTGTGAGGTTATTGTGCCTGAAAAAAAAAACTATCAAAATTTTGATTGAACTTTAATTATTAGTGAAGAAAAAAAAACATCCATAGAAGATTTCCCATTGAAATGAGTGTAATATATAAATATGTTTATGTTATTCTAAACATAAATATTCCTATACATAATTTAATGTTTTTTGCATTTTATAAGAGTCATCATTTTATGTATTTATGTGAAACATAACATTCTAAAACTTGTTTTAAAAATATCTACAATGACGTTAAAATTCTCTTCTACAACATTTTCACATTTATTTTCTTCTTCCTGGATGGGAAAAAGAAAAATGCAGTAATAAAATAAAAAAAAAAACAATTAATCTATTTATTTTAACATTTCCGATTATTTTGACAGAATACTGATTTTTGATCTTGACGGCTTTAATAATTTATGAGCATTTAAAAAAAAAACATATATAAAACATACACAAAAAAATTGAAAAACAAAATAAACATTATTGAAAATTATAAAATAATGCGATATGGATTTGTATATATTAAACATTTTACAATTATATATTCTATATATAATTTTCTATTTACATACAGATGTTAATTACAACAATTATTTATGTATAGTTACTGAAAAAATTTGAATAATTTTGTATGATGAATAGAAAGAAAATATTGATTTTATGCTTATATTATACTCGTAAATATTTTCTTTTTATTGATATACAATATATATATATAGAATATGTATACGTGATGCTATTATAGTTTTACAAAAAAAAAAAACAACACTGCGTTATATATAAGTAACAAATTATACATATATTTTATTATCAATAATTAACCAAATATACCATTCGGTGTAGTATGGGCTTTCAAGTGTATAATAACAAAATTAAATTATTCTATAAAATTTGATTTAATGAATATTATTTTATTATTTTTTCGATAAAACATAAAACAGATTTGTTCTTTATTTAAATTAAATTTTCATTTTAATGATGAATTAACGTATATTAAATTATATATAGGAAAACTAAAATTTAAATTAAATATAAACTATTATATTATAAACATATTATTATTATGTTTTTTCCATAGTAGTACATATACTTAAATATTCTTATATAGTTTTTCCTATTCATTTTGTTGCAATGCCTTCGGCTGCGTTATTGAGAAATTTATAAAATAATATCGGAATTTAAAGTTGTATATATAGAAAAATTATAGGAAATTCAGAAGAAGGCGAGCTGCTCTTAAGCTATACATATTCAATTTAAATTTTAGCTTAGTAACATAACTTCTGTTTTACAGCAGAAAATTCGAAAATACAGTTGAAAATATCGTCACCGAATTGATCCAATCAAATTTATACTATGATGGTAGTTATAGTTATTCGACATATGCATATTACAATATTATACTATGGGAAATTCCAAATAAATATTAACTATATTTATATCGAAAAAGTCATTGTTGTGTATCGGTGGCATTATAACCATGTTTTTTTTTTTAATTAAATTTATTATATTGCATATGTAAATAAATATATAAATAACACATTTACACATATTTAAATTGATTAATTGAAATGATATATAACGAGTAGTATAGTAATATAAAGTTCATATATGAAAAAAATATTATATATCAAATAAATTATATATAAATATGGTTAAATTTAAAATGTTGCCAGCAGGCAATAATCATCCCACGTAAACAGCACAGTGATTGTTATATATTACAAATAGCATTTCATATTTTTATTTTATATAAAATTATAACAACTATATATTGTATTGTATATATATGTAAAATATTCCATTGGGACATAATATAAATAACATTTATGTTTAAAAAATGTTAAACGAATAGCCATTGGGTATAGATCACTGACCTACAATGTTTATTTAAAAACCATTTTAAATTTATATACCATATACAATATACAATATATATATAATAAAATGATTATAGTTATATATACTATTATTTGTCATAACAAAAATTCAATATTGCAATTCTGTATAACAACTCGTATAAAAACATAATTACTTATTTAAAATTGTCTTATAAAAAAACTATGGATATTATATACAATTTGTGTAAATACGATTTTCATATTAATTTTAATGTTTACTCGCGTTTCCTTCAGTAGTGTGTTTAGTGAAATATTAATTATTATTCACTGTACTATTATTAAATTTGTTATTCAAGTAAAAATTGAGGAAAAATAAACGTGAAATAAAATGTATAACAATTACATTATAGGATTAAGACCACAACAGTCAATGCATATATAGGAATGAAAACCGATATTTGATTGGTTTAACCGTAGAAGGAATAACTAAACTTTATAATTTTTCTTTTCATCCTTGGTTTTGTTTAATCAAAGGATTTTAACAATCGTGTTCACCATCTGCACTTTGATCAATTACAATTCAGTCAAATATTTTTCTTGACCATACATATTCTTCTATTATTTCTTGAAACATATTTTGACAATGAAAATCGCATAAATTATTTATTTTTGTTTTGAACATGTAACATTTCTATACAAAATAAAATAGTTTGGGAAACTTGCACAAGTGATAAACTAATTTTTTCGTTTTATTGCATTATTTCTTTTCTGGTGGTAATTTAAAGTAAAATAAAATTGTAGTATTTTTAGCTTTTTTGCCTGTTTTTTTTTATCGAATTTACATTTACAATAATTTGTAATTAAAGTGTTTAGTAGATTGTAAACAAATATTATTTTATAATATAATATCAAAAAAAAAACAGGGAAAAAACCATTTAATTAAATATTTACAGCACCATTTCAATTGAATAACATCACATCTACATAAAGTGACGATATTAAAATAAAATTCGTTCGATAAATTATAAAATATTGAAAAATGTATTTAAATATATTGTATATTTCACAGACACACACACACCCATACACAAATAAAAATGTGATCTCATCGCATCGTGACCGCAAAACAAATTTTTAAAAATAACACAATTAATTGTATTTTGTATAAATTAATTTTTTTTTTCTTTTGTTAAAATTGTTCCAAAAATAAATAGATAAATAAATAAATAAAATTTATTGTATATATATATTGTAATATAATAGATTGATCGGAAATTAATTTTTAATAAAAAAAAGAAAAAAAATTAACGTTCATTTAAAATGTTGACTATAAAAATCTATAAATAATATACAATTGTATAGTTATAGAATAAAAAAAAAAGAAAAAACCCGTAGCTACACCGAAAAATGTGGTGGTGATTGTAAAGAATTAAATAAATACTATAAATTCAAGAGACACCATCATCAATAAAGATGAAAGAAGATGAAGAAGAAATTAAGGCATTAAGGTATGTTAAATTTTATCATTATTTTATTATTATTAAATGAAAATTTAGAAAATTGCTTATTGTCCTGCATGCAGCACATGATATAATAATATTGATAAAATATATTTGCCCAAAAAATTATTCGCCTCAATAAATGGTAAAAAAATAAATTGTTGTCATTGACACACCAAGGGTTACCTGTGATTTGTTTTTAGAATATACTAGGAATTGATTAAAAGTGTATTGTTTTAATATTACAATCAACCCTTTATATTGGATTTATTCGTATTGTTAAATATTTTATGGACAATTTTCTTTTTTGACTATATTAAGTTAAGGTGGTGATTGAGTACATATAAATAAAAACGTAGTTTTATATGTATATACAATATTGAATATTATATATAATTGGAGGGGAAAGTATGTTTTGCTGATAACTTTTCTGTGTATAATATTGAATCAATCCAAATTTATAGTACATATTTTTAAAGAGCATTAATCAAAGTCAAACATCGTTTTGCTCTACAAATATTTGTTCTACTTCTGTACCAAAAGTTGAGTTTTTTTTTTATCGAAGTCATTCACTATTTCATTTATGGAATCATTGTGTGTTTTTGTCGTATGGTTATCTAATATTGCTAAAATTGGATTATCTTTTGACCAAAGTGCAAATTTGGTGGACAATTGTAATGTTGAAAATGTGAATGTGGAACGACGATAGAAGGATGGTGGTGCTTTAATACCAGCAGCACAATTTTGTAACACTATGTATGTAGGATATATGAAATATAAAGTAATTTTTATATATATATGAATAGTATTGTGCCAACCCTTGTGAATGATACAATTCGATAATATATAAAAATATAGTAATTATTAAAAAAAATATGGTTAAAAACTAAAATGTATTATGTAAATATAGTACGTATAATTTTTCCATATAATTTTTATTGGCATATACCTCAATTATCTACGTTATAAAAATAAATACAATATGTATCGCTATATATTTATATATTAATGATTTCATATAAATATTAAATTACATTCTCGATAAAAAAAAGTAAATCAATTAATGTAATATATTATATTATTTATGAGAATGAAAATAAAGAATTTTATAACCACATCTCATATATATATATATTGTATTTAGTATATGTATGTGCATTACATAAAATTAACAGCATGCTATTATATTTCTATATATATGGCATTTTATAATAAATTAAATGAGTGTAATTAAATGTATTCGTATTTTATTTATAAAACGATATTAGATTTTTTTTCTTTATTTACCAAAGAAAAATCTACAATCTACATTATCAATATTTTTTATATGAAGTTTATAAAGGTTCATTTTAAAATCATAAAAAAAAAAAATACTAATATATATATATACGAAATAACTTTAAAATAAATTAAATGAAAATTCTAAGAATTCTTAAAAATATACAATATATTATTACAATACATACGAGCACATAAATATAAATCATCATTATCTTTTCATGTTCATCATATTATTCGTTTATCACTTTATACATATATATATATATATTGTAAAATAACACGATAATATGATATCATTTAAATTCATATAATGTGTACGTAAGCGAGTATACTTTGTGTATCACAGAAAGGATGCATGTACGACGACGTACAAAATTTATTTTATTAAAAAATTCTTTATTTTATGTGAATCTTTTACTTTTTAAAGCACGCATTTATAAAATATAATATAGTATCTATGTTGTATGATAATGATAAAGTATACACAGTACATCGACAAAATAATAAAATGTATATATAAAATTTTTGCACAATAATATATGAGATAATAGAAAATGAAAAATTAAATGTTAATGTTAAAAAAAATATTGATTAAAAAATACAGAATTTGAAATAGATTTGTAAATTATAAATAAATAAGTTTGTAAAATTTTCTTCGTTCACATATATGCGCTGCAATCACAGAAATTGTTAAATAATAAATATAATTATATATATAATATTGTCTTATTAATTTGACAATTGATTGTATATTCCATATATTGCCAAAAGAAAATTTTATTAAAACATAATTTTTATATATATATTTTCCTTTTTTTTTTTCTCTCAATAACATATCATATTTCTATGATGAAAATATATTGGTGTTCAAATAAATTCGTAACAACAACAAACCCTTTTATTTTTTTTATATACGACAACAGTTTTTTGTATGTAATTTTAATTACTCTAACTCTTATTGATCGGCAAACACTAAAACTATATACATATATGTCAATCACTCATATTAAAAACAATGGAAATGATTTCGATAAAATTGCAATTTGTTATATACTTCCATATGCGGAGTAATTTACCAACTTGATTGTAACGAATATTTAGTAGAATGTTATGGGCTTCAATTTGCAGTAATTTGACTTGATGATGATAATGTGTTATAATTAAACTGTGAAATTTAGAAGTTTAGTAATGTGTTAAGAATATAATAAATAATTGTGGCATATGATAATATACATTAGAAAAAATGGTTTTGTGTGTATATACACTTATTTACAGTCTATATAATAGAATCTATGAAATTGAGCGAAATTGATGTTATATTTTCAATGAACTTATTCATATAAAAATTTGTCATACAGTATATATTTTCATACTCATATTACATACGCACAACATTCAAAGACCAAACTTCCTCAAGATGCTATAGGAAACGGGTTTCAGAAAATTTCCTAAATATATTTCAAATAATTCCATTATTGTTATATATATATTAATACATAGTATACATAAACAAACTTATTCCAACATACAAAATATGGTGAATATCTTGATGTTTTTGTTACTCAAGAAATCACGCTATATATACAATACATAAAGGTACATATAACATATAATTTAATTGCTAGATTATCTATAGATAAAGTTATCATGGAGATATAGACATAGACGCAAACAGACTAACATATTCATATTAAACTGAAACTTATAGATAAACGGTTTGTCTAATAAATACTTATAAAAATTAATTTGTGCAATTCATAATATAATTTTCTGATACTTATAATACCCATATGTGTGTATATAAAATATTATAGCCTCCTATATATATATATATATGGTATTCAAATATACATGTTTATAGGAGTTTTATTATTTCATAATTTCCTTGTTTTGGTTCAAAATAAATGAAACGGGGCATCTGGATGTATAATATTATATCCATTTTTTAATTTAATAGCAAATATTTTCTAAACGAATGAATATATATAATATTTTTTTAAATTAAATTAAAATAAAATATTTTATATTGGAAAAATTTTTGTGAAACAAAATAAATGAATAGTAATTAAGTAACTCACATAGTAGACTAAAAGAAAAATTAATGTTATTTATAAATAAATAAATCAGATATGGTTTTGGATGTATGCGTTGGAAGTGCAGCGGCTCATGAAAATTATATTATAATACCAATAATACCACCTCATAGAAATGTAGGTAGATAAGTCGCATAGACATAAACCGAAGTGAGTGAGTTATTTGTACATTAAAGTATCACATTTTTTTTTTTTGGTTCCCGCGCTATCACTTCTACATATAACATTTGTAAATTGAACCACTATCCATTCCCTCATAACATTCCTATATATATATATTTTATAACATATATATAAAAAATCAATAATATAATGATATAATTAGAGAACAGTATTGTTTATTGCATATAAATATATAATATATATACCACTTAAAAATATGTGTTTCCTTGTTTTCCTATACAATTTTGTCTGTCTTTTTTTCTTTACGTTACATTGATTTTATTAATTCTATTCCGTATTTTGTTTACTTGTTATATTTTTAGATTTTCGATCATTATATAAAATATATATATATATTATTTATATACATATATTATATATATGTATTTAGTATATACACATATAATAATATATGATACTAAATTAGAGTTATATTTACTACACCAATTTATAAAAACTTTTTGCTGCTCTATACATTATATATATTATATACAAAAATTAAATACTATATATTATACTATAATACTATATATATATATATGATATGAATATAATGGTTATAAAAATAACTTCAATTTCACATATATATGTATAGAAATAAATAAATAAAACATTAAATTAAATAGTGCATTGAGAAATTTAACAGACGAGACTAATTTTATGCTGTGTGTATATATAATATATGGAATACGAGTATTCAATGTAAATCAATGTATGCAATGCATATATATATAAAATGGTATTATATTATAAAACAAGGTAACTTTTAAAACTATCTGTATTATTACAAAGTTTAAAATATAATGCGATATATAAAATTTTCTATATAAATTCATTGGTTTTTATTTGAAATTTTCTTTGGTACGCCGGTTTGTAGTAAATTAAATGTTGAAAAGTTCTTTATTTGTTTTTTTTTTTTGGTAACTACGTCGTGTATATTTAAAAAATAAAATATATATAATTGTAAAAAAATAAACTTTTAATTAAATGAAACTCTCAAGTTATATATTATAAATAATTTTACATAACTTTAAAAAAATACACCAATATTATAAATATATATTTTTTTATTTTGTACGTATTCATACATACAATATATATATATAGTATGAAAAACCAAACAATTATTCCAATAAATCATTTATACATATAGGTATTATATATATAGAATTAGATATACGAATCTATACCCATAAATTATAAAAATGTGATTTACATGAACAAAAATATCTCAAACATAAAAAAAAAACCAGATTATAATAATAAATTATTATATGTTTTTCAATGTATAGGAGAGGAGGTCTAGGTATATATTTTATATATTACAATGAATGATATAAGTGTAAATAACTAAGGAAACAAAAAACTATACTGCACAAATGGTATAAAATTGACCTGATTCTATGAAAAATAACCACTTTTTCATTTTTATTTTACCATTCCATATATTGTAAATATACATATATATATATATATAGACAAAATACATTCTATACAGATAGATAGGAAAAACGTTTAGTCGTACCTATTTTATCCTATATATATATATATATAACATTAATATATTATATAATAGTTTTAGTTTAACCCTCATGGGTACACATTAGCATGTAAAAGCAGTAGATTTTATGTATTAATTCATTATTATTTGTATGAACATGTTAAATATTGTCTCAATTTAAAATGACATATCAGTGATGTGATGTGCGATTTTTTCCAAACAAATGTATATATGGCATCCAAAATGGGTTAATCAATATTAATTATGTTAGTGGGAAAAAAAAGTGAATCTTCTTAAAAAGTACAAATTTAATTTTATTTCATTATAATTCATTACATAACTATATATAGCTATATATGTGCGACACTATAATTACTGTAATTGAATTTCCATCACACGCCATATGCATATGAGTTTTTTTTATTTTCCTAACCCATCCCATTTATTTAACTATTTTATTATACACCTACATATAAATATACAGTGGTGAACAAAACCAGGAACCATAAATGGATAGTAAAACTATATTATAAAGTATATTTTTAGGAATGGTAAGGAGGAAAATATATTTTTCATAATTTTTTATCATTCCCCTTAAAACCGACAGTAATTTTATTATATATAGGATATTATTGTATCGGTCAAGGTGGTGAGGTGAATTCAGAGAAATTTAATAATTTTGAACTTTTCATTTAATTGATCCAACAACAAATGACGTGCGACCGGACATCTAAAGTGTAAGATTTATTAATGATAATTTACTCTTAACGGTTCGTTTCATTTAAAGATATATATATATATATGTATGCGCTAAGGAATTGAATTGTTTTTCTGAATTATATTTTAAAATTGTCTATGACTGTAAAAAAATTTTGTATATGGAAATAAAAATTACATTATAAAATAGTTATTATTTTTGCATACAGATAATATTTAAATTTATGATGAGAAAATGGTGAATAGTAATGTTTTTTATTTTCCTCTTTTCTATATATTGTAAATGTTATATAAAATTATTATTTATTTATTCTGTAAGTTTTACGTTGTGAATCATACAATACACCTAAAATCGATCACCATTGCACCATATCCAATATATATATAGTTTTATACCAATAGTGCAGTCACAATTGTCAATATCAGAAGTCATTCAATCAATATCAATACGATTTGTGAAAAATTTTATAATATTGCAGTTGTATATTAATATTATGTTTAGCTTTATACAAATATACATTTGCAAAGATATGATAAGTCATTAAACTAATGCGATTTCTCACAATCGATCAATAACTAAATCGTGAGTGATCATACCCACTCCCAATCATTATTTTGACTTGTTATATAAACCTAATCCAGTTCATTGATCACCCATTGCAATAGTAAAATTATATTTTATGAACTTATTCAGTATCAATCTTATTTTCGTGGTTTTCCTCTTTACCCAAAAACATTAAAACTACTATTTAATGATGCTGCGGCATTCGATAAATCATATGCGAGAAAATCGAACAGAAAGGAGATTATATATATGTTGATAAAAATAGATCGATTTATTGTCAAAAATTTATGTATATGGGTATTGCATTAAAAATTATAAAAACATATAATATTATAAACAATATATTTTAAAAAAGTAAGTAAAATAAATATTACACAACTATTATGTAATGGATAACATATATAAACATTTTTTTTCAGCATAGAAAAAGTGCATATATACAGACACAATTTATTCTTTCAATTTTCATTATTTACTGTATGGGAAATTTTTTTTTAGTTTTATACATAAACATTTTTATAACAATATTTATGTATGCGGAAACAAAACAAAAATAATCTATGTATATATAGCACTTTTTACAATAACATTTTACATAATAAATATTGTGAAACATAAAATAACATAAATAATACATTTAGAAAAACATATATAAAATTTTGTTTGACGACAATGTCAACAATGAATTCAATATAACCCTTACCGTAACCTATTAAATAGTAACATAATAACTTTTCGTATTTATATAGTAAATTAATAATAAATAATTGGAAATAATATAAACATACAAATAAAACATTTTAATAAACATAATTTCCGTAAAATTTTTACACAGCCAATTTTCAAGGTACCCAAAAATGTTATGTACTGTTTATGGAAAAAAAAAAAAAATAACAATAAAAAATAGAATACATAAACAAACTTAAGTCTTTGTCTATTGTATTATTAGTTTTGTTTTGATATTGTATTGAAAACCGATGATCTTTTCTATACACTATATTTAGAGGCAATACAAATTGTGCGAACATATTCACGAGCATATAAAATAAATAATAAATCATAATTTATTTATTTTATATAATACAATATTTCAACAGATATATCGTTCCTGCAGGTATACGTGCGTAACGCGTGCATACACATACACGACATTTATAGCAAATATTTCGTTATAAAATATTATTTGCGCCACTTGTATTATTTTTACTGATTGTGAGAGACTTATTTATTTACAATAAAAATAGAAAAAAAATCAATAAGAAAAAAGTAATAAAAATAGAATATTGTTATAACTTACAATCGATAGACAATATAATAATAACAGACAATACATAAAAAAAAAAAAAACTATAATGTAAAGAAAAATAGGATATGAAATTATATGTATCAAAAAAACAAAGCATTGTTGTTTTAATTTTATTATGTAACTATAGGAAAAAGTTTAAAAGTTCAACACACGCGGCAAGCTATAGTTTATATTGTATATATTCTTTTAGGTGACCATAAATTTTATACTTTACATATGGTTTTGATGTTAACGATTACAAAAAATATCTATTGTTAAATTTAATTATCTTGGATATTTTCCAAAAAAAAATCCAAAAAAACTAACACGAGTATATTTACAATAGGAACCTTTTTGTTTTTTTTTTTTAGAATACTCCCAAATATATAATAATAATATAAATTTCTATATCAATTCAAGTGTTAATTTTTTATATAATATTAAAGTGATTTTCATGTAAATTTTTATAATGTACATAAACAGCACATATAGTTGTTATTGTTCCCACAAAAAAAAAAGCTTTTTTCTGGAAAATATATACAATTTTAATTTAATCTATTTCGTCGTATAATTTTATGCTTATAGTATTAAGAATAATATATTATTGTAGTTACACAATGAACAAAAATGTTAATGTTAATAGTAATGGTTTAAGATATTTCCACGACAAAGATTGTGAATGCAATTGATGATTCTAATATTAAGGACATTTTAAATACCTTAAAAGGATATTTTTTTGATATCGTGTGATATCTTGTATAAGGTCTGTGAAACATCATTGATTCGTAAAACTTAAATTGTACCCAAATTCTTATTTAATTTTATTTCATATCCAGATATCGCATGCACAATTTCAAAAATAAAATTTAAGTTTATGAATATTTAAATAAATATTTTTCAATACCCAGTGGGACTTTTTGTATGTATAGTTCCTATTTATTCAATGAATGCATACATAAATTGTAAGTACTTCCAATTTCATGAATGAATTCACCAATAAAATGATCATCAATTAATTCATCAAAATATTCACCAAAGAATTTATCTGTGAATTTATAAGTAGTTCTAATTTCATAAATAAATTCAACGCAGCGAATTTGTTGAATTTCTTATGTACACGCATGAAAAATCGACCCATTCCGAACCCATGACTATTTTTAAAGAGTATAATATCGCACTGACCTAATAATTATAGGTATATATATAAAAACATTAGACATTTTTATAGTTGCGGATTGTGCGGCAATAAAAAAAATGGTTATTCGTAAATTTGTTTATATCCATCGATTGAAAACGCACATGGAAGAAATTATTGAGCAAGGAATTTACATTTGTTAAAAATGAGATTTTAGTCGTTCTGGTTCTGGTCGAAAATATTTATGGTAACGCTTTGAAAGTGGTCGTGAAGCTGTGCAGTTGTTTTCATGTTACTTGATTACTTGTTACTGAATAAATTCGATAAAGTTTTAGTACATACAATATACAATCCATTATAGAAATAGGTTAATAAATAACTATATATTATATATATATATTAAATATATGTAATAATTAACCTATTTCTGACCACATCATTAAATTATATTGTATATTCTATTCAAAATATATATATTATTTTTTGATAAATTATAGTGTTGTCACCGCATGTCTCTATGTGTATATATAAACTAAAATAATATAATATACAATATTTATATAAGTATATTTTAAATTGCGTGCAAAAATTTAAATATATATATATCATTACAATTAATTTTCATACATACTAGAAATACCATATATATAGTAATTTACTCTCATTTAAATTAGACTATCTATATCTATTAGTATACACATATAATATAATGTTTAACTAAATAAGCTTTTCGAAAAAACCACACAACTCTATAACCTTATAAGCACTTCTATAATTATTTTATTCAATTTCAGTGCGAATTTTCACTTTTCATTATAAAATATATACTAATATGGAGAGAGGAGTGGCGTGTGTGGTGCGAAAAATGTAATATCAATACTAATATATTTATTGATATATATTTATAAACGCAATGAAACTCAATATAATTTTTGCATTTATATAATTAATTCTAATAACAACATTACAGATATATTTATTCTTTGGAATGAAAAATTGAAAATTGATAAAATTTAAAGTTCATATTTATGAAATAAAATTAAAAATTCGTTAAAAGTTTATGATCATATGTAGATAGTAATGAAAAATATATTGAATAATTACAATAGATAATTTGTACTAAATTTTAAATAGAATATGTCCTCCGCATCATTTTCTTTCTTAATAATTGTTTTAATTAATTAATTAATAGTAGGTTTTTATCTGTACCAATATATAGTTTTTATTGTTAGATTATGTTACATAATTTTATGAGATGCCACTGCATATACTCGTATACCTCAAGTCTATAAACCATATAACATGGTATATATATAAATAAAATAAAATAATATATGAATTTAATTATAACCAGAAAATTATAAGATAAATGAACAAAGTAATTAAATTGTCACACTTGAAAATTTATAGTCCTGAATACTTTTGAAGGGTATTATACAACACATAATAATATACTATATATTTATAAATATACGTTTAGTATATTATTTGTAAATATACAATATGTACGATTACATCCTTTTGTATAATTTTATCAATCAATACTTGTTGGTTACATTTAAATTCTATAGTACACAAAATAATTCAAATAATATTTTAAAATTATATATTATATAACGATGAGTTTATAAAAGTTAATTAATGTATTTTATACCAATACTATTTTTGAGTCCTTTGATTTAATTTTTTTTTCTTCCATAATATATGTGTGTAATATAATTTAACCAAAGCAAAGACTATACAATTTATTTTTGGTGTGCGGAAAAAAAAAAAATTACAATATAATATTTTCAATTACAAATTTATAAATGAAAAGATTATGCGATTAGATTATCATAATATTAAATTAGATTTATATATACAAAACATGTATAATGTACATGTAAAAAAAAAAGGTCCTTTTATATATTGATGAATGAATATAAATAAAATTGGAAAAACAACTTTTAATTTATAAAAAAAAAAAAAAATATTATAGATTATACAAATTTTAATTATTAAAAAATGAATTTGATTCTTAAAATATTCGCATGAATAATAAAAGTGTATATTTTATATTATTTATGTACAATTTTTCCGTAAACGCATCATCAATATTAAATACGAATATTTATTTATACAATTAATTAGTTTAATTTTAAATACAAAATAAAACTTATGTCTTTTATATTAACGATATAATATTAGAATATCAATTAAATATACACCTTAAGAAATACGATTTAATATACATAAAATGATAATAATTTTCCTGACAGAATAACAAAAAATAAATTAGTTAGTAAATGAACAAAAAACGAAAAAGTACTAATTAAGTAAATACATTATATTTTATTTAATATATTGCATATATATATTAAATAGATAATGATACTTAAATAATTAAATATATTTACCTGTGCTTTTATTTATTTATATAATATACACAATTATAAAAGAAATAAAGTGATATTTTTATATATTCATTAACTTATTTAATTACATAAATTTGTTTTGTTGTTTCACGAAATGTGTACTTCTTTCTATATATGCTTCATTTTTATTATACAATATATAATACTAATATTTATCCTTTTCAGTAATATATATTTGTATATATTGTAGTTAGTAAGTATAATACAAAACCTCACATGCGAATTTCAGAAAATGTTTGTATAAATATAATTTAAAAGAATAAAATTGCTTAAATGCTTTTATCATATAATAAAAGTAATATGGTAAAAATAATATTATTTATTATTGTAGAATTATTCCAAAAATATATATGATAATATTATCAAATGGGAAGTTTGTGTGAAATTAAATAACATAATTATTTACAAATATCAATTATATCCCATATATATATACAAAATATAGTTATATCAATTTACCAAAATTACTTATGTCAATGTAATTTAGTTGTTATATTATTATGATATTGTATTTTAATGTATAACAAGGATTTTCCAAAATACACAATTTTTTTATTAATTTTTGATTATGTATTTCAATCAGTAATCGCATATAAATATATTGTCCGCCATCAAGACGGCTGCCACAATACCTTTATAACCTTTCCATTTTAGTTATAGATGTCTGCCAATTTAAACCAAAAACCATGATTCGAAATTTTTTTCGTTTCAATCGATGCATAGCCGAAAAATTTCAGTATCAAAATTTTATTTCCATAAATTGTGGGAATTAGGTACATAACAATCGACTGACTACATAGCATTAATACTTTATTATTATAAATATTTAATACAATTGAAATTTAGTATTTTATTATAAAATGACAAAAAAAAATTGTGTTCATCTTGGACCCTAGCCGTACTGGCGTAGCGATACAATAAAATATTTTATTTTATTATATTATAAAAAGGAATAAAATTGAACAGGACATTATTTATAGAGAAAAAAAAGAATTCGATAATATTTAGTTACTGTATGCGGGTTGGTTTTTTTTCTCCTTTAAATGTAAATAAAAATAAAGTTATGGTATAGTAATTGCGAAAGTTTTTATATCGGTGTCATTGAAATCTATAATATAATTATTTCTAATAAGTTATGTATGGGTAAAATTCCGAGAAAAACATTTTTCCTAAAAACAAATATGAAGGTATGTACAGAAAATTAATAAAAACTGACACAAAAGAAAGATTCTATATGTTATTGCTTAACGAGAGAAAATTCGTAAAATAAAATACATATTACCAATTTATACAAAGGCACAACTTTTTCATCTTATAATTTTATAATGAATATAAATAAATAATGCATCGACGACATGTACATTTTTTTTATCACAATACTTTGTCATGAGACATTGATACAATTCATATTTCTCTATTTAGATTTTCTTTTTTTTTTTTCAACCTAATTATTTCATTTTCAAGGAATCTCTTAAGAAATTAGAAATGTCATTTTATGTTTCACAAAGTGTTATTAAACATTTTCACATTTATTCCATCAGAATAAGAATAAATTAAAATTAATATTTTCATTCTTTTCATTTAATTGTATATATATTGTATATATTCAAAGAACATATGATAATTCGCAATTAACACATTAAAAATATGAGAGGTATTCTTTTTACACTATATATATAATATATTCATAAAATGATTGGTATACACACAACTATACGTACTATTTTTATGTATTATAATTAATTTAATTAACGATATTAATATAGAGTACGGCATACTGACAATTGTGGTGCGGGTATGTAAAGTGGGTATTAATATCGTTCTGCGTATGTACTAATATAGACATTAAAAGTCTACTAAATTATCCCGTACAATTAAACGTACACTTAAATGTAACATTTACAAAGTAATAAAAAAAAAAAGATTAAAATTGATGTGAGCTGTCACTGAATTAAGCAAACAACTTGGGTGAATTCTTTAATTCAGAATATAAGAATGTTACATAAATTTGGTCAGAAGATTTCGCATGTGTTAAAATCTAGTAAATATTAACTGATATGGGTTTGTTTTATTGTAAGATGTTAAAAGAACGTTTCTATTTTTAAGTATTCACATCGACAACACTGAAATTAGTATGCGTTGTCAATTTTTGCTGAATCTATAGTGAACATTTTTTTCTTGTATATTATATAATACGCTCTTAAAAAAAATTATTACAACCACTATATGAGCTGATTTTATTTTATTGTACGTCATATATACCACAAACATTCAATAGCGCAGTTGCATAGCGCCGAAATATATATTATTATTCATGAAATATATAGGGTTCAAATCTGCTATTTTTCATAGGAGATTTTTCGGTATTTATTTTTTATACTAAAATTTTTCTGCTGCGGCTGACCATTTGTTCGTTGATGGAACAAAAAAAAGAAAAACGGATATCTTTGAAAATATGGTGTTGGACGCTATTCAAAGATTAAAACAATGTCTGCACACACACACACACATGACTATGGACTAATCACCCATATAAAAATAATAGTATTTTGAAAACATCTATCTTTCGTTAAATTGCAGTGCAATTGATAAATTGTTATATACTCCGAAGTAATTTACCAACTTGGCTGTAATGAAAGGTTTATTAGATGACATAAAGCTCCACGTGGAGCAAAATATGACTTAAGAAGAAGAAGATATATATATACCACAAATTGTTAGATAAATAAAATAATTCACATGTAAAAAAATTTGTGAATTGTCCCGAATACATAATATAGGTTATAGCCATAGCATAAGATAGAAAATCTAAACGTTTTTATTTCGATTCACATAAATTCTCTAATATATTGTATATAATAACCAATATTATTTTATATTATATTATAATAATTTTTTATGTTGTCATAATAATTACTTGTTTTGATGAACTAAATATAAAGCAATGTATTATATATATTCTAATTTTTATATGTCTGTCTAGACATTTGCGATTTTATTATTATTCTACTATTATATAATACATGTAAATATATAACTTACTATACAAATTATAATATGTATATAATTTATACGAGGAACATATAAACCATATCAATTAGTTTATATTAACACAGATTTCTATATATAATTATAACATATATAATATGCACATTGAAATATAATAAAAATACAAAAGGATATATATACATAACAAAATAACATAATAATAAGGAATATAAGGACATAAATAAAAATTAAAAAATAATAAAATATGAAATTGATCAATTTATGAATGAAAAGACAATTTAATATATTTGTTTTGATATATTCATCATCATCGTTGTAGCATCAAAATTATAATTGTATACGTAATAGCAGCCATATACAAAAATACAAATGCCTTAAGTTTTTTATATTATCTATATACAGAAGAATTTCATATTTCATTTTCAGACTTCATTTTCTTAATTCAACAAAAATATATTTTTAATTTATGTACTTTTATTTCTTATTTGCATTTTGTTTCAAATATAAAATTAATTATATATATGTTAATATAAAAAAAAAAATTACCATACCTCAGAGAATTACAATATTATTGTACATTACAGTGTAAATAAATATGTAGAATAAATACAACACACGAGCGCAATAAGAACGAACAAAAATTAATTAATAATATAATAATATATAAAACATACCTAAATTAAAATGACGAAATAGAGACTTGTATTTTTAGCAATGTTACAAATTTTCGTATATATATTTTTTCCATTTCATTTCCACAACTCGTATACATATTTTTTATTGATGTTATATATTCGTATAATAACATATATATATTTATATATAAATATAAATACACAATAAACATAATCGCCATCACAACAATAAAACCAAACCCAATATACAAAACACACATCGAAACTATAAATGATATTTTTCATGTTAATTTGTAAGTCAAAATGGTCAAATACCATTTCTTATATATTATTATAATTTCTATAAGGCATGTGTATCATAAGCAAATGAATACGTGTATACATAAATTACATTACAATATATTCGTTATATACCAGAGTCTATTTATGTAAATATATTTATATATTAATAAATGTAATTGAAAGTTAATCAATTAATTTAAATGTGATGTGAAGTTCGCATTTTTTTCTTCTTCTTTAGCGAAAAAATATATATTAAAATAAATAATAACAATAATAGAAAATATGTATATTGGAAATGTGAATAAATGACATATTTGATTTTCTGTATATAAAAATCTATTTAAGATCTCGATTTTATTTTTTTTATTTAATTTACTTTTCATAACAATTTTTGTGGTTTTTTTTTATAATTTTCTCTATAACAATTATTGATTTTTAACACGTTAATCGCCATCTCAGTCATATGTGTCCGACGCTAAGAAGTTCTACATGAGTCATGTCAGACATATATGTCTAATGTACGCGATTTGGTAGAAGGCCACGTCAATCACAGATGTCCGACGCAAACGATACATTTGCATTATGTTTCGAAAGCTGGCCTATATGAAATAAACATAGTTATATAATGGTATAAATAAAGTTAACATGGCCCATGTGAAAATTTTTCTGATATTATCGTGGCGATTAACGTGTTAAATACGATGTTATAAATAATATATGTGAACAATATTATATTGCGGTTATTAAATTTTAACTGACAAGCTTATATGACATTATAAACATTATTTGTTTAGAATTTAGATGTACTATCTAATATGCGGTATATTATAATGGATTAGATTTTTATAATATACAATAAATCACAGGCTATTAAAAAAATTTTATATTCTTTTAGATTTGATTCAACATTGTGATTGTACCATATATTGAAATATATTAATTATATTGTAGACGAAGTATTATAATAATCATGCCATATGGTTCTCAATGGAATATTACTGTGCAGGAGTATACACAAATTCACCATTTGGTCGGCAATTATTTAAAGATAATTTTATAATGTGTGTGTGTGTGTGTGCATGAAGGTATTATTAATATTTCAGCATTTGGTTACAATTATGAAGATGTTAAGAAAAAAAAGAGTGTCCTTAATATACAGGACGTTACAGACGCATATAGGTATATTGATGATTACGATTTTCATTTTGTTGTCTATACCAAATATATACGAATATGGTAAGAATGTTTATTAGAAAATATTCGTCTCTATATACATATTATATTAAATTTCGTTTATGGTATTATATTAAATTTTTTATATATTACAACTTATAAATAAGTATCTATAATACTGTTTTACGTTACATTCAATTTGTATAATGATATTGTATTGCATATACCATATATATATAGATATTTTGAACATATGTTAAATGTATATATAAATTATTTCTACATTTATATTAACTTTTCCGCAAAGGGGATTTTTATACACTAATCACACAACAAACAATGTGTATGTGTATATTATCATATATTTAGTGATGATAACAATATAAAATGTAACACAATATATACATATAAAATAATTATAGTCAGTATAATTATATTAATTGATGTTAACATATCACTTATATTTGTATATATGTATAGGTACAAAACATATTAATTAAATTGCATAATAGTAAAAGTTCTATAGAGAAAAAGAAATAATTTGGAAAGTTAAAGCAATAGAAAAAAAAACTGTCTGCTAGTCTATAGTGTAGATCAAACTATAGACAAAGAAAAATATATAAGATTGTTGATTTAATTTCCATTTGAGTAGTAGTCTAAGTCTCATCTAGTTTTAGAAAATCTTAGAAAAACGTTTCGTTCATTTTACATTAAAAATTTAAATATTATCGAGTAATTTATCAATTCAAGTGGTAATATTTGGTTTTGTGAGATCTCACAGTGACCACGGATTAACTATTATATATACTATATAATCCCATTGGTTCAGATACAGCCGAATTCTGAATATTATGACGATCCACTATATTATATTATATATAAATTTATTGCTTAAAGATATCAAAAATATTGTATAAAAATAGAATCAGATTTTTCATTTAATATTTTATTTATATTTTGTAAAAGTCGTCTTCTGACGATTTATCTATTTGTATATTTGTTTATAGAACATATAGTTTTCGATTTGTATATTTATGTACAAGACGGTATGTTTTCATTATCTAATCGTTGTAAATACCATAATATAACATATAACTATATATGATCGAAATCAATTTATTATATTTTCTTTATATTATTAATATCTATATCTATACACAATATAATAATATAATATTACTATAAGAAAAACATACATATATAAATAAATATTTTCTATGCATTGGCAGATATATAACAATATGTTTAAGTAAAGCCACTGTTTCACACTATTTCATTGTAGTAAATATTTTCTATGCATTGGCTGATATGTAACAATATGTTTAAGTAAAGCCACTGTTTCACACTATTTCATTGTAGTAAATATTTTCTAATTTTATTTGTGTTTGCAAAACACATCTTTGCGTATATATAGTGTATTTTATACTATTTATAATTTTTGGAATATATTTGCCTGTGCTAATGAATTGAAAAAAAAAACGATGAGCTAAAATTTTCGATGTTTTGTTAGAAATGGAGAGTCCAGTAAAATCTTGTGAAACAAATAATAATTTTTTTGCTGGCGAAAGATTAACGCTAACTGACCAGTAATTAATGAATATTTACTATGCAAAAATTTCGTTAGAGCAAATACTTTATGTGTCGGTAAATACACACTTTTTATTTTGTTCGCTATTTTTCGTTGTGGTTTATCAATATTTTCAATACTATTATATATTATTGAGTTATAATACACTATATACTATAAATTGTTCATATAAAATATCTCACATCTATTTATACGTAAGTAAGTTCTTATTTATGTGTAAAATAATAGATAGGTATATTTAGAAAATTAATTTTATAATATATATATATATATTATATATATGTATAAAGTAATAACTTGAGAATAATCAATATAGTATAAAATAAAAATATATAATATAATAAAATACTATATATACTTTTTATATAATAGTTTACATTACATCGACATAACATTGTCAAAAATTTATATAATTAAATGGATATAACAAACATTTTCAATTTGAAAGCTGTAAGTCAATATTTACTTTCAATCAACATTATATTATTGTATATATATTGTACTATTGATATATACATATATTGAATACAATATAATATATATATTATATATGTACTTTATTTGCTGTATGTATATATTATATATATAATATATAATATATGGCATGTAAACATCATATACAGGGTATGAATGATTACTGGTTACCATTTAAAAACACTGTAATTTTATATATTTTTATTCAAACATATATATAGTAAAAAATGTTACGACATATAAAAGTTTAGTTTTCAATATCACCATCGCAGATTCTTTCTATAGTAATAACAAATACAGCTTATTTCACATATTTTCACTTCTGATCGAGTGAAATATGTATAGATAGACATACACGTTAGGTAAACACCCGTCAACAATAGTGCCATATATGTTTTAACGGCATCAAGTTGATAAATTAATTAGCGTATAATGAATATTCAGTGCCAGCAATCGATCTGTGTAGTATAATTGAGTTACATACATAAAATAGATGATTTAATTTCTAATCAGATGATTTAATTAATCTATTCAATTAATTTTTATATTTTCTATTTACTATTATACATATATTTGTAAATCGCACATATAAATTAAAATGTTTAATGTTTTATATGTTTAATTTGATTCCTTTGTTTAGATTAAATTACTTTATAAAAATAATTGATAAAAAACACAATAGAATTTTATTTTATATTCATTTTTCTTTTTCTCTATATTATTTCTGATTAATGATTTTTATATAATTAAATTTATTTTTATATCTATCTTATTTTACAAATTAATTATCTATTTTATGGATTAAGATTTTATGTATGTATATAGAGAGCGGTATAGAAAAAAAAAAACGACAACGACAACGACAACGACATAAAACATCATTTAATTAAATAACACAATAATAATACTATTAAATAATAAAAAGAAAATCCATTTTTAGACAGATTGTATAATTGTATTAATCCATATTCTTATTATTGATTTTTATATGATAGTAATTTTTTATGATTTGCACTTAATATATATCAACGAAATGTGATAATAAAAATTTATATATATAAAGGTTTTTATAGTTATTATTATATATATAAATTGACAATAAGAATTAATTTTATTCACATTTTAAATATAATATATAAATTTATAATTCAAATAAAAAATAAAGTCAAAAACACGTATATTAAACATCGTAAACATTTCTCAAATTCCTAAAAAAAAAAATATTGTGCAGAGATACAGGTATACGAACGAATAGATTTTCTATATATATACAATATAATATAATGCTATATAGTAATATTTTTCATAATACATATTTAATACAGATTGGATGAAGATGAATATTTTATGTTGAACAGAAATTATTTATGCATAACTAAATTTAAAATTTTTACATAGAATTTTATTTTTGAATTGTTACGTATTATACTATGAAAAATTGAATGCCTGAAAAATTGTCATCATAAATAAGTTTCAATTAATGTAATACAAATATAGATATATTAGGTTGTCAACTATCTCCCTTCCGCCTTTTTGCTCTTTATTCAATGCTTTATAAAAAGTGTTACAGTAATCGGATTTAGTTCAAATATGCGCCGTTTTGTTCGATAATCTGTTTCCATCTAGACTGCAACTTCATAATACCTCCCTCGTAGAAGCCCCCCTCCTTATTTGCGAAGAACTCGGACAGCCACTTTTCACAAGCCTCTTTTGAGATCAACTTTACACCACCAAGGGCGTTCGCCATGGACAGGAACAGGTGGTAATCACTTGCCGCTATGTCCGGGCTATATGGTGGATGCGATAAAACCTCCCATCCGAGCTCCCGTAGCTTCTGACGAGTCATCAACGAAGTGTGTGGTCTGGCGTTGTCCTGGTGGAACACTACACCCTTCCTTTTGGCCAATTCTGGACGCTTCTGGTCGATCGCCTGCTTCAAGCGGTCCAGTTGTTCGCAGTAGATGGTAGAATTAAGCGTCTGGCCATATGGGAGCAGCTCATAGTGGATGATTCCCTTCCAATCCCACCAAACACACAGCAAAACCTTCCTGGCCGTCAATCCCGGCTTGGCCACTGTTTGGGACGATTCACCGGCCTGCGACCACGACCGTTTTCGCTTGATATTGTCGTATGTGATCCATTTTTCGTCGCCAGTCACCATCCGCTTCAAGAATGGGTCGAGTTCGTTCCGTTTCAGCAGCATTTCGCAAATGGAAATTCGGTCCATTAGATTTTTCACTGTTAATTCATGTGGCACCCAAACATCAAGCTTTTTTTTGTATCCAGCCTTCTGCAGATGGTTTAAAATGGATTGGTGACTAACTCCCATCTCCTGGGCGATGTCACGAGATGCCACATGCCGGTCTAACTCGATGTATTCCATGATTTGATCGGTATTTGTCGTCACAGGTCTTCCGCCGGCTGGCTTATCCATGGTGTCGTTTTCACCGGCTCTGAATCGTCGAAACCATTCCTCCGCGGTTCGAAGTGATAGAGTACCATCCCCCAAAACACCATTAATCTCACGGAACGTTTCTCTAGCGGATTTGCCTTTAACGAAGGAAAACTTTAAAATAGCGCGAATTTCGGCGTTAGTGAACTCCATGTTTACACGTCTATAACTGTTGAACGCAATATCCAAACTAATCATACATAGCGTCGTTTTGTTTGTTATGTCAAGAGCTTTCAAATTATGTACAGTGTTGTCAGATACGAGCTCTGTAGCGCTTTGTACATAGCCGCGAAATTAAAAAGACAAAAAGGCGGAAGGGAGATATTTGACAACCTTATATAATATAAAGTTATAACATATACTCGTAATATTAAGTATATATATTATTTATATTTTTCAGATTCATTGTTTGTTCTTGACCTTTTTTCTATTTTTATTTAAATATATAGATCAGTTTTTGTATAATACCTACAATATTCAATATATTATTTATATATTCGGTTCAATGCATTCGTGTATTACGTTATCAACATTATCTTATATTAGTTAGTAGTTACATGTGTATGTATATGAAAAATAATATATAATATATATATATTATTTTGCATTTGAATACCATATACCATTTACAATATTATTAGCAGATTATAAAAATATATAAATATATACAATAGGTCAAAATCTTCCGAATATATATACTATTTTTATATACGTACTATAAAACAAAAATTTTTATATACAAAATGAAAATGATGTGCAACTTTATTCGTTTTTGAAAATCAAATAAAATGGATATCTTAGAAAATATAAAATATTATGGGGTAATTGGCCGCTGAGTTTGGGGATATACTACGGTTTATATATTTAGTGAACAACAACGTCAAACGTAATTGCTAGAGTATATTTTAATTTTAATTCAATTAATGAGTTAAATGTTAAACATATAGTATAGCATAAATGCTAAGGAAAATTATAATATTAATATTGATTCTGTTTGTGGAATCGTATGTAAGGCAGACGCGATTAGTGACTATATATATATATCATCATAACTTTTTGTATAACACTTTGATAATTATAATTGTTAGCGTATAAGAAATGATTGTTTATATGCATTTTTGATATATTGTATAATGTTAAGAAAAATGTCAATGGTTAATTTATATAGAATAACTTTATATTTTCTATGCATTGGTTGGTGTGTATATATATATAGAAAACTTTTATTATACACATAAATATAAACTAATATATTATATATAATGTCATCGTATAATATATATAACGTACGTATACATAATTTATTTATTGATGATATGTATAATATATTATTGTTGTAATTGTCAACTCATTTATTATTCTAACGATAAGTTCCTGTTTCTCTATATATATATATATAATGTATATGTAACATTGCGTATCTACAATTCGTAAACATATTTTATATACCGTCAACTGGGTTGATATTTTTCTGTAATATATCCATATTAGACAAATTTGGTTACTTTGTTGTCTTTGGCATGTATATTTTATTTTCTATGATACATTATCTCTCAATTGTTAACAAATATAAAATATTCAACTATAATAATTTTTACTTGGACAATATAAAATTATTTAAATTTCGTTTCTGCGGTTTTGTGTGTGTGTATATACAAAATGTTTTTGTTAATTTAGTAATAATTTCGACTGTGCTATTGTATAATATATATTTGTTTAAATTTTAATGATGAATAAAATTTAAAACATTTAACATCAATATAAAATAAACCTTTCAATCCCTTTTTACGGTATTTTGTGTGTATATATATTCATTTATTATCGCAAATAAATGTTTAAGCGAATATATTAATGTTTTTAATGTCAAAAAAAAAAAAAAAAAAGGAAAATGTGATAGCGTTACCATAGAACTATTTCTAAATATACACATGTATTATCTCGAAAAAAAAAAAATAAAATAAATAATCTAATCATCATGATTATATGTTAGTTATATACGAAAATTTTCTATTCACTACAATAAAAAAAAAAAAAAACCAAAATCCATTAGTTCAACAATATAATCGATTAAATATACACACAACATATAATATATTATAATTTTATACCAGAGATATATTGGATAGCACCCACCACGCAGTATGTTAAATCATTTAAAAACTCCTTTACTCTATCACCTACACAATGAATCATTTTTATTTTGTATAACTATTGTTATTAAAATAAGTGAAAATAATATTAATCGGTTAACTAAATGTTTAATAAAAATAATATTAAAAAATATTACCAGTTACATTTTCTATAAAAAATTTTCCAATGACAAATACATTTAACATTATGTTATAAATTTGTAATTGTATTGCACGTCGATGAAATAATAAAAAAAAAAATATATAATTTATGTATAAGAAAATGTTTCAGTTTTAAAAAAGCTGTTATCATCAAAATATAAAAATCAAAATTCATATGTGGTACACACCACGCGTGTCGTTTTATTATACAGTAACGTATTAATAATAATAATAATAATAATAATAATAATATAATATAATATGACTTAAAAATTTTTATATGTGCAAATAAAACTTCTATATAGGTACAATATTTTATATATATATACAATACTATTATATATAATATATAAATATATAAGGAAGAAAAGGATTAGATGCACAAGAGAGTGGATTTAAAAATAAATGTTATGAGAAAAGTTTTCCATAACAATTTTTTGTTTTTTTTTTTTTATTTTGGTCGGGTTTCAAGTGTGTTAAATAAATATATATATATATACCATATATAGGATTATATGTATAAAGAAATATTTTTTGTATTGTGTGGTTTTTATCATAATAGTATTACAAGTTACATGCTATTCACGTATATCTATATATCTAGATATTTATATGTGTGTATATTTATATATATATAACATTTTAAGGAATAATATAAAAAGGCAAAAATATAAAATTATTACTATTGGTGAGTGGTGTTTTACTTTTATTTTGAATTAATTTTTATAAGTGGTTTTTTATCACGCATTTTTTATTATTACATTTATAATTTAATTTTTTTTTTTTTCTGCTTTCTAAAAGAAATTCAAGCAAACACTTAATTTTGCTGTAACTTTTTGATATTACATATATAACAAATAATATATAATATAATAAAATATAACTTTAAAATTCGTGTAATCCATTTGAAAAGGGTTTAAAAATTATTTTATTAAATTTATCTGTTGTTTTTTTTTTTTTTTTTTTTATATATAGCTTTATTTCACTAAGAAATTATATTTTATTGAATTATAAAATGGTTTAAAAGAAAATGAAATTGAATAAAAATTGTATACTTAATATAATATTCAAATAATTTATATAAAGTGTAAAGTATACGTCTATAGAATAATAAAATAGCTGGAAAAATAAAATTCAAAATCGAACCCAAATATATATATATAAAAAATTCATTCTACATATAATAATAATAATAATTTATTGCATTATCTATATTATTATTATAACAATCAATGTGTTTTTTATTTCAATAATAATTGTGAATATAAATGATGATTTATTTGAAGCAGTTAAATAATTTATTTAATTGTTAAAACAAATGTTTAAATTTTAACAATAAATATAATCATAAAATATTTATGTATCAACACACGACGAAAATATTTAAAGGCTCGAAATCTATAGAAGTAATCCCCATATATGAGTTTTCTCACTTTAAATATATATATATAAAGTATAATATCACGGCAAATAATATAATAATGGCATTAATTGTATTTATCAGATTTAATTATTATCTTATCAACACACACGCATTCTATGCATTACAATAATTTGCCATTTAAATTTTATCTGATTTATGTAAATGATTTATTTTACTTTAATTAATTGTTCATTTTTTGTTTTTTTTATACCAATATTTTATAAATAATATTATTAGTAATAACTAATAACTATTACGTAATACACACGCACTCATATAAAATTAATGGAATTAAGGAAACAACTACCTTTCACTAATTGCAGACAAATTGGTGAATTTTTATATTTTCCCGCCATATGCTGAGTAATTTGCCAACTAGACTGTATTTATATTTTTTGGTATATATGCCATAAGCTTCGCACTCATTTGGAGTAACATGACATATAAAACAATTAAAAAAATTATTATTTCATCTGGAAAATATTTTATTTTTCTTTCTTATGGCCATTAGGTAAAATTGTATATGTAAAATTTATTAAATAATTATCACACAGATTATTTCTAAACGATGAGGTCCACCGGCGGAGGAGGATTAATTTTAATACGCAAATAGCAGTATTAAAGTTATTTTTATATTTAAAATTAAATATTAAACGACATATGCGATCTAATTTTCCTACATAACATATTTATATGGATGGTTAATTAGTTTTCGAATAAAAATATATATCATATATATGTAAAAAAAAAAACACGCTCATGTGTGTATGTAAAGAAAAAGAAGAAAATTGCAATTTCAAATTCAAAAAACAAAAAAAAAAACATATTCGATAGATAAAAATATAAAATACATAAATAATTTCTATATAATTTATATCGATAAAAATTAATATATATATGATAAAAAAAAAGTAATAAATATTATTATGATAAATGTGCGATAATATTTTCATTAAATATGGCGCATCAATAAAACGTTCATATATAATTTTGATTTCAAAATTCTAATATAAAAAATTATTAATAAATTTTTCATAATGAAATATTAAAAATCAATAATTATTTTACTATATACATAATTTTATATCTATACAATATATACACTAACAGAAGAGTCATAAATAGATGCTGGACAGAATTTCTATAAAATTACAATAGAATAAATATTGTATGAGTTGAGATGTCTTTGTGTGCTTTAACTTACTATTAACGTTATAGTTTTATTTTTATATAAATATGCGAGATACACATAGAAAAAAAAACTTTTAAAACAAAAAAGGATTCGTATCTAAAAGGATAAAATTTAAGAAATTCAATTGTAGTTACTTATATGGCCTTACCATGTAAAGCAATAAATATTTATTTTATTTCAAATACCACCCATAGTGAAAATAAAAAGGTTCCATTAATTATAGTAGTTTTTTTTATTTTTAAATACTATCCGATTATTTTAGTGAACATATTATTATGCAAGTAGAATGTTTTGACAGCATTAAGAATTATAGTTTTTAATTTATTAAAAGTCATTAAAATATATATTAAAAATAAATAAATAATTAAAAGTTGAAAATATAAAAAAAAAAATATAAATAAATAAAATTCACACATTCATTGAATTAGAAAATAAATATACAAATGTCTTTTTTTTCAATGTAATTTGTGAATAAATTGTTATTAAAATGATAAAAGGGATTTGTATTGTTTTTTTTACATATGTGTTATATAAACAAACACTTGTAAATTGTTAGTTTTTTTTTATATTGTTTTTTATTAACAATCAATTTTTTTTTTAATTTTCGTTATAAAAAATTATATTAATCAAAGTAAAATATATTAAACTAAGTATTAATATAAAAGAAAATTTAAAAATTAAATTATAATAAAAAGTATGTACTCACCATTATCGCTAACAGACAATATGATTTCATCCATCCATGCTATTTATGGATTAAATGTAGCAAAATTTTTCCAATCATTGTTAATTTCACATTTACTTATTATATGTATGTATTTGTACGATCATATGGCATATGTTATACCTGAAAAAATAAAAAAAAAAAGAATTAATTTTAAAAAAATAATATTAGGAACATCAAATATTATATTGCAAAAATTTCGACAACCGCACACTATCACAAAAAAAAAAATAAATACGAACATAAAACATATTAGAAATTCTTGTACCATATTTTAAAAAACTTAAAAAAAAAAAAAATAAAATGCAATAAAAATGTTAACAAAAATGTAATGCATATTTCATCGTTTATGCACACACACACACACACACATTCACACTCATTATGGTTGAGTACTTTACACACACTATCAAACAGGTCATACGATAATTTTCCATGTTTGGATAAGCACATTATTAGTATAATTAGGTGCTTTACGTTTTCTTTCTGGCATAAACAAATATATCTAATTAGATTTCTAAAACAGATTCTAGCGCTACTATTTAATGGTATAATAGGCTGATGTACAACGCCCACCCCACCCCCATTATTTTTTGGAGCCAGACATTCAGTTGCAAATGCATATTATATTATATAGCATATACTTACTTTTCTCAAAGTCAAATGCTTCTTAAATATTTGGATGCAAAATTTAACAATTTACTTTAACGTAATGTGAAAATATTACACAAAGAAAAATTTCAAGAAAAAAAAAATTTTCTTATCCGCCATTTTTGCCGTGTGTATTGAGAATCAGAAATTTGCAATGTAGTCTGATTTCAATCCGCCGATATCACTTCACAATTATGGAATTTAATATTTTTAATTTTGTTAAATAATAAAATATGAGTAAAATTTTATTTATATTTTCAAGTTTTAATTATATATTTAAGTAGAAAAAAACTATTGATAATAATGTCGGAAAAATTAAAACACATAAAAAATTTTAATTGAAATACGCGACTACCATGCAAGAAAAAGAAAACGCGAATGTCGGAGACTGTTCAGTATGTTCTGTTTTGACATTTGACAATAGTGCAAATTTGGACAAGTTCTGCATACACCAAATAAATATCAACGTACACACACGGCTTGCAAAATCTCTCAAATGCTACTTAATAAGTTGACCAGTCGTGTAGCTCAATTTATCGAGATATTTAGAACGAATATATATTAATGTCATATAGCATTTGCGTCACAAATCAAAAAATGAACAAAAATTATAAAAAAGAAAAAAAAAAGAAAATGTTTTTATCTTTCTCTCTCTCTCCTCCCTACCAAAGTAAAAGCAAGGTGAATTTTATATTTTTTATAAATTTAAATCAATTTTTTTTATATTATGATATGATTGTATTTAACATTTTACCGCGAAACCATTAAATCGTTTAATTTACTGATTAGGTATTACATGTAATTTTGTTGTTCTAACATAATAGTTTATTAGTTTATTATAAGATTAAGAAATAAATAAAAATCAACGTATAACAATATACAAAAAGAAACAAAATAATAAATTAAAATGTAGACAAAAGATGGTCCATTTCTAAAACGTAAATTAATTATCATGGAGATGGGTCGGCGCTGCTCCAGATAATAAAATTTAATTTATTTGAATGGTAACTTGTAGGTAAGGTGAAAATAACAAAAAATTTAAAATTACGTTTAATTGTTTGTATGTTAATTATATTACATCAACACAAAATTCATAAATTTATTGTTACATTCATGTAAAGTAAATAATGAAATATTTTTCCAAAGTTATTTTAATTATGTGATTTTCGTTTTACTATAGAATAATTATGTATTGTCAAATTGATGTCATCATTTTTATCATTAAATAATAAGACCACTATACAAACAACTATCAAAACAAGACTCCTCAATTTCGATGACGATCTTTATGGTAAAAATATACATTACTAGAGATATTGATCACAACTTTATTGTTTGAATATCTATAATTATAGTACAACAGTCGTCTTCCATTTTAAATAATTAAAAATTTTATGAGAAGTAAACTGAATGTTGTATATGATCAGGATGTTCGATGAAACAGTATATAATATACACTATTATAGCAAGATTTATATCATGTATGGGAGCATGGAGATACACATGAATATGTTTGTAAAATATTTGTTGAGTTGTTGCAGCACAATATACATATATTGAAAATTTTTGGGAGAACTATAAACTTCAGTAAATGCAATTTCAATAGTAGTTGAAGCAAATTTTGATTTAAAACGGAAAATTATATAATCAAACCGAAAAAAGCGTGTGAAAAACAAATATGTTTTGATGCCACAGTAATTCGATTTGACATTATGTTTGAAGAACGCATCATTTGAAAAATCCTTTTAACTTTAAATGGATACGAATTGATATTAATCTATAGATTACATTTTATAATCGTTATTTTTGATGATAACAAGAAAATTTAATATATTTATAAATAATAGCAGAAATAATGAGCGAGAGATATTTTCAGAAAATGATTTAATTATTCTAATATGGAGGAGACTCAATCACTATTTGTTTTAATTTAATTTGAATTTATTGGATTTGATTGTTTTAAATGGAAAATGTAAATTTCCAAGTCTGCTGCTTAAATTACATCGAATAAGAATTTAATAACTTTTTCAGTCAAACAGCGCACTACAAAATAAAATTTCAATGACACTTTTCGTTTGGTATTTCAAATCATTTTAGTTTTTTCTGTGTATATATTTTATAGATATTTGGAAAAATACGTTGTTTGCGTGTATAGCAACCCATAAATAATAAATAATACATACATGCAGTAATAGAACATTGATTCAACATGTAAATTGCATCATTTTGATCATAAATACATAAATTTATACATGTTACAAATACAAATTTATACAAATTTAAATTATAATAATAATAACATAGGCATTTATTCTATGGGTTATAAGTTAATAATTTTATTCTAAACAAAATATATTCATGTTTTTTGTCCGTTTTAAGTTCTGACAATTTTCAATAATCATTTATTTCGTATGGAATAAAGAGAACCCTTAAATATAAAGTTTAAATACACACACACTGTTATAATGCAAGGGAAAAACAATATATGAATAGTGAAAATAATAACATAACGTAACGAACGAAATTGTTATGTAATAATGCAATTAATATGATTTTAATTTATTTTTCTTCTTCTGTTAATGAAACATAAAAAAGCAATTTTCAAAATATTTTCAATTAATAATATTATTTTTTATTCTATTAAAACATATTTTAAAATTTTTTTTTTTTTTAAACGTCAATCAATTTCCTTTTAATTAATGTTATATATTTTTTTTTTCTGCTTATTATTATTTTTATTGTATATTTATATCATTTTTATATAATGTATATATTTATTTATTTTATAGGCCGAAACGAATTTTATGGTGGAGAGCAATGGATAATTTAGTTTCTGATAAAAATCAAGATCGTGGCTTTTCAGAAGGACCTATAACTAATCTTGATGATTTTTTTTCTAAAAGAAGAATGGGTAAAAATGGTGATATAGAGATTAGTAATGGTAAGGGTGATGGTGGTGGTGTAATTGGTACGGGTGGTATTAATAATAATAATAATGATGATGATGGTGACAACCACAATAACAACAACAATATCAACGACGATGATGATGATGATAACGATGGTAATAACAATAAAAATGGTATAATTAATAATGGTATAACAATTGAACAAGATGAATTATCAGAAAATAATAAAATTGATAGAAATGATGTTAGTATATTATAGAAGTTTGTGTGTGGGTGTGTATATGTCTGTCTCTATATAAAATATAATTATATTAATTAAAATGGAAATTATATATTATGGTATAAAAACGTACAAATTATGCTACATATTATTATTTATAAATTGTATGGATTGACTTTATTTCGAATATGATTAGTTAAAAATACTTATTTTAGATGGAAATATGTAACATATATGTGTGGTTACTCACCAAGTATGAAGTATATGACGTCGACTAGTCATACGTATATTGGATGTTTCCATCTAAAATACGTATTTTGAACTAACCATACGAGTATGAATGTGCTAATAATACAGATGCAGATTTAGAATTTTGTAAATTTGGTGTACTTAAAATTCAACAGAAAATGTGACCGATTTTAGATTCACAAAATTTGTCTATTTCGATAGTTTATGGAACTTCGGTATATAAATGTAATAAAAACTATTCATTTAACTAAAATTGGATTGGACATATTTCAGCGAAAATCTTGTTTTTTAAAACCGTTCCACTTTTCTTTTACACGAAATGGAATAATTTTAACTAATTTAAGACGTATAATAAAAAGTAACATTCATTCAATTTTTTTATCTGTATGTAATGATGATTCGACAAACTTCGTCATATAAAATATTTGCTTTTTATTTATTTTTATATATATGAAAATAACAAATCTCAAATACTACTTACAGATATAAAACATAATTTTTCATTCATATGTGTTACGGTCTCAAAACAAAATTAATTCTATATTATAATATTTTTATTTTTAAATATATTGCTCGTAAAAATTCTACATGTTTTTCATCTCAAAAAGAAAAAATTAAATAATAAAATAATAAAATATAAATAATAATATAGCAAAAAACAAACGTAAATGTTAAAGAAAAAGTTTTACCATATGGTTTTACAATTTTATTCGATATATAGAGACAGTCGACATCACACACACTCATACATCATTTTTTGTATCATTAATGAAATAGCATAATTTCTCATATTTATATTTTTAAATTTATAAAAATCATATAAATATAGGATATGATATCTGGTACAGATATATCACAAATACCAAGACTACCAGGTGATGGAGCACAATCGGACAATGATATAAATTGTGAACAAGAAGAAAAACCAACAAAAATATATGATCAAAAACAAAAACAAAAACAACAACAGTCTTCTGAACAACAATCGAATAATGTTAAAAAAATCGATGATATCAAACATACAGGAGATTTTCAAATTATTGAATTAGAAAATAGTGAAGGTATAATTCAACATTTTTCAAATTATTTTATTAATTATATTTTTATAATTCTATGTAATTTTATATATGTATGTATATAGTAACAATAATAGAGTAACATATAAGTATTTGTTATATTTACGTGGTATAGTTAAACCAATAATTACTAAATGTTACTGGGATTATAAGTCATAGTCTTACTGCGCGGAATTCTATAGTGAAGTTAATCAAATAAATTATATTCAATAAGATTTCCGGTATATAATATTACTATATTTATATATATTTCTATGTAAAAAAAACGTCTGAAAAGTACGTTATTTATTTATAGTATTTATGCATTTTACTATAGATTTCCATGGCCATTGGAAATGCACACAGATAGTTATCTTTAGTTAAATTGAATTCCAGTTTGTGGTTGCATGAAAAATTTATTATAAGAATCGATTAATTTCAATTAATTTTTATTGCACAATATTATAGTAATTTCGGTCCACCTGATAACAGCAATACACATACCAGACAATTTACCAGATATAATAATATTTATGCTTGTATATTACGTTTATATATAACGTTGACACACATATTATTTGTACTATGTACAATGTAGTCGCGCATATTGACAAAAGAAAAAAGTACATGCATGAATATACCATCATGATAAAGTAATGTTACACAAATATTACATATATATATTGTATATATTTATATTTGAATGAAAATTATCAAAAACACAAAAATAATATTAAAAAAAAATAGAAAAAGAATGAAGGAAAAATACACAAACAATAGGAAAATTGTATGTATATTCACATCGTATATATATGGCGTATAATATACAATAACTTGTATATGCAATAAAATGTTTGTTTATTCTATTTATTATATATGCGATAGATAACATATACAAAAACATAAAAAAAAAACCTATATCCAGACCACACGCAACAGGTGGTTATAATATTTGTGTGCGTGTAGTTATAAACATAGTGTATTATTAAAATATACCAGCCAACTAGATAATATACGATGCGTTAAATTAAAAAGAAGAAATTCTGCGTTGAAATTACTGTATATTAATAATTTTTTTCCATTAAACAGACTTTACGAAATATCGTTTCCATACAGACTATCTAGAAAATTCTCATAATCCGATCCGATAAGATCTACTTGTTGATGAATCAACGACAACAATAAATAGCATATGCAATTCTAGTTTTATTAAGTTAGACAGACTTCATCATATAATCAATTGCCACCAATTAATCATTGTCCGACGGTACGTCTTAATACACTCTGTAGTATATTATTTTATTTATATAAATTTGGTATGACAATATTTTCAAAAAAGAAAAAAAAAAAAACTTCTACATATTATGTTTTTCAATGTGTTTTTGTTTATTCTAATTATTATATTATATTGAAACATATACAGCATATACCAAAGAATATATATTAGTGGAGAATTAATTTCTGCTATAAATATTAATATGTACTAATTATCATATTTATCACATCTCATGTCTGAATAATATTTAATGTTCAATTTAAAATAAACGCGTTCTTCATATGTATTTATAGTTATTATTAGTACTAATAAATATTTCGATAAATTAGTGTAAAAATGAGTAAATTTTGCGAAATTTAAACGGGTCTAATTAATTATTATTAACTTTTTAATTATGGACCATATATGATATACGTAAATCACTTTAATATATATTTCAAAAGCTATATCTTGAAATTTTGATTACATAATATTTTTTTTATGGCAGATTATCTAAATTCTAATTAAAGCCCTAATAAAATTATTAATTAAAATATTTTCAATATATTCATTTATATATGATAGTATTCATTTCACTCTCGTTTCCATTAATAGCTTTTTTACTAATATTATTATTAATTATAAATTTTTAAATTCTATTTCATATCATATATAGAGAAATTATATAAAATTCTATTAGTTAACTTTTAATGGGCATATATTTTTATGTACGATTTTTTTATGATATACATATATTTACGCTCTCGGTGTGGATAGATAAAATCAATACAATAAAAAATGTATTTAATATATAAACAATAATACAACGACGATAAATGAATAAAAGTATAATTCTTTTATAAATTAATCTAATTTAAGTGGTGTTTATGTCAACAATATTTCACATATATAGGTATATATATATATATACCTATCCTAGATATATGATTATCTATAATATATAGTATATAGTAATCTACATATAATATATATCATATACAATGTATTTCACAATTTACGTGTATTGTTTATCATGTATTGATGAATTTTAAAATTTTATTATACTGATGAGCACATTATTATAATATACATAACATTGTAAATACAAACAATGTGTAAATAGTAATTTAAATATAGAAATCTATACTATATAAGTATGTTAAAATATATATATATATATATAGATGTATTATAAATGACGCATTTTATCAACATAATAATCATATTATTATACACATCATAATACTATAAATAGATTGTAATCGTAATTTATACTGTCGCAGATTAACTTAATAAAATATACAACATAATATAATTAATAATTTAAACTATAAATATTCAAATATGGTATTATGAAACGGTTTTTTCGGCAACAGGAAATGTTTGCATTTCCTTTTTTACACTGTCCATAATGCAAAAATAGAATTTGAATATTAATACAATACAACATTATTACGTACGCATGTAATTGTAAAATGATAAGCAAGATCCTGTTGTGAATTATTCAATATTTGATAGTATGTACAATATATGGTGATGAGATAATATGATTATTTAAATTCAATATAATAAAGATACATATATTATAATTATTATACACATGCTACAAAAATTATCTATAAATAATAGAATTATAGATAATAATCGAACTAATGGTTGTGTTATCTGAAATCTACAATATATAATATATATCCATTATTATTATTTTATCGTACATTATTTCATTCTTTGTGAAAATAAATTACTGTTGTAAGGTTTTTGTAACATTCAATATTTTGTTATAAATATGCATGAGTCAAATAACTATCTGTATTCATTTACATACACGCGGCGGCGATGATTAATGATAATAAAATCCATGTTATACATACTACTTATATATAGTATATGCAAATTACAATTAAACATATATAAATAAATAAATAAATAAATAAATAAATAATGAATTAAATTTTATATCCACATAGATATTAATAAATTAGATGATAATCGTCAAGTACCATTTAATAATGAAGCATATGCAGCATTTAAACGAGGTAATGTTGTTAAAGGAATTTTATGTCCATCATTGACAAATTCATTTAAGGCTAAATCATTAGAAAAATCATATTTAACATATTCGCATCGTCAACGACAAAAATCATTAATAATTGTTAATATTGTTGATTTAATATTAAAAATTGTATTAGCAATTGTATGGGCATGGCGAACAGGAGGAGCGGTATGTATACACATATATTATATACAAACAATTTTACATCGTTTATTCAGACATTCAATTTAGAGTTGCTTAGTTGTTGTTATAAAAATGCACTTGCTTCGAATTTCATTACAAACGATTTATTATATATGTCATATATCAATTCTAATACATTGACTTAAATCGCACACTGTGTAACATTAGAATACCACGTTATAATATTACAAATAGAATTATTTAATATATCGTATATATGTAAATCATTTATAATGAAATCAGTGTAGTTAAGTGATACCCTATAGTACATACATATAGATCGAGCTATACAAAATGATGAGATGTCTCTATCAATTCCGAATTGAAAATTTCAATTTGAATTTATAGGAACTAATTGTGTAAATGTTCAAATACAAATACTTCTTTCATATCAAATGTATTTGAATTTAAATCTATGCGGAATAATACATTACTAGTTTTAGGCCACTATATGTATACACTGTAAGGTAATACTTGTATACTACAATATAAAAATTTAAAAAATTTGTATATAACCAATTTCTGAAAAAGATACAAATGGTTTAAATAAAAATTGTTTGTTTTTCTAATTTAAATTAAATATTTTTTATACAAATTTTAGGCAATGTCACCGGAATCCATAACATGGTCAGTTTGTTGTATGGTAGCAAATTTAGGTATTTGTATGTTAGGTTGTTGGAGATGTTTTGCAAATAATTATCTACATTGGGCTGCAACATGTACATGGTTATTATTAAATTTACAAGGTATACAAATATATTCTATATACGAATTATATAAATTTTAAATGTGATGATTTGATTTATATACGAATAGTAAAAAATTGAATACTATATGAATTTGATATGATATATATAAAAACGTTAATTTTGTCTATAGGATTTGTTGGCGAAGGTGTCGGTTTTGCTGAACGTGAATATTTAGTTTGGTATGTTTTATTTATAATATTTGTACCATATGCAATGTTACCATTACCATTAAAATGGTGTATGATTGCTGGATCTGTATCAGCTGCATGTCATTTAATTGTTATTAGTATTGTAAAATTTCAGAAAATTATCGTAAGTTTTTTTTGTTTTATGTATTATAATTTTAATATTTATAATAAAATAGTATACAAGGTATTTTCTTATATGTGAAGAAGTCGCACGTACATGTTTTTAAAAAATATAAAAAATAACTTTAAATTTCATACTATTTATATGGCAATGAAAATAAAAACATACCTTGTGTAATTTTAAATTTAAATTTAAATTGAACATAAAAAAGGATGAAACCATATTTAATGTGTATCTCTTTTATTTCTTTCAATTTTTATGTAAATATATATTTTATCAATACAAAACATGCATATATAAGCAGGAAACATCATGTATTGCTAGGCAATTATTGGCAAATTCATTCCTTTATTTAGCAATAAATTTTGCTGGTATGTATACAAAATATTTAACTGACAGAGGACAAAGACTGGCATTTATTGAAACACATAAAGCAATGGAGCATAAAAAGGAATCGGAAAAAGAATATCAAAGAACACAGAAATTATTAGATTCAAGTGAGTTTTTCATTATTATTTTGTTTGTTTGTTTGTTTTTTTTTCTTTTCTCTATCAAACATATAAACGAAACATTAAATAAACTTTTGTCTATTTAAACTAGTATTAGTTATTATAATAGTTCTATATACGAGTGTACATGATTATGATAAAAGTTCAAAAGAACCATATGAATGAATGAAAATTACTATATGTATAAATGAATGGAAATGATATAATAATGAAATGTATTTGTGTACTCATGTATAACTTTGTGCTTCATTTCTATATATACGCTTAAAGAAGCACCATACATATTTGGTTTTTATCGTTAAAAATTTGTATAAAATCAAAAATTCTAGACCCTGGAACAATTTGCCTGCGGGTAATCATTGTTCAATTATTTATTGTATGAGTTTACGTTATCTTATTTTGGATATAATCAACAACTTAGCTCAACAAATACCAATATACTATTTTACATTTATTTAATTTTATAAATATATATTTTCACTTGTGTTTTGCAGAACTTTCATAATATCTTGTACTTCAAAAGATAAAGGTACAGAAATAAATTATTAACGTTATTGTATCGAAAACAGAAATCTATATATGATCTAATGAAAATTATTAATTTCGTCTTAGATTTATGTCTTGCCCATCACACCCTTGAAGGAATGCACAACGCTCGTACATACTCTGTATACAATAAAATTAAATTACGAAGTATGTTAAAATACAAAAGTCAAATTTTCACACAAAAAATGCACGAACACATCTATAAAATTTCAAATTTTAACACGCACCGCAATAGATTTTACACTTCAATATTTTTTACAAAATAAAAATATATATTGTAAAATCAATCAACGTGATGCGATCGATATATGCGGTATATTTATACTAATTTATATGTATTTCAACAATTCAGTGAATCTGATTATTTAATTTGAATTGAATAGAAAAACTATATCTAACCAAATATAAACGGAATATCTAACAGGAAAAAAATTAATTTTAAAATGTGTCTTTTATATAATTGACATGGGTTATCGCATCATTATAATATATAGAATAAAATAAAATAAAATTAGCTATCTATAGGATATAATAAATTACTATCATATATAAAATAATTATATATAAAGTGAAGAGTGATGATGAACTCGAGTGAATATAGATATTAATATTATTATATGTTTTCAATAATTCAAAATCAATTCAAATAACATTATGATGACGATGAGATGATTGGCATATATATATATACATAAAAGTTTTTTGCCGTCAATCAATGTATCAAACTTGAACTAATTAAATTACATATACTTTATGATTTTTTTTAAAAATTACTTCAATATAAAAGAACTAAAAGAACTACAAAAAAAAAAAGGATATTTTTATCATCACATCCTTAAAATATCTATATATCCGATATTCTTTTTATAGAGAGTCATAAATATCCTGTGTGCACAATCATATTATTTATAAATATTTTATATATATTTTAGCATATATATATGGATGAAGTGTACCATATATAATTATGTAATACGTGTATGTGTATTGACGTGTGTATCGAAAAAGTCGTTTGAAAATTATTCAACTGGAACTCTATTATTGTATACAAAATTTGTTCCTAGTTATAGTGGTGGTTTTTTTTTCCTTTTTTGTGTTTTTGATCGTTTGATGAGTATACATTTGTTGTTTTATTATATATTATTATAAGTATTTATATGCAATATGGTCAGTTTATCAGAATGAATACAAAATAAATAGGATATGACTATATATATTTAGATATAAAAAAAATATGATATGTGTGGGTGAATGATATTTTTATTATGGATAGGTAATCAAGACGATTTTATTTTAAAGTGTTTTTATAAATTTTATTTGATGGTATTTTTGTCTTCTTTTTTCTATTTTTTTCTTTATTATCGTTACAGTTTTACCAATGTTTGTAAATAATGATATAAGAAAGGAAATGTATAAAGGATCGGATGCAAATGTTGATGCTCAATTTAAAAAATTATTTATATATCATATGGAAAATGTTAGTATACTATTTGCTGATATAAAGGTATGTGTAAGGGATTTATAGTTACAAATTGTTTTCAATTACATTATTTTCATTTTTATACCGGTGGATTTTTATATAATTAAGAAAAATACGCTGATAATAATAATTTATGTAATTTTTACTTGATATGTTCTATTTACTGGTTACTGAACTTTTTATTATATTTTTAAAGATAATATTTATCTATATGTGGATAATCGTATCTATTTAAATATTGGATTATATATTTTAACATATAGTGGGAGCATTAAAATAAAAATATATATACACTACCCTTAAATGTCGTGCAATGAAATGATTAAATGTTTGATATTTCATTTTCATTTAGTTTATTTTGTCGTGTATTATAAATGTTAATAAGTATAAATATATAATGTATATAAATATTCGCATTAAATTATATATATATAATAAAATAAGGATACAGAATATATGACAATATATATATATAAACTCTAATATATATATATAAAACCATATATATATACCAAATATATAATACATGGGTTGTAAAGTTTGCGGAATTAACATATATAACTTATATAGATGAAGCCGGGCAATATTATATTATTTTTGAATTATCTAAGTTAAGTGAACAGCTAAACATCTCAAAATGCATTTGACATAATCATTTGCATATATGAAAAGTAGCGTCAGAAAGATTTGGCGTCGTGTATGTTACCACCAATCGATGTAAAAAGCAATCGTTTGAAAACTTCTGACCAATGAATTTTTCGGTGTTATTCATATAACTGTTGATGAAACGTAGAGTTCAGATCAGTGCACGGTAGAATTTAGACAACAGCCTGCAACACATTGGTTAGAGATTAGTGAATCAGCTTATATGCTTATATGATGAGGAAGAAATAAAACACCTAAATTTTCCTGAACCCCGATTTTTGTAAAATCTATTTGTTTTTAACTATTATAAAAATGTTATCAACTTTTAACAGATATTTTAAAATTTTCGGTGTTAGACATTTCATTCTGCGAATTATTGAACATTATTGATTAATTTGATAAAACAAGGATAATTCACAAAAGTCTGTTAATTTAAACGGATGGGGATGCGTAGCGGTGCTGTATTATGAAATTGTGTATTAGCGAGCAAATATGTACAGGACAATATATTTCTTCATATAATGTCGTGAAACGCAAAGAATATAAACAAAAGGATATTTTTTTATTTTCATTACAGTAACTTTTCAACTCATGTATGTGTAGTATTTATATATTATATATATATAGAATAGAATTGGTTTATAAGGATATGTCCTTAAAATGATAATTTTAAAATTTTTCCAATCACAAACATAATACAATATAAAATTTTATTGTATTTGAATTTTTGCATAAATATGTTCCATATATTTATTTTAAATCGTAGAGTATTTCGTTAGAATGCAAAATGTGTAAAATGGTTGAATGTACTCTATATATATATAACGTATACAGAATATAGTATAGTAGATATCCATAATATAAATAAAATGTGTAAAGCAACTATATAAAATAAATAAACATAGTAGAGTATTGTTATAATGGAAACTGACTGAAAAATAAATTGAATAAAGAGCGCTTTATTGACGCTGGCTGTTGAAATACTTTATAGTTAGAAAATGCATTTAAATTTTGTACTTGTATATTTAGATTTGTGAAATTTAAAACTTTTCACGATTTGTACATTTTATTTATAAAATGTTTACTTGACATGTCGACTTTAGTTTGAGGTTAAACAGAGATGTGTAAAGCAGGGAACGAGGTAATATTGTGGTATATATATATATATACAAAATCAGACACATTACATTATACAAATTAATTACAAATAAATACATTATATTATAACCATATATTTTCATACAAATATAAACTATGCTCTATAAAATGAATAATAAATTGATTAAATATTTATGTATTCATTCACATCGTTGATTTTCATTGTACGATTGACATTGAGTAATAGTTAATGAAAATATATAAGAAAATATGGATATAAAAATTTTAGTAATCTAATACATTACCCTCAAATGATGATGTGATTCGAGATATATAAAAAAACAATCTTTTATATATGTGAGTACGTGAACACTTCTTTCATCATCACTATTATTGGTTGTACAGAATAACATATATATAAAATCAGTATATAGTTCTGTTCTACCTATATTCTTTCATTTATTTGTGCTAATACATATATCCTCAAATGACCACGTACAGTTTAAATATAAGTAAACACACACTCTAAAGTCTAAATAAGAAGACATAAATACTTTTTTTTATTACTTTCTTTTTGTTGTAGAACTAAGTATATATTTTACTATATTTTATATAGTATAAATTGCATATTAATACTTTATTCTTCTCTTATATTTGTCTAATACAGGTACGTATAGTTATGCATATTCATATAACATCGCAAAATATATGCTACTAAAAATTAAGAACTTTAATCTTTTGCCATGAATAAAGAAATTTATTTTAAGAATTTCAAAATCAAAACTTTATGAATATTTAGCAATCGCATTTTGTCATTTATAAACATTTTCGTATATACATCGTGAAATTAGAATAAATAACATTTAAAATTTGTATTTTTCAGTATTCTGGCCATTAATAAACTGAATGAATTATAAATTTTTTTTCGTATGTGCGGAATCAAAAAATTATTGAACACTACTATTCAAAGACTGTTCACCCAAAACATAATGGTAAATTATTATATGTTATGTAATATAATATAGAATTTACCAATTTGTCCGTACTTGTTTGATGCCTTTTAAAAAAAAAAAAAACTAAATGGATTAGCTTGGTGCATTTCTGGGCGATCAGACTAGCCGCAGATTGGGTGATGACACAAAAGAAAAAATGCACTGTTTCGAGGTATCACATAATCATTTCATCTTACAATTTCTTTTAAAATCACTACTAATTTGTCAATAAATAGGCATTTGGTTACAATATGTATTTACATGCCGCCCATTAAATACAAAACAATATTAATATCTTAAAATAACATAGTGACAGTGCCAATTGCCAATGTCAACATAAACATATCATATATATTAAACATAAATTAAAATGATATTAAATATAATGAAATATTTTAAATGGTGAAAAAAGAAATCAGATAAATGCTCGTATACATAAAATATATATTATTATTAATGCCGTCTATATAAAAAAAAACACACCCAATCAAATAATAAAAACAATAAATAATATAATTATTATATAATCTTTTTTATTTTATATATAGGGATTCACAGAATTGGCAAGTAAAACATCAGCTCAACAATTAGTAAAAATTCTAAATGATCTATTCGCACGATTTGATAAAATAGCTGAAGTAAGTATATTCAATATATATTATACTATAATATTTATATATAAATGTTTGTGTCTGTATCAGAATTGTTTACAATATGGTATAATGTCACAACAATTAACATATACAATATATATACATATTTCTAATTTATTAATGTTGTATATGTTACATGAAATTCTATATGTTAAGCATCCCATCAAAAATCTGATCTGAGTAAATTTAGTTTTTGCAATTAAAGAGACTAATTTAAAATAGTTTGTTACAAAACAATAAGTAAAAAAACATAAGCAATTTATTCTGATCGGTTACTCATTTTGGATGAAGCATATGCTTAACGAAGAAATTGTGTTCGCGAACTCAAACAACTCACATGAATATTTTCATCCAAAAAAAATCAATCGTCAGAAAAATTAAAAAAAATTTTTTGGTAAATGACAAAGATTTTAACTTTTTATTTATTATTTATCTTTGCAGGATAATCATTGTCTTCGCATTAAATTATTAGGTGATTGTTATTATTGTATATCAATGTTTGATAGTCAAAGTTGGAAATCTAGACCAGATCATGCTGTTTGTAGTGTTGAAACTGGATTACATATGATAAAAGCTATTAAAGATGTACGACATAATACACATGTATGTATTGTATAAATATAACTATATTTTTAATAATATAATTAATAAATCTGATAAATAAAATTATCAATTATATGTAAATCTATAATTTATTTAATAAAAAGGTTGATTTAAATATGAGAATTGGTATACATAGCGGTTCAGTTATGTGTGGCGTTTTAGGTGATAAAAAATGGCATTTTGATGTTTGGTCAAATGATGTTATTATTGCTAATCATATGGAATCGGGTGGTATACCAGGGTAAATTAATTAATTATCATTATACTAAATTTTATATAATTATACATTTATAACAACGTAATTTATTCTATTAAATTAATGAATAGACGTGTTCATATATCTGAAGCAACATTAAAATGTTTAAATGGTGCCTATGAAGTTGAACCAGGTGATGGTGGTAATCGTGATAATCATTTAAAAATGATGAATATAATAACATATCTTATAAAAAGAACCGAACCATTAAGGTAATTTTATTGATTATATATTAAATATGTATATATAATTTTGTATAATCGCATAAATAATGCCCATTTCGATCTTATTTTATAAATATTATTTAAATTCATTTCACATATTCAATAATAGCCAAATGATATATTGTAACATGATTTTTATTCATCCACATAACAATATGTGTTCATTATTTGTAAACTATATAACAACGATGATAATCACTATAGAATTTTGTACACAGATGATAATTATGCTGTGCTGTACCAATCCAAACATAAGCGACCGTATACAATTTTTTCATGTTTTGTTTAAATGTATTAGTCTCAATACTTTTCCACCACTATATTAGGATATATTTTATTAAATTCTCCTATATACTAACGACGACAATACAATAAATATTTTAAATCAAAAATTTGTGTATATCCATGAGGTCGCAGACACGTATAACATTCAGAGACACATTTTTTTTTTGAGTTTTATTGGTTTCACCTTTAGCTTCCCCTATCTATATACACGCAGAACTCACAATAAGACCATATGTATATATATTTAATAAGTTACATAAGCCTTTCTATACCCTTGTCAGACAATCAGTGCAAAACAAAAAAGGTATTATGAAAATAGAATATTATACAAATACAAATTTACGCATACATAAATATTGTATAATATGTAACAACTTAAAACTTACAAAAAATGGTATGTTTGGATTTTTCTTGAATAAAAATAAATTTCTTTTAAATATGAAATTTGTATTTCTATATTGTTTAAATTCCCATTTGAACAATTTATCGTTAAGTATATTGTTTTGTTGCCATATATTTATATATTAGGGTTACATAAAATATATAAATTTGTCAAAAGTTTAGAGTTACACATATATAGTAAAAGTTTTAAATATATGTGTCAGCGTTGATGCTGATGGTTATTTTTTTCTAATTTAATATCTTTTGGGAATTTATGTACCTTTACTTTACAATACATAGCAATTAATTTATTGTAATATAAATGTTTTTTTATATAAATATATATATAGGCCACGTAGACGATTTGGTAACAATAGATTAAGCATAACGGATCAACAACAATTAACACACAAATTTTGTGATCCAGATTTCAAAAATAATCATAACAATAATCATGTCAACAATAGTAATGATAATAATAATAACAATAATAATATTCATAATGCAATAATTTCAACTCCAGCGATAACATCATCATCAGCATCATCATCACCAACAGCAACACCAATAATAAATTCAACAGTAAACACGTCAAACAATATAAATGGCAATGTATATTTAATAGAATCAGATACAAATGGTAAAATGTCATTAAAAAATGATACAAAAAATATTATTAATGATGAAGAAACAACAACAGATTGGACACCAGAAATACCATTTAAAAATGTAATTATTTATATATATTTAATACAAGCACATACCATACACACTCACACATGTACTATATGTATTTGCTTATATTATTACGCTAAGTCCTTATACAAATATTTATATATAAATAAATAAATTTAATGATCCATATTCCAGTTAAATGAACCAGAAGACGGTTTAAATCAAAATGAAACATTAAAAGGAGATTATGCCAAACAAGAAGATATTATTGCGATGTCAGCTACAGAAGAAGTAAATATATATTAATTATTCTTAAGATACAATTGATATTATATTATTATATTACGATTACATATAGATTTCGTAATTTGTAAAATGAATATATATTTTTAAATAATTTCGTTTATAGGTAGATGAATTTATTGATCAAAATATACAAATTAATTCAAATAAACAAATGCGTGAAGAATATTTATATCCATGGACATTAAAATTTAAAGATGTCAAACAAGAAGCAAAATTTTGTCAATTACGTGAAGACATGTTTCGTTCAAATATGTTATGTGTATTTGTGGTCTGGATATTTATTGTGTTATGTCAAGCTATAATTGTACCAGGTTGTACAACATTAGTCATATGTTTATGTGTATCAACAATTTTATTAACAGCTGGTGTTGTTTTAGTTATGGCTGAAGAATTTCCAAGTATATATCAAATGAATTTTATATTTTGCATCTATATTAACACACACACACACACACAATTTTACACCTATTATAATTTATTAGGTTTTAAATCTATATCGGTTTGAAAACTTAAACTTATAATTGTTAAAGCTAATTGCCAGAAGCGGTAGCTTTACTATATACTTATATAGTATTTTCATATATACAAATCCCATTATAATTCACATGATTATTATAATATATAATCTGAATATTTCCTTTAGAATACCTGCAATATAATATTTAATCGATTTCCGTTGAAATTTTGAAAATTACGCAAGGCCTCTAGCACAATATATCGCATAATAACCATCGATCCAAAACAACTAATTAATTAATTTAAAGTTTAAATATAGTCACTTGCCATATATATATTTAGGTGTTGTATAATAATAGTTAATGTGTGTTGGTGTTGTTATTAATATAAATAATTTCTTATAATATCATGAGAAAATTTTTTAAATATATAATTAAATTTTATATTTTATTTTTATGTACACATATAAGGTCTTCCACTTGTTTTACAAAAATCTTCTGCAACTTTAGTACATCATCGTACACGTCGTACATTATTTATTTGTTGTGTTGTTGTTTTAATGGCAGCTGCTAGTTCAATTGGTTTATTTTTATGTGACTTAAATGAAAATGATAATAAATATCCATTATCATCGTCAAGTACTATAGATTCTGGTGTAAGTACTACCAGTGCACAAACACCAATTACATCACAATTAGTTGGTAATAATAATAATAATTACAATAATAACAATAGTACAGCAAAAAATTACGATGAAATACGATTAAATGTTTTTGTATCAGCAACAATACATCATAATATCACAATAAATTCAGATAAACCAATAAATATTGATGTTAATTCGATTAATAATTTTACATCAATAAGTAATAATAATATAGATAATAATATAGATAATAATAATATAGATAATAATATAGATAATAATAATAAAACTTTTGATACATTTAAAAATACAAGTGCTATTAATAATAGTAATAATGGAATAAGAAAAAAATTACAACAATTTCTACCAAATAATTTAGAATTCATAAAAAGAGAAATAATCGATAATTTAAAATTAAATCATAATGATAATAGTGCTGCAAGTACATTATCAATTGCAACCACAACATCATCAACAATAACAACAACAGCATCGGAAATGCCATCATTAAATGATATTGATTACGATGAAAAATCAACAAATAATGATTGGCTAACGCTTAGTGACAATAATGTAATAAAAATGGAAGAATTACGTATTGAACAGGAAAATGATAGTTTCTTAAATAATTATAATTCTTTAGAATATATTAATTATAGTAATAATAACAATAATAATGTTGGTAATAACAGTCCTACAATTATTAATTTTCGTCCATTAATGTCATCGGAAGAAGAAAAACCACTTGAACCAAAATCATGTTCTCATCCCGAATATATTGTATTTACATGGGTATTATGTTTAATTGCATTGGCAACAGCACTAAAATTATATTATTTAGTGAAAACATTTATGGCAACCGTTATGGTTTTATGTTATGCAATATTAATTTTATTTGTATTTGAAAATGTATTTGCAACAGCATTTCTGGAAACTGAAGAGTTAAATATTGGTATGCCATTGACTGCCCAAATGAATATATTATTAGTTGTATTTTTAACAATGGTAACATATCATGCACGTTTGGTTGAAGTCACATCACGTTTAGATTTTATATGGAAAGAACAAGCTGAAAAAGAATTATCAAATATGAAATCAAATAGATATTTAAATGATTTATTGATTAAGGTATATATATATATTGTATTATTATATAATTAAATCCATATTATGTTATAGCATTATTATAGCATTAGTATATTAATTAAATATATTATTTATAATTATATAGAATATATTACCAGATCATGTTGCCAGTTATTATTTATCAGATGGGCGGTCCGATGAATTGTATGCAAAAATGCATAATATGTGTGGTGTGATGTTTGCATCAATACCTAATTTTCAAGATTTTTATTCTGAAGACATTGAAAATGGTAAAGCTTGTATACGTATATTAAATGAAATAATATGTGATTTTGATTCATTAATGGAAGAACCAAAATTTACAACAGTTGAAAAAATTAAAACTGTTGGTGCAACGTATATGGCAGCATCTGGATTGAATCCAAAACATCAGGTTAATTTTAGAAAAAATAAATTTTTGCATATTTGTTTGACATATTTTTGATTTTTTAATTAATTTAATATTATATATGCAAAATATAGATTGAAAAGGGTGGCACCGAAGAGGATAGTGTATGTGATTTAGTTGAATTTGCAATAACATTAAGACAAAAGTTACAAGATGTTAATAAAGATGCATTTAATACCTTTCAATTGCGTGTTGGTATTTGTAGTGGACCTTTGGTCAGCGGTGTGATTGGGGCTCGTAAACCTGTATATGATATATGGGGTAATACAGTAAATGTTGCATCACGTATGGATTCAACCGGTGAAAATTGGAAAATTCAAGTACCCGATTATACAGCACAATTATTACAAACAAAAGGATATACGTGTGTTGTAAGTTACTATTAATATTACTATCAATTTATTTGTAATTTTGTTTTGGTTGTATAAGCAATACTAATATATGATGAATTGATTTATTTTTTTTTATAAATTAATATCTACGTAGTTACGCGGAGAAGTTAGTGTCAAAGGTAAAGGTATTATGTCTACATATTGGGTACTTGGTAAAGGTGTTGCAAGTGGTGGTGGCATAACACCAATTGGTCCTATGCAAGCTGGTATACCTAATATTAAATCGCCAGCGCTTCAACGACAAACATCACATCATAGTTCTTTAGCAGCTGTTGTTTTTGGTATGATGCAAGCATCAAAAAGAACTAATATTAATACAACACGTACGTATTGCTTCTGGTTATTTTTTTAGATTAAATTATTATTGCACCTGTGTGTTTATATATATTTTTGTGTGTGAAATTGTAAATGTGTTCATTTTACATAAGTGCAGATGACATAAGAAAATAAATCAACAATAATATTATTCAATAGTTTTACAATGATTATCAACAAAACAGTTTCCCCAAAGCGATACACACATATATGTATGCGTAGCATCTGTAGCTTTACTTTTCTATATAAGATTTACCATAAAATATAATTTTTAAACTTATAGAATAAAAAACCTGAATTATAACATTCTGAGAAAATAAGTTTGTTCTTCTGTCTAAAATAAAATAGTTTTCCAGACTTTTTGGTATGGAAAAATTTCAGTTTTTATTACTATTTTAAATTATAATTGTGCAAAAGCCTTTTGTCTGTTAAATAATTATCATTACAGCTTTTGTATCTAAAATATTTGGCAGTAATTTCTTTGTACTGCAGTAATTTTTATTGTCATCGATACAATAAAACTAATCGGCTATCGTTATAGCGAATTAAACAGGAAGTTATTGTATCGGTCACGTGTATTGTATGCAGAAAAATTACTGCTTATGTATTATTCCAGGTACAAAAGTTGTGACGATAATTATTTAATAGAGAGCATTTTTTCTTTTTATTTTTCAAATTTAACTTTTTAATATAAGGTAATTTTGCATAATCAGAAAAATATTTGAAATAATATAGAAAATTCTATTATTCGACTAAAATAATGTCCTTTTTCAGTGCGTATATATATAAAGCCTTTTTCCAAAGCGTCTATACAAATATGTTGGTTTATTTTCCACAATTCATATAAATACATAAGAACTTTTATGGTTTTACATTAATTCTACGATTAAAAATTATTATTATCGCAAAAAAAAAATTGTTATTGTTAAGTTTTTATATTTTATTTTAATTTACTTAGGTTGGAGAAATGCTAAAAAATTAACTTTTTCAACTATACTGGCGTATGTACACTAACTACTACTGATAAATCATATATATATATGTTTCTGTCACGAAATATTAGACCTTTTTTATTGTTTCTATATAACTTTATATAATTATATAAATATCAATGAATATATAATTCATATTTTAGCAATTATTAAATTAATTAATTTTAATTCCAATTTAAGAGAAATTTATATAGAAATTATTCTGTATAAGTTTTTTTAGAAAATATTTGATTAAATTTTAAATTTCACTTGATTCATAATTGAAAAATGTAAAAAAAAAAGTAAATAAATTTCTCTTTTATAAAATACCCTATGTACAGTCATTGATTGATTGGTCATTCATTCTATTAAAGAAATAATAATAATATCCATCTTATCACATAATATTATAAATAAAAAATATGCATGATATATTTTTTTGGAAATGTCATTTTATTGCGCAATTTGTAAGCGCGATAATAAAAATTAAACCCGTATTAATAAATACCAAAATAATTTATATTACCCCGTTGTTAATTGGTTTTTTGTATTTTTTTTTTTATGTATATACCTAAAAAGGAAAACCACACAAAACACAAATACTCCAACCCACGCACAAACATACAATAAATTAAAATTGTTTCTTTTTTTAATTTATTATGTAAATATTTATAATAAATTTTTCATTAGCCTATATTTGAATAAGGAAAAAAAAAAAACACTAAAAAAATCTAAATTAAGAGAAATAATATTAATTTCATTTTGAATTTAGCCAACGGAACTCCATCGCCGAGAAATCGATTCGGACGACGGGGGAGTACATTCAGCTCAGTCAGACTATCACAGAGAGTACCGTCTAATCCAATTCGAAGAAATACAACACGAGCCAGACGAAGTTATAAAAAAGATAAAGTAATAATATTATAAGAATTTAATTATTTTTTTGTTTTACATTTTATTTATGTTTAATATATTTTTTTTTTGTTTATTTTTCATTCCATAGACATCAAATACTTCTTCTGGTGCATCACTTCCATCAAACATTCCAATAACAAGTACAAGTAGTCAAAATGCATTGCCCAATTTTCGACAATGGGAACAACCAAATGGAAAAAGTCAAAACAGTGTATTTTAATTTATTGTAATTATTTTAATTTAAAAAATAAAAAAAAAAAGAAAAATATATAAATATAAATTTTAATTTATTATTATAAAATAATAAAGAATAAAGTCATATTTATTTAATTTTTAATAATTATAAAATAATTTTATATAATTTTTAGCTTATTTTATTTGTAATATCATATGTATTAAGTATAATATAGTTTGTAAATTTAAATGAATATCATATATTTCGATTTATATTATTTTATTGATGTCATTTTATGAAAAATATATATATATATAGAACAACAAGAACCAAATAAAAAAAAAAACATTTTTATATTTCAAACTATATGCATAATTCATTATTACAAAATTTAGGAAGTATAATCATTGGAGTATTTCGAAAATTTTATTACTTTTTATCTGTAATTATTGCATTTTATGTAAACATAACACACACATTTTTTGATAGAACGTAATATAACTTTATTTATGGAGATGCATTGTCCATTTTGATTGTGATGACCTTATGCTAGCTTTCAGACAGTATTATAAATCCGTGCTCATGCAAATTCAAAAATCCTTATCGACAAAAAACTGCAACAAGTGCGATACAGTGAATGTGGCAATACAATATCAATTATTGCTTGTTCGTCATTCACTTTAATTGGACGACCTGAACGTTGTCCATCTTTGAATGACATATCACCAGAACCAATTATGACACTGCCTTTCTTATTTTTGAAGTTGTTAATGCAAATTTACAAGGTAACTCAAATGCCATTTGAAAATAAAACATAAAAAAAACTAAAGAAAAATATATCACTCTGCATTGTAAATCATCCAAATTTTTTCTCTTTTTGTGTAAATTTGGCTGGTGTGTATACGACGAGTGAACGACTACACGGTGTATGGAATGAGAATGAATAATAATTTAATTATTTATTATATAAATGAGTGCATGCCCATGCAAATGAATGAGTATACAGAATACAAATGTGTGTATAACACACAGCAGATAAACAGATACAATAATTTTTACAAGGTGAATGCAAAATATTTTCATATTAAATAATTTATTTAATTACACCAACAGTTATCCTTATGACCTAATTTTTTGTTTGAATTATTTGAATTGTAGGAATATAAGGTATATTACCAAAGAATTTAAAGAGCAGCAGTTAATCTTTCAACAAGGATGATACAAGGATGAATTATAATTATTATTTTTTAAATAATACATATTTCTATTATAGATAGATAGATATATAAATAGATAGATAGATAGATAGATAGATAGATAGATAGATAGATAGATAGATAGATACATAGAGAAAAATCAATATAAAAAAATAAGCATAATTATTATATAAAAATTATATAATTTAATAATTTATAAATAATTTTACTTTCATCTTTTACTGCTGTTTTTGTATACTATATTTAATTTATTATGCACAAATAAATATATTTATAAAATTAAATTGAATACACACTGTCTGTTGTATTTTTAACATATATATATATATATATAGTATGGATACAGCAAGATTATGATTATATTATAGTATCATAGCTATATGATAGAATAAACATATACAATATATATATGCACATCATATGTAAGTAGCTCGCTGCGAGTATGTATATGAAAACACTATACATATGAAATACAATAATAAAAATAACTTACATTCTTACATGTTTTTTCATTCATTCATGCTTCTTTCTTTCATTCAAAAAAAAAAATAAAATAGTAAAATAATTAAAAAAACAAAATTTAAACGCCTGCGTATTTTGAACACAAAAACAAAATACAAAAGGTGTGCAAAAATTGTATATGGAAAATATAATGGAAAGGAAGTACGTGTACAACTGTGTACAAGTATATAATAAAATGTATATATGAATGAAATTATGAATGGAAAAACATGATGACCTGTTTTTTTTTTTTTTTCAAAAAAAGGTCATGCGTACAAAAGATATTCAGAAATTCTTGGAATATATAACTAAAAAGCATAAATAGAGTGGCGGTTATTGTAACAAGAAAAGAAAAAAAATAATATGTTTTTAATTCATAACAGGAAATACGAAAAAGGAAGTAAAAGGGACCTAATATATATATATATAATAATATGTATATTTAAAATATACAATGCGTTTAGTATTTTCTTATTACTAAATATAAATTTATTGACTATATATTTGATATTTAAGTATGGGTATGTATACGAGACGAGAATGATAAATGTGTGTGTGTGTGTGTGTGTGTGTGTTTGGTAACAAAACATATAAAATAAAAATATTATAAACACAAACAAATTTTCAATTCATAAATTATTTTTGGATATTTAAATTTTACAACTTTATTTTTTTTTTTTTTAACACACACACACACACGCACGCATAAACACAGGGTATATGAAAAATTTAAATTATAAACTTTTTCATAGTCCAAAAAAATAAAATTATGATTTATAATATTGTAAAATATATAAGTAAACAAAAAAAAAATAATAAATAAATCATACTTATTAATTTATTAATAACTATAATATTATTTATTTATAGTCAACCCTTTTTTTTCGTTTCACAAAAACCCTTCTATAAGTTTTGTCGACGAATGTTTTCTCACACATATAATATTTAAAAAACCATATACGTAATACCACCTTTTGTATTGTGTCGTAATCATCATCATCATGGCGCTATTTGTATGAATATATTCAGGACCAAATCTATACATTTTCGCGCCCTACGCAACAAGGACATGAAATACGCCCCTATGCGTATGAAGTTTTTTTTTTTTTGCTTGCATCAAAATCAATAGCATAATTATCGGAATGCAACTCTTCAGTGAGCCTCTCCGAATTTCGCTGTTCGGTCGGTTTCATCAACAGCTCAAAATTTATATGTTCCGCACCATATAATCCACTTTCCATTCCCAGTTAACATCCGGTACAAGAAGCAGATTTGATTTTGTTCCGTGCACAAGCAGGATGTGTATCGTGATGACTCGATTATTCAAATTTTGCACACTTAACTCATGTGGCATTCATTTCGAATATTTCCACATCAATCCTAGTTACCGAATATAGTTTATTGAGCTGAATAAAGTCTTTCCGCTAGCTTAGATGTTGTCAAAAAAAGGATTTTACTCTAAAACATGATCTTGACAGTATCGTCGTCGATCAAAGATGATTGCCCAGAGCATATAGCCGATCAAAAAGGACGAAAATACAAATTTTTCGAACCATCGTCTGCATGTTCTATCCGAAAATGTACCTTAAACTTTCCACATGTTTCTGTATAGCATTTCCTCCTTATTGAATCTTCCTCGTTTTAGTTCATTTGCTAGGTTAGTATGATAAATGCAGAATTTTCAGGCACACTTAATATATATAAAATTTATAATATCATCGTAATATGTAATAAATTAATGTATACAAATAATTTACACACACACACACACAAATGCCAATGAATGAAGACGGGAAATTGTGTAGTCAAGTCGTCAGAGGAGAGTAGATACACACACACACACACACACAGTAAAACGGCGGCGAGTCCATTTCAAGTCCACACCAGTCGAGTCGTCAGTTAACCGACAACCATCAGTATGAAATAATATACAAATTTTATTTTTTTTTTCATATTTTTTGTGATATTGGTGTGTTATTTCTTTTAAATATTATTTAATATAGCATTTCTAATATATAAATTAAAAAAATTAAACAAAAAATCCAAAAGATTTTAAATTTCATGTAGAAAATATATAATATTTGAAAAAAAAAAAAAAAAAAAAGTTAAGTTTTATACACGCACGCAGTTTTATTAATTTAACAGCAAAAAAAAAAAAACAACAACATAACACACAGATAAAAAAAGTTATGAAAATTTTACATAAATGTGTGTATGAATAAGTTTTTTGTGAAAAATTTTAAAATTATAAATAGCTAAAAATATAAGATAATTAAAAATAAAAAAGTGCATACAATTTTACATAAATATATATTTGTTGTTGTTGTTGTTGTTGTTGTTGTTCATTTGAAGTTATTATTACATACATTTTATATGTTGTGTGATTATTATTTGTGTGTCTTTTTGTCATCATCAAAATAGAACGTGTATGAACGTGTTTTTTTAATTTTTTTTTTTTAAACAAAAAAAAAAAAAAAACCAACATAATTTTGTGTGGGTGTCCCATAGAGATAATTCAAAATTTAAAAATATATTTTTTTTTTTTATATATTATATATGTTTGGATGTGTAGGTATGTATGTATTTTGTATGTATATAAGAAAATTAACAGAAAAATACTGATTATTAATTATATAAATATAATCTTCATTCATGTATCTTTATTTATTTATGTACAATACATTATTGTATATAGAATAGAGATAGTTTTTTTCTATTTTTTTTTCTTAATTCAAAGTGTTTGCGTGATTTTGTTTTTTTTTTTTTTCAAAATATATATTATGTACTTTCTAAATATACTCACTTTTTATATATATAAATATATATGCTCACGTTATATATACAAAACGAATCCATATATATTATAATTTACGCATGCGTGGGAAAAAGAAACAGTAATACTATATATATATTTTTTAAATATATAAATAAATATATTATGTACTTATTTTATATATATATAGTGATAGTATATAGGATTATAAAATATGGCTGCGGTTATATATATATATATAATATATATATATATATACATACATTCAACATTATATACATATATATTTTATTATAACAAAATTTTAATGTGTGTGGGTATCGTGCAATGCATGGTTATATGGATTATTTATTTATTTATTTATACAATATTATATTATATTATTATAAATTTATATTAATTTATACATTTTTATAATAAAAAAAAAAAAAAAACAAATCGTTTCAAGTTGAATGAAAAATCGAAAGGAAAAAAAAAATAAAAAAAATAGTACTATGTACATAAGAACAAGAACAAAATATATATATATGTATATAAGCAACACAACCACACACAGGAAGAGAGAAAATTTGATATGACTTAGTTTTTTTTTGTTTTACACACACACACACACACACGTATGTTTAATTAAAAATAAAAAAGAAAATGGAATAAAATGACACAGTATTATTAACTATATATTCATTTTAAAGCGAATAAATTATAAAATTGGATAATAATTGGTCAAATTAATGGTGCGTAAAATGCTATTGTTTCGGAAATCCGGTGTCAAATGTGAGAAAAATATGTTTTAATTCTTTTAAGATTTATCAATAAGGGGGGTCAGCGGAAGAATAGAACTTCCTGTTTGTTAAAAGATCTATTGTAATCCTTTATCAAGTGGATTACTAATACCACATATGTCCAAATCATGCCAATCGAAATAGTGCACGCCTCGTTTTACAGCATCTATTAGTTAACGTTACAGTCAAATTGGTATAAATTACATCGTATGCTAGTATTATATAACAATTAATCAATGCATTGGTCTGTAATTATGTTTCTATTATAAATATAGATACTTTTCTTTTCTATTATTATATTCAATTATTTTTATGGGTGAATGGCTGCACGATAGCGTGTTTGTGTTTGGAGAGCTAAGACATTGTTTAATGAATAGCGTCCAACATAATTTTTTTTCAAAGATATACAGTACACCATAAACGAGCAAATGAAGATTGTTGAATTGAACTCGAAATGTCATGCCCCATAAATTGTCTTAACAATTAAATTGTTTATATTAAATTTAATAATTATAGAAAAATCGGCAGGGATTAGTCGATGTCGTTTTTTTTTTTTTATTAAATGAATTAATTTTATTTGAATGTCCTTCAAGTATAGCGTATGTTCTTTATTTTTCAATTATTGTTAAACGAATGATTATTGACATTACAATACAAATATTAAATATTTAATCATTTCACAACTGAACATGCAATTTTTATCATGCAGGCGTCTACATATCAATGTTTGAATAATTTTATATATATAATGTCCGGCACAGTAGACGTGATTTAATAGGAATGATATCCCGTTTCCAAGCAAATATCAAATTGAATTGTTTTAAATTTCGAATCCGATATATCGATTTCATTCGAGTAAATGGAGGGGCTTCCAATAACGATTTCATTCGAGTAAATGGAGGGGCTTCCAATAACAACTAACAAATACATTTGTAATAATTTGTTTTTTAACGGATATAAAGTTGAGATGCATCACAGCGACACATCCACTGACACTGATTAGGGTTAAAATATATATAGATATAAAAGTATATATATATATGCATATAATAAGCAAGTAATTTAATATTGATAATTTAAGTAAAAATAAATAAACACCGGATATTATTTAAAATAACAAAAAAAAAAAAAAACTAATAAATAAATTGGTTTACATATTATTTATGTGGATGATATAATATATTGTAGAGTTATTGAGTAGATAAAATGAAATCAACCGAAATCAATAGCGTCGTGTACTCTAACTTAACGTAGTAATGTATTATCAACTTTATTTGTAATAATTTATAATGATATAATACAAATTCATAATTTATATAAAATTAAACAGAGACCATGTTGTGGGTTGCGAGTTTCAGTTTTTTTACATATACAGTTTATCGACCGAACTGGTTATATCATTTTTAAGTAGTTCTACACGTTTTTCCTCGGTGCCATCTATACATCCATATGTATGTAAACTGTTATTCCGGTTCACACACATCCCAATGTTATATACATATGATTAATGAAATTCTTTTTTATATTCTTCCCAAAAATTTTGGTTATGACAATGTCAAACTTCATGTTAGCAACGGAAAAAAAAAAAACAAAAAAAAAAGGAAGTAGTAAATCAACATTTTTTATGTACTAAACTTACATATATAATTAAAAAAGGTTTCACTGTACATATAAATAAATGTAACAGCTGTTTGCTTTTACCTATCTATCTATATATCCTATACATAATAATAAATGGTATTTGTCGTGAAAAAAATACATATTGTATATAAATCAAAAATAATTTTTAAATATTATTACTGAGAATATATTTTTTCTTAAATAAACAACATATATAAAGTATAAAGAATCCTTACCGCTAACTAAAAAGATACTACCTGTGTGTGTGCGTGTGTGTGCTTTATATACTCTTCGTACTGCATTAAAAAAAATTCCATATCCTTTTTCTTATATATATTACATATACTCGTTTTATATAGTATTAATATACATACATACATACATACATACATTTATTTATTACTTTTTTTTTTTTATTTTTTTCAATATTATCTTATATTCCTTTTTTTTCCCAACATCATAAATAATTATAATTTCCTGTTTTCAGTTTTCAAATCATCAAAAAATCAACCGACGAACGATCCAACAACAAAGTTCTTTTTTTTTCTTTTATTACTACTACTACTACTACTACTACATAATTTTATAACGAAAAAGTTATATTTCATAATAACATTGACTGCAAAATACCATTCTGTGTTTGTTGATAATGTTTGTGGTGTACGGTAATCATATATAATAAACCAATACAATAAAAACAATTCATAAAATAACGCAATACACGCGACAACAACAACACTACAAACCAACAAAATCATTTCTTTTCTGTACACAAAAAAAAAAAACAAAAAGAAAAAAAGGAAAAACAAAAAACAACCAAAACAAGAAGGAAGCAGTAAGGTGTTAAAGAAGATAACAAATATATAATTTTGAATGAGACAGTTAAACTAGTTATGGATTCAATATGGCAGACGATACACGCAAAGTTCGTGTAGAAGAACAATTAAAAATTAAAATAGGTAAGTAATTTTTTTTATAGTTTTTATAAATTATTCTATAAAAAATTAATTTTTATTGATTTAGTGAAAATAAATTCCATCGATAAATAGAACAAAAATTAATAGAAATATTGTGTATCAAAAAAAGTTAAATAAAAATGTGCAGTTTTTTTTATGTGTGTGTTTTTTTTTTTTTTTTTTTTTTTTATTATATATAAATAAAAACTTCTCTTATGTATAACAAGAGAGAGCGAGTAAATAGTGGCGTAAAAATTATTTCATAGTTTTTTCATTTATTTTGTAAAATTAAAAAAATGATACTAAAAACATATAGTGAAAAATGTGTGTGTGTGTGTGTGCGATGTTTATGAACAATGAAGATCATACAATATATTCACATATACCTAATGTCTTTCTTTATTTTTATCCTTTTTTTTTTTTAATAATTTGTAAAAAAAAAAAAAAAAAAACAGGTGGTACTTAAAATTTAATATGTGCATTTAAAATTATTTTGCCATACACAGTGATTAAAAATTTGGTTTAATAATTGAATTAAATGTTTTAGTTTTATTCGTATATAATGATAATATGGAATATATTTAATTTTACTATTTGAAAATATGATCGCAACTGAAGATCGTTTTTTTTAAATATACACATAACCTTACATTTGTTTTACTTAAAAATTGAGTATTGTTGTTTTCCCTTTTTTTTTCTTTTTTATTTTCTTTCTCTTGACACACACACACACACACACACATTTATAAAATATTTTTTGTTTGCTAGTATTCGTTGTTAGAGATAACAAAAATTTTGTGAGTAGGTAAATTTGTGAATGAAATTGAATGTTTTCGGTTTTTTTTTTTTTTTTTTTTTTTGTTTCCATAATAAACAACAAATATGTATGCGTAAAATGTTTATATCAAAAATATATACATAATACAAAATTTTAATATGGCGTATACGACAAAATATACAAACACATTCATAAAATAAATATATAACTTTTTTTTTTATGAATGATTCATTGAGTTAGAAAAAAATGTATAAAATTGTATTTGTATACATATATTTATAAAATTATAGTGTTATTTATTTATTTATTTAAATTTTTAAATTAAATTAATTAAATCCATATTATTTATAAATATAATCGTATATATTATTACAAATAACATATTTTTATCATTGATATTGACTTTATTTGGTTGTAGCAAGGGTATTATAAATGAAATCAATTATTGTTTTAGTTTTTGTTTTTATTTTATTGAAAACTTTATGATTATTTTTATTTTTTATTTAATGTTTTAATTTTATTAATATTGTTTTTGCTAACTAATTGTTATATAATTATAATTTTTATTTGTAATTTATTATTGAGAACAACCCCCCCATAACTATCGATTTTTATTATACAACCATTCAAATATTTAATTTTCATTCATATAAAATCTTATTTTACGCCGCCTCCTCTTGCCCCCCATTCCCCCATATTTTCCCAATAAAATGTATACTAGTTCCATTCATATTTATTTAAATGAACAACAAATAAATACGTAATAATAATAATAATGGGAAAAAAAAAATAATAAAATAAATATCATTGCATGATAATTAATGTGGTGATAATAATAATAATAATAATAATATTATATATTTTATTTATTAATGAATGAAATTTACATTTTCGTTTACTTTAATATTTTATAATGTACCTGTGTGTAACATTAATTGTATTTAATTACAGACGTTTGAGTACGTTTTATATATAGAATAAAGAAACAATTAAGTTTGTGTGTGTGTGTGTAAGTATACGCATACTGATTATATATGAATTATTAATACACCTGTATAAAAATAAGATTTTAGTATTTGTGTTAAAATAATTTAAATATGCAAATATTTTCCTTTGATTTTTAAAAATCAATTATTATTGCAATATTGCATAAATTCAATGCAATATTATCTATCACAAATTAACAATACTAAAACAATAATATATTAATACTATATAGTTACAATAACAGTGATTATGTGAGGCTATTCTAGTCTAAATTAACTCAATCAACACATTTAATAATATTTTTTTTGCGTAAAGTATATAAATTTATATGGGATAGTGGTGGCACCTTTATTCAACCCCTAACTAATGTCTAGTCCCCTTATAAGAAAAAATAGCATATACATTAGAATAATAATGTTTTTAATAGTTTAATTCTAAATGGTTTTGATAGTTGTTGTATAATTATGATCTATAAACATTTTCGAAATAAACCCTTTCGTTAGGCTAAACGAATAATTATTATTATATGTATATTTTGACTATATACGGTTCTCATATATATCTTATCCAAAATGGGTATGGATTTGATTTATCAAATTTAAAATATCTCCACCATGTCATTTTTAATCTATTGATCTTAGTGTTGTTCATACGGAAAAGAGATAATTTTGTAATATAAACTTTCACTGTTGATAATGGTAATTTTTAAATACGGAAAGTGCTGCTGTTCTTCCCTCATTGCTTACTAATATACGGTTTGTGTTTCTATTGTTTTCAAACGAAAATCATTTTTTTGTTTTTTTTGTATATTGGTAGGAATTCAATCTCGATCATCAATTATAAATATGCTATATGCCGTCTTCAATAACAGCTGTTGTAACATGAATTTTCATCATTATTTCAAGCTAAATAAAAGAAGCTTTGCTATACCAATCTGCCATACCATTAGTTTTAATTTTCTTATCGATCTACGCATTTCCCTATTTCGACGTCATAATCGTGATATGGATATACATTGATGAAGACGTAATATTATAATATGTAATAAGATTTTCCCATCACACGATTTTTAAATATATTGTAAAAATTTATTATTCTCATTATTAAATTCATTTTTTAATTTCAAATTATATGACATAATAAATATACCACGAAAAATGATTATGTAAATTTTTTATTAATTATTATATGTATTATGTAAATGTATTGTATGTATATACAACTACAACTATATAAAACTCTATATATATAATAATAAAATTATAAAGTATAAAAGATCAACCGAAAAATTACTAATAACTATCTAATTATTCATTCATATTACATTTTAGATATGTACACACATACGTATTTTTTGCGGTATTATCACACATAAATTTCTTTGAAATAACATACAATTTTTAAGAACCACAACGACATTGATAATACCAAATATTTTAATTTTGCATGATATCATTGTATGTATTCATAGTTGGATTAGTAATTTTATGTAAATATGTATTATGATGAGTTTTTTTTTTTTTTATTATTATCAGAAGATAATTATATAAAATCACAAGTGCGTATATACAAACATAAATAAATAATGTAATAGATATATGGTTTTTAATGTTTACATATTAAATAATTAATAAATTATTTATATAAGATAAATGTGCCTGTTGCAAATAAAACCATTTATGGTTTTCGATTTTCCATTTCTTATAATACATACAATCCAATTAAATTTAAATTAATTTAATTTATTTATTTTCAGCCGAAGCAAAACAATTACTAGTACGCAATAATGGAATTGGACAACATGGTGCTCGTTATGTATATTGTACGGTTGCATTAGATCAAGAAGAAATTATACGTACGCCAGCAGTTGAACGTAATTTAAATCCATTTTTTGGTGAAGATTATCAATTTCAAATACCACGACCATTTCGTTATTTATCAATATATGTATGGGATCGTGATAAACATTTAAAACAAGATAAAGCAATTGGTAAAATTGCGCTGAAACGTGAAGAATTACAAATTTATAATAATAACGATCATTGGTTTCCATTGCGACCCGTTGATGCTGATAGTGAAGTTCAAGGTATGATTTTGATTAAAATCGATATTGAGGATGGCAAACGTAATGGCATGAATGTAATAAAACGTATAAATGAATTTAACGATGACATCGATGATTTAAATAGAGCGTTTGGCAATGATTATAAAGAAAATACATCGACAACACCAATAATACGTAGTGAAAGTTTAAAAGATCGATCGACAACAATAACAACACCGTCGTCTGCATTTACACCGAATTTATTGACCGGCACAAGTGCAACATTAAATCCACTTGGTAAAACGAAAAGTTTACTCACCCATAATGAATTAAATGTATTACATTTACAACAGCATCAACAAAATCGGCATCCTTATCTATTACATCCAATTAGAAAATCACCTTTATTACATAATGACAGAATAGCACCATATTGTGATGATGTTAAAAGTCGTGTTAAAGTTAATATAGTTGAATGTGGTGATTTAACCAAAAAAAATGGTAATTGTGATCCGTATATTGTTTTAACGGCATGTTATTCAAATAATCGTAAGATAACAAAACGTACAAAATTAAAGAAAAAAACTGTAAATCCAAAATATGATGAAATATTTACATTTGATTTAAGTGTTGATTATGATACCATAAATAAATCAATAAGTGTTGGTGGTGGTGGTGGTGTTAATGATGATATCGTTAATGCATATACCTTTGCACCACTCGATGGTGCCTATTTATATGAAATATGTGTTACAGTATATCATGATGCTGGTATGGGTGACAAAACATTTTTGGGTGAAGTAAAATTACCGATGCACGGTAAACAACATCAACAAGCATTTCAATCACAAACGGCGGGTGCATATTATTTTCTACAACCGCGTGCAAGTCAATCGAGGCCATCACGTACATGTGCAACGCCGCCTGGCACCCGTTTCAGCAGCGACAATTCCTTAGGCTCATTGAGGCTTAACTTAGTTTATACAGCCGATCATGTTTTTACATTGGCAACATATGATAGTTTATTAAATTTATTTTTACAAAGTTTAGATGAACAATGTCCAATTACAACATCGGCTGTATATATTTTGGGTGATATAATAACGAATAAAACTGAAATAGCACAACCATTAGTACGAATATTTACATATAAAAATTTAATATTACCAATAATAAAAACATTGGCCGATGATGAAATATCAAAATTAACCGATGCCACAACAATATTTCGGGGTAATACATTAGTTTCAAAAATGATGGACGAAGCAATGCGTTTGTCTGGTTCACATTATTTACATACAACATTACGTCCAATTGTTGAAACCATATTACACGAACGTAAACCATGTGAAATCGATCCGACACGTGTTAAAGATCCAAGCGTTATTGAATCAAATTTATTAAATTTAGAAGATTATGTACAACGTGTATTTTATGCAATAACAAATAGTGCTGTACGTTGTCCAATTATATTATGCCAAATATTTCATGATCTCAGGGAATGTGCAGCTAAACATTTCCCATTCAATAATGAAGTACGTTATTCAGTTGTATCCGGTTTTATATTTTTAAGATTTTTTGCACCCGCAATTCTTGGACCAAAATTATTTGATTTAACAACGGAACCATTGGTGAGTAGTTTATTATTATTATTTGTTATATTTATTGTTTGTTTATGTTTTCCCTCGATTTTATTTTAATTTTATTATTATATACTACATTTTTGTTGTTATATTTTGTTCGATAAAAGTGATGTGAAAAGAAAACCACATAAACCATAAAGTATTGTTACAAAAAAAAAAAAAAAAAAAAAACTATTTATAAAAATGCATTTCATATAAAATTTATAATGGAAAAATATATAATAACAACAAAATATTCACCTCATTTTTATTTTCCTCCGGAAATGCAATAAAATGGTTAAAGTAAATATACAATTAACATATAGAAAACGCATATACAATAAAATGCATTCAATTCTTTTTTTATAGTACGTAAAAATAAATAAAAAAATAATCTTTTACTAATGGAATAGTTTTTGTATGCGTTGGTGTGTGTGATATTTATTTGTGTTTATTATACAAAAAAAATCTTCAGTAAATAATTAAAGAGTGTACATTTATTTGCAATGGAAAAATATACCAAACACACACACACACACATACCAATATTTATATTATTATTTTGGAAGAATAATTATAGTTCTATTCATAAAATTCTATATTCTTATAGTGTCGACAAGTCAAAAATTATTCAAAGATAAATCGAAATATCGTTAATTTATTGTATAGTGCTTGTCTTGACAGGAAATAATTTGTCTGATTACAGTAATTAACCTTGTGTTACATATATATTATATATTAATTTTTTTTTTTTTTAAATACGGTGCACGCACAGTCAATGACTTGAATAAATGTATACTTTTTTTTATATTATTTTAAAATTGCTCAATCTACGTCTAAATTGAAAATAAAAAAAGCACAAGTACAAAAAATTTACGTGTACAGATTTCAACGTAACACCGGTGTCACTATACACATAGTATAAATAATAAATAAATATTAAAATTGTAAACCGACTACCGGTTACCGCCTTGGAAAATTGAGAAAAACACTGGCGATATGGTTGGCAAACCACCGTATCGATTTAAAAACCACATAGCAAAATTACTTAACTGAATGAAAAAGAAATTCTACTGGCTTTCGATTACATTACACCTTTGTGGAATTCTGTGAAAACATTTGTTTATATAAAAACTATATATTGAACTTCCAGATGCTATTTAATATAATGTAACACAGTATTTATATTCTACTATTTTGTATATATTTTCTATACTATACGCAATAACGTCAATTATATTACGCATGTTACAGAATTCATCAACCTACTCAATTGGGATCCCCATCATCGATATAGAATGGATACAATTTAGATTCTTTTCTTTCGGTATTAGTAATTCAAAAATATATGCGGTTATAATAAATAAATAGTATAATAATAAAATGTATACGATATTTTCAATATGTAATAACAATTTTTTCCTATTTTAAATGGTTTTAAAGTTCTGAAATTTACACTACAATCTGATAAAGAAATATTATATTATATGTACGACGAGTATATTTATTTTTCTAATAATCATTCATTCATAATTTAAAATAAAATAAAAAAAAAAAAAATATATATCAAAACATCGAACGACGATATAGGAAATTATAATATGAATACATACAATAACATTTATTTTTACGCTTATAAAGTTCATACAATATACAATATTTTTTAAATACCATACATTACAGTCCCACAAACACATTTATATATAGTCGTATATTAACTACATATATATATATATATATAAATATTACATTATATTATGTCAACAGGAAATCAAATATAACAAATAATAATCATTTAACAATTAGGAATTATATTTAATTAAATAATAAAAAATAATATAGAAATATTGTTTTATCATATTTGAGGTATTAATTTAATAAAAATACTTGTATAAATTATATAGAGAATTTAGATATATATAAATAAATATATAAATATAGACACACAATTATAGATATATGCGTATATATAAAAATGATCAATAAATAATTTGATTTAATATTGTAGCCCAGCCTCTCTCGCTTATCCCAAAAAAACCAAAAATGCGATAATTTTAAAAATCTTAATTTAAGAAATATATACAAATAATTCAATGGAAAATCTTCGTTTACGTTTATCAACTTTATTCAAAAATATATATACAAAATAACCTTCACATCATTTTTTGGTGATAATTGTCAAATCATTTGTAATTTTATCGCACACCACACACACACACACATTTATATTTTTACATAATCTTATACAATCATGTTTTCAATAATAGATAATTTTCTTCAAACGTTTTGTTGCCATAGTAATTTAAAAAAAAAAAAAAATTAATTTAAGATTAGGTTTACGCAATGGTTTTGTTATTTATGTGTCCATACAAATTCACCACCACACAAAACAAGCATATTTATATATATATATATTGTAGTACGCGTGCATGTGTATGCATAAATATCATTTTTGTGATGGAAATAAATAATATATAAAAATAAAATCAAATAAATAAATAAATAAAAATAATAATAAATAACAAAAAAATAATTGACATTTCATCTTCCGGTGATAATATATGGGTATTTATTTTTGTAATATTATATTATTTAAGTATACACGCATAAGATTGCGTAGTTTAATATAGTATAGGGTGTATAGGATGTAGTGGCACCAGTACTCAGTCTCTAACCCCAGTATCGAGTTCCCATATCTAAGAAAACATCTCAAACATATTACAAATGGATTTACAATTTTTTCTTATAACGAGCTATAGAGACTATTAGTACTTAGAATACAAACGACTGACTTAGTTGATGGAAACCATCAGAATTGTAAAGCAAGACTAAAAATTATTAAATTATAATAAACATGTGATAGTTTCTTATGATTCGATTCGTTTTATATTTCCAAGGATCATAAATAAAATACATTACGCGCGTATCCTTTGACTCAGAATATATGAACTTAGAAATTGATGCTAATTCTTTTATCTTATTATAATTGATATCGATACTTTTTTTTTTATATTTTCATGATTAACATATGATTTTTTGATGATGAAGAAATGTATATTTGTATTCAACTATTAAAAACTAAAAGTTAATGTTTTGTTAATGAAATTATATTTTTATATATATATTTTATCATTGATAACAATCCTTTTTTTTTTTTTAATTATATTAATACATATTTATAGATAACCATTGTAATTAACATATATATTTATATTTATATATATATACCGAACTTAATGACCTCATTATAATATTTTGTTTTTGGTTTAATTATTTTATTTTTAATTAATTTACAAAATTAAATATTACGAATTAATATACGTATATTTTATGGTAATTTTTGTTTCATGAATAATTTATTAATATGGTATATTAGTAATCCCTTTTTATATTTACGAGTATATATATATTACAATATAGATTTTGTTGACAATGTGCTTTTAAATTTATTATGAACTAAATGTTGTTTTTATATATAAATAGTAGATCTTAAAGAAGATGGATTATTTCAATATTTCGAATTAATATACATTTTTTATTTGTTGGGATAAACGAAAACATACTATTTTGTTGTGAGTCACTTTTTCTTTTATAATAACTATTGTAATTCAATAATATATGTTTTAAACCATATATCTATTCAATTTTAATGTTGCAAAAATCTTCTAACATGTGTGTGATTATAATATTTTGTTAAAAAAAAATGTTAATTGTTAATAATCAATGGTAATTAATAATTTGGATATAAAAACATATATGTATCAAAATAAATAAGTAAAAAATTATAAGCAGAGTTCGAAACTGATGAGAGTTGACTCGTGCTATTTACCTTTTATTTCGGTCTCCATTTTTTATAACATCAAATTGATTTTGAGTGCATCAATTGAAATAATAAGAATTTTGATGGTATATGCATATTTATAGTAAGCTGAAATAAATTCCTGTAATTATTTTGGTATCTCTCCTCATATTACAATTCATTCAGAATTACTACCCGGTGTACCGGTGATTTTGATGTGAGAAATAATGAACGTGGAAAAGCACCAAAAAAAGTTTGAAGACACCGAATTGCAAGCAATATTGGATGATAATGACACAATTGAATCAAAAGCAAATGACAGAAATGTTAAATGTTGCACAACAAAAACCATCTGAGCGTTTGAAGCAGCTATGGGAAAGATCCAAAAATGTGGAAAATGGGTGCCACATGAATTGAATGAAACGGCAGATGGAAAACCGAAAAAACACTTGTGAAATTTTGCTTACCAGACACGAAAGAAAATCAGTTTTGCATCGAATTGTTACTGGCGATGAAAAATTGATTTATTTTAAGAATCCTATATGGAAAAAATCATGGGTTAATCCAGGACAACCATTAACATCGACTGCAAAACCAAATCGTTTCGAAAACAAGACAATGCTGTGTGCGATGGGACCAGAAAGGTGTGGTGTACCATGAGCTCCTAAAACCTTGTGAAACTGTTAATGCTGATCGCTACCGACAACAAATTAGAACCATGCATTGATCGAAAAACGGCCAGAATGGGCCAGAAGAATTTATACAATTTCAAGGATCAACATGTTACCCAATTAATCAAATTTTATTTTTCAAATTTAACAATAATTGTAATTTTATTAACATGAATTGGGGTACGACCAGTAGAAACTTCTTACATTACTATAGGTCAAATTTTGACAATTCTCTACTTTATATACTATACAATTAACCCTCTTATTTATAAATGATGAGACTTTCTTTTAAATTAATTTAATTAATCAATAAACTTGGCAAGGCAAGGTAAATAAAGGTAAAGGCAAGGTAATTTTGCTCCACGACAATGCACCTGCACACAAAGCAAAACCGGTTCAGGATACAATCAAAGCACTTGGATGGGAGCTGTTACCCCACCCGCCATATTCACCAGACTTGACTCCTTCCGACTACCATTTGTTTTCATCGATGGGACACGCATTGGCTGAGCAGCACTTCGATTCCCATGAAGAAATCGAAAATTCGTTGTCTGATTGGTTTGCTTCAAAAAACGAAAAATTCTATTGGCGTGGTATCCAAAAATTACCAGAATTGTGGTTAAAATGTGTAGAAACCAATGGCCAACATTTTGAATAAAATATTTTTTACTTTCCCATTTAAAATTATGGTTTTTTTTTACAATTCAAAATGCTCATTTGATACCGGTACACCTGATATAAATATATATATATATTGTATATATAAAAGGAAGTTCAAAACTGTTGTCGCATGAACCAAATACCGCCAACAACACCTGTATTAAATTTTTAATAAATTTTTTACATAATTCATACAATAAGGTATGTGCAATGTGTGTTACAACACCATAAAATATTCCCCGCATGAAGTATTTTAACATAGCACAACAAATTAAAACCAAAAATTACGTAAATTCTAGCATCCGAACACGTATATACAATAAATATATATATATGTATGTGCGTGTGTATATAAAGGAATAACTCAGAGAACATAAAATATATCCAAAACAATATATTCCATATACATTTACATCCAGCTTATGCATAATATTATACATTTATCAATCGTTTAAATACTCTGTTATATATAATATATATGTTGTACATAAACATATAGTAAATAAGATATTTTCATTCATAATTTTGTGTTGTACCATATATATTTATATATTTATATTGTATTAATATTATAAAATATTGTATAAATAAAACATTGATTTTAGAGTATAAATTAAAATTAGATTTTTTTCTTTCTTTTCCTTTGGTTAATTTAAATTTACAAATTAAATATTTATTATTCAATTAAATTTCTAATGTTATTCACTCTACTCTATATATATATATATATATATATTATAATAAAATTCTATATTATGCAAATTAATTATTCGTTCGCGTATATTATGTAAGCGGTAGTGACCAATTGTGTAGAATAACTTATTTGTATAGATTAGTTAGCTATTTTTTTTTATGGAAAACCAAATAATCAATAAATTTACATACGAAACAAAATTACAAATTTTAATTTAGATATATTTAGTATTTATGTATTTATTTATACGTAAGTCATGTTACTTCTACAGCAAAGCGTATGTGACATCTTTACCACAAAAACATTCATTATAGTCAAATTTGTAAATTAGTTTGCGCATATGGACAGTTGGATATATAAGAATTGAAGATGGACAAAATGCTAGTGTATTAAAATAAATACAAATAAATAAATTTCACATGTAATCAATCACCGTGTGTTTTAGTTTAATTAAATGTAAATATACATTTTTCACCAATTATTTAATCTTTTCGTATATATGATCCGTAGTTTTTAAAAGTGGAACATTTAACAAAAAAAAATTCAATTCAAATTACTATAAATACTGTAATTGATGAAATCACAATTTTTTTGTTTGTCATATACTATATTTTACCATAAGTTTCATAGTATATATATTAATAATACTATTTTTTTTAGAACAAAATGGAATATGGAATAGACATACAGACTTCTGCAGAAATTTAAAAAAATTAATCAATATTTTCGTGTGGTGAAAAACGTGAATCGAGCACATAAGTACTAATTTTTAATTTTATGCGGATGGTTGTACTCGCGCCTTCGTCTTCCATTCAGTACATCATTTTGTTCCGTTTGTATATGTGTGTGTGTGTGTGTTACTCGTGTGTATATTTATGTATAAATTTGTATCTATTGCATATATTTTTTGATATTATATATTTATGTAGGAATATTTATAAATACACATATAAAAATGAGAAAAAAAACCTATTGTGTTGTTTTTAGTTTATAATATAACATTATTATATATATATAGAATAATCTAATCGCATTTAATTTAACTTATAAACTCTGGCATACAATAACTTTATATATATATAAATATTGTATGAAAAAATACTTATACAAAATAAAACATCTACGCACTTTTGTAATTATATTATTTAAAAGAAAGTGTATAGTGTTTTAAATCAAGAAAAGATTTTAAGATTTAGATAAAAATATATAATAAATATATTTTACTAAATTTTTATTTTTTTTAATGATGTACACACAACATTGTGTGTATCCCAAAAAAAAAAACCAACGCACAACATCATATAAAAATAAGTATTTCTTTCTTATAGACCATAAAAAATTCATTATTATTTCTTATTTTTTTTTTTTTTTGTTTCTGATTCGATCTCATTTATTTTATGTATATTTATTATTATTTTTTTTTTTCCTATATACATTTTTGTTTTCCATAAACCAAAAACATATACTTTTTATTATAATATGCATAAAAATATATATATATATATATTTATATCTACTAATATATGGAAAAATGGAGAAGATACGCGACGAGTATTCTAATAATATGAATATAATAAATAGATTTTACTGTAATTATATATATAAAAAAAAGCACCATATATTCATATATTATTTACCTATCAATTATTTATGGAAATTTTTCGCTCCCACGTTTTATTTACAAAATAAAATTTTATATATATTTTATGTATTATAAATATTTTTTATAATATATATTGTGTGGATACAACAAATGTATATACAAATCTTTCTCAAAACGATATTTTTTTTTTCTAAATAACTACACTCAGTAAAATAATAAGTTATGAGGTTCAAAAAAAATTATGTAAAATAATGTGATTATATTGAAATAAAGAAGAAAAATTATTTCTTAATGAATTTCCGCATATAATAAAAGCTTCTTAATAAGTTTTTACGATGGCATTACAATGTTTTCGCATGGACATGTATCAATAAATTAATTAAAAATTTTTTGTATTTATATTAATTAACTATCATTATCATTACACAAATCCTGTAATTTAAATTCTATATATTGCAATATTGGGGTGGAATTATGTAAGGTGATAAGTGACAGTCACCATGGTGATATTCAAAAGTGATCACCTATTTTTTTGGGGCATCATGTAAGGTGATCACTTTTTTAACTCACCACAAGGTGATTTTTATAATGTCATTCGTATCGGCGGCGGCGGTGAGAAAGAAATATATTTTGACATGTTCTTTATTTATATTACTGCTAAAAAAATAAGTAAAATCTACAAATAAATCATAGAAATATAATAAAAATAAAGATAATAAAATTTTAGCATTGAATTATATTGTTCAGAGACGATGGAACACAATGGTTTATGGTTTATTTGATTGTAATCTTCAATAAAAAAAATTAACTATTTTAATAATAATAAAACCATTACAAATTTACGAATTCAAATAATTTGTAAACAATTTAAAATATTAAAATTGAATTTTTGGTCTGAATGTAGCAAATCATTATATTATATCATTATTTTTCTTTTAACACAAATATAGAATATATCTCTATTGGTTATTGCCATAAGAATATTGATTAAATATATTACTAATCCATACTTAAAAACGCCAGTACAAATATTTGATAAAATATATTATTTCTTTGTTAATGTTAACAAAAAAATTACGAAATGTATTCCTTGAATATAATATGAAAACTAAATATTTTCCTTTAATTTATTTTAATATTTTGCGTAGCACAACAAATAACAATGAAATAATTTCTTTTTTCCCAAAAAAATATAACCTTATGCACAAAACGATGCAAGCCACTGCAGAGTGTGTAACATTTATGCAACGCATATAAAATTTTTCGATATTTATTTTATTATATTATACTAATGATATTTTTACCATTTGTTTGTTTCGGAAATAATAAAAAGGATATCATTAAAAAAATTTGCTGATGGACTCTATATACAATATATACTCGAAAGATTAAAACAATATGCGCACACCTAAATTTTATCGGATAATACAAAAATCGAAATAATGCAATTAAGAAAACATTTATTTTTCAATAATTATTATGTGCCATAAAAGCTCCACTTAAAGTAATATTTCTTTGTCTCTCTTATTACACATGTGTATACCATTATTTATAGTGTAAAGAAACTTCGGAATACGTAAAAATATTGTAATGGAAAATTAATTAATAATCGTATAGACTCATTTTCAATAAAATTAAGCAAAAAAACTGTCTTTTTATACCATACAAAAAAATATACATAAAATTTTTTTAATATTAAAAAACTGTCTCATTTAAAATTATTTTCTATATTCAGTGAAGCTTTTTTAATTTAATTAATTAATATTAATTGGGAAAAAAAATAAATATATATATCTACCCATGTCTTATGATATAAAATACTTTAAAATTTTACAATTTTTAATTAATTCTCTTCGGATATCTATTGCTGAAAGTAATAACTCGCATATAAACCAATAACTTATTAACTTATCGCGTACTTCTTCTTATTAATTTATGTCTATATTTTATATATGTAATTGTACAATGATATATAATCGTATATGTAATTAATTAACTTATCTTATCATTATCAAATTCGTTTAGGATGAACAAACCAATCGGACGTTAACATTAATATCAAAAACAATTCAATCACTTGGTAATTTGGTTAGTTCAAGATCGGCACAACAACCATGTAAAGAAGTTTATACAACTCAATTGTATAAAAAATTTTGTACAGATCATCATATAGCAGCTGTTAAACATTTTTTAGAAGTTATATCAACGGTTGGTGTTGATCCACAAGAAACGACTGTATTAGAACCGGTATTATTAAAAGAAGGGTAAGTGTTTATTTGTATATATTTGTATAATATATATTTCCTATTCTTATTTTCTGATAACATATATTCCCATCAATATATAATTATATATGAAATGTTAATACTTTGAGCGTCTCGTGTTTTTTTTTTTTTTTGGTAACATTATTTACTTGAATTGAATTTAAACAATTTTACTCGACCTTTTTATGGATATGTAATCTTGATTGAATATAAAAATTCAGATGCGGTAAATGTGACGCTCATAGTATATATGCGCGCAGTCGATGTTCAGTAAAATAGTTATTTTTACAAGAAAATTAACATAATTTAATTTCTATTAATTTTATTTATCTTGCTTGGAACTTAATTTATCAACAAAAAATTATTAACGACCCTATTTTCAGTTGTTAAAATTTCTATTTGATTGAATAATATTAATTATATATATTACAAGAAAATACTAATCAAATGTGACAAACTCACTCAGTTTTGTCTAATTAAAAACATATATTTTAGCGAGCCTAAACTTTATACGCGTATACACTGTGTATTAGTAGAATTGGAATCTCTCATTTTACTAATAAAGTTACTGATTATCAATTTCTCATTATATTTTTGTGGGACACATATTAATATATAGGACTATTTTATGGGTTAGTAGTTTATTAATATAAATATATCGCTCTATTGCCCGCTACTCTGAACAAAAAATATGTTATCATCCTATTTTACCGAACATCACTGCGAAAATTTTTAATGTAACAGAATTAAATAGTATTTATTGTACAAAAAAAAATCATTTATATAAATATTATTTATTTTTTTTTTTCTTCTTCTTATTCAATTTATATTTTATGCGTTCATATGGATTAAAAATTTAAAAAATAAAAATATATAAATAAATTAAATTAAAATAAATTAAATCAATATAAATAAATTAAATAAAATTAATGCAGCGATGGGTAAGCAAATTGAATTGTTTTAATATACAATTCTTTGTTGTGTGTGTGTGTGCGTGTGTGTGTGGAGTGTGTTTTGTTATAGTTAAACATTATAATTTTTAATATTGATTTTCGTTTTATAAATATAAATTAATTAATTGGTTGTATTTTTTTTCCTTTTTTTTTTTTAATTTTGTTGTGTATTTGCTTTCATACGCATTCATTCATATAATCGTAGTAAAAGGGTGCCCACCCACCCTGTGCTTTTCCTATGTCCAAAAATTTAACTAATTATATTTGTACGCGCGCGGGAAATACAATATATATAATAATGAGAATTTTATATTTATTTAGTATTTGCAATAGCCGCCGACGTTATTTATAATATTAAAGAACAACATCATGTAATATTATATACACTTAAAACAAATTATGTAATTATAAAAAATTAATTTTAAAATTTCATTGTAATAATTTACACATTTTCGAATGGTTTTTTTTTTTTTGTTGTTGTTGTTAAGGTCTACTAATTTTTGATAAATATATATTTGGCAATTCATCTTTTTATTTTTATTTATTTTTTTTTTTTTTTTCTAATAACTGAAATCATTAATTAAATACTGAATTATTATTATTCTTTTTTTCTATTTTTTTATATATTTGAAATATAAATTTATCGTAAATTTGAAAAATTAAAGTGCGTGAACTAATTAATAAAAAAAAAAAATAAAAAAATACTCATTTTAATTTTGAATAGACCAACAACATTTTTTTTTTGTATTCTGCATATGCGTGAATTTAATTTTTATATTTCCAAAATCTATAATACAAAATTTATTTGTGCATTTGTATACGAGAGAAAAATGAAAATGATTTCAAAACATGAAACATATGTATAAACAAAAATAGGCAAAAGTCGTTATAATGCATCAGCTGGATAGGTTTGTGTGTTTTGGCTATAAACATGGAATAATACTCGCATCGACTGGCTTGAAAAAACCAAACGTAACCGCAGTTGAATGGAAAAAAAACAAATAAAGAAAAACGATAAATTAATCGGAAAAATCTAGTATTGGTTTAATTATCCTATAAGATTTGCCGTGATTTCAAAACATGAAACATATGTATAAACAAAAATAGGCAAAAGTCGTTATAATGCATCAGCTGGATAGGTTTGTGTGTTTTGGCTATAAACATGGAATAATACTCGCATCGACTGGCTTGAAAAAACCAAACGTAACCGCAGTTGAATGGAAAAAAAACAAATAAAGAAAAACGATAAATTAATCGGAAAAATCTAGTATTGGTTTAATTATCCTATAAGATTTGCCGTGATTTCAAAACATGAAACATATGTATAAACAAAAATAGGCAAAAGTCGTTATAATGCATCAGCTGGATAGGTTTGTGTGTTTTGGCTATAAACTTAGAATAATACTCGCATCGACTGGCTTGAAAAAGTAACGTAACCGCAGTTGCATGAAAAAAAAAAAAAATAAAGAAAAACGATAAGATTAATCGGAAAAATCTAGTATTGGTTTAATTACCCTATAAGATTTGCCGTCACCATCGTTTACTTTATAGATATGTTTACCAACATATGATTTGAAATTGTTGGTGATATTTGGATATCAAAAAAACCTTACCGCATTTAACTATTTGGAATCCATATCGATTCTTTCACAATATCTTTAACTTTCCCATATTGCATGTAATCGAATATTAAATATAACAGTTTGTTGTTGTTACTCCTTTATAATTGTTCTGCTTGTTCTTTTACAGAGAGTGTGCGATAAATTTTTATACATGCCATTTTTTAAAAACATAATGCATTTTAAATGTTGCTTTTCGAAATTCATATCCTTTTACTTCAAAATTTATATATATATCATATAGGTAGAGAGATTCACACTGAATGAATGCTTGCGTATATAAATAATTGAAATTTATATATTATATTTATAGGTTAATTTCTGACCTAAAGATAGATGACAATATAGAATTTAATTTATACGTTTTTATGTACAATTTAAGGGAGGCTCACTTAATTACAGTACAATAATTAGGTTCCCGCACCTACATATTATGAGGCCGTACATTACATGTGTTTATACTTATTTGTTGTTACAGTACCTTTTATTAGTAATATCGCTTTAATTGTTCACATAATTTTTATTAATTGAGTTATATTTATTTATTATTTTTGTATTTTGCTGATGCTGCTTATGTTATAAAATTATATGATTAGAATTTTAACAATATTTTATGTATCACAAAGACGTGTGTAATATACGTTGAATTTCACTTAAAAGGTGATAATGAGAAATACGTTCATAACATATCTAATTCATATTATATTTTATATGATTTATCTCATTTGAACGAAATTATAGTATTATTGTAACTTTAAGTCGTGAATATATATATGATATATTTTAGATTTATCAATGAAAATTCAAATAGTTATTCAACACATTTGAAATGTATATCCACCACAGCGCGACTGTGCGTGTGTGGAGTAATATATAAGCAGTAAGAAGGAAATTACCTTTAAATATTGATAGTCATTTTTATCAATTTCAAAATTTAAATTTCATTATTAAATGTATATAAACAATAATTATAATTTTTTTTTGTCCGAAATCTTTACTGTCATATAAAAAAAACCTTCATAAAAACATATTTCTTTATTTTTAATATTTTATATATGAATCAGATCTGCTGACCACAAATGAACGAAATTGAACTGTATTTGGTTGGATAGTCGGTCGGTGGGTGTGACTCATATAAAATCCACATTTCTCTACTCTACTGAATTATATTTTATAATCGATTTTTTTGTATTAATGTGTTAATTTTTATTTCTATGTAAAAATTAGTTTTTGATTTAAAAAGGAAAAAAAAACTCATACGTTTTAACTTTGTAATTTACTAATTTAAATTTTTACCTATATTAAAATTCATGTAAATAGTTTAAATAAAAATATATGTTGATGTTAGAATTTAGATTTTCATTTCATTTCATCATTATTTATATATTGTGTTATATGGTTTTTGGATCTATATTAAGGTTCAACAGCACGCGACACCGTTGTAGCATATAATATCAATATATTGATGTGATGAACTCGAGAAAATTTATATATTCGATAACATACCATTTTTTTTTTTTAGTTTAAAATGCACATATTATATTTCACGTTGAAACAATTAAATTTTAATTTTAGTTTATAAAATATATTTATACTTTTATTTTTTGATTTTATATTGTATTATAATTTTCCATTTGAAAAAATATATTAATATTTTGTTGTTTTTTTTTTTTTTTTTATTAAATTATTCAGGATGATGACGAAACGATCTCAAGGCCGAAAAATGTTTGGTCGACATAATTTTAAACAACGTTATTTTCGTTTAACAACGCAATCGTTAAGTTATGCTAAATCAAAGGGAAAAAAATTGATCTGTGATATACCATTATCTGAAATTTTAGGTGTTGAAAAACTTAATGAAAAAGGTTTTAAAATGCAAAATATATTTCAGGTAAATAGTTTATTTTTTTGTATCAATAATGCAATATATAAAGTAATTAAGGTTACTCCACGTCTATACCAACAAACATTTATTATAATCTAAGTTGATAAATTACTCTCCGTATATATGTGACAATACATAATAATTCATCAATTGTGTACTGTAATTAATGAGATAAAGATAAATGTTTCTAGTCCACTATTTTTTTTATATGGGCGGTTATTAGCCCATAATAATGTGTGTGTGTGTGTGTGTACAGACATTGTTGTTCTTTGCAAACGGCGTCCAACAACACAAGTTTTAAAAAAGATATGCGTGAATGTGGAGATGAGAAATTATGTGGTGTCCATTTATTGTTACACACAAAATTTTATGAATTTAATTATATAATTTAAAGATGTATAAGACGCACACAACAATTATATATATCATTTTATCTGATATTTCAATGTATATTATTATAATAATTTATTAGGTTTTTATATTAAATGGAAAATAACAAACAACTATACGGAAAAAGAAAAATTACCCATCGAATAATGAAGTATTTTCTGTCATTATTTAGTTTTTTTTTTGTGTATATAAAAGTTTTAGATAAAAATACTAAAATAAAAATAAATAATTTATGTATAATTACAAAATATATAGACTATATATTATTCGGTATACTCGCAAGTATATTTAAAATTCCATTAACCTAAATTAATTTTGCGCTTATATCATTTGAAATTTTTACATATTAATCTCATCTATAATATTATATATAGGGTAAATTATTCAATAGTGTGTGTGTGTGTGTGTGTGTGTGTGAGTTCTTCGAAAAGTTTGCATTGCCGGAGTAATGTAATCTTATGTACGTTAATTATTTCTTATTTTGATCAAGTTTTTATATGAAATCGATACTACGCCAGAGCTGTTTTCTTTAGCATGGCTATGATAGTATTCTTTACAGTTTATATATAGATAATTTCGGTGTCGTGAGGATGAAATGGTTAATAGCATGCATTTTTATTTGATACATAATTTGAGGGAAAGAACATTTGCATGAAATTAACATTGATTGGAATTTTTTGAGAAATCTATACGCATGCAAGAAAATGTGACTAAGAAAAAATGTGATTGTAATTTTATAATGTTTATAACGTTTTTAACAAAATGTTCGATATTTTTGGAACAGATGCCCGGACAACACTTTACCCTATGTGTGTACAGTTTTTTTTTTTTTTTAAACATATATATATATTTCGACAATGTGCGTATAAAATAGGTTCAATTAAAATAAATTAACATAACATTGTTTATATAGTGAATAAAATTCTATAGTTTTATATATGGATGATGAAGGAAAAATACTCATCGTATTATTATGTATTATTTATACGTATTATAAACTATATATATATATAAAACAATATAATAAATTATAATATAATTTAAAGAAATTCCCGCGCATTCTCATCAAATTTCACTATTCATTCATTTTATTATATATTTTTTTTTACTATATTTGAGATATATAAATTGCAATATGTAAGTGTAAATACATATTTTACATAATGTTATATAATTATAATGAAATTATTGAAATCATTTTTGTTAGTTTCCATTGTTAAAAAGTCCATAGGTGTAGTGTGGCGTTGTTATACTCAACCAAATGAATTGTACAATATCGCGGTTGTCTCCTCTGTGTATACCTCTACCTATATATCTCTATATAGAGTTGTATTGTAATTGTATATGAAATTAAAAACACATCTAATTATAATAATTATATCATTAACAAAAACTTATACCATCATATTTAATTATTATTTTCAATTCTTTGAATTCACATTTATAATAATACTTAATTTATGTATTATACTTATTATTGTTATTATTAATATCATTATTATTATTATTATTATTATTATTAATATAGAATTCATATCATCTTCCGCACATCATCATCTGTTGTTCAATTTTTTTTTTTTTTAATTTCCATATATGCTATGTGCTCTTTTAAACATTTATAATAATTATTGTTTTATTGTTCATTCTTAGAAATTATTTATTTATTGTTTCTTTAAATTATGTACATAATTTTTATATATGCATTATTATTATTATTTATATATAGTAGTTTAAAGTTTTTGTATTGTATATAGAAAGAAGAAGTTTCTCGGATTTTGCGGATGTTATTATATTATAAATTTTTTAACAAAATTTTTGTTATACCCCATACATACATATGACAAAGAATAACAATGTATTTATTATTTCTAAAGAATAAAAATAAGAAAATAAAATTATTGTTGATTTAAAAAATTGATAATTTATCAATGTAAATTAATAAATTATATATATATATATATGGTATGGTATATCGTATACATTATTATGATTGCGACTGTATATATATATATGCATACAATGTTTATATTTATTTATTTATAAATGTAATATGTATGTTATGATGAACAGGAAATTGGTAAAAGAAGAAGAAGAAATAAAAAAAAAAAAAAAAGTGAACGTAATGTGCTATTTTTAATTAAATAGCTAATTTTACTCTAGAAATTATTTTAGTTTATTTTATTTTATATATATATATATATATGAGTGCGTGTGTCGAATTAAAAATGTTATAAAATTATTTATTTTATATATATATGTTTTGTAAAATTACCTATCTAAACTAGTTTTGTTAAAAATAATATTCTATTAATATATGGGATTACACCAAATAAAATAAATATATGTAAATTCGTTAGTTTATATAAAAACATGTCCATTTCGATATAAAACTTTATAATAATAATAATAATAATAATATAGTAAAATATAAAATATTAGATACTTAAACCATCTATTGCGAATACAACATAAAATTTACTATATCTCAAAATATATATAATATTTTAATCAATATATACATAAATTTCATCTAATTAACTATATATAATCTATAATTAATTAATAAACTCGTATAAAAATTAGAAAAAAATAAGACAAACATTGTATTTATCGATGATCGCACACACCAAATGGTAAATTGTTATAAACTGTCGTACGAAGGAGTAATTTATCAACTTATTAAACAATATAAACACTGCTCATATTAAAAACTAAACAAAATCGCATATAACGAGTATAGAACTTATAATATTTATCGGTTTTTATTTTTTTTTTTACGAAATATTATACCATAATTATGAATGATTTTTTCAATATTATAATTATAATAATTTGCAGATAATTAAAAAAGACCGAACATTTTATGTACAAACATCAAATTGTGTAGAAGAAAAGGAGTGGTTAGATCTGCTTAGTAAAATATGTCAAAGTAATGCGGCTAGATTAGAATATTTTCATTCTTGTGCATATATTAATGGAATGTGGACATGGTAAGTTAAAATATTTAAATAAAATAATATATTTGGTATTTTTTTTTTTTTATGTAGTTTTTCATTTCAATCAATTTCATCATTTTATTTATTTATTTCCATAAATTATATACAGTTGTAAAGAAATTGATCAAAATGCAAAAGGATGTGAATCTGTATCACCATTACCATTGGAAATGGAATTAAAAACAGCATTGGATCCAGCTAGAGATTTACAACGTTTACACACATTAATAATAAATAATATAGGATCATTGGAACCGGATTTATATCTATTAAAACATGGTAATCGTCAATATGTTAAACAGATTAAAGAGACTCTAGCATCATTGAAAGAGGTTGCATATAGTATTGATCAAATACATTGTAAATATAAATCAATATTAGCAAAAGAAACAAAATATGGTAGTCGACAGGCACCAATTGGTGACGACAATTATTTGCATATGTCCCGTTCTGGATTAGGTTCAGTCATATCGTCGGCCACCACGTCATCATCGCCATTAACAACAACGGCAACAAAAACTACAGCAACGGCAGCAACGGCGGCAGCAGCAGCAGCAGCAACAACAACAACAACAACAACAACAGCAACAATTACTGTAATACCATCGATACCATCAAATTTAACAAGATCGACAATGACAACAACAGCAATTATAACAGGATCACCAATAACAATAGATCCAACGTCAACACCACCATCAACACCAGCACCACCACCACCACCACCACCACCATCAATAATTACATCATCTTCACCAATTACAACAATAGATGAATACAATGAAAAATCACATCAACATTTTTTTATTAAAAATGAATATTTACGTAGTTCAATAGCCGATAAATTAACACAATGTTGACCATTGTTTTGTTTCCGCAAAAATGATAATTAAAATAAATAAAAAAAAAAGAAAAAAAAAAACCAACAACAAACAAATACAAATACAAATAAAAACAAAAATAATCTTAAAAATTTTATATAGTTAATGTTACGTATTTAAATTTAGTAATTAATATATAAATGCCATATTTATCCCACTCTATTGTTATGAACTATACGATGTATAATATAGTTTGCTGATATTTTAACAATAATAATCAAGATTTTATAAAATTTATAAGCGTAAAATAATACATGCAATTCAATATATACGCAAAAATTATAGTTGTGCTTTGATAGGCTGGATCTATCGTGTATCGATTAAATTAACTGAATATTTTAAATGTATTAATATTAAATAATTATTGTTGAGGGGGCTAATAGTTTGAATTTTTAAAGAAAAAAGTGAATGAGTAGAGAATTAATTCGGGTCCCATAATTCGGGTGTTACTGTGAATGTACACTAAAATCAAGTTTTTTATATAATACGTGCGTTATGGAAATATTACGTGTACAAAAAAGAAAGTGAGTTTTTTATTAAATTCACCTAAATGTGTTCTTTGCATACATCTTAATCGATTTTCCGATGTCCGTAAATGGATGTTATTCTTCATCACACATATAGTTTGATTAACTTCACTGGATAATGTTTAGCGATAATAGTTTCACTAGAATGGCATGCAGTGAAAACGAATTAACATATTTTCAAAGATATTTGATATCTGCTTTTCCTAAGCTAACACAAACGATAATTCTGATTTTAGTAATTTATACTATGTAAAATATATATTGAATAAATGTTTCCTTATTTTTTAATACCGTAGCGAATCGAATTTGTTTTACGAAAATCTTTCTACTTGTATCTAATCCACTACAATAATAATAGCATTGATCGAATCTTAATGCTTAAGATATAAAATACTTTTTACATTTATTGTACATTCAGTAAACTTTAAATTTCTTCAGTTAATGTTACACACACGTATAATAGCAATGGCTAATGACAATTTTATTTAAATGCTCACTTTATTTTTGTACACTTCAATAGATTAGCAAACAAAAAAAAAAAAATATACGATTAGTACTCTGAATTACTTTCTTTATATCCAATACATATTATTTAAGAAAATATAAATTCATTGATTTTATAAATACACAATTTTTGATTTTTCTAAATTTAATTAACATATATGCGCTCTGTTTATAATTTATTAAATTTATTATTATATTAATAATTTTTTTGTGGAAAAATATAATTATACTAATAATAAAAATAATATATTGATAAAGAAGAACAATCATTTTGAAAATGTAATTTCGTAGAGTTTAATAATAATAGAATATTTAAAAATATTTAAATATAAAAATAGGATTAAATTAATTATTTTAAAATTATATATTTATATATACATGTAGTTATTATATATAAATAGAGATATATATATATATATATTTAAATAATAAATAGTAAAATAAGTAAAGAAAACTCTTAACGTAACCACCAACTTATGTTAATTTATTTTTTTTTTTTTAAATTATTTATTTTAAAAATATAAAAGCATATTGCTTTTATATTTTATAAATTAGTTATAGTTTTAGATTTTTATTTTTATTATAGTTTTTTTTTTTTTTTTTTTGTTGTTTTTGTTGTAAATGAGAATTTTTCTATCGATTTTGTAAATATATAGTTTTGTAAATGTGGGTGGGGCAAGATGCGACAGTTGGAATTTGAGTTATTTTTATGTTATAGAAATTAATAGAAAATATGTGGTTATGAATCAGTTCTTATAATTGTATTGTAAAATTTTTTAAATTTATTTATATACTAAATTATTTTGAATGTGAGTGAGATTTTTTGAAATTAATATATATTGTATATAAATATTCCCTGGTTGGAAATAATTTCAAATAATTCATAGAAGTTAAATAGAAAAGTGTACAACGCGCTGCTATAAATTAAATTTTCTTTCCGGCAATCATAAAAAAAAAAAAAATAATAACCAATAGAAAAAGTTTAATTTGGATATTTCTTCTTATATATATTTTTTTTAACTTGAAATGTAGAAATTATTGTTTCATTATTTTGAATAATTAAATAACATTTTTTATTTTAAAAATATTCTGTTAAGCTTGGTTTCCACTTATGGGTATGCTAAGCACATTTATACGACTATGCGTTAGTTTTAAATATACGTATTTTAGATAGATATATTTAACATACGTGTGGATACTCAACGTAGAACCAGTCATTCGTATGTTAGAAGTTTTCCATTTAAAATACATATTTTAAACTAATCATGTGATTGTCATACTCAATGGGGAAACATAGCCTTAGTTTATAATAAATGTAAAATATATATGGTCACACACATAACAATTTTTTTTTGTCTTTGTAATTATTTAAAAATATATATATTAGAAAAGAAAAATATATATATGCAAATAGAAAAGTTCTTATGAAAACAATTATAAAATTATATGAGGCATCATTTCTATATGGTAACTAACATTCCGTTTAGAAAAAATAAAAAAATAAAAATATATACCTATACAAAATTTAAATTTTCATATTTTTTGTGTACTCGTTTTTTTTTTATTCTTTATTCTTTAATATTAAAATTTAAAAATAAATTAAAAAAAGGAAAAAATTAACTTAAATTAAAACAAAAAAGAAATACCTTCCATTCTTTTTTTTTTTTAACAATGTAAAAAAATAAAATAAAAAAAGTATTTTTAATAAGCAATAAAATATATTTAATTTATAATTTAATTTTTTTTTTTTCTTCGAAAGAGTCAAGACTTAAAAATGTCTCGAAATATTACTTTTTAAGAGAAAAACTTTTAATACATTGGGGTTGAATTGAAAAAATGAACTTATACACTTACGAGAACTTAGTTTTCAAATAATTTAATTTATTTTTAATATTCATTATTTTATTATTATTATTTTTTGTATAGTTATTTATGATAATTTTTTTTTATGTAAATTTATTTCTCGTTTTTTTTTTTTTTTTTTTTTTTATAATTATAATTAAATATAATAATTTTAAAAATGTATTTTTGTTAATAAATAATGTAAATTATAACTTCTATATAATCTTTATGTTTAATTTTTTTTATTTTTTAATTTCTTATGTAAAATTAAAAGGAAAAAAAAAAAAAAAAAAAAAAATTATATTAAATAAAAATCACTATTTTTCAGTGATTATTTTTATATTTTGTATAAAATATTATTTAAAAAAAAAAATAAAAAAGAAAAGAAAACTAAAAAGAAAACTATAAATTAAAAAAAAAAAAATAAATAAATAAATAAATTTACGTAACACAAAAATGTAGATTTGAAAAAAAAAAAAAAAAATAAATAAAAAAAAATTGATAAACCAGATAAAAAAAAAAAAAAAAAAAAAGAAGAAAAATTTCAAATAAAAATATTAAGAATCTTAAAAATTAAAAACTTATGTTTTTCATATTTTTATTTATTTATGGGTATGAATAGAAATTTGTATATATACTGTGGCAACGACTTAATTAATTAATACTTGATATGTTGAACAGGGCAGAACAATATATCTTATATCCTAAAAATCTGTGGGAAAACATAGTTATAATAAAATATCTACAGATCAATCAACTAACTTGGAATGCCTTAATAATTTATATAAAATAGAAAAAAGATGGTAAAAGAAATTCATTCACGGAATTTCGATTTGGACCTAATTGAATATTGTAATACAGTTTTTCAACAGATCTAATACCACATCTTTAACAGATCAACCAATCAACCATCAAATACTTCACACAATTCGTTACGTTTATTATGGCCAAACATTTAAATGAGATTTTATTTAAAGTGTAAAATAAATAAAAATCCAAGAGTGTATGGAATTTGGATTTGGTTGTAATAAAAACAAAGCAATTTTCAAAGAAAACCAATAATTCAATATATAAAATATATAAATATTACAATCATCGAGTTTATACTGTCTGCAAAAGCTAAACAACAACAATATAATAACATATGTGAATAATTTATCATGGAGAAAAACCATTGTATAAATACTACAAAATGAAAAATATTTTTCAAAATTTGCTTTTCGATGTTTTAATAACAAAAATACTACGAGAGATGTCGTGCACATAAAAGAAATGTTATGTATAATGTGAAAATACCCACATCTTAATACGATACCCACAAATTTTATCAACGCCGGCGCCGCTCAATAAAAAATTAATATACTTCAATGCGATAAGTGATGAAGATTTTAATTTTCTTATTTTTTTTCTTTTACAATTAAAATAATAAACAATACCGAAGAAAAAGAAAATAAAAAAATAATGTACCACCATCAGCATCATTATACCAAAATAAAAAAGAAATCTTTAGACAGTAAATGATATAATAAACAACGTAAATAAAATGTATAAAATTTGATAAACGATATATGTTAAAATTCATCTGAAAATTTGCACCATGACCGATGGTAAATATAAAATTAACGTTAAAATCTATCATTTCTTAAAATTAATTAATATTAACAGATTCACTTTTATTTATTTATATAATAAAAGACAACTTACTGTAAAGTTTAGTAAATATTATAAACAAATCTAAAAAATCTTTAAATTGCAAATTAAATAAAATAACATAATAATGAATATAAATTATTTACACAAATGTGTGTGTGTGTAGTATGTGTTAATATTTACATTATGTAAAATCTTTTAATTTTTAAAATAAGAGAAAAATGATGCCAAACCACATACTTTATAAAAAAAAAAAACAATATCAAAAAACAACAAAAAAAAAATAAAGATTCATCACTAAAAAAAAATTTCTAATGTTACAAAACAAAATTATCGAATACTCAAATCAAATATATTCGATGTTCGATGTTAAATACAATCATGAATGTTGAGAAAAGATGTCATAACAAAATATTATTAAGAAAAATGGCGCTCAACTACGTGAAATACATACATACATGGAAGCGGAGATGATTTTGTTTTCTTATACATTCTTTTTTAATACATTTTCTCTTTTTATAACAAACATCACACGACTTTTAATAATTATTATTAAAAAATTATTAAAATTATATAATATATATTAAACTAAGATAAATATAAAATGAAATACAAAGAAACTCACCCAAATATTTTGCTCGACAAAAATTTACTGAACCATTAGCCAATGTAAAAAATATAAAATACTTGGATAATTTATAATAGTCAGATTCACATTTATTTTACACAATTTTTGTTTTTTCGATTGAAAATCAGTTACCCGCACTTTATATTTTATTAATTAATTCGTTTATTCAATAATTTTATAAATTAAATTAACACATTAACAATTTAAATTTTAATAAAAAAATCATCCATATTAATTTAGAAATTATATTTTTTTATATGCACGACTACACGACACGAAAACCAAAGCAAAACTAGCAAAGCAATGGCAATGGCGGACTAATCGTCGACAACCTTCGACGTACGTGAAATGTCAAATTCTATGTACATCAAATATATTTAAAAAGATGTCGCACACATAATAGAAATTAGTATATTAAAATAAATATCAATTTCAATGAACGCACTTAAAATATATATTGCTCCATATGAGTAATTTTGTTTTCTTTCTTTTACAATGAAAATGAAAATTCTATTAAAAAAAAAAAAGAATAACTACAATTAAAAAAGAAAATATCCTTTGGATCTAATCCATCACATCTGAACATAAATTTATCAAATCACAAAAATACCGATACCGATCTGTCCCAAATATTACATTTTATATATTGTATATAAATTCATTTTATTATTATTTTATTTTTTTTTTATTTATATTTTCTGTGCGATTATGAAAATAATATACAACTTTATGCATTACTAATTATTAATTATAATAATAATAATAATCTATTGATACTGTGTAATGTGTTTATTTTAAATTTTATAAAATCTTTAAAATAAGAGAAAAATAATTCCAAACCATATACTTTTTAAAACAATATAAAAAAAACAACAACAATAAAAAATAAAGATTCTTCACTAAAAATAATGCAAATGTTACATATTATCAAATACTCACATCCAATATATTCGATGTTTCGATGTTAAATAGAATAATAAATGTTGAGAAAAGGTGTCGTAACTAAATATCATTGAGAAAAATGGCGATCGACTACGTGAATACATACGCGCTTGAAAATTTTTATATTATATAGACGGACGCGGAGGTGGAGGTGTTTTAGCATTCGTTAAATTTTTTTTTCTTTGTAAGCCGCCACACGATTTTTTTCTTGGCAAAAATTTACTGTTATATCTAGCCTATGTAAAATTACCATTAATATATTTGCACTAGCCAGATTCACATTTATTTTACATAATATTTGTTTTTTCGATTGAAAATCAGTAATCCGCACTTTATATTTTATTAATTTATTCGATTATTGTATAATTATATAACTGAAATTAACAAATTAATAAATAAAATTTTAATAAAAATCATCCATATAAAATTAGAAATCACATTTTTTTATGCACACGACTACACGACACAACACTCACTCAGTTAATAAGCAGACTGGCAATGGTGGACTAATCAACTATAACATTCGACGTACGTAAACGTCAAGCACTTCGTACGAAAATAACAAATAATTTGAAATAGATGTCGCGCACATTAAGAAGATAGTACTATAATACAAGGAAAACAAAATGAGCACTCAAAATATATTGCTCAATGAGTAATTTTTTCTTTGTTTTACGATAATATCGATACGGATACATCACAAATATTATAATTTATATATATTTTGTATGGTAATTAATTAATAATAAATTTTTATTATTATTATAATTGATACATAAGTAATTCATAAAGTTGCATAATTTTCATAATCACACAAAACAAATAAATAAAAAAAATGAAATAATTATAAAATGGATTAAATTCATAATATGAAATGTAATAAATAAATTTATATAATATATATATATATATATATTTATATATATATTTATAAATTTATTGTGTGATGGATTGGGTTTGTTTGCATCCAAAGGATGGAATCATCTAGGTAGTTTCCTTTTTAACTATTTTTATTCTTTTTGTATTATTTTTAATAGAATTTTCATTTTCATTGTAAATGATAGAAAATGAAATTATACTCATTATCGAGTAATACAGTTTCAGTTCGTTCATTGAAATTTAATATTTGTTTAAAATGCTATTTTCTGTTATGTGCGCGACATCTATTTCAAAATATTTTTGGTTTTCGTTCGAAGAGATTGACGTTTACGTACGTCGAAAGTCGTAGACGATTAATCCGCCATTGTCAGTCTGCTTTAAGTCATTGAATGTCGTGTCGTGTAGTCGTGTGCATATATAAATGTGATTTCTAATTTTATATGGATGATTTTTATTAAAATTTTATTTATTAATTTGTTAATTTCGTTTATAGAATTATTCAATAATCGAATAAATTAATAAAATATAAAGTGCGGATTACTGATTTTCAATCGAAAAAACAAAAATTATGTAAAATAAATGTGAATCTGTATAGTGCAAATATATTAATGTTAATTTTACATAGACTAGATGTAACAGTAAATTTTTGTCAAGAAAAATATTTGGGTGAGTTTCTTTATATTTGCTACGCATTAATTTTATTATATACTTTTTCTCGGTAACTAAATATTTTGTTTTTCTTAATATTTTTGGTATGCATATTTGCATTTCGTTTTATATTTATCTTATTTTAATATATATTATATTATTTTAATAATTTTTTAATAATAATTATTAAAAGTCGTGTGATGTTTGTTATAAAAAGAGAAAAATTATTGAAAAAAAATATTTTTTAACGAAAGCAAAAACACCTCTGCCTCGACGTTCACCTATATAAATATAGAATTTTCAAGCGCGTAAGTATTCACGTAATAGATCGCCATTTTTCTCAATAATATTTAGTTACGACACCTTTTTATCAACATATATTGTTCTATTTAACATCGAAACATCGAATAAATTTGATTTGAGTATTTGATAATCTTGTAACATTTGTAATTTTTTTTTAAGTGAAGGATTTTTATAGTGTTTTGCTGTAGTTTTTTGATATTGTTTTTTTTTTTTTTATGTAGTATCTTGGCATCACTTTTCTCTTATTTTAAAAATTATTATTTAAAAGATTTTATATAATTTAAGTATAAACACACTACATTTGTATAAATAATCTATGATTTATATATTTTTCAATGCATTATTTTATCTTCCTATATCCTTATATTCAATATTATGTTATTGTTGTATTTAATTTACAATTTAAAATTTTTTTTAGATTTGTTTATAATATTTATTAAACTTTATAGTAGATAGAATTACAAAAAAAATATATATTACAAACAAAAGCACAGGCAATATACATAACAAAAAAATTTCTAGTGCGTCGATAACATTCCAGTACTAATAATATAATATTTAGTTGCGACACCCGTTGTCAAAATTTATGATTCTATGTTTTTATAACATCGAATATATTTGATGATTTGGTAATATTGTTATTTTAACATTCATATGGTTTTTTTTTTTATAGTGATAATTGATACTTTTCTTGCATTGACATCATCTCAATATTTTTTATGTTTGTTTTTTTCTTCTTTATTTTAAATATTGTTTTTATTTGACGTGGTGTCTTGGCATCATTTTTCTCTTATTTATAAAATTATTTTTGAAAAGATTTTGTTGTATAAAACAACATAAACATACTTAACTAATCTACATATAATATTTTACAGAAATTTTAATGTAACTATAGAAATTTAACGTATTTTTTTAAGTTGCATTAAAATTTAACCAACAACGCGACGCCAACGAGTGTCGAAAATATTATTGGCCGGGTTTAAAAAACTTAAACAGTGCAAACTTATATTATATATATATGTGATTTGTTCTTATATTTATATTACTTAAATTTAAGTGTAAAAATGATTAAATATATTAGTGTACAACCAGGAACCCAACCAGTATTTGTTTTGTTAAGAATGTATATATAAATATATATATATATATATATAAATATATATTATATATAATAGATAATCTAGATCCTAGGGTATTACTAATATAGAAATTACTGGAATATTCTATTCGTTAAAACGTTAAATATTGAATCCTTGAGCCAAAAAGGTTACACAAATTGTGCGACCAAATAACAAGGTATATAACCAATTAAATTCTCTGTAAAAATATATTTCTCTATGTATCTATCTAATATATACAACAAAAGTAAAACCTTTTTTTATGTTTTTACATAATATTTTATTTTATAATAAACTTTTTAGCGTAAAAAATTAAAATGATTATTTTTACCTATGCGTATAGTTATTGTTGAAACCGGTGAGAATGATACGTATGTATATATAAATTATAATATAAATATATATCTACTAGAGAAATTATCCCTTCTCCATTTTCGTGTATATTATTTATTTATTTTTATATATAGACTTCTTATATATCTTTTATAAGGCATTTTATAAATATATAGTCAAAGCCAACTATAATAAAGTAGTTTTTTTTTTCTTTTTTGCTGATCTTTCCATTTAATTTAAAACCACTTACCACCACATACATATACAGAGGAAAAAAAAAAAAGTATACATAAGAATTGAATTATAATAGTCTTTATTTCAAAAATATTGAACGAAAACTTTAGTGAAGCTGAAATTAACTATAAGACTGTTTTATAAAAAAAAACCGATCAGTATAAGATCGGCGTACATTGGAAAAGTATCATTTTATATTTTATTAAATATTGAAGAAGTATAAATTAATTTTGATAGAGAGTGAAAAAAAAAAGAAATAGTATAACATAAATTGTTTTCCAAATAGATTTGTTTTCCCATTACAATAATTATTTTAATTTAAAAATTTTTGCTTATACAATGTTTTGTGTTAAAATGTTTTTGTGCTTAGTTTTATATAAATAAAAAAAAAACCAAAAAATATAAAATATAAAATTAAACTCACCACCAGAAGATAAACGCAAATCACTTGTGATGATTGTGAATTTAGTATCATGTTAAAATAGTTAAGAACTTCATGACTAGATCCACACTCATCCAGAGCGGTTTGTTTATTATATTGTGCATATAATTATATTTGTATACGCGTGGCTACGTGTAGGTTAATTTAATCAATTAAATTAAATATATTTATAGTTATTTATTTGTTCATATTATATATTTTCGAACATTAATTTTGCGTTTGCAAAAGATTCTTTTGATTCGTGAACGATCATTATACAATACATTTTATTTTATTTTTATATATGTTCATAAATCTTACGCGCAAACGAAAAAAATGCAGAGAAATAAAAGAAATAATAAAAAATTATTGTATGATGATCATTAAATCGTGTTTGGTTTCCTTGTTACATGAGGTTATTGTAATTTTCATTTAATATTGTTGTTGCTGTTGTTGTTGTTGTTTTAATAAAATACACGTTTGTATATTTTATTTCTTTTGTTCACATTCTTACGATCGCGCTTCAATTAAATTGTGTTTTATTTTATTTTAGTTTTTTTTTTTTTTTTTTTGTTGTATTTGTATTTGAAATATATTGATCTTTATTTAACTTTTCCATATGAATTGTACTATGTACAATTTTTTTTTTTTCAAATAATGTTCATATATATATATAAATTAATAATTAAATACGACGTTAACCTTTGGAAAAGAAATTTCACGTACTTATCGATGGTATCTTTTTTTTTCTTTTCTTTCTTTCTTGACGATTAAACAAAATGCCGCCAAAAAATAATTTCCTACATAAAAATTTATTTCATTATAATATAAAAAATCGAAAATTCTAAGATCACACAAAGCATCATAAAGATTGAGTTTATTTTGAAAATCATTGTATATGGTTTTTGTTTTTGGTTTAGCAAATAATAGTGAATATATGTTGATTTTAAAATAATATATATTTAAAATCAATATGGCGTGCATTTTTTTAAAACACTTGTTTTTATGTATTTTAATTTTAAAATGGATATGTTTTGAACAAGTTTTATTTAAACTAGTTAATGAATAAACGGTTTATGTTAAGGTTGTTAGCTTGAGGTTGTTTTTTTTTTAAACCGTCATTCATTTAAATATCGTTAAATAAATGTAGAAACAATGCTTAAGATAAACGGTTGAAAAATCGTTAAAATTTCAATAGTTTCGTAATTTGTTTAATTTTTTTTATATATCAAACATTGATTATATATTATATTGTTTAATTAATAAACATTTCCAAATAACGTCTATATGTAGCAAGTCATGTTACTCCACCAAGTGGTATACTTATGGCATCTACCAAACATTTGTTACAGCCAAATTGCAGCATATTTCTATTCACTGCAGTTAACGAAAAATAGATGTTTCTTTAATTCCATAATTTGTATATGAGATACTTAGCAAATATTGATGTATTTGTGTAGGCTTTGTTAATCTTTGAGTAGCATCCAACACCATATAGTTTCAAAGATATCCGTATTTTTATTCCGCATAAACGAACAAATGGCCACGCTGAAAATGGCCAAGCTGAAAAGTTTTAGTATTAAAATAAATTCCGCCATGTAAATAGCAGGAATTAAATCTTGTATATTTTACAATTGAGATAAAAATGAATGCTATATCATTGTTGCAATGTGTGTAACGTGAATTTATAGCATTTCAAACAATGGGCGTCAATGCGCCCATATAAGTCGCGTTGTTTTACTTTCAATTAATACTATCAATTAAATCATTACTTACATCGGTCTCGATATATTTTATTATCAATGTAAATTTCATTATATTTAGTAATTTTATAAACTATTTAATTGATAGGATGTACGATTGTGTTGATATAGATTCTTATATAAATTAGTAATAATTTTCTTAAATTTAAAAAAAATTATCTCTTTTTGAGATAAATAAATTATCTATTATAAATAGATAAATTTAAGTTATATTTTGTAGCATATTATGTGATTTATTTTATTTACTTGAATTCTATAACCATTTTTATATAGACTCAGGTATACATATATTATAAAAGATTGAATTTAGTAAATTTTCGATGAAATGATCTATTGAAATATAATAAGCATTTTTCAAATAAAATAATTCCCGCGCAAAACCCAAGTTATTATTCATTCGAAATGGTTTTTTCTTACAACAATACGTGATCTAAAAATAACTATTTATAAAATTTAAAGTAAACCTTGACTCTATATGCACAATTGCAATGGACAATGCATTATTTAACTAATAATTGATACTATAGAGTTTGAATTTCTATTCTTGTTGAGTGAAAATCGTTAAAAAATTATTTGTTTGAAATGGTTCAGGTAGAAAATTCATTTTTTATAATTTGTCATTTTAAAAATGTGAAATAAAATATATTTTTATATATAAAAAATTCCAAAAAAAATTTGATTTTATAACTTTGCATGATCATGTTACGGTTAATTTATATATATATATATTTTTTTAAAAAATAGAATGTATTTTCAAAAAAATACCTTTTTCTATTAATAGAAATAAAATATAATACGACGTTGTGAAAAATTAAAATAAGAAATAACGTAAAGAAAAAAATTCATATAAAATACAATTTTTATATTATATCCTTTGTTATTTAGATATTTTTCTATATTTTTACAAATATATATTTACTTTTAAAATATTACTTTTTTCTGTTTTTTTGTTGGTACCGCACATAGCAACAAATATTCTAATCGGAAATAAAAGGTCCATAGAATAGGTAAACATTATTTTGTGTATAAACTACCTGTACACACACACACACACGCATATAGGAATGGTATATATATAAGTAATAAATAAATAGATAGAACAACAGATTTGCAAGAAAACGAAGAAAAATACGTTAAATTTATAAGATATATCTTTTGTGGGTTTAGTATTTATTCGTATATAAAATCAATGAAATAATATAAATATAATAAAAACGTATAAATTTTTGCGCCTTTTTCAAATTTTTTATTTTTTTATTATATTTTCTTTGTGATACATTTTATATTATCCTTTTTAACTATATTAACTTTTAATATAATAATGTATTTTATATACAATAAATATTAGATTTTGGACTATTGAAATTTAAAATTCTATTCTATTGTGTCGCAGAATTATTATATATATTTTTTAGTATAATTTTGAAAATTTGTGTTATATAAATAGAATACAATATATTCATTTATGAAAAAAAAATTGATGATGTTGTTCAAAAGTTAATGTGTCGTGGACAATTGAAAAAAATAAAAGTTATTTTAGTTGATCTTAGTTTAATAAAGACAAATCGTTAGTTGAAATAATTTTCAATATATTTCCGTCAATGTAATGGAAAATAGTTCATATTTCTTACTATTCAGTAATCCTTGTTTTACTCGTTGATGTCATAACTTCGTTAACACGTATATTTTCCATTAATAATATAAATGCAGCAATAATATCCATAGATAGATACATTGACTTACTAACTTTCTTTCCGACGTATTTTAATATAATTTCTTTTTGTCTTATTAATTAGAAATATTATATTGTCATATATTTATTTGCTGTTTAAAACTATTTGTAATTTTCAATGGAAATCTAATCATTGGACATTGGACGGTCTATAGCTATGCGTTATATAGTGCATTAGATCGGTTTTTTAATTGTTCATCACTTTTTTTAAAACAATGCGGGCGGTATTATATTAATGACACGAGTTTTGTTTATGGGTTTCAAAAAATGTGTTATGTGTTTTTGGTTTATCGATACAATGATCAACGATTTAACGTAGACGCAAAAAGAAAGTAATCTAAAAACATATGAGTGAACTTACAAGATCTTGAACGGTCAACTGAAATATTCGGGTACATCTCTTAAACGGAATGGATAGCGTTGTATTTGTTTTTCAAAAAACTCTAGACTGTTGTAACAATATATGCCACACACGTTGCTGAAATTATATATGTTGCGTTTACAAAAAATATGCCATTTAATTTTGGAAAAAAAAAAATACGGATCATCGATCTGTAACGATCATTATTTACTGGTTAATTCCAGTTGTCAACAGAAATACGAACCGAAGATTCCTTCAACGAATAATCCACACCAAGCAATTTTGGTGGATGCGAGTAATGGGGTGTCGTGTTATTTACATGAGAATTTTCAATTCTACAAATTAGACGCGTTGTTCAAGTGTTAAACGGTTCATAATGATGATATGTCAAAGTTTACTGAAAACATTTATATTAATTCGTTTGTATTTTATTCTATCACGCTGTATAATACAAAAAATATTTTTTTGTGGCACAAATTTAATTTATCGATAAATGAAGTTATAATAATTTGCTTAATTTTCATTTGCTATACATTGTTTTTTTTTCTATTAGCTCAATATATTTATCCGCATGCAATTCCTATAATATGTTTAAAGAAGATCAATCAATGGATGTTTTATATAATATTCATTATATATGGCATTGTTATAAAATATACAAATTAGAATAGTTTTAAAACATACGACGACGCTACCTCTACACTATATAATCCTATATAGAGATATTATATGCAAAAGATGTTGTTTTACTTCGAATATTATATACTTTTAAGAAAAAATATTGGGATATTTTCTTTCCATAGATATATTCAAATATCACTTATACAAATTTAACGTTCAGTTTTTATAAAACCATATAAAAGCCATACCAAGCCATATAATATATATATATATATATTTACTATATGTTCCATCATTCACTGTATTATAAAAAAGCTATCGTTTTGTATATATGCGTATTTTATATGCATATTTTTTGTATCAATTCTTAATAATATTTATTTTGTTATTTTTTTTCCGTTCTTATGTTTACTCCTCATTACACACATATATATATATATATGTGGTACAACATCTACATTTATAATATTATCCATAAACACATATACATATGCACAACAATGTATCTATAAATAAGATTAATGATGGTAAGCATGCACCTGGCAATATAAAATTTATATAAAAACAAAACACAAAAATAAATAAATAAAGCAAAAATAAAGAAGAAAATCTCTGTATACTATAAAATAAATACGATCGCCGAGCGAGAGCATCTTTGAGATTAAGAAAAAAAAACATATAATAACCATGGTCGTTTTTTTTTTTTTTTCTTTATACAATTCTTCTACTTTAACGACGGTTATTATATGTGAATTGTGGTGGTGATTAACCAAACAATAGAACGACGCGATCAAGAAAATTTATACAGTGAAAGAAATTAATAAAATATCAATTTTATAGATGATCAAAACAGGCTATATTCAGAAATTTTCATATGAATGTGTTTTTGTTCTTGAATTAAAATGTGTAAAAATATATGCGGGGCCCACCCACATCTTACACAAAATATGTTTTCATATTCAGTAATTCATAATATAGGTAACATTTAATGTATGACCACGTTTAAATTCCATTAATCCACAAATGTTAACCGTTGCACATGATGCAATGAGTATATTAATACCTAAATGCTTATAACACAAATGCCTCATATCATTGAAATAAATTTCATGTTGTGAATGTACATTTTTTAAACAAATACTTAATGACTGGACGATTTTTTTTTGATTTAAAGCGTTTGCTATGCTGTACGTATAAGAATGTTTGTATACAAACATCGAAATTAAATTATTCACATGTACTCGTATTTTCCGATAATGTATAATGAAACTTTCCAGTACACTTTCTCGAATTAACTATGTATACTAACTATGATTTAAAAATAAGATGTGAAAAAACTGTAAGATTGAATATGGTATAAATGCTGTTTAGTTTATTGTTTACCCATTAACGTATATATATAATGCTCATGCATGTAATGCTAATGATTGGTTCCATATTCCATAACACCTGCGATATCATATAAATTTTCTAGACTGTTCAATACCGTGTTGCCATTTTTATTGATTATATTTAACATTTCACAATGTCATCTTCATCGCTTCGCATTTTACCATCAAGCAGCAGTGTTGCGATCGTTACTGTGAATATTTCTAATACATAACGCTCAATCAATATTTGTATGGAATTATAATTATTCTATTTATATGTATAGATGCATGAAAAATTCATCAACCCACTCGTCCTAAAAACGAAAATCATTCATTTATCAATCTTTCTTTTCGTATAATATAAATATATATAAAATATAACTTTTAAATCATGTTTTACACGCCGTATATATTTGTGTTTGTTGCTTTTTTTTTTTTTTTTTTTTGCTTCTTTAATCAAGTTTTATATAAAATTTGCGCATAAGGTACAAAAATAATACGCGAATTTATATTAAAATAAAAATATACAATTTTTTTTATTGAAGAAAAGAATAAAAATAAAAAAATAAAATAAAAACCAGAGTATTTTTTCCTGTATTATATTTCAAAATAACCGTTGTCAGGTACTTCATTATACACTACATATACTGTATGGGTAAGCAAGTATAAATAAATATGGTATACATACAAGATAGAATATATATGCTATTGTTGGTTTGGAAAGCAAATGGGCAAAGGAAAGAAGATAAAATAAATGTAGTAATGGAAAGATGAAGAACGCGGTGTGTGTACGTATACACGTAGTTCAAAGTTTATTTTAAATCATTAAACTTTTAACGTATTTCACGATTTTTTTTTTTATTTATAGTAACTATATCTTATAACTTTATAATACACAATTTGATGTTGTTTTGTTAACCGTCAGTTAAAATGCGGCTATATTATTATTATTATTATTATTATTATTATTATATTATTCTGTTGTGTTAGTATTTTTTTTGTATACTATTGTTATTATTATTATTATTTTACTGTACCTATGGAAAAAACTAGTTTCAATTTTATACTTATACATGTTATTATTTCTGATGTACGTGTTTTGTACTTATCATATTTACAATAATGATAATAATGTATATAAAGAGGAACAAGCCTTAAGAAATTTGCAATATAAAATAATTGTATATGGCCATGATGTGTGTGTGGTGTTATTATAATAGCTTGTGGATGGATACCTACCCAATACATATATATATATACATATCCATAGATATATACGTCAAAACGTATATATATCACACTGAATAATAATATAAAATTTATTTCATACCGGATTTAAATTTAAAAAGTAACGATATTTCATTATATTAACATTTGTTGTTTCCTCTTTATATACATTTCATCTAATATTACTATATAATTTACTGATGTACGTTATGATTTTCTATAGTCTTCATCGGTTTTATTCAATTTTTATAATTAAATAATAATACGTTAAATTTGTCGTAAAGTTACTAAAGTAACAAGATCTATATAACAATTAATAACAGTATATAAACAATTTCATTAGAATTTATTTTAACCTTCTCATCCTGCGTATTATATACCATTGATGAAAAAATATACCACAATTGCTGATTATACACAATGTTTACATTAATAATAATGATATAAGAATATTGCATTTGTTATTCACAATGAATAAGTTCGATGTGTGTTGCGTTAAATTGTTATACAATATTATCTGTTGTAAATTGGCTATTCGATTTTTGGCAGATTGTAAATTTCATTTATAAATTGACATACAAAATTGCCAATAATATTATAACATTAACATTCTATTTTATCATTCGCAATTCTATTCATTTGTGTATTGGCATTTTCATTCGCAGCATGTTCAGCTCATTATACATTTAATAGGATCACCAATTAATCGCTATCTAACCTGCACATAATTATTTTGATATCGACTGACTAATATTTTATGTGACATAGTTCAGTATTTTATTATTATTATTTGGTCCCGTCAAAGAACAGAATGGTTGGAGGCGAAGATACAATTTTGAATTAGACAAGTTGTACGATCAACCAAATATTGTCAAAACAATCAAGATCAATAGATTGAGAAGGCTTGGACACGTAGAACGCATGGAGGAGGAGCGTATGCCGAAAAAACTGTTAAATAGTAAACCAGAGGGTAGAAGGAGAGCCGGAAGACTAAGGCGAGGTGGCTAGATGCAGTAAACTGTGATATAAAGATCCTAAAAATTCGGGATTGGAAGACATTAACTGCGGATAGGTCAGGTTGGAAAAGCGTGTTGGAGAAGGGTAAAACCGCACCCGGGTTGTAACGCCATGGAGTAAGTAAGTAAGTTCAGTATTTTGTTGGCGAGCTAAAATTGTAAACAATATATTTTTGACGCTTGTTGAAAATATAGTATTTTGAACCAGAAAAACATGAGGATTGTTATTATTGTTTAATTTGAAGAAAACTGCTGTCGAAAGTCATCACATGTTTTAACTGAAAGTGGAGCGTAAAATTAACTAAAAAACACAATATCGACGTGTATATGCTGTATTTTTGGTGGTACCAGAAGAGTACTTGGTGTACTATATAATTAATGTAAACTGGTTAAACTGTTGCTGATGACCGTTACCAACAACAATTGATTGAATTCAATTGTGCATAAAAGGTAACTTGTTTGTATGATTATTCTCGTTGTCATATGACAAAATCGGTCAAACAAACTTTGGAAGCACTTAGATGTTATGTGTTACACCATACCCGGCCATAATCATCAGATGTTACTGCAAAAGATTATCACTTCGTTAACATCAATATGGACTATTAGAATAGTGCTTTTACAACTATGAAAACGTCGAAAAAATGAATCGATTCTTGAATCACAACAAAAGAGAAGAAATTTTATTTTGATGGTACACCAATTGGGAAAAGGTTGTGTAACTAACGATGTTAATTTTGCATTCAATAAAAAATTATTTCTATAGTATTTTTATCTTTCGATAATTGCAGAGTGATTGATGCTCCAATGCTCACTTTGAGTACCATAATATGCATGCATGTACGTGTATGTGTCAACATTTAATGGTATTCAGTTTAATACATTTCGTTATAGTGTATCTATTAATTTATTTCCAGTATATTTGAATCAATTTTGTAACTAAAATATTTTCTGTTTGAATATTTTTCATTGGTAAAGATGACAGCAATGTTGTTTATAAGTACGCCAGCATGATTATGATACAACCTGCCTGCATTTGATTTAGAGAAATATTCAAACTGTGCAAGCGTCGAGCAGATATTTCTGGTTTAAATTGCTAGTATATGATGTTCCAAGAATCTAAATATTTTCAGAAAATATCCTGGATACTGTTGTTGGTTTTTTTTTTTCTAATGTTCCCCACCCCAACACATCAAAATATTTTATTATGGTCTTCGTAATTTATAAATAAACTATAAGACTATTATAAAATTAGTTTAAAAAGATGAAATACTGCATTTATTTTATGTTTTACGGTTTACTAACAATACGTATTATTATAATATATGTATTTGTAAAATTAATAAATAATTATTGATAAAAAATAAAATATTTTAAGGGTATAAAAACAAAAAAAAAAATAAAAATAATACGTTAATAATATTGTGATGCGTTAAAATATTGTTTTTGTATTTTGTATAATTCATTCATAAATTTAATTAAAATTTTAATTGTTTTTTTTTTCCGATTATAAGCTCAAACTAAAATTATCGAAACTTTATTTTATTTATTTAAAATATAGGTAGAAAAAAAAATAAATAAAATATGTAATTGAAATAGAATAAATTCATTTCGGTTGGTTCTATTATTAATTATATAAATTATCTATAAATATTTTAATAATAATAATAATAATAATAATAATAATAATAATAATAATAATAGTAATTGACTAAATAAATTGTTTAAATGTTTTGTGTTACAGTAATTATTTAGAGAGATTTAAGAGGCACCAATATTTTTTTGTATTCTTTGTTTTTTTTTTTTTTAATTTTATACATTATTGATTTAATATAAAAAATGTTTTTGTGTACATCTTTTTGACTAGACGTTATAAATTTTATTAAATTTTGAAAAATACATATATATATATTTAATAGAAAAAAATTTTGATAGAAAATATAATTCTACGCTATTTATTTATTTTATCAAATTTACTCTTATCTAAAAAAATTTTCAATATTAAAAAAATTCATTCATAAGTAATTAGTTACATTTAAAAAAAAAAAAAAAAAAAAAAAATTACATGGTACAACAATTAATTTAATAATTAAAATTATATATTGTGTATATAATTAAAATATAAAATATAGATAAAATTAAAAATAAGTATATTATAATTTTGTTCATTGATATTAAAATTTGCAAAATATCGTATATTATTCTTTTATCGATTCTTAAAATGTTTACCCTTCACACAATATACGACGACGCCGATTGTTTCAATAATAAAAATAATAATAAATATTTTAATTATTAGAAAAATTGACATGGAATGATTTTTTAAAGAATAAATTAACTAAACAAAAACATAAAAAAATAAAATATTATTAATTTAAAAATATTTTATAAGTAAATGTTTGTCAAATAATTTAAATTTCATTATCATTGTTAACTATATCTTGCAATTCTTTATTTAATTCACTCGCTTGTCGTCGCAGTTTTATTACCTAGAAACGAAAATTGTATAATATAATTTAATTATTTTATTCTGATTTGAATTATAAATAGTCAACACACATTCACACACACACTAAAAGTTTTCGGATTTTTACATTTTTTTTTTAATGTTTTATACTTTTAAAGGAAATGTATTTATTTATTTTCCCCTAATTGATAATTACAAATGCATACTGATTTATTAATTTTTCGTTGCCATACCAGAAAATTCGATTTCGGAGTGTATTTAGTTGACGCAGTTGTTTCAGTATGTGGTCGTCTATTGGTTTATTGGAGCAAGTGATCAAATTGCTTGCTGTATAAATCTACCGTGATGTGTTTGGTCGGATGAAGTTATAGTGAATAACGTCAGTAGCAAACAATACGTTACTCCATGGCAAATCTCAGAGCAAAGCAAATGTACACTTTAATTCCAACATAACTTTCAGTAATAGTGACATCATATAATGCCAAAAATGAAAATTGTTATTAAAAACTATAAAATATAGAAAATTACTAACGTTTCACACCTTATAATATTTACAGTTTTAATGACCCCTTTCACGGGCACTACTTTTTTTTAGAAAATTTTTTTGTTATCGGTGTTAAAAATAGAAAAGTATTCCAAGATCCATTAGAATATTAATCAATTGTGTATAATATAATAGGAACCTATCTCTTATAATTAAAAATCACACATTATAGGTATAAAATCCAAATGCATAAATGTCAATTGAGCAGAACTCATAGAAAAATTTACAAAAAATAATCCAAACCTTGCTCCGTAATTCTTTTTCATATGTTATTAAATTTTGTATTTGATTATATATATTTTTTGAATGACTTTGATCAATAACCCATCTTAAATATAGTTCTGTAAAAATTAAGAGAATTAATTAATAAAATAAAAGCACTCAATTAATAATCAAATACTTACCAGACCATAAAATTAAACTAATTGGTGCAACTGATGGCCATATAACTGATTGATTTGGTTCATAAATTGGGTTTAATAATGACGTTAATACATCTGGACGATTTAAATATGACCACAAACTTGTTGTATTTTTATGTAAATTAATTTGTTCACGTTCCATTTCACAATCACCTAAAAATGTTCCATACTGACTGGAATAACTTTGTTCAAATAAAATTATTAAAAAATTTGTGCCAAATTCAAAACTACACGGAAATTGACTATGCAGTTGATAAATACAATCTAACAATAATAAAAATGTTGCACCCGAATTTTTTGTACGTGCATTTGATGGTGTATAACAAGAATGTTTATGACGTGTTGTAAATGGAAAACCGGCTTGTATCCATTCACGTTCTAATAATGCTTGTAATCTAAACAATTAAATAGTAAATAAAAATAAATTTTAAATAGAAATAATATAAAAATAAATAAAAAGTAAAAACATAATGAATTTACCCACGAACAGTACGACAATCTGGATTCAATATAATTTGTACCAATGATGTTACAATTAATGTTGAATCTAAACCTTTACCACCATGTACTAATACTGGACTACCATCTTGATCTAAACATTGAGCAACAACACATGATGTATTTAATGAATTTAATACTAATGTTAACCAATTTGAATTTTCTAAACGTGTTAACCATTTATCAGAACTACATGTTATGTCATTACAAGCTAAATTACAAAAATAAAATAATATGATAACATAATTAATTAGTAATTTGCAATATTAAATTTAACGTACCTTCTATTAATTTTACAAAACAATCTAATATCCCTGAAGCCGATGTTAAATTTCCTATCGATCTGGTTATTTTGCGCCATTGTGTATAATGTTGATCAGTTTCATTATTTGATTTTCCTTTACCCCATGTATCAACGATAAAACCTTTTTTACTATGTCCTAAAATAATATTTAAAATAGCTTCATCAGCACGACACCTTTTGACACTTTGTCCACCAGTTATTGGTTGTGAACTTCTTAATAATATAGCCTTAAAAAAAAAAAAAATTATATTAACTGCAGTACGTAATTTTTTTTCCCTATTTTGATAAATAGAATAATAAAAATTATACCCCATTTTCATGTTTATAGCTAATAATAGGAAATCGTCCGCCGTCACGAAATGTAGCCGATTGTTTAATTTGTTCATCCGATATTAATTTTGGTACAATTAAAATTGGTCCATATGTTGTGCATATTGAATAATCTTTATTGCATGTCGATAAACGCCAATCATCTGTAGCTAACAATTTTGCGAATTCAATTTCAGGCCTAAACATTGTATAACCATCTTCTAATATATTGTACATTGGACGATAATAATATGGATATAAATATTGTACATCATTTAAATTAGATAGTTTTTCAATTGATTGACAAACATTTTGGTATTCTTGTGGTGTTTGTATTTCTAAAGAAATAACACGTAAATCTTTACATTTTAATACAATTAAACCACCTTGTAATTGATTATTTATTACATTTGGTTTTTTTTCAATCCAATCAATTGATTGATGTAATAACTAATGATAGAAAATTGATGGATAAAGTAGAAAAATTGAAAATCTTAAATATTATATAATTTTCTTTTTTCTTACCCATAATTCTTGAACACCTTCACGTCTAGAACTTAATAATAAATGATGTCCACTTATACAAAGTGTTCCATTAACTTGTTCATTTAATGGACTTCTTAATATTACTCCATTTAATTTTGGAGTAGATATTAATTCAGCAAATTCCATTTAAAATTGTAAAATCATTTATTTAAGGAATACTTTCTTAATTTTTTCTATTTTTTTAATTTTATTCCGGTTAATAATACATAAATTATATATTTAACTTTTCTTTGTATTTTATTTTTACAGAAATTTATCAAAACAACAAATCTTTAAATTAAAATTTGACATTTTACTATCTCATCTCTGTAATCTGTCAAATATACTCAATCTCGTCCAGTGTCATTCTCATTTCATATCGAGCCGTCCCACCGAAACAAACTGTTTTTGACATTCTATTTTGAAATTCTGATTGATTGTGCTGCCCTACCTTGTTTTTCAAATAGGTGTCAGCTCAGTATTTAAAAAAGTACAGAGAAATGAGAGAAGTACAAAACTTTGACATTATAATAATCACAACAAAATATTGACTAACCAAAAAAAATAATAAAATGAACTCGATTGAAGAAAGAAAAAGAATAATAAATAAATACATTAAAAAATAGTGAAGTTTAAATAATAAAAATAATTAAAAAATAAAAAAGAACTATTAACACTTTTATCATGTTTAAAAAGAAAATTAATTAATTTAACAATTTAATAAAATAAAGTGTAAAAATATTAAAATAAATAGAAAAGAAAAATGATGTTTTTAAGTGAACCGACAAATAAATCAAATCCTATAGTTTTTTTTGATATTCGTATTGGACCAGATATAAGTACGTTTTTATAGATAATTTATCGGCATTATTATTTTTTCAACTACATATTAATAATTAAAAATATTATGTTATTAAAAATTCTAGTTGGTCGAATGATAATTGAATTACGTAAAGATATTGTACCAAAAACAGCTGAAAATTTTCGTGCATTATGTACAGGTGAATTTGGTACAAGTCACTGTGGAACCAAGTTACATTATCGTGGTACAAAATTTCATAAAGTGCAACGTGTATTTATGGTACAAGGTGGTGATATTGTTAAAAATAATGGAACTTCTGGTGAAAGTATTTATGGACCAACATTTGAAGATGAAAATTTTATATTACCGGTAATTTTTAGCAGAATCTATTTGGCTACAGGATTATGTGTTGGTATGTTGCAGCATTGATATTAATTTCCTCGCATTCGTTTTGTTTTCTTTTATACTATTAGCACTACAGTGGCTCTGTAAGTATGGCAAATTTTGGGCGAAAAGATACAAATAATTCACAATTTTTTATGACCACAATCGATTGTTCACATTTGGATGGTACCAATGTTGTTGTTGGTTCTATATTACGTGGTTTTGGTATTTTAAATGAAATGGAAAAATTTACATCCGATGAAGCTGTACCATTTGAGGTAATTCAAAACTATTCTATTTTCATTCGTATTTCCATTTTATGATAAATATTTATAATTACATTTTTTTATTTTAGGAAATCATAATTTATGATTGTGGTGAAATTTTACCAAATGAAAAGTGGAATTACTGTGATAATGATGCAACAAATGATAAATATCCACCATTTCCTATTGATTGGGATTCACAGATTGAGAATTATATGGTAAATAAGTATATTCAATTTTTGTACATTTGTAATAATTGATGTGTTTATGTTTGTCAGATTGATCAAGTTACATCAATTATAAATTTAATAAGAGAATCTGGAAATTATTTTTATAATCAAATGGAATATGTAAAAGCACGTCGAAAATATTTGAAAGCAAAACGTTATTATGATTTTTTTATTGATAAAATTATAAATTCTGATAATGATGAAATAACAATTCAATTAAATCAACTATTAATATTAAATTATTTAAATTGTGCTGCTGTTGCTTTAAAATTAGGCAAATATTTGGATGCCAAATTATCATGTGATGATGTAAGTTCTAATAATATTTCTTACTTCGTATTTTTTTTTTATAATTAATTTAAGTAATAATACAATTTTTGTTTGTTTTCTTGTTGGTTTGATTGTGACACGTACAAGTAAATTTGTGTTTTTTTTTTGTGAATTATCCAAATGTTATGCTCCACTCTTATGTTGTAGATTATGATTACGAGCTGAATGTATGCGGGTGTAATTTTTAAGTTTGTCAAGTTATTTTTCTTCTCTTTCCTGATTCTATGGCCTTGTAATATGGTATTCATTATGTTAACGTAATGGTTCTTTACTTCTTATTTTCTTCTAAGGCGTTCACACAATGAAAGCATGCTGCAGTTTGTGTGGTGGTTTCACTCTACATTAAACCTTATACCTATAAGCATACAAATTAAATATACTGAAAAAATATTATTATTATTATTATTATTATTATTGTATTATATTTTTAGTCTGTTATATATTTGTGTGTTAACATTATATATATATATATATTTATTTATCTTTAACAATGATTTTATGTCTCGCATTTATGCAGCATATGCCATTTAACTATACATAAAAGTTTGTTTTTTACATAAAACACAATTTTTAATAACTTTGTCTTATATTTTTATATATTTATTTTAAGGATTTAGAATAAAATTCAATGCAAGAAAAGAGAGGAAAAATTGAATAAAAAATATATATATAAGCACAGAGGTTTATTGACAATGTGCTGCATAAATGAGAAATTCCATTTATTATGTTCATTAAGCCGTGCGTAAATTTTAATAAGTAATGTAATGAAAGAAATGATGCATATGATTTAAATTTTATTTTATTATTTCGTAAATATACTTACTTATTTATGTGTACACCATCGTACGGACGAAGTAAATGTTATATATTGCAATTCGTATTTTGAATTCATATGCTGTAAAACTGAACAAATAAAATTTATCCTATTATATATTATCCTTGAATGTATTATGTTTATGATGTATTTTGTTTTGGTCGTATTTATACAATTTAAGTAATTATTTAAATTTAATTTTTCTTATAATTCTATTAACTTTTGACAAAAACTGCAATTTAACCTTTTTTGTTATTTTTAAAATTATATTATATTCACTTGAATTAACATTTAACATATTATATGAAAAACCTAAATTCATTGACAGGCTAAACAACTGATTGATATTCACTGATTCAACTGATAATCGTAATCAAACAATTGAAAATTTCAATTTCGTCAAAACAATAAATTTGTTACCAAAATTATAATCAATATTAATAGTATTAAAGTGTTTCTTCTATATGTATATGCACAATATGATTTGTTGTCAATACCATTTTCAACTTAACTTCAACTTATCAAAATACTTCTACAATTTATCTGCAAACGTGACACACCATATATAATATACAATCTGTTAAGCATATTAGTTACAAAATTGTCGATACATTTTATCGTATATTGCTCATTTAACACAAAAATATAATCTATCTAAATTGTAATTTTAATTTTATTTCACGTATCACAGTTTATTTTGTATATAATGCAAATTTTTTATTATCTTTATTTTTCATTTAATTTTGATTAAATTTGGTATATAAACCTGGAATGACAATGATATGACATATTTTTAACGAAGTTTCGGTAAATACATTCCTTATCAACGTACCAATTTGATCAATTCCTAGTCGATTTTTTTTTTCAATTATGGATTATATATGAACAGTTCCAATTCAAAATTGCTGGGACAGCGATACCGCGAATCAGTTATCCATATTGAACTATATTTAAATTGAATATTTCTCAACCAATTTCAATAAACTCTGGTATATAGTTTTAAAGTGGAATTACATCAAAATCGACTTGTCAGAATTTAAAAGTGTTTATACAAATTCACTATAAACTGAGATAAGATATTGATTTCCTAAAATAAATAAAAAATTTCTCATATAATCTATAAATAAATCTATAAAATATGGTAGAACATGAATAAGATAATAATAATTACTAAGAAATAATTGATAATTTTTACTTCATGACTTATTCACATTTTTTTGCATATATGTAAATTGATGTTTTCTTTCTCAGGGACTCTATATAAATAAGCCTATTGAAAGAATATACTGTATTAAAATTTTACTATACAATATTTATTACAAATTATTTTCCTTTTTCTTACTATTTTCATATTTATAATAAAAAAGTACTCCATATCAAACAGATGTTTAAAACAATTTCAATATATACATTTATATATATATATATATATATATATTGTTTGGGTTATAATAAATGATATTTTAAAGATGGTAGTGTGTAAACAAATGTTAAATGGAAAATAATTTCTAATCTTTCTCTATATATATTTATTCTTATTACCCAATAACACGTATTTATTTATATATATATACTTTTACTAATACACTAACAAACCAAATTTTATAAAGGAGTAACATATGTTTTTAATTATATATAATATTTAATAATTTTACAAGGAATCCTTCTTTTTATATATGAACGAATATGTAGTTATATAACGAAATTATTTTGTTTTTATACATTATTACAACAAACATGCCACACACAATGATTTTAATCTTTTCATTTTATTGTTTTATAGTTATAACATATAAACCAAATTAAACTCTTATGGTGTATTATTATATTTCCGCTTTTCCGCACATATATAGTTATATATACACACACACACACCCACATACACTCTACACCACACCAATATACCGAGCTTTAAAAAGCTTAGTTTTCTTGTAATTTATGAAATTGTTATTTTATTGTTACATTTTTGATCTATTATATATACCTTATAATTTATTTTAATCGTAATTACTTGTTTTACAACATTTCATAATATGTACTACAATACATTATTATTATTATTATTATTATATACATATATTTTATGCATTACATAATACAATATATACCATAATTTCAACTATAATATATAAATTTTAATTTAAATTTGAATTAGTGTAAGATTTTATAATTTACTGTGTTTTGGTGTAAGGTTTCAGTTAGAGGAAAATTTGAGTATATATATTAAATAAAATATATACAATATATATGGTATTGTGGTGGTGGCTGCGATAATAAAGTAATAAAAGTTTTCAAAATCATATATTTTATATTTGTTATAATATAATTTAATAATAATAATAATAATTAAATAAAATCTATATTATTAGGTAATGTTTCCACTGTGTATTCGGTTGTTTATATATATATATGACGTTGACTAGTCATATTTATATTTAGATGTTTCCATCTTATAATTATATATTATAAATATGATATAACATTTTATATGAAATTAAAAACTTATGACCTATATATTTTTTTGCTATGATTGGTAATCTATATGATGATGAGTATTAAATTTTTTTTTCACGCACCATAGCCATAACATAAAAATCTATTCCTCTTTTATTATGTTGAAAGCATATATATATATATATATACCGCGTGTGTCTAACTCTAATGTATACTATTGTATAATGTATATAGCTTTATCTATACATAAGACGATAAGTGTATCTGTTATGTATGTGTATATACAATTTGATTGATTGTGAATTTAATACTTCCTTAATTTTTTTGAAAATTGCTATTATGACGCGGAAATTCAGTATCTTCATCTCAAATAACTTTGTGTTTATGAAAAATAGAACATAAGTGCAATAAAAATAATACATTAAAAAAGTTTTATTTTTTTCCCTCTTATAACTTTCGTTTTTCAATGTATGTGTATATAAGTAAATTGTGTGGTGGTTTTGTTGGCTAATGAATATATATACACTATATTCTATACGATACAGTATGTGACGATTGTACATTGTTATTTTTTTTGGGGAAAATTTGAATAATTCAACGCTAAATCAATTGTAATTTAAATAATTATCATTATGTTGTGATATTGGATATTTTATCTACAACATATATGTATATAGTTGATAAGTTAACTAACATAAATTAAATAAGGTATGTAACAAATTAAAATTTTCCGGCAAATCGCCTTCTATAATTTTTGAAATATTTAATTATTAATCGATATACACATTTTGTTACAGATCACTAATCAATTTTCAAAATTTCTTAGAATAGATTTTCAAAATTGCTTTACACATTCAAAAAATATGATCGATTTTGCCATCAATGTGTCCAGTGAAAACTATAGAAAATTATACATAAAAAAAAGGACAATTCCATTGAGAACGCAGTTGTGATCATAAAAATTTTTCGATTGGCATTTTTCCATTATGAATTCGACCTATATGTGTGTATAAAGAGCTTCATACTTTAATATTTTGTGTGAAACATTCTAAAACAGGGTGCCATATACTGTTGAATATAAATATATTGTATATAGATAAAGTCTGTCTGACTCTGTGTATATAATAAATAAATGTATATAAGAAGTATATACAATAAATATATATATAAATATAACAACAGTAAATAAAAATGAGAACAATAAAAATCGCTACAACTTTTTCGCTTTTTTATTTTTATTTATTTACGTATTTATTTTATTTTTTTAGAAATAATAATGTATTGAATTGAATTAACTAAAAAAAAAAAAAAAAAATTCAAAAATTCATCCCTTATATTTTTATTTTGATTTTCTTTTTTGGATGTGTCTTCTTGTTCGATTACGACTAATGTGTTGTCATCCTATACTATATGTTAATCTGTCTATATATATAATTGTGAATGTAATTATATGAATTTAGATATTGATATTGGAATTGTACCTTAATTATTGTTTTGTCTTCAAATGAATTACATTTAAAACCTACCCCTATTATCAAAATTTTCTCAAAATCATCCATGGTCGGTATAAAAATGCATAATTCAATTTTGAGACAATTTTAGAAAATTCCGATAATTATTTCTCTATGCGTGTCAATTTTATGTACAAAATTTAATTGCTCTAACTATAAAGATTAAATAAAAACCTTTGGCACCACATTTTCTGTTTTTTGTTTTTCACTGGAAAATTATTTAGATTTATTTTTTCTTCATTTGTGTGTTTGTTGGTGTTTGTTATACAGTGAAATGAAATGAAAAAAAATAAAATTAGAAGTTAAAACATAATAAATAAATATATAAAAATATATACATAATTTTAAGTAGATTAGAATAACGTTCATATACTTGTATAAGAAAAAATAACAAAATTTAACAAAGCTTTAGGTGTGTGGTGGTGGCTTACCACCCTTATTATATTTTTGGGTATATTGTTGTATTGTATAATACAATGTATGAACATTTATCATTTATATAATTTTATGACGATGACGTATATGTAATATTTTTGATGACGTGACCATAATTTACATTTCATATATAAATTATTTGCATGGGAAACTTTCGATGAATTTAAATCGCGTTTTACTAATATTTGTAATTATAGGCCTATGCACACAAAACAAAACTTTATTTATAAATGAGTTTTTTTCTTATACTTTTCGATTATTATTCAAATCAATGAGTTTTCTTATAAATTAAATTTCTATTATTATTATCTATAATTAAGTAAAATTAAAAAGTAGAAGAAAAAAAAACACCACATTATTATTGTGTTATTTTAAATATAATCTATATGTTTTTGTACAACCTATGAATTACTATTATATATATTATATTTGGTATATATATATATATATAACTCATTTATCAAATACGTATTAACTAGAGATTTTCTATAATGTCTTATTCACAAATACTTAATTTACCATTAAGAAGCAAATCCTATCTATCTATATATATATATATAACGCAGATTATTATTATATTTCCTTCTTACAATTGTGAATGCGAATGGGGTTGATTATATTATGTAAGATGTTATGTTGTTATATTATTTTCTATTATATACATATGCACTTATATACAATAACAAAATATATCATACTATTTATAAATATATATATATGGATGGTATATATATAAAAGTGAATCAATATTAGGTTTTGTTACACAATATGTATTTGTAACATAAATATATGTTGGGCGCTAACATTAGAAATGAGAAAATGAAAAATGAACCAATAAATTATGAATTATATATATTATTTATATATATTTTATATGCTACAGCTAGAGATGATGATGAAATGTTCTATAATATTTAATATTATTTGGGTATATGCATTCCAATTTATATATTATATACAATATATATGTGAATAAAGTTTATATAGATATATATATAATTATGTGGGTAGATTTTACAATTTCAAATAAGACAGTTGACAGTATATTTAATAAAATCTTAAAAATATATAGGCTGTTATAAATGTCAATGTTTGTGCGTATTATTTTTAAAATAAAAATAAATGTATACTCTTTGGTAGACTGATGATGATCTGTATGTATAGATGATTTATATGATGAGTTTTATCGTTTTATGTATTACATACATATTTTTATAGTGATCCACATTCTGAGGTGTGAAATTTATATGTTTATTTATTGTAAATTAAAAATACATTAGAGTAATAGTCACATTTTCTATCTACATGACATTCAACACCATATATATATTACCATAAATCCTCTAATTCTAAGAGTTTACCATTCACAATTAACGATAAAATAGAGTAAAAGCAACGAATTTATATTCAGTTATACGTTTGATATGAGTGTGAAAGATACTTTTAACATGATTTTCTTACAAAATTATTGTAATACAATATTTTTATGTGTGTAATTAAATTTTAATATAATTTTTCCACTTGTTAAAGTATGTACAATATATAAATATAGTAATGTCATACAATTAATATTTAACACCTCAAATTGAATTGTCTTTTATTTTACTATATTATAACTTCATCTGTATTTGTCTATGTCTATTATTATACAATATACAGGTATATATTTATAATATACGTAGTGTGTTTATTTGGTTATTTGATATTTGTTTGTTTGTTTGTTCAATATATTGTACTATAAATATATATATAGGACATTAAAATATATTTCCATCATTATATTATACCATCATCAAAATACTGCTGCATATATATATATATATAATTTACCATTACCAACGACTATATATACACGCAATTTGCTATAGTAACTTTATTTATAACACTTTCCATATTCCATTTCGATAACATGTCATATTGTCAATTTGTTATTTTGAAATTGGAATATTTTCCGATGTCACTTTCTTTTTGAAAATATATATTTTATCTTTTGATATTCAAATATATTGTTTGTATAATATATGTAGGGTATATGGGTAGAGTGAACTGTTTTTTACTTGAGTTATTATATGGTATTTTTCATTCGGCCTCTTTGTTGGTCCATTGTGGATTCCTTTGTAATCGTAGTTCTAATAGTGCACTAACAAACATCATTATACAAAGCTATGCGATTATATATATAACAATTTATAAATAGGTATGTTTCGATAAACATTTTTAATAATTCAATTATCTTGAATTGAATGAATATAGTCCTAGTGTTGTTGTGTATATAGAATTCCATATTTTCAAAGATATTCGTTTTTTTTTAATTCACAAACTAACTAGTTGAAACAATTTTACATACATCTATATCTCATTTATAGTATAGATAGAAAAATAGCTATATATAATACAATTTATCATAAATAATTTGTTATGTGTTCTTTGTTGGATACTTTACTCTATTTATATTACATTGAAACAGTGATTTTTATTTTAAAAATTTATAATCTATAAACAGTGCATTAATTTTATTTATTTTTTATATAAGTGTATTTCAATAACTATTTTCTATTTTATATTATTCACGCATGTAATAATATTTTTGGAATGTTAATTTTTCTTTTATATATTCTAATATGTTTCACTTTATTCAATATATGCGTTGTTCCATTAGATTTCTATCTTACAAAAGTATATGTCAAATCTATATCGATAATCATTCAATCATAACTAAACAAAAATATTCCATTCATAACTATATAAAAAGGACAAACAACATTTTTTTTCTCTCTAGATATTATAAATATTGCTGGTTTCACTATGGATAAAGTTATCCGCTAATGATTCGTGCGTAAATATAAAATGTTTCCTTTTTAAAAAATGTATGTGCGTCTGAAGATGTACCATAAAACTTATTACTATATTAGATCATTAATTATTATAATTACTAATCAATCTCAATACTCAATATTCTGTAATATTATTGCAAATTTATGTTTAAAAATAAATACGTACATATAAATAGGAAATAAACTACGTTTCAACACTAATATGAAACGAAACATTGCATTTTTATTTCTTCAAATACATCTTGTGTGTGTATATTTCTATATTGATTTTTTTAGTATATTTTCTTATATTATTTTATCAATGATAATTTTACTTTTGTTTTAAAAAAAAAACTGTAACTATTAAACAAATTATAATTCGGAGTTAATATTTACACAACAGTATTAGTATATATTTATATTATTATTATTATTATTATTAATATTATTATTACAATATTTATTTATTTTGGTGGTATTATTGTATATAAAGGATTCCCAGTAACTTTTTGTAATGTCATATAGATATAGAAAACATTTTCGATGATAGTTTTTATACAAATATTTACACATTCTATAATATCTGCACAAGATTATGAATGGTATGTCATTAAACCGATAATATATAACAATAAACTGTAAACCGTAGCTATATATGTAATTTGTGTATAGAGTGGTGCAATGAAATTTATATAAGAATAGAGCGATGATTTGTGCGTGTAAATTTTATAATATATATTATTATAATATAAAATAAACTGATAACTAAATCCTAATATTTCTATATATAATTTCATATCATAATTACATGATTAGGATAATTTATTTTAGTTTATTTCCTATTCGATTCGTGTTATATTACAATATATTTGCTATAATTTATGTATTTCATTTCGAAACGAAAATTATTTTCAGTTCAGCATTTTTTCATCAATCATCACATTTGTGATTGTTATTTAATTCATAATTAAAATATATGTTTATGTATTATATAATCTTTAGATTAGATATTTGTTGTTAATATATATTATATAATATATATTGTGGTGCATATACGAGTATTATATAAAGTACATATACTAAAGTTAAACAATTTAATGCGTGCGTATTTTATGTAAACAAAATTTCATTATAACTTATATTATTACAATACGTAATAATAATAATAATAATAATAATAATGAATATGTACTTTTACATATAAGTATAATTATTATTATTATTAACAAATGTAAATATTATTATTCATATTCTAATATATTACAATAACTCTATATATAGAACCATAGTGATGGCAGTATATATTTTTGAAATGATGTCACTTTGTTTATTTAATATATCATATTTCGCGCTATTTTATATTTAATCTATATTTTACATTTATATATTATTTATATACGTAATATTGTGTATTCGCAAATATATTCATATTCACAACATCGTTAGATAAATATAAAACTATATATAATTAATTATTAATTGATATATCCTAAATATATAAAATGTAACTTGTGTATTTTATATTGATTTTTAACCACATATTTATATGAAAGTAAATCAGCCACGGTTCATTCGTATAGATAAAGATAAAGTGTTTAAATTTATAATTAAAAAAAGTTATCCACAACTTGCCCACTTTATGTTATTGTAGATTTTATCCTGTTCCATATATGTGTTAATTATTAACATCAAACGGAAAATCGGTTATATCTTTTGAAGTCAATAATTAAACAAAATATTTTTGCACGCTGGTCTTAGTACATTTTTAACAAATAATAATAATAATAATAATAATAATATAGTCTTTTTTAATAATATGTTTTAGATTTGATAGAAAAGTAATTATATAATAGTATAAATAAATGTTGCTATATTAACATTATTATCATGATGAAATCAAATATTTCTATCCAATTACATTTTTTTTTTTATTTCTTTCTGGTTAATATATAACATTTATTTTATAGTATTATATTTTATAGAGTAGAGGCAAAATTATTAAATCTCTTACTTTTCAAATACATATTAAATTTACTTTTGCACAAATATAAAAGACATTATTAAAAGTTAAATCAACATTGTTGTAAAGAAACTTGATGTACATATTTACTTTTATCTCTCAGCGTAAATTTATCTTTAAAATTTATTCATGAAACATTTTTATTTCACTATGTCGATCTATTGTATTGTATATATATATACAAATAAAAAATTACTATACCATAGGCTATTGTGGAATAAATTACTACTGGAGCAAAAATACTGTATATAAATCAATGTTTCTGTAGTATAAAAACTATTTTTCTATTAACAATTTGTCCGTAGTTTGAAAAATGAAGAAAATTTTCGTGGAAAAAATTCACATATTTTCAATGGAAAAGATATATTGGAATTGATCCAAAGAATATCCATAGATTTGCCACTTAATGTAATAGAATTTTATTTAGTTCAATTGAAATCTTTGCATTGTCAGAGTAATATGTCCAACTGTATATTCGCTGTATTGTATTCTTAATTTATTTCACACATTATCCAAGACAGTGGTTCAAATTTTATATATTTCGATTATCTAAACACAATCCTCACTCTTTTAAATTTATTTTCATAATTTTTAAAACAACCACCCACTCAAATCAATATATTTCCTAGAAATTTTGTAAGACTGTTCATGGATTTTATCCTCTGTTTTTTGTTCTTGTTTATTACAAAAAAGAAAAGTGAACAATCGATGAATTTTTGCCATCGTTCAGCATCTTCATTCCGTGCTCATAAAACTTCTGGTCTATCGGTAAAAAACTGAATCAAACCGCGATTTGATAACATCGTCATAAGAAAATTTATTCTGTTAATACGAACAATTCACAGGTATTACTTGCCAAAATACATGGACGATCCAAAGATATTTTTGACAAAATCCGTGGATCTGCTCACAAAAAATACGAATATAAATTCTATGGATATTCTGTGGAATAATAGCAACGAGAAATAATTGTAAGGAGAAACCGTAGAAATTATCATCAGAAATATACAGATAATCCAAGGACATTTTTTATAAAAATCCAAGGACAGGGTTGCATTCATCATATAAAATTCCAGCGGACATCCGTAAGAAATCCATAGATATTTCCTCGGATTGAAACTATGAACTGCTACATATAATTTATTGTATATTATAAATGATTTTCGTATTCATTCATATACACGTATTCATTTTTAAAGTAAACAATTTACAATTAAACTTTTTTTCTCTAAAATATAAATAATTTAATAGTTTTCTGCTGAAAAATGTTATTAATATTATAATGAAAACATTAATTTCTATTTTTAAATGAAAATATATTGTTAATTATAAAATCAATACATCATTATTTTACATATATATATACTTTCATCATAAAGCAAACCCGTCACGTAAAACCATATATTCAATGTCGTAAATTCTAATTAGCTTTTTTTTTTTGTAAAAGTAGGGTAGTGGCACCAGTACTTAGCTCCTGACTATAGTTTCCAGCTGCTTATAAAAAAAAATGTAGCACTTACGTTAGTATTTATATGTTTGTGATTTTTTTTCTTATATATATGCAGCTGAAAACTGCGGTTAGGGGTTGAGTACTACAGGTGCTGCTACCCCTCTATATCCACAATATCGAAATATTAATTTATGGCCATATTGATTAGTGTATAACTTATAAATACATAATTCTAAAAAATAAATGTAGCAAAAAAATATGTTTCAATTACTATAACATAAATTATAAAATTTTCATAAAATATACAGACACGTCGAGACACGTAACAACATAAAAAGCAAAAAAAAAACATTAATCAGAAATTCAATTTATAATTAAATTCGTTTGTGCTGCTTACATTCTTATTACTTATTCGCTGTATAAATAAACGCACCCACATATCCAAAGATTATGGATAATACATTTTTTAAATTTTATTTTACATTGCTAATTGTAACATTGTAACAAGCTCTCTTTATGTCTCTAACTGTGTACGGTAAGTGACGAAAAGTGTGAAAAATTAATCCACTACTAAACCATCTACGAAACAGTTTTGACTCTATCATCTATAATCTATTGATATAGAGACATAGTAAATTTTTTCGTGAAACGTTATGACGAAGAATTGGCTTGAATTAGTATACAATTATAATTTTGTGAGTGTGAAAGGAAAAAAAAGGTGTGATTAAATTTTATTATAATTAATTAAAAAAAAAAAAAACAATGAATTATTATTTATAAAACTAATTTAAAGGTTTTAAAAATTGACACAATAAATGCAAAAGCTTATTATCGGCGGGGTCAAGCTGAATTGAAATTAAAAAATTATGATGAAGCCTATAGAGATTTATCGGAAGCTAATAAATTATTACCGGATAATAAAAATATTTTAATGGAATTTGATAAAATTAAAAAATTACGCATAGAATATAATGATAAACAAAAAATTTTATTTAAGAAATTATTTAATTAAATTTTTTTTAATTTTTTTTAATGTTTTTTAAGAGAAAGAACATTTTTTTTTTTTTATATATATATTTTTTAAATTTTATTTTTTCTATATATATTTATGTTTATTTAATTTTAAGTATAAATATATATATATGTATGTATGTGTGTGTATATATGATGTATAATTATATATTTTATATGATTTTATTATTATATTAAATTAAGATATATCGATAATCCTTTAATTTGTATTGATTGATGTAAGTGAAAAAATAAATATGTATTTAATATTTCTTAATTTTTAAATTGTAAATATTTAATGGCTTTTATATACACGCGCATCATATGCAAACAATGTAAATCCTGATGATGTTATAGAAATTATTATATTATGTATAATGTAACTATATTATGATATGAAAATTGTACTTACAATAAAATAAATGAATATCATAAATTTAATGTAAAAATAATAAAATTAATTAATTTTGTTATGTCATCAACACTTATTAATTATTATATATATATATTATTAGGTGCTTAAATAAATAACCGACGTTTTTTATTTCCTGTATATATGGTAACATTTTCAAAAGCTCGAAAAAAGTGGTTTTTCAATACGGCAATTTTCGAACAAAATGTTGCCAAAGTCACCAAAGAAATATTACAAGCACATGATTGGAGATGTATTACCTCATCAGCCATTGGTACTTTGGATTAGCATTTCCAGTAAGATTAATGCAATACGTGGGTTAGTTATTAACTATACGAAAAAGCTAAATCGATGATTGGTTAGTACATATGTTAGAAAACAAGAAAAAATTTAAGTTGGGAATTTTGTATAAAAGTACGTTTTTTTCAATAAGAACTTGTTATTTATTTTAACATCCAATATTATTTACATCTATTTTGTATAAGCCAGGGTGTTCTCTTACGCTACCACACCATAAATCAATCGAATATTTTATTAAAATTTATATGCATTCGAAATATTAGGTCTCGAATTCGTTCAATTGCTGCCAGCACGTAAGCCAAAGTAATAGACATACAATTTTAGGTATTCTACACAATTTAGTATATTTATTGAATTTGTTAGAACTATTGATTAATTAAGGTTGTTTAATTTTTTTTTTAATTAAACGATTTCACGTAATTTTTTATTATTAATTCGAAATTGTTCACGATGTTTTAGTTTAGTCATTGTTTTTATTATATTGTGTAGAAATTAATGAAATATTTCTATAAAAATTTACAATCACAATAAAATATATATAAAATATTATAAATTTAAGATTTATCCTTGAACTTTTCTGTTTTCTGTTTGCTGTATAGCATTTTATATTTTTGAAAGTTATCTCACTGATAAATATAAAATGTTGGATATTATTCACTATAGCAAAATAATTGTATATGCGATCGTCATAATATTATTAAAAAAAAACCTTGTTATTGTATAGTTTTGTAATATTACATATTATTTTTAATATGATTTTACGTAGTTTTTCTTATTCATAAAAAAAATCTATGGTCTCTATACAATCTCAATACGTACGATATCATATAAGTATTCAAATAAAAATATGCAATATATTTCTTTATAAATATTGAATTTATATTATTGTCATTGTGTATATTATATTATTATGTATTTGCAATTGTGATATATACAAAAACTAAATTCAAATTGAATATTATATATGCGCATATACTATAACTTTGAAAACGAAATAATGATATATATTCAATATAAATATAATTTTTTTTGCTTCCTTTTATTTAAAAACCATATTCAAATTTGATGTTATTATAAATATTTTATTAAATTCCAAGTGTAGTATTATTACGTATCTATATATTATTTTTTACACAGAGTCGAAATTACACACGCATTTAATAATTATGAATTGAATTTGAATTACATTTTATAAATTATAAAATTGTTTGTCTTTGGTGTTGCGGAGGTGCGTCTACTACATACAAGGATAACTTCAACATAACACCAATTTATATAACAAGAGTGATATATATATATATAGTTAATTGTAATGTCAACTTTAAAGTTTATTATACACATAATTGTTATAGAAATAAAATATAGAAATAACATACAATAACAACACATTTATTAATATACGTGCCATATTTTGAATACGTTTATTTTTGAATGCAGTTCTGAACTGAATATTATGTTCATAAAAATTTAAATCCATATAAGTATTTTATTTATTATACAATATATTGTGTAGAAATAAAATATTATAATTTTAATATTGTATTTTTATATTGAATTGTTCGAATGACAATTCAGTGTAATTATGTTATCAATTTAAATATCAGTTGATGATTATAATTTATGTTTCTGATGGTATTCGAATCAAAAAGTTGTGAAATCACTTCACAGACAAAAATTTTTCAATTAAATCATATTATTCTTTGTATAACAAATAAATAATTTTGCATGCAAATTGTCTTTTCATATATATTAGATTTTTCGATAAATTATTAGCTTTTATTATAATTTTGTCGCATAAATATTAATTTTGCTATTTTCATATATATATATATATGAAAAACATGTACAGCATGTATAATATTAGGTTGTCAACTATCTCCCTTCCGCCTTTTTGCTCTTTATTCAATGCTTTATAAAAAGTGTTACAGTAATCGGATTTAGTTCAAATATGCGCCGTTTTGTTCGATAATCTGTTTCCATCTAGACTGCAACTTCATAATACCTCCCTCGTAGAAGCCCCCCTCCTTATTTGCGAAGAACTCGGACAGCCACTTTTCACAAGCCTCTTTTGAGATCAACTTTACACCACCAAGGGCGTTCGTCATGGACAGGAACAGGTGGTAATCACTTGGCGCTATGTCCGGGCTATATGGTGGATGCGATAAAACCTCCCATCCGAGCTCCCGTAGCTTCTGACGAGTCATCAACGAAGTGTGTGGTCTGGCGTTGTCCTGGTGGAACACTACACCCTTCCTTTTGGCCAATTCTGGACGCTTCTGGTCGATCGCCTGCTTCAAGCGGTCCAGTTGTTCGCAGTAGATGGTAGAATTAAGCGTCTGGCCATATGGGAGCAGCTCATAGTGGATGATTCCCTTCCAATCCCACCAAACACACAGCAAAACCTTCCTGGCCGTCAATCCCGGCTTGGCCACTGTTTGGGACGATTCACCGGCCTGCGACCACGACCGTTTTCGCTTGATATTGTCGTATGTGATCCATTTTTCGTCGCCAGTCACCATCCGCTTCAAGAATGGGTCGAGTTCGTTCCGTTTCAGCAGCATTTCGCAAATGGAAATTCGGTCCATTAGATTTTTCACTGTTAATTCATGTGGCACCCAAACATCAAGCTTTTTTTTGTATCCAGCCTTCTGCAGATGGTTTAAAATGGTTTGGTGACTAACTCCCATCTCCTGGGCGATGTCACGAGATGCCACATGCCGGTCTAACTCGATGTATTCCATGATTTGATCGGTATTTGTCGTCACAGGTCTTCCGCCGGCTGGCTTATCCATGGTGTCGTTTTCACCGGCTCTGAATCGTCGAAACCATTCCTCCGCGGTTCGAAGTGATAGAGTACCATCCCCCAAAACACCATTAATCTCACGGAACGTTTCTCTAGCGGATTTGCCTTTAACGAAGGAAAACTTTAAAATAGCGCGAATTTCGGCGTTAGTGAACTCCATGTTTACACGTCTATAACTGTTGAACGCAATATCCAAACTAATCATACATAGCGTCGTTTTGTTTGTTATGTCAAGAGCTTTCAAATTATGTACAGTGTTGCCAGATACGAGCTCTGTAGCGCTTTGTACATAGCCGCGAAATTAAAAAGACAAAAAGGCGGAAGGGAGATATTTGACAACCTTATATGTATTTGTATAATTATAATTTCTATTTCATGCACTAACGACGTTTTTTTTTTATATGAAACGATATTTTTCATTTTTATAAATTATATAAATAAGGAAATAACATGGTTTTTTTTTTTTCAAAATACATGTGTCGTGTGTCAATACTTATCATAAAATAAATTTATATTCAAATCAAGTTTTGATGTATTTACATGATATTAAAATACAATATATGATTTTTTTTTTAAATATATGCGGGCTGTATTAAAAATGTTCCGGCAAATGATTTTGTATTATAAATTTAAAATCGAAAATATTATATGAAATATTTTGATTAAGTTTTTCACTCTTTATTTATAGTGATCCGACGACGATGACATGCGTGTATATTTTTTAATTATTACGTACTGTCGTGTTCTTGTTTGTACCATTCAATACTGGTCGCGCGCATAAATGAAGTTCATATGGTAAATTGGTAAATTATTCCACACTGTAGTATATATATTAATTCACCAATTAGTTCACACTCTACAATTATCACAATATATATATAGGTTTTGGTTTATTCCATTATTTTAATACATATATTATGATTTGACCATAATGGCATTGTTAATCTTTTAGTATATACTGCATTACTCGGAAAATTCTCTGGTATAACAAATTTCTGTAATCATTATAATATATAACGAACGAAAGTAATGTGTTAGATTAATAATAATATTGATATGATGTGCATAAACTGGTGGAAAAGGTACGCCACCACGAAAAAATTGATATTACATTATTTTTTAAAGTTTAAACCTAAACCTAATATCAACAATACGAAAATATTCTATTGTAAAATATTTATTTTTTAATTAAAATTCCTTATATAATAACGATGGTATAGGATTACTCATTAAATCCATATTTGAAAAATTTAATTATACAATTGAATTTACTATCTTTTGTTAAATGAATTCTATAATTATAATTAAAAATTATTATTGCTATTTGGGTAATCAAAAATTTCATAATTACATACAATTATATAATGTATAATAGAAATTTTAATTTTAGTGGTACTACCCGATGAGCAAATATTTCGTATACGTATATTAAACGTGTGTAAGAATTCTGAGAAATACACATCAATTTTAATAATTTTTTCGATCCTCTCCTCTCTAGTAACACTGTCCGTAGTTTGTCCGCAAAATTTTCGCACTATATGTAGTAGTCTGTAGTTTAAATCCGATGAAATATCTACGCAATTTGTTACGGATGTCCGCTAGAATTTTATATGATCAGTGCAACCTTGTCTATGGATTTTTATAAAAAAATGTCCTTGGATTATCCGCATATTTTCGTTTATTTGGTATTATTCCACACAGAATATCCATAGAATTCATATATTCATATTTTTTGTGAGCCGATCCACAGATTTTGACAAAAATAAATACGTCATGCGACAAGTGCACTCGCACAAACATTTTGTTATAGCAGGTTGTAATTTGTTGAAACAAAATTTTATGTAATAAATACTTATAACAAATAAATAAAAAGTATGTTATTTATATTTTCTTAAGTGCAACAACAATTTTATTGGAAGATTAAATTAATAAATTCTTAGTATAATTTTGTAGAAATTTGGCAAATAAAACGTTTACATAAACTAGAAACAAACCCCGCTGATAAAATCTATGAAAAGTCTTACAAAATTCCTCGAAAATATATCGATTTGAATTACTGGTTGTTTTAAAAATTATGAAAATAAATTAAAAAGAGTAAGGATTATGTCTAGATAAGCAAAATATACATAATTTGAACCACTGTCTTGGATAATTGGTGAAATAAATTAAGAATACAATACAGCGGATATACAGTTGGACATATTATCCTGACAATCCAAAGATTTCAATTGAACTAAATAAAATTCTATTACATTAAGTGGCAAATCTATGGATATTCTTTGGACCAATTCCAATATATCTTTTCCATGGAAAACAAATGTGAATTTTTTCCACGGGAATTTTTCTCATTTTTCAAAGTACGGACAAATTGTTACTAGGGCTTAGCCATATACATCATGTAATATATAAAGTTATAAAGGCATAAATTTCCATCCATAGATTTATCTGAATAAAAAATCATAAATCATTCAACGATCTTTTATTTATTTAACATATTTTGATAGAAATTTATTTGTTGAAGTGTAGTATAATTTAAAAATTTCTACGCATAAGTTGAGAAAATATATTTTCCACTTTTCTTATAATCATTATTTAGTTTTTTTTTCTGTTTTTTTTTTCTTTACAATATAAATATACAATTGTGTTTTTGTAATATAAAACATTGTTGGTTATGTGTAATATTAATTTTCTTGTCTGAATATGGTATATATTGTATCAGTACAATATTTGTCAACAATATATATAAAGTTTTAATAATGGAATAGAAAACATACAAATTTATACTTTTCTCACCTGTACACGATATTTATTATTTTGGCTGACTTTATTTTGATGACGATTTTTTTTTTTGCTTCCAAACAATATAAACAAAATCTTAACGTAAAAATTCTATACTAATTTATATGCAAGACAAGAATTTTATATATATATATTTTATATTCAAAGACATTTCTTATTACTATATGTTAAAATATATACTAACTAAAATGTGTGTGTATATTCTGTACATATTTGTTGTTTTTTTAATAATTTTTTTTTAGTACTTCACATTAAACGTACAATATACAATGAATACATAGAAAAAAAAAATAGAATAGAATAAATAAGATGAAATGATGTAGAAAGTTTTTCATCATTTTAAATGTTTTTGCTGTATTATTTTATTTCTCATTTTACATATTATATATGCCAAAGCGTATTTTGTTAAAAAAATACACAGGTAAAATGAATTTTTTTTATTCATTGTTCTATTATTTTTAATATATATTAACATATCTGTATTTCTTTTGCTATTATATATATTTATATATATATATTTATATGGTATGTATTATATGATATATATATATTTTTATGAATTATTTATAATATAAAAAGTTTTCTTCGAAAGTCATTTGCATTTAAATTATGATTATCTTGAAAATTACATATAATTTAATTGTTGTAAATTTTCGTTTGATAATATTTCTCTGTTCTTATGTACGGGCACATCATATATAATATAATATAGTTATTGAAATTGAAACGTATATATATATATATATTATATATATATACATAATTATATAAAATATATTATATAACAAAATAATTTATAATTTATATGTCTAAATAATGCAAAAAATTATTGTAACAAGTGTAATGTAAAATTTGGCACAAAATTCATTTGTTTTGTGTCTATATACAATGCAATATATATAAAATACATTCTACTAGGACATGTTGGAAATTTCAGTTCATTCAATATTTCATATTAGTTTACATATTATATATTTTTGATAAAGTAGTAAATTATCTGGAGGAAAGAAAACTAGTTCTACTTTTAGTAGTACAAAGTAAATAGTACTGGTTCCACGTTAACGCCCTTTTACATGTTGCGAACTGTTTCTTTTTAACATTGAGATGTCCTACGAAAAAACAATTGTCATCTTTCTGCATAACTTTTTCCAACTAGTTGACGAACTAGTTAATTTGTAACCAATTACTGAACTAGTTCAAATGTAAACACTTAAGTGCTAGTACTAGTTCTTCTGCAACTGCTTATTGAACTGATTAATTTTAATTTGAATTAAAATATGTATTCTTTCATCAGTACTTTAACTAGTTCTTTGAAAAAAAAAAGTTGTATTTAATTTAAAAAAAAAACGTAAACAATATATTTTAATATAATTTAATATTAATTATGTTTTTAATACAAAATAATAATTTACTTCATATTTAAAAAATATTATAAATTATTGTAACTGATGGTGCTTCATAGTTTATCACAATTTTCTTAAATTACAACAGCTCCATTTTAATTTTACGTGCTAAGTTTTCCTCGCGGAAAATAAAAAGCAATTCTTCGAAACATTTACGGCATAGTTTATTCCTAATATACCAATCGATTAATTTCTCTTCAAAACATATATTTTTGGTAGCGATTTGTTTTCCAAAATATATGCATATAGTTGGAACAACAATCTTCCGCCTCAACGTTCTCGTTAGCTAAAATGTGCATATTTTCTTCTACTGCACTAAAATTTTTGGATATTTTTGATGATAATTTACTTAAACTTAAACTTCTTTTTCACTTCACAATCACCAATACGTGTTTTTAAAATGTTGAAATTCATTACACCATTAAAAATTAAATCAAAACAGTGTCTAAAAACAGCACATACATTTCTTTATATAAATATAACAGTTCAAAAACGTTTTTGTTTCTACTCGTTTCGTCATGTATTTGTATTATTGCGTAAAATAGTTCTTATCTGCATTACTTTAGTAATAGTTCTGTAACTAGTTCTTTTTACACTAGTTGAAGAATTAGTTTTTATACGGAACTAGTTTCAATATTTACTGCAGGGTTATTAAAATATTTCTTACAGAACGATTTACTAATAAAAATTAGAAGCATATATGGAAACGAAAAAGCTTTATATATATCTAAGAAAACATAACTCTATATATGTATAATTTGCTATATTGTAAATATTGGTATTTTTACGAAGTCAAACCCTTAACGGAAATTTTTTTTATTAAAACAATATACTTAACCAATTGAAAAAAAAATAAAAATACTATTGAATCAACACAAAAATGATTTTATATTATTAAGTTAAGTATATCGTCTAGCCATTACTCTATCAATTCAATATACATATAAAACCATTGAACAATGTATTATAAATAAACTCGACCAATTATAAATTTTCTGATCGGTTTTGAATCATTCACAAATTGTGTACGAAAATGAATGGAAATTATTTAAGTATTATTATTTTATTTTTTTTTTTTAATGGAAAAAAAACTTAAAGAAATTTTAGTAAAATAAATATATAGTCTTTTTCTTTTTGAATAGATTTTCATGACATTTTCACGTTGAAACAACAACGACTTATTTTCTTGTTTTTATTTTTACTATATTTATGTGATAAATATAATATTAATTCAATTTAAAAAAATTGGTATATTGGTATGAAATAATCGGGGGGTTTTTTTTTGTTTCTCTCTATGAATGACAATTTATGAATATCATCTTAATAACATTTCTCCTCTTTTAATACGATTCAAGAATCTAGCTATTTTTGGATGTCTTCATAATAGTGGAATTACTGTGCACAGAAATCATATGTGCCATCGATGTGAACAAGTGGAAATCTAATGGAGCAACAAGTAAAACATATAGATTGTTTACAGCTCGTCGTCGTAACACATATTGAATGTGAAAGATATAAGGAGTAGAATATCTTCATTCAGAAAATTGTTCATACTAATAAATCTATTATAAAATACATTATAAGTATGGACTTTCTGGGACTAAAAAGTTCAATGTATTGTATATATTCAATGTTTTGTATATTGTATGTACATGTACATATTTTATTTTTAACCTTTAATACTTATTTTTAAATTCTTTTTATCTTTTATTTATTTAAATACGAATGTTTTACATAGCAAGAAGTATAAATGTGTAATAAACCTCGATAACATTTTGGTTTTTTTTTTTTTTGCTTGAAAAAGGTTATGGAAAAGTTTTCTATAAGTTTTAATTATTTTAATTTGATAATTTAAATAAAAATGTCACGTGCGTGTCAATTCATTTTGATTAAACATAACAGGCCAAGAAAAATGTATTTTATATGATTTTTCGTGTGAAACATTGTGTGCTATGGGCAGAAATGTAATTCTATGAAATTTACACACATTCGTAAGCAAACAAATCATATATAAATAATTAATATAGCGATTATTTAACTGAGAGAATATTTTCTTATTACATATGGTAGATAACATCTATACAAAATTCAAGTTGAATATTTCGAAAACATTGGCTTCATGGACTTATATCACATTTTTCTTATTTGCGACGATCGCCTATATAAATTGTACAAATGCGTAATATCATGTAGAGTTAAATTTTACAATCAATATATTTCTGAGGTATCCTCATTTGATTGTTGTTTTTAAATATAACAATAGTCTTTATTGAATTTTCACCAGCATAAGTATATAAAAATAACAGTCAATGTATACGATTTTAAAGACATTTTTTAAAATAAATAATTAAATATTTTTATTACATACAACGTACGAGTACGTGTATAATTTATTTATTTATTTGTTTTATATTTAAAATACATGCAGATAGATAATTGGTGTGTCACATACAATAACATACATAAAATAAATAAAAATAAATGCAAATAATTTAATCAAAATCTAATTTTTTAAAATTACCATCAACACCAAATATGTCACCAGCATTTTTTGGTTTACCTGGACGTAAACGTTCATTTACACGTCGAGTTTTTTCCTCTTCTAAGAAAATTTCTGGATTTTCCAATATACGATCATATATTTTTTCTATAAGAATATTAAAATCATTATTGAAATTAATTTATTGACATATACTTTTTTACAAGCAAATATATAACATATGGATGAATATGTGAGAAAATAAAGATTCTAATTAATTGTATATTTTGAACTATTAAAATGACCTCCGGTTTCTCATTATGTCTCACACTCCTCTATCTACAAATGCTAAAATAATTAAAACATTTATATTATATTCAGTCATGCCTTTAACTAAACTCTACTAAAATATAATATTGTATATATGGTAATATCAATATTTTATATTTATTGCTTGTCATCAAATTTAATAATATTTATTATTAAAAGTAGTGCCTATTAAAAACTACATGTACATTCTCAATCATTACAAATACAAAATATATTGTAATTTAATATGCTAAAATTAATAATTATTCGTGTGTATATATAAAAATATATACGAAAAACATAACTCTATATATTATTAGTTAAATTAATATATATATATTGTTTTGAAGGTATTGTCCTTCAAATTAAAATTATATATAAATCATTATTGATTTATGTAAATTAAGTTAACGAACGTCGATAGAATATATATAAAATAAACAATATTTTATTTATAATGAACTTTATAAAATAATTAAGCTATAGGTATTAAAATTAATATTTAATAATTGTATGATGTCCATTAAATAAACATATAGGATACAAAATGATCCAAAATATAACAATTTTAAAATATTAATAAAGTTTTTAACTATTTTTATATATAATATTACAATAATAATATAAATACATTATTTGTTTATCCGTTTTACAAATAGCCCTGTAAACATTTAAAATTATTCATCAAATTGGGTGTGACAATTTTGAATCTTACATATAGAAGAAATTCCTTTTGCATGGAGTAAGAAAATATCTAACCGAATTTCCAATGTAAATGAAATTTTCAAAATATAAATAAATAAATTTATTAATATTTTTAAATAACATCTAATTGATTATATATTTTCCCAATGCGATTAAATTAATTTTAAATATTTATTTTATTAATGATTAGTAAATGATTAAATTTAGACAGTTTTTTATTTCATTTAACACAATTTTTTTTTATATTTTAACGACTAAATAATATATCAGAGTCAAACAAATTATAAATCATTATATTAATTTATTATAAAACACACTAAAATTTTCGTTTGTATACCAATAATCGAGTGTATCATCAGACTTTTGCTACTGCCAGTAAAAATTTGTTTATATAGACAACATTTATATAAACATTAAAATTTAATTAATATTCATGATATATAAATTCCAAACTCATGTTTCTGCATTTATTTAACTGAAAATGAAATTATAAGACCCCCTATTTCATTTTATCTATTTCAGAGAAAATACATATATGAAGAAAAAGATGTTGAAAATTATATTTAATTTATGTACTACTATAATATTTTATTATCATTATTATTGTAGGTTTTATGGCCATATCACTTTTTTATTTTCAAAATATTTTATACTTCCTTTATGTTTTATTGAAGTTTGTTTATGTTTATTTTTATATCAAAATCGTATAAAAATTATTTATATTCGTTAATTTTGTTATATATTGTAATATATGTGTTTGCCACAACAAATTTTGGGCAACTAATAAGATATTAATAATTTTGTAGCTATATGTAATGAAATAATTTTAAAATCCAATTATAAAAATTATAATTTAATATTTTGATTGCAATTTTAATATTAATAAATTCAAAGCAATTATTAATTCGTCTACGAAATTTTATATAACTATAGAAGATAGGTGGACTATTTACTAAAAAAACTGCAAAATATTTTGTGTCCTTAAAACAACAGTATATATTTTGCTGCCAATTTTTAAACATGCATTTCCGAAACCTCAAAAAGAATGCGGATCGAAATGTGGTTATATATATTATTATAGAGTATGCACAGAATTTACAACATTCTTGGAATAAAGGAATATGTGAAAAAATGGTTTATGTATATTTCTGTACAAATGCTTAGTTCACTCAATAGTGCTACAAAATCGAAAAAAAAATTGAAAATAATTTTGTCTATATGATTAAAAATACGTAAAGAATAAAAAATTTTCTGCAATATATCAATGTGCTTATTAACTAATTTTGCAATTTTAACAAAAACCTTTTTTACTATGCAATGTACAATTTCCTATTTAACTATTTACGCATGTTTTAAAATATGACACAATATATATAGACATTAATTATATGTTACTTATTTTAATTATATGCATGCAAATTATATAAAATTTTGTTTGTGTCACGTATTTGCTATTACGACCAATTAATTGCATAAGTAATGTATTTCTTTCTATTTATAATATAGAAACAACAATTATATGTTTATTGTTAATATTGTGTGTATTAATTAACATAACTCTATAAAAAGCTCTTACAATTATTACTGAAAATATTTCCCTATATATACTTAACTTAAGTAAGTAAGTATTACTATTTGCTGCGAGTATTTATTTTATTAGGTTATAAATTTTAAAAAAATTATCAATTTATATGAATAATAACACGTATGCATAAAAATAAAACACGTGATACACACCGCACACATATATCAAACAAACGCGCTTACAAAATATAAACATATTCATATAGGAAAAATTTCAATAGAAATTTTTAATGAATTAATAATTAAAATATTTTAAAATTGGTAATGTATTTTCAATTTTAAAAATTTTTCTAATAAAATATGGAAAATTTGAAAAATTAAATTCAAAGGTTACTTTAAAAATTGAAAATCCATCAATATTAATTGTGATAAGAAATTCATTGTGGTGCAAAGCCCGCATGCTATATATCGGTGGTAACTTTTTAGACCATCCAATATTATTATAAAAAGGGAATGCGGTTTTTTTTTAATATATATTAAAAAGGATGTTATAATACAATTTTAAATATTGTATACATATTATATTTTATATCAATTTGTATATTATAAAAGGTTAAAATTGTATATCCACTCTCACACTACAACAAAGTTTATTTCCATTTTATTTGCATATAATAAAATATATATTTATAATAATTTTTTATAAATACCTTAAATTTTTCAAAAGTATATACTTTTTAATTCAATCTACACTGTAGAAAATCTAAATAAGTGTCTTTTCAGTATATTATAATTTAATGAAGAACGTATTCCTACAGTTAAGTTATATGTACACGTAAATTAAATTACTAGATACGTAAATAAATGTATGGGAATATATATATATATATACTCGTATATTATGTATATATATATTACTAGAATGTGCGGTTATTGCGGTTAGCGTTGTAATATATATATATATGATATATATCAGTAAAGATAGTGTAGTTACCGATAATTGTATATATATATAATATACGTATTCATATGATAAATTTGCGAAGGTAAATAAATATCTGCACAGAACTATGTATAAATTTAAATTTTAAAGGATACAAAATTCTACAATTTGAATTTAGTTTTATAAAATAACTATTTGTGTAAATATTTAATAACTTTATATCCCAACGGAATATAAATCTTATATGTGTATAATAAAACGTATATAAATATAAATACTATAATATACTGTTGTGAGTAAATGTGCATAAACGATAAATAAAAAACTACTGGATTTCCACAGTGTTAGTTAACAATTTAGTAAATCACGTTTTATTGGCGGATAAATTATAGCGTTTTCAATAAATATTTACAGAGAATTACATCGAAATTTTTACTGTAATTTTAGCGAAGTTTTAATGAAATTACAAATAACATACAGTTGGTTTACAGAAACAATAAACGACTTACAAATGTCTTTGCGAAATTAAAGGATCAGGATCTTTTTTAAAAATTGCAAACGTTGTATAGAAAAAATATCATGTCGTGGTAATGATGGACCTTGTGATGAATATTGTATTGACCAAACATCTGAAGAAATGTATATAGAATTATAAACGTGATTTGCGGTCTTACGACATACAAATAACCAATCATTGCATAAATCAGTATAATTAAAATTCTATAGTCAAAATGATGTTATATTAAATGTCGATTACTTTTTCATTTACCGTGTACAGCAAATGTATTTACATAACTTTGCATACATTTTAATTTTAAGGTGAGTATTTATTCAATTGTATACGTATATTTAAATATCTAAATTGTTCGTTTTCATCCTAAATTTATATACAACCATACCATATGCCTGCCTCTATATATATTATATAATATATAGTTAGTTTTATAGCAGATAATTATATTGTTAAATAATTAGATAAGCACAATATAGAAACACGGCAATCATTATAATTATGTATTTATACTTTTAAATTGATACCACAGATTATAGTTCAAATGTTTGAGTTATAGTTTAACAAATGAGCAGAACTTTTGACTATTAGAATATGGTTGACGGTCAAGGTCTTGCAACCGTATGCAATTTACACTGATTAGTGTTTAAAAATTAATTAAATATACACAAACATATAACCTAAATAAATAATTAATTTAATTATTATAAATTATAATTTACTTTGTAATTCTTGATGGGTACCAGCTTGTCCACCGCATTCCAAGGGCAACATTTCTTTTGGCACATATTTATAAAATGTATCCATTGTTTGATGAAATTTCATTGAATCAATTAATGTTTTTTTCATAAATGGACGCATTATTGCTAAAAATTTTTCCATAAATGGTACTGTATTTATAAAATGAAATCCTTGTAAACGTACTGGAAGTGCATCCTAATATATAAAATATGAGATATAATTAAATTTAATAAATTTCCAGCTATATTTAATTTTTAAATCACTTTATCGTAGTTCGAAAAACAATATATGTATGGTATAAAAATTCAAAAAAATATATATTCAATATTTTTTGAAAATCAAATGAAGATCATTTATATATGGTATATATTATTCAAAAGTAATATTCGAAAGTAATATTCGAAAGTAATACTCGAAAATAATATAAATTCATTGAATTTTGTATTTATATACAATATTTACCTGTGTATATGTTAAAAACTTTTTCATTGTTGTTAATCCAAATTTACCCACATGTCCTAAAACAAAACCATCCAAATTAATTATAAGTATATGTCCTTCAGCTATACCTTCTTCTAACATCCATATGTCATTTACAAATGCACATCTATATATTTCCAAAAAATTACATTATATATTAATAACAACAATAATTATTATCTATTTATTCAAAAGATAAAATGTATATAAATTTCAATTAAATTTTATATTTACAATTTAACTATGTCGACGAAATTGAAATTAGATGGATCTGGATCATTAACTTTAATATACATACATTTATAACCATCTACTGTTAAACCGGGTAATGGTGTAACAAGACTATAAAAAAATTTTTAATATTTAATTTAAATTAATAAATCATAAAACCAATAAATATCGCAGAACACCCAATATACCATATCTATAGATAGAGAGAGAGATGTTACATAGATATTATGATACTATAAACGTAAAGACAGAATACCCTAGTAACACGTCTGTCCGTAGTTTGTCCGCAAAATTTCCGCATTATATGTAGTAGTCCGTAGTTTCAATCCGAGAAAATATCTATGGATTTCTTACGGATGTTCGTTGGAATTTTATATATGAGTGCCCATGGATTTTTACAAAAAAAATGTCCTTGGATTATCCGTTTATTTCCGATGGTAATTTCCACGGATTCTCCTTACAATTATTTCTCGTTGCTATTATTCCACAGAATATCCATAGAATTTATATTCATATTTTTTGTGAGTAGATCCACGGATTTTGACAAAAATATCTTTGGATCGTCCTTGTATTTTGGCAAGTAATACCCGTGAATTGTCCGCATTAGCAGAATTTTTTATAACGATGTTGCCAAATCACGGTTTGATTCAGTCTTTTACCGATAGACCAGAAGTTCTATGAGCACGGATTGAAGATGCTGAACGATGGCAAAAATTCATCGATTGTTCACTTTTTTATTTGTAATAAGCAAGAAAAAAAACCGAGGATAAAATCCATAAAAAGTCTTACAAAATTTCTAGGAAATATATATCGATTTAAGTTGCTAGTTGTTTTAAAAATTATGAAAATAAATTAAAAAGAGAATGGATTATATGTAGATAAGCGAAATATACAAAATTTGAACCACTGTCTGGGATAATTTGTGAAATAAATTATGAATACAATATCGCGGATATATGTTGTCAATATTACCCTGACAATCCAAAGATTTCAATTGACCTAAATAAAAAACTACTATATTATGTGGAAAATCTATGGACATTCTTTGGACAAATTCCAAAATATATTATTTCCATGGAAACTATGTGGATTTTTTTCCACGGAAATTTTCCTCAAGTACGGACAAATTGTTACTAGGATACTAATATAAATTGCATTTTTGGCTTTCTCCGATTCACTTCAATATCTTTCCCTTGAAAATAAGTAATCTTAATCTTAATTGAAACAGAACACTAATAAATAATTTTAAAAAATATATAATTATTATTGAATTAACAATCAATCGTTCAAACAAATTTCAATAATATTTTATTGTACGAACACACATTTTTAACTAATTTATTTATTTTTTAATTATTTCCTGTTTGCACCACTATCAGTTTGTTGCTCTGATACTGTATCGAAGGAACATTCCTTTTTCTCAGACATTATAAGTATTATAATACAGAGAGACTAAAGCCAAGCGAAAGAATGAAAACAATTAAATAAAAACTAGGTAGATGTGGCCCAATAACCACCTCCATTGAACTTAAATTTATTAACCGAATATTAATAAATAATATTCCGATGAAATGGATACGATTTTAAATGCAACATTATATTTATCACACTTACAAGGAAAACATTTAAAAACCCTTAACTGAATATGCATTTATAATTCTATGTAACAAGTTAGCTATTTATTTTATTTTACAAGTTATAATATGAAGTTTTGTGGGACAAGGGTAACCAAAAAAATTATCTAATTATTGTATCTATATTATAAGAAAGAAATAAGGATATATTGCTTTAAATGTATATGGTATGTTGAGATTTAATCTAATCTGTTTAATATATATAATGTAAAGTATGTACGTACAATGTTGACATTGCTAGTTTAATATTTACTGCACTAACATTACGATTTGCAAAAAAATCTGGACAATGTGTTCGTAATGTATAATATGTATCAATACGCATTTTAACGGATTCAATGCTATAATAACATCCATGTAGAAATATTAATGTTTCTAATTCTAAAAAAAAAAACAATTTTTTTAGTATCAAAAAACAAAATTAACACGTGTAATGATGAAATAATTTCATCAACAAAAAACCCCGATTCGTCATGGTGTGTGTATGTTTTTTTTTTAGACTTACCATTTATATTTGGTAAATGTGGTTGTTTTACTATCCATTCTTGTATTTTTTTAACATCACCTTTATTTAATTTTGGAAATTTATTATATAATTCTTCACATGTGATATATTTCATATTTTAATTTGATTTTTTTGCCTTAAACTAACTTTATAACTTTATTATCGTAAATCTTTTCTATCAATTTATTTATTTATTATATGTGTGTTAACCTTTAACTATAATTTGTTTGTAATTATAATTTGTATATAAATAATTATAAAAATGTATAAATAAGTATATTTGACAAAGTGTATATTTATATTTACATTACAAGTACATTACTATATTATTATTATTATTATTATTATTATGATTATTGGAATAAATGGGAACGTTCGCTTATCATTTATCATTTTTTTTATACTATTTGTATATGTAATCAATATTTATGTTATGACAAATAATACGAAATTTACTTTCACAATTTATTAAATTTAAATGTGAATGAGTAACATATGTAAAATTTTTAATTTTTTTGTTTATTTTTCGATCACACGCATGATTTATTTTTATATTCTCTAAATTGTCTAAATGTAATTTTTTTTTTCTTGAATTTAATTTATTTATATGTTGTCACTTTAAATGATACCGACATGTTTATTACTTGCTACCTACATATTCGAGTTTGTTTGTCGTACATACAGATGTTAAACAAGAAAAATTAGATTAAATACAAACCATTTTGAAATGTCGTATTATATGTTTTCATTTGGGTTAGTTATTTTCATTTTCAATGTATACACGCATTTATATTTTCAAAATGAAATACTTAAAGATTTTTATAATTTTATGTCCTCATTATATTATTTATGACTGTTTTTTCGTACATTAATAGTTAAATAAATATTTCAATTTGAATTTACTGATATAAGCAATATATATGTCAGATTCAATTAGAAGATAAAATTTTGTTTAATAGTTTTTGCTATATATGAAGAGAAGTTATTTTCTAAAGACTCACAATACAAGGAGTATAAACGTATATATAAACTCCGAAAATTAAAATTTTTCATAATAAATATGTATAAATGTTTATATAAGTAGCCGCTTAACTTATCTGATATCTGATATCGAATTTTTTTTTTTACATATGTATAAATTGTGTTGGTTAAAGGTGACCGGGGGTCATATGATTCAATTTTTACTTCAACAGATATATATCTTTTAAAATTGATACTATTTTTTGTTGTTGTACATTCTTATTCTTTGTAATGGAAATTTTCTCAGGTTAGATCGGAAATGGGGGCCCAATCATTTATATACAATATTATAAACTCATGTTAAATTTTAATTAAAAAAAATATATATGTACTTAAGTTTTTATTACTTTTTTTTTGCTATACCATTCAATAACACAACGTATAACAACCAACAACATCATATTTTAATTTCTTTTGTCTGATCTAATTGTATAATATTTGTTTCTTCATATATTTTAGTTGCATTACGAGTAAATTTATACTATATAGAGTTTTTAACTTAGCAACTAAAACCTATTTATAAACTATATTATATTATTTTTATTACAAATTCTAATTGTAAATATAGTGAAATTGAAACCACAGATCGGCACCCCATAAATTTTCATATATACAAATGACATTCTTAAATTTGACGACAATGACCAATGATGCACTAAATTCGGGGTGCATATAGCTCCAGTCATCCCTATATACATATATATATAAATAATAAAGAAGAAATCACTATGGTAATGATTAATAAACAAAAATCGAATATATCTAGTTATAAAGATTGATAAAAATTTATGTGTAAAGATAATTATTTTTAATCCAGTTATCATTAAAGTCAATTTATAAAATTCTATGAATTTATAAATTGAAAATAAACATTTAATTTATGTTTAATTTTTATTATTATTTTATTTATGTATATTAAAAAGTAAAATATTAAAGACAAATTATTTTTTCGTTTATACAATACATATATATTTTAGTTAGTCGTCTACTCTATATATGACGGAGATAGTAGGAGTTCAAATTCCGGTACTCATGTACCTATATTTTCTTTCAAAATACTTACTTACTTACTCCATGGCATTATAACACAGATGCCGTTTTAGCCTTCTCCAACACGCTTCTCCAACCTGAACTATCTGCAGTCAATGTCTTCCAATCCCGAATTTTAAGGATCTTTATATCACAGTTTACTGCATCTAGCCATTTCGCCTTAGGTCTTCCGGCGTTTCTTCTACCTTCGGAAGATTACCACTCGACATATCGCTTGATTAATAATTAAAATTGTTCACAAAATTTTTTCTATTAAGAAAATCGACTTTTCTCATTATAACAGCTTATATTCCATATAAAAAATTATATTAAAATATTATTTCATTAAATTTATATGGGCTTCACACTTATGTACGCAAAAGAATACTTTCTATCACACTGATGTGTGACACTCTGAGTTTCGAATGCTTATAATAAAACATATTTTAAATATTATAATAAAAATAACTCGTCAGAATTTAGTATTTAGGAGATTGTATTTCTTTGATGGTAATACCACCACGATCACATGAATTAACAGATATAATTTGCGTGTTATTCCTTTGTTGCTTTATTTACGTATAAAAACACAACACTCATAAGAATACACATGGGCTATTGGGTTTGTATATATTTTTTGATCGGATCAAAATAATACAAATACTCATACGCACATCATTTTAAATGTACAGGAAATATGCTGCAAATTCCATTTAGTGCTAATTTTTAAAAACAATAACTTATAATTGATTGGTGGAAATTCTTCTGTGGCGGATATATTTTATATCATAATGCGAGCAGCATCGCAAAAATTTTACCATTCTTTGAAAATGGTTATCGCTCACCACTTAATGTGTGAACTGTATATAACTGATACATCCGCAAATGTTTTGTTAGATGGGCAGAGTTTGAAATGTTGTTATATTCATTTAGTCATGAAATGTGTATTGTAGATGTGTGCGATATTTGATTGATTAAAACATTTTTTTATTTATTTTATGGTGTTTAAGTTTATTATTTCTAATAATTTATACAACCGTATAATTAACATTCTTTTCTTTTATTTCAGGTACGTCAATTAAGCTAATACGTGACGTTTTCTATACGACAAATATGGAACATTTTATGTGAGTACATTTCTTTCATACATATAATTTTATACAAAATAATCAAAATTGTCTTCGAAAATAAATAAAACAAATAAATTATATTATCAATAACAATCGCATATTTATTTGTGATGTTAATATAAAATATAATTAGTTTTAAATATATATATTTTAACAAACCAAACCATAAATATTTTATTTTAATTTTTTTTTTGTTGTTATTATTGTTATCATGTTTTTTTCTTTTTTTTTTTTGAATTAATTCAAATATTATAAAAATTAATTAACCAAACATAGAAAATATAATATAAAAAACTTAATGAATTAATATTACTATATTATATACAGAATGAATTAAAAGGTACCATATAACAAACGCTATTACTACGAATTCTATAAGTCAAAATTACTATATTTATATTTAATATTTTGTGAATTAGGGTCGGGTACTAACTTATTTGGAAAATTCTCAAAATAAATACTTGTAATTAATTTAATAGGTCATTTTGTAGATAGGTAAACATCGTGGTATATTTTTTCAACATTTTTCTCATATTGCATATATATTTTCTGTATAGTGTATAGGTATAATTGTAATGGTATTTCTTTCAATAGATTCAGTTATATATTCTTTATGTTTGGGTTAAGGTTTTTCTTTGTATATTGTGATTCTTTCACTATTTGATGTCTATATATTTTTTTTTATTGCCTCTCGTTTAACCGAAATACGATCATTTCCATAAATTTTTCGGTAACATTTTTGTTAATAATATTGACTCTAACATTTCAACATGTATTATTATTATTATACGATGTAAGAATAGAAATATTTATATTAACAGAGCAGAGAAGCTTTCGGAATTTAATACCTGTTTTTTTATCATTTTTATTTTTTTAGTTTAATTGAAAAACTAATATCTGCGTTTTTTATTTAAATATGGAAATTGGAAATTTTCGAAAAACACATACCACGCACGTTTTATGTTCAATATTTTGGGTAACTGACTGGCATCTTTTAATTTCATGCTGTATATATTTACACTTTGATCATTAAATGATTTTATACATAAAAAAAGCAGAAACAATTATGCGTGTACATCATGTAAATCATGTTTTACAGGCACAATTGGTATTGGTTGATATGTTTCATGTTCTTCTGGGTTAACATCTGATAAAAGACCACATAATAAATCTATTGCTTTTTTGGCTTTACCCGGACGTTTTTTTTCATCGACACGACGTGTTTTTTCTTCATCCAAATAGGTTTCTGCAGTGTCTTTGATAAATTGATATTGTTTACCTGCATATATATAAATAAAATCGAAAAATTATTATAAAAAATTATCAAATTAACATATATTTAAAAACAAAAAAAAAACTACAAATGAACACAAATTAATATTACCTCGTAATGACGCACGTGTACCCGAATCACCACCAAGTTCATGTGGCAACATACATAATGGTACTGTATCATAAACCGATTCTATATCAATATGAAATTTCATGATTTCATCAAATGATTTTCTCATAAATGGACGCATTAAGGACATTAATGTATCAATGTAATGGGGTGTATTAATAAAATGAAAACCCTTTAAACGTACTGGAAGTCCTTCCTATGTAAAGGATATAATTTTTGTTTTTCTTTCAAATTGGATTTATAGATAAAATATTACGATTTTACTGTGGTTATAAATAATATTACCTGTAAATAAATCATACATTTACGAATCGTTAACAATTCCAATTTAGCAACATGTCCAATCGTATAATTTGACATATCAACTAAAAACATATATCCTTCGGAAATACCTTCTGCCATTACAACCGATTCCATAACAATTGCGAGACTATATTTCAAAAAAAATTTGTATAATATTAAAATTTATCATCTTTTATAGTCAAAAATAAAATAAAATAAACACTCTCTCTCGATTATGCCGCGTCTTCAATTTTCTTTTTTTTTTTTTGTCTTCGAGATAAATATTATTAATTATCAATCTAATCAATTTTGTTCTAATATTCTTATACAAATACAAATAATTTAATTAAAATTATATTATTCTATAATTTATTTGTGACCTAATCGATTAATCGAGAGATGTACTTTATATTTATAATATGTAATTTACAATTTCATAGCATGTGAAACAACAAATGTTGATGGATCCGGAGTATTAAATCGAAAATATAATACTTTTGTACCGTCCGGTGTTACACCAGGTAATGGAACAAATGTTCTGTTTAAATATGTAAATACAAAAAATATATAATAATGAAACTAATGGAATTAAATCAAAATATTTATTTATAATTTAAATTACATAATTTCCATTGCTGTTTTTAACTCGTCTCCATGTACATCACGGTCAGAATAAAATTCGGGACAATGAGTGCGAAATGTATAATATGTATCCATTCGTTTTTTAGCTGCTTCTACATCATTATGACATGCATGTAGAAACATCATAGCCTCAAATTCTATATATATATAAATAGTTAATATTAATATCTAAATTAATAGCTTTCTTAATAAATAAATTATACAATTGGAATAACAAAAATAATAAAAATAAATGTGTGTGTATAGTTTTTGTAATTCATGTATTGTATATCATTAAATATTTTTCATTAAATAAAATTTCCATAATTGCTGCAATAAATAAGACAAGATAAATTAAATCACCTTTGTTATTTGTGCTCTATATATATATAATTTAATAATATATGCGCTACAGCTCGCGATAAGATTTCAAAAGTTTAGTTTTATAAATTATATTTAATGGACTATTAAATTAATGTCGCATGGTTTCAGTGTGTAAGATTATCGATCGATTGATGAAGAATTTGTTTTTTCTGTCAAATAAACTATTAATTTCATGGATATAAAAACCGGTAGAGCAATTTATTAATAGTTAATTTTATTTATTTTTTTTTTCTATTTCTTCAAATTAATAACACAATTTTAACTTATGTCATAACAATATTTATGTTTTTTATATATTAAATGAATATCTCAATCATATGTTTTTATATTTATATCAAATTAATAAACAAAATAATTCAGATATGTAGAAAAAAATAGTATGTTAATATTGTTAAATATTATTTTGTAATACAAATATTTCCTATAGAATTGTTGCTAGTGAGTACGTCAATTTAAATTCCATATTTTGGTTATTCAAATTTATTTAATGTTATTTATATATTATGAATACATAAATAAATATTATATTAATTAATTCAAATTGAATTTATTGAATAATTTATTATTGAATTGAATAATTGAATTAACCCACAGCTTAATTAAATATTAAATTATTAAATTATTAAATCAAAATAAATCAAATTAACAAAGATTAATGTGTACAGGAAATATTTGTATTAAAAATAATATAATAACAAATTACAAGTGTTAAATTATTTATTTATTTTGTTATTTTCAATAAGAAAATTTGATAAATTTGATTGCTACATTGTATAGAGAGACTTTATCATTTTATTGTAATTTTGAAAAAATAAATAATAAATACTAATTAAATGATGTGAAAACGTATATGAATATATGAATGTTAAAATATATTTTATATTTTTAAAAGGTGTTCTAAAATTCACGCAAGTATAGTAAGTTGTTGGAATAAACAGTAGTATAAAAAAAAAGTACAACGGTGTTAAATTGCATGATCTGGGCTACCAATTCTGATTACCAAAACGGGAAATTATTCAACCAGGACAACGGCTCATGTAGTAATTGAATTATTTCTGGGCCTTAACTATAGTAGCTGTCACGTTGTCATTGGCAACACTTATCGTACAAATAACACAAAAAATCAAATATTGGCTGTATTTTTGGACACCTTTATACAGATCTATGTTCTCTACACACAATCACATTATATATATTTATAAAATTATATTTATATCAATTGATTTTATTTTATTTTTTAATTACGTGTATATAAAGAAAATCTATTTAATTTTAATCCTTTCTTAAATTTAATATCCTTGTTATAATTAAAGTGATAATATTTTTACACAACAAAGTTTATAAATAGTAAATTTTGTTAATTATTATTATATTATATATATATTTTGTTATATAATATAATATGAATATTTTCTTATGCAATAATGCAATACTTACCACTAATATTTGGTAAATGTGGTTGACCATGAATCCAATCTTGTACACATTTAACATCACATTGTTTTATGGATGGATGATTTTTATATTGATCTTCAAGTTTTACAAATTTATCTATCATCGTGAGTATTAATATATAATATGTATTTAATTAAATATTAAATGAAACCACAAAAAATAATTGGTCCTAATTTTTCGACAAAATGTACAATAAATTATCAATATACACTTGCGAGTATAAAATAAAATATACGATATATTTTATTTTTAATTATTAATATTAGGTATGTTTAGCAATTTAAAGTATACTAACTAAAATTGTATTTGAAATATAGTGTTTTTTTTTTTTGACTGTCCGGCGATTCAACTAACAATGATTAAAAAACTGTCTTTGTTGACAATTTTATTTATATACGTTTTCTATTATTAAATTTGTTAGCTACACACTACCACCTTATGCCATATAAATAATGGGTATATCAAAGAGTAAAAGTATATCAGTGAGAGTCCGTTTCATATTGTATAGAATCTTATGAAATATTTTATGGGATATAATCGCTGGATTTTACCCACAAAACTGTTTAAAATTAATTGAAAATAATTTTTTATTAGTAGGTACAATTTCTTATTTATAATAATAATATATTAGAACATTAGAAAAATGTGTAACGAACTTTGTAAAATGAAATTAAATCTCATCTATGGTCTCATATATAATATTTTACATAAATTTGGAAATGTTATCATAATTTAATTTTTTACTAAATTTTTCTTAACGTATAATAAATCTTTTTTACTTCCATTTCATTATTATTTTTATTAGTTTATTTATGTTTTTTTTTTTTTTTTTTTTTATAAAATATGTCATTTATATTATGTTTTTTTGAAAATATATGCTGTTGTTAGTTTAAAAAATAAATTAATGAAATGAAAATAACTTTGATGTTTGCCAAACATTAAAATCTATGGCACAAATATGTATATGCATTGTGAGTGAGTGACAGGACAAATATTACATATATAATATTATGATTTAAGGTTATTGTTTCTATTTTAATTTTAACTAAATATAATATTCATGCGGTAAACGGTTTTGCAATGCCATTGCGCACCCGTATTCGAAATTGATTGCCTTCCTGTTAATATCGATGTTGCTGCAATATATCTTTAGTGTTTGCATCATGTTGATTGCTATTTATACCATTTAGTATTTTAATTTTCATTGCATTTGTTATTTTGTTAATATTTATGGAATATATATATGGAATAAAACCATAGACATATATAGTAAAACATAATTATATATTATTATGGTTTCACACGTAATATAATTATATTTATATGAAAAAAATAAAATATGTAATATTTTGAACTTTTCAAAAATATTTTACAACAAAACGCATAACGAAATTTGAGTTGACAATTTTTATTAATACCATTATTTTATTATAAGTAATCGGAAAATGAAACGTTAAACTCTGCAGTTTTCTTAAAACTATATTTTTTGACCTCATTTACAACAAAACTAAAATCTAACAGACCACACTTGACTTCGGATAAATTGAATGTTAACATAATATAATGGTTTAACACTGGGATGTTATACTTGAATAAAAATAAAATGTCTGGACAGACAATGCAGTGGGAGCCACCATATTCGCATACACTTTTTACATGTTTAAATTGTTATATAAAATTTGCCTCACGGATTATTTGTCAATTCTTACAGTTTCAGCAATCGCACGAATAGTTAAACGTTTTTGACGTGAAAGGGCGACTCGCGCGTGTATCATATTCAACATCTTGGCAATGGCACTTTATTCATAGTGCCTTGCCAACCACCATATCCATTAATTAAATAATTGTAACAAATTAATAACATATAACATCTTGTATTGTTGATGATAAAGTTCAATGATTTTGAATCAATGCCATATTATATTTATGTATTACACTAACCACTTTGACATGATATATAAATTAAGTTTATTTTGACGTAATATATTATCTACTATATCTATAGCTATAACTGCTAATATTTACTGCGTAATAAAAATATAGTAAAATTTAAAAGAATATAACAATTTTTATAATTTTTTGTTGATATGTTGTTTATTTGTACTACTCGTGCACACCACTCGCTTTACCATTTATGTTAAGATAGATTATATATATGATAATTGAATGTATATATCAATAATTAACATTTTTGAATAATTAACTTTATTGAACTCAAACATGTAAATGCTATTTATTTAATTATTTTTCTTAAATTCTACTGCAATTCTACTTAATATGTATATTAATAATATGAACATTTATTAAATTACAAGTATAAAATTTAAAATTCAATCGTTATTTATTTTTTAAAATAATTTTTATAAAATAAAATCATTAATTTTTAGACCACCTAAACCACGATAATAAATTACCAATAAATGAATTAGATTTAGTTTCATTAGCAACAATTAAACAATTCTCACGTTCATCATTATTCAAAAAATATTCACCATTTGAAATTAATTTTTCACAATAATTTTCTAAATATGTATTAAATAGACATAGAGTGGATGAAAAGAAAATAATTTTATGTATTTATAATTAATAATTAATAATTATATTAAATAATAAATTATAATTTAATTTGTATACTATGCATATCTGCTCTGGTGCCAGCCGTTCCACCACATTCATCTGGTAACATTTCTGTTGGAAAATGTTCATGAACTGTATTCAATGTTGTATGCACGTGAATTTTATCCATAAAACTTTTTTTCGAAAATAATTTCACCAATAACAATAAATGTCCTAATACTGGTGATGCATTAAAAAAATGAAATTCTTTCAAACGTATCGGCAGTATGTCCTATACACAATATATATTAAAATTTAAATTATAATTATATAAATATATGGGTGCATAGTTTTTTTTTAATGGTATACATGTGTGTAAATCAACTTATAAATTTATAGGTTCACAACAGCGAAGGGAACCTGCACGACGATTTGTTTCCATAAGTTTTGGAACAATAAAAAGTGGTGTATATAGTAAGAGTGTGACATCAAATATATAATTTTCATATGAGTAATTAATTTTACTTTATCTTTATCATATGGTTTCCCAAAAGAAAAGTTATTATTGAATGGTTATTGTTCTTTTTACTTTGATTGTATACACGGAGTTATTCTCGTATAGGTTCATCTTTTTAGAGTAGTCTATTTATTTTTGCAACTAAACTTTCTTTAATTATGATACAAGTGTATTATATGTATATTTAAAATTTATGTACTATACATATTTGTGTCGTCAATAGTTTTATCAAAATTAAAAATAAATGTAACAATTTTTTTTCATGTTTTCTTAACTATTTCTGAATCGTATATATTATTTATATTTTATATAGTAAGATTTAGAATAGAATGATTTATGACAATTATTTATTTTCATGTAGAAGTATTAACACTAATCGTAACGAGACCGGTCAAATGACCAATTTAAAAGTTTGATTTAAAATTGATCACATTCGTTGTTATTTTATTTATTCATCCAACTCTACGTAAATTCACGTATTGTTTTATCGTAGATTAATCAATTTGTTGTGTATGGTGTCCACCATTTCCTACAAATGGAATGAGGAGGATTACGCTATGTTTATGGGTACTATATGTGAAGTGACGGTATGGAACTGTGTTAATAAATTTTGCAATCAAAATTTAACCATTAAAATTATGACAAAAAAGTATGTAAAATCTGATTTTTTGTTTATCTAACGAGAAACTTGTGCTAATTAAATAAATATATTGTAGTGATTAAGAAAGCAGCATTTTTTCTGTATCCTACTGAAATATGTTTAAATAATTAATTCTTTTCTAAAAATATATATAATTATATAAAATGAGTTAGATATTTTTCGTTAAATAAGTGAAAAAAAATATAAATAATATTCAACGTATAATTTTTTTTATGAAAAATACACAACAATTCGAATTCGAAATCTCTGGATGGAATGGCATGTGCTTTAAACATTGAACCATTTAACTAACATACCGTTTGTATTTAACATAATATAATAAATTTGGAATGTTCAGAGAATGATAAATTTTTCAATTGTATTTATATTATTATAATTATTATAAAATGTATTTAAAATTTACTTGTAATATTATCATTAATTTTCGCATTGTATTTAAATCTAAACGACTAATGTGACCTAATGTATAATGGTCCATATCAACAATTAAAATATCACCTTCGGTAATACCTTCTTCCATTATCCATAATTCTGTTGCGCATGCAAAGCTATATGTGCATTATATAAAAAATTTAATTTAATAAATAAAAATAATTTATGCTATCAAATTGTATTATAAAATAAAGAAAACATTAATGTATATATTTACAATCTTAATGACTGCACAAAATTAAATCGATTCGCAGAATTTTCTATAAACTTATTATAAAACACTTTATATCCGGTTAATGTACGACCAGGTAATGGACAAAACATTCTATTATTTATACATGAATAAAATTATTTGATTAAATTAATAAATATAAATTAAAATAATATACAAATTAACATCAATAATTTAATAGCATTTAATAAATATAAATAAATCCCATACAATGTAGACATTGCATTTTGTATATCTGTATCCATAATATTAAGATTTCTGTAAATTTCTGGAGAATTTTTACGAAATTTGAAATAATTTTCAATACGATTTTTTGTGTCCAATTCATTATAATAACATATATGTAAAAATGTTATTGCCTCTAATTCTATATATAGAAAAAGTGTGAAAATATAAAAATAGCATTATTATTAATCAAACAAAATATAGTTAATGTTAAAGTTTTATATACAGTTGTTCCTTGAGATATGCTATAGCATTTATTTGTATATGTGGTTAAACGTATAAAACAGCGGCTCATATCTCATGTAACATAGCACCTGTATAAAAATTTAACTAAATTAAATTTTTATTACTATCTATATGGAACCAGCAGATCTGATATATAGACAAATAAAATTGTCGGAAAACCGTAATCATCATTGTTTATTTTTGGTAATAATTTTTTTTAAACACATCATATATTTGGAAGTTATGATATTTTAAATTTTATAAACAATTCCTGAAGAAATCGATACTGAAGACAGACACGCAGGAAAATTTTTATTACAGTTTTATAAATATAAATTGAGATTTGACAAACATCATCGTCCTTATAGAAAATTTTACCATTCAAGAAGTTTTACAACGATCGAAATAATTGGTAATAAGATTAGATCACATACACATATTATAATATATCATTATATGCATTTGGATTTATATTTCTGAATTTACAAGCTATAAATGTATCTTATCTTTCCATGCAAACAGCACTTAAACATTAAATTATAAATTATAAATAGTAAATTATTTTATAAATATGAACATTATTAAAGTGTACTATAATTTATAAAAAACTGTACTATATTTTAACTATAATTTATTTTCGATTTATAGTAACTTTATAGTTATTTTTTTACTACTATTTTACTAAATTGAATGGTGTATTTCTAATACTGTATAACATTCGTAAATTCAATATTCCGTCGATATAAGAATTTAATAATGTTCCGTCGTCTGCATATATAATTGCAATTATTATGGAAAAATTATGTGAATTAATTTTAGTATTACAATTAATCTTTAATAATATGGTGTATATTGTCTAACGATCTATTATATTATACACATTTTAATTATTTACACTTTATTATAAATAATTATATGCCCAGCCAGGTAAAAATAACACACGAGCAAAAATATGAAATATTTCAAATTATATCTAATACGAGTATATATTGTATAAAATATTACCTGTAAAATTTGGTAAATGTAATTGCCTGATAGTCCATTGTTGTAACTCATCAACTACTTCATGTTTTAATTCCGGAAATTTTTTATATTGATCCTCAATATTTGCAAATTTCATATTTATAACTTATAACTATATTTTTCACAATTTTAAATATTTTAATTTATTTTTTTTTTAAACACGTTGGTTAAATAATTGTTTGAACAACAGCACTATATATTTTATAATATAACTAAAAGTAAAAGTTTATAATCTATATATATTTTCAATTGCCGGTAATGGTGTGACTCGCTATCTTTGTATATTACTAAATAATGTATGTCTAACTGATTTAAATGGCAATTCATAGAAGTGACAATGAAATTAATTAATTAAATATTTTTATTTAAATTTAAAAATTATAATTTTATATTTTTACATCGATTGTTTGTTTGACTTTGTAAGTGTGCATACATTTGTCATATAAAATTATATATGCACACACATTTATTTATTGAATTGTTTTACTTTCTACACTACATTGGGGTTTAGAATACATAAAATTGAAATACAATTCAATTAAAAATAGTATATTATTCATTTGTTTTTAATTGTTTTCAAAATAAATATAGTTTATAGGTCAATATCTTCCGATTTTTATTATATATTATTTTTAATGTACACACAAAAAAAAAAATGAGTTATAACCATTAATTCTTTTGTAGTGCATATTTTTTGTCAGACTATATATAGTATGAAATATCCTTAGTTACATGTCCTGCTATAGTGCCAAATATTGTCGTAAACGTAATTGTTAAATTTCTGTTTTTGTATCTATATTGCTATGAGGGCATTGAAACAAACATTTATGAACCATATTCGTTTTTTAATTGTATACGTTGTGTTTTTAATGTCAAGGGTAATTTATTATACATTTTAATTCTGAAATTAATGTAATGATGTGACTGACGTTTAGATATTCTTCTTGTTTGTTAATATTTTAATAATTTTAGACTTCAAAATCTATAATATTGTAATTATGATATTACTATTTATGGATTTATATAATAAATATGTATATATAATTGATTATTATTATAATTAATGAAAAGGTTATCTGCACAAAGATTAAATTAGTGAAATTGTGTTGGCACATTCCAAAACTACTATCACCTCATGTTACTCCTTTAGGTATAATCATTTATATAAATTTCTTAGATTGAGTGAAAAAATTTATTCCTCACATTTATAACTTTCTGCCATATTGTCAAAGTATTTTGATAAACATTACACAAACATAACAAACGAAATTAATCAGCAGAAAATGTCTCCCTCGCGGCACACCGTACAATTTAAATTCTGAATTGAGTACATATTGCCTGCGCAATGGTATTTGACACAATCAAAACACAATAATAAACACAATAATAATAATAAAAATAATACAAAAAACGCATGTGAAATAAATATACTTTTTCTTTGTAATTGCTTCATATACAAAAAGTAATGGTAATTATTTCATCGAACATTTAACTAAAGTTATGCAGATTATTTTAATATATAAAATACTATATATTACTATAATAGAATTTAATATAAGGAATAAGTGGGAGGAGGGATATGACCTTCACCGATCTTTTAATAATTATAAATGTTGATTTTTTTTTCCTTTTAAAAATCTATCAATATTTTGTTACAAATTACAAATGTAATTAATTTTATTCAATTATTATTTATTATGTCAATATATTATTATAATAAATGATGTATAATTATGGATAATTAATTAAGTAAACAAATTATTAACAAAAACAAAGTATTTTTGATAAATTATTAATATCAAATAATTAATGTTTATCGTCTCTTCTCATTATTTGGGACAGTCACCTTTAAGACGTTTTGTTCGTTCTTCTTCAAGAAAGTATTCTGCATTATGTTTAAGAACTTCCCAATATTTTTCTGAAATATATTATGATTTAATGCTATTTATAATAAATAAATTGCATGGGTTTATATAAGTAAAAAATTATATACCGTGTAATTCCTTACGCGTTCCTGCACTGCCACCAAGTTCATTTGGAAACATTTCTTTAGGTAACATTTTAAATACAGTTTCCATCGTTGGATGAATATGAAGTATATTTTTAAATTCTTTTTTCATTAGAGGTTCCATTAATTTTAACAATTTATCAACACCTTCCAACTCAGATGATGTATTAATGAAATGAAATGCTTTTAAACGTCCCAAAAATATATCCTGTTATTAATTCAAATAATTTTCTTTAATAATTGTATTAAGTAAATAAATAAACTAATTCTAGCACATTGTATAAATATGATTTTTCGATAATGCGGTTATAATTATAATACGTTTATTATGAGAACATTTTATATTACCTGAAACATTTTCATAGTTGTTCTCATTGAGTCTTCAGAGATTTTTTCTATATGCGCAATGGTACAATAATGACAATCGATAACAATCACTTCACCGGGTGTTATTCCTTTTTGTTGAATCCATAAATCACTTGAAAATGCATATCTTTATGTGCAATAAATAAAATACAAATAATTTCTTTTTAAATATTAATAATTTCTCTAGTTAAAGTTTTCATTAATTTATTAAATATAAATTTGAATTTATTACAATTTTAAAACTTTAATCATATCAAATTCACTTGCATCTTCTTTTATGATTTTACCATATAAAACATTATAACCTTCTTTGGTTACACCTGGTAACGGGACATACATCCTGTGAAAAAATGTTAACAGAAAAATATTATTACTTTATAACTATTAAAATTAAAAAATTTGATAATTTTACATATAAGATTTTACGATGTTCATGTCATTGCCAAAAATATTTCGGTTAGCAAAAATATCAGGATTACGTGTACGGTATGTGTAATAGTCAGTCACTAATTTTTTAGCTTGATCTAAATGTTGATAGGTGGCATTCAAAAATAGCATAGCTTCATATTCTAAAAAATAACTTATTTGAATTCACTGCAATAATATTTGTATATATTTATGAAATTTTACTTATAGCTTTATGCTAATTTACCTGTAATATGTGGTAAATGCGATTGTTTTTCAACCCATTCGATTAATTGCATTGAAAAATCTTTATTTAAATTTGAATTTTTTTTATATTGTTCTTCAATATTAATTTTTATTAAATCCATGATTAAAATTTTTGACTAAATTATTAAAAATATAAGTAAAATAATTTAAATAAAATTGTTAATTAAGAAATCGTGATTTTTTTTTTCAAATATTTTAGTTAACTAAAACATTTCCACTAAATTCCACTGTATTTATAGAGAATTTTCAACAAAATTTTATCAATAATTATTTAAATCAAAAACAACTTAATCATTTGTTATCAAAAAATTGTTAGTGCTTTTGTTTTTGTACATAGTTTTAATATAGTATTTATTCAATGTATTTTTCAAAGTATAATCTTTAGTTAATAGGTCTACTAATATGTGTGTGCCGCTCACGGATTAATCTCTTTGGCCGCCTTAAATGATGGCTGTTTCTGCTGAAATATTTTTTTGTGAACGTATTCACTTTATATCTTTATCTTTCTCAGTTTGTGTTACGAGCTAAAAGTGTAAACAACATATTTTTTTTTTTGTTGAAAATGTCGTGTTTTGTGCCAGAAAAAAGTGATTTGCGGGGAGGTTTATTGTTATTGTTTCATTGGAAGAAAACTGCTGCTGAAAGTCATCGAATTCTTGTTGAAGCTTATGGTGAACATGCTTTACAAGAAAGAATGTGCAGAAAGTGGTTTCAACGATTCAAAAGTGGTGATTTTGATCTGAATGACAAAGAACGTGGAAAACCACCAAAAAAATTTGAAGATACAGAATTGCAAGCATTGTTGGATGCAGACGATGCGCAATCGCAACAACAACTAGCTGATTCCTTAAATGTATGTCAACAAACCATTTCTAATCGTTTAAACAATATGGGTAAGATCCAAAAGGAAGGAAAATGGGTTCCATATGAATTGACAGAAAGAAGCATGGAAAAGCGAAAAACCACGTGCGAAATATTGTTTCAAAGACAGCAACGAAAGTCGTTTTTGCATCGAATAGTCACTGGTGATGAAAAATGGATTTATTTTGACAATCCTAAACGGACTAAGCATTGGACTGATCCAGGTCAACCAGTCAAATTGACGCCAAAACGCAATATTCATGGAAAGAAGGTTTTATTGTGTATTTGGTGGGACCAAAAGGGCGTGCTGTATTATGAGTTATTGAAACCTGGTCAAACTATTACTGGTGAGGTATACAAAGGACAATTGAATAAATTGAATCAATCATTGAAAGAAAAACGACCAGAATGGGCGAACAGATATGAAAAAGTGATCCTTATGCACGGCAATGCTCGTCCACATGTCGCAAAACCGGTAAAAGAAACATTGGAAACACTCGGATGGGATGTGTTACCACACCCGCCCTATTCACCAGATGTTGCTCCATCAGATTACCACTTGTTCAGATCGATGGCACATGGACTCTGTGTACAACGCTTCCACAATTATGAAGACGTCCAAAATTGGATCGATTCTTGGATCGCATCAAAAGAGGAGAAGTTTTATTTTGATGGTATTCATAAATTGCCAAAAAATTGGAAAAAGGTTATACTTAACGATGGTAATTATATTCAATAAAAATTTTTTACTGTTATTACCGGAATTAATGTGTTTTATTTTTAAAAAAACGGCACACACATATTGGTAGACCTATTATTATATTGGCAATTTTCGCAAAAAACTGTCGTTAAATGTATATTTATATAATTCGAAAAAAAGAAAAAAAATCATCAACATAAAACTACAATCAAGTATAGAATTATTTTTCTTATCTTAATTAATTAAAGTGCTATCGTCTATATATACATTTATATGTAGCCGAATATACAAATTGAAATAAACAAGTGGTTTATGCAAATCTATATGTTGAAATTGTAAATTAAATGATTCAATCGAAGCAATTCACGTAAAATGTTCTTATTTTTATATCACGAAATATTTTATTTACTTACAATTTCTTATGTATAACAAAATGTAAATCAAATAATATTTGAAAATAAGAACATTTTACGTGAATTGTCTTAAATATGTAAATTAGTACAAGTTTTTGTAATTTTTGTAATAAAAATCTAACCTTTTTATTATTAGAAATGATTTTTAAATATTTTGTTTTACGGTGAATTGAAAAATAAAATATTAATTTTGTGCAAAATATGTTTAACATTAAAAATGATAAAAATGTTTTGAATAATAGAAAACATATTCATTTAGAAATCAATCAATATTGTATTTTATTATTATTAACTTGCTACGTGTTATGTATTTATTTGTGACAGTATTTATAAAAAATACATTTTGTAAATTAAATATAAAGCAAATTTTCTAATTAGTTAAAAAAAAAGCGCTTATGATAAGTTAAAAAATTAAAATAATTCATGATTATAATGTCCTTATTTGGGACAACCACTTATAAGACGTTTTGTACGTTCTACTTCATGAAAATATTTAACATTATGTTTACAAACTTTCCAATATTTTTCTGAAATATAAAATGTTGATTTAATGTAATTTAATTAATTTCCTGAATTTACATAAGTAACCACCAAGTTCAGTTGGACATTTCTTTGGGAAAAATTTTAAAAACTGTTTCCATAGTTGGATGAAGTTGCAACATATTCTGAAATTCTTTTTGTATTTGTGGATGCATAATATTTAATAGATTTCCAATACTATCGAAATACAATGTTGTATTAAATGTAAAGAAATCCTTTCAAACGGCCCAAAAATATGTGCTGTTATCAAAAATAAATTTGAATAATTTTTTATGAAAGAAGTATTATATCAATACAAATACATAATATATTGATATACTATTCAATGATTTAGTAGTAATGTATAATTTTATATTATTACCTGTGTCATTGTCATTAATTTCTTTAGTGAGTCTTCCATGATTATTTTAACGTGATCAATAGTGTAACAATGCATATCAACAATAATTACATCACCAGATGATATTCCTTTTTGTTGAATCCATAAATCAACTGAAAATGCAAACATTGGAAAATATATTTGCATAAAATAACAATTTACTATCAGAAACACAACATATATGCCTGGGAAAATACATCTCAATGCATCAAGATGTTGGCTTTGATACATGTTTCGGTTTTGTTTTGGATCACCTAGAAGTGGGTTGACTGCATGGGTATAAAAATCTTATTGCATTAGATAACACATGGTGATTAGAAGCATGGAACGGAAAAACATAATCACATCTCTCACCTTAAAATGTGTCCAATTACTAGTTTTTAATATCAAACGCGTGACGTGTATTTATTTACATATTATATAAAACACAATTTTAATATAAAATGTTTTGTCTCTACATTTATTACATTAAAAACATAATATAAAATACATTCAAAAGTACGAGAAATAAGAATGCCTTATCTTATTTTATAATTGCTGTGACCCGAAACTGAAATGCGATTGTAAAATTTTAGCATTGGTTTATTTATATAAGTTTTTAACACATATATTCAATTACAACTATTCAGATGAGTTTAAACCAGATATGAAAAGAAAAAAAATCTTTTAAATTCTATTAAAATAATGCTCAAGTAATATATGTCCTTCTGCAGCTTAATAATATTATTAAAATTAAAATTTAATGATTGATCTTTGAAAAAAAAATAGAAACATATGTAAATGTAATAAATTAGATTCAACTGAAAAACTTGTGTTAATTCATTAATTTCTAATACAGCAAATTTTTGTTCAAATTTTAGTATAAAATAATTTCATCTTAATTTTGGATAATATTTATTAATATTATGCAAAAAAATTGTTTTATTAATTAAAAAAAAAAATGGTTTCCGATATGTTATGGAAATAAAATTATTCGCGCTTATCATCTTATTTAGAACTAGCATTTAAGACGTTTTGTTCGTTCTTCTTCCAGAAAATAATTTGCATTATTTGTAAGAACTTTCCAAAATTTTTCTGCAAAACAAAATATTGCTTTAATGTATAATTTAATAAGTTTATATTCGTAAAAAATTGTATATATACCGTGCAGCTCCATACGAGTTCCTGCTCTACCACCGAGTTCATTTGGAAACATTTCTTTAGGACAAATTTTAAATACAGTTTCCATCGTTGGATGAAATTGAAATATGTTTTCAAAACCATTTTTTATTAATGGTTTCATTAATTTTAACAATTTATCAATACCCTCCAATTCTAATGATGCATTAATAAAATGAAATCCTTTTAAACGTCCCAAAAATATGTCCTGTGATAAATAAATTTAATTTTTCTTTAATACTTGTATGAGCCAATAAATTATAGAGATATGATTATTCGATGCTGCGGTTATAATTAAAATATGTTTAATATGAGAATATTACCTGAAGCATTGTCATACCTATTTTTAATGAGTCATCAGAGACTTTATCTATGTGCTTAATTGAACAATAATGACAATCAAAAACAATCATATCACCGGGTGTTATTCCTTTTTGTTGAATCCATAAATCACTTGAAAACGCATATCTTTATGTACAATAAATAAAATACAAATAATTTCATTTTAAATATTTATAATTTCTCTAGTTAAAGTTTTCATTAATTTATTACATTTTTAAAAGTTGAATCATATCAAATTCATTTGGATCTGCATTTGTAATTTTACCATATAGAACATTATAACCTTCTTTGGTTACACCTGGTAATGGTACATACATCCTGTGAAAAAATGTTAACAGAGAAATATTATTACTTTATTATTATTAAAGTTAAAAAATTGATTATTTTATAGTTTACACTTTCGATTTTGCTATTTGCATGTCATTACTGACAATATTTCGATTACGAAAAATATGTGAATTGCTTGTACGAAATGTATAATAATGAATAATCAATTGTTTAGCTTGTTCTAAATCTTGATAGGTTGGATTTAAAAAAAGCATAGCTTCATAGTCTATAGAAAATATATATTTTAAACAATCAAATGGATAAAAAATATAATTTATTATTTACACATTTTCACAAATGATTTGAAATTACCTGTAATGTGTGGTAAATTCGAGTTTCTTTTAACCCATTCCATTAATAATTTGATTACTTTTGTATCTGAATTTCCATTTTCTTGATATTGTTCTGCAACATTAATATTTATTGAATCCATTTTTTTAATAAGTTAATAATTAATTTAAAAATTTTGTATGAGTAAAATAATGAATAATAAAAATTTACAATTAATGAAATAATGATTATATAAAAATTAAAATCCGTAGTATTTATAGAAAATATTATCAACAATTATTTATAAACAAGAAAAATATTAATTATTGAATTCTTTTATCAATATTTTAATTTTTTTTGTGCCCTTGAATTTTGATATTAAACATTTGTTTTTTTGTTTTCTTGTTTTGAGTAATTAAGAATTGATTGTATTTATAATTTTATACATTTTATACAGTTTGTATTTGTAATTCATATATGTAGGGACGGCCGGAGCTATATGTGCCAAGGGTAATAGCAATTTCTGGTAAAGAAAAATGTTAGGAGCATTCTTTTAATTTTCTCATTAGACTAAATTGACCTATATATACCGAAAATTAATCTGCACAACAATATATAGTATAAATAAAATAAAAATCCTTATAAAAAATCGTTACAAAACATTATCCGGTTTTAAATTAATTTGATATCAAAACAAATCCTTTTGATTATACGTTTTTCATTTTAAATCTAGTTACAGCCTTTAAATTTTAAAACTGATTTTAGGTTTTGTTTTAAAATGTTGTTCTTTTGGACAATATACAAATTTCTTTTAAGAATATCGGTCAATCCTTTCGAGTTTAAAGCAAATTTTTCTATATTATATTACAGGATATATAGTAAAATATAAATAGTTATGTATTCAGTTTAGTTTAACGTTTTAATTAATTTTTTAATTATTAATTTTTTATTTATAAAATTACAGCATCAATTACATTTTTATAATTATCTTAAGTTCTACCTGTAGTACAACAATTTCGATCAGTTTTAATGTCAATATATAAAAAAATATTCTTATAGTATTGGTGTAAAGTAGAAAAAATCTAAATATTCATGCTTATTAATTTATGTAGGACAACCACTTTTAAGACGTTTTGTTTGTTCTTCGTCAAGAAAATAATTTGCATTTTGTTTAAGAACTTCCCAATATTTTTCTGAAATATATTATTTTAATTTAATATACAATATAAAATAATAAACGTCATTTGTTTAAATAAATAATCAATAATACCTTGTAATTCTTTGCGAGTTCCTGCTCTTCCACCAAGTTCAGTTGGAAACATTTTTTTGGGAAACAGTTTAAAAACTGTTTCCATAGTTGGATGAAGATGTAACAAATTTTGAAATTTCTTTGTCATAAATGGTTGCATTAATTTTATTAAATTTTCAATACTATTCAATTCTAATAATGTATTAATGTAATGAAATCCTTTCAAACGACCCAAAAATATGTCCTGTTATCAAAAATAAATTTGAGAATTTTTTTGTAAAAGAAGTATACCAATATATACATATTATATACTTATAAACTATTCAATGAGTATAGTAGTAACGTATAAATTTATATTAATTACCTGTATCATTGTCATTAATTTCTTTGCTGAGTCTTCTGTAAATTTTTTAACGTGATCAATAGTGTAACAATGCATATCAACAATAATTACATCACCAGATGATATTCCTTTTTGTTGAATCCACAAATCAGCTGAAAATGCAAACCTTGGAAAAATATTTGCATAACATTACAATTAATTAATATAAGATTATTCAACAAATAATAAATTAAAATTGATTACAATTTTAAAGCTTTTATAACATCAAATTCACTTGCATCTTCGTTTGTTATTTTACAATAAAGAACATTATAACCATCGTCTGTTACACCTGGTAACGGTACAAACATTCTATGAAAAATTCAAATAGAAAACGATCATTATATTTATATAAAATCATTATAAAAAATTATAATATTTATATTTTAAAAATTACGTATTTGATTTTGCAATGTCCATGTCATTACCGAAAATATTTCGATTACCAAAAATATCAGGATAACATGTTCGATATGTGTAATAGTCACTCACAAATTTTTTAGCCTGACCTAAATGTTGATCGGTTGCATTTAAAAATAGTATGGCTTCATATTCTAAAAAATAACTTATATGAATTCACTTCAATAATATTTATATAAATTTTTTCACATTTTCCTCATAACTTTATGTTAATTCACCTGTAATACTCGGAAAATCCGATTGGTTTTCAACCCATTCGATTAATTTTTTTGAATAATCTTTATTTAAATTTGAAATTTTACTATATTGTTCTTCAACATTAATTTTTATTAAATCCATTATTATTATTTTTATTTATTTTAATTTATTTAATAACAAAACAAAGTATTGTAAAATAATTGAATGAAAATGTTAAATTATAATTTTTATAAAATATCAATGTAATAAAATTTTATATGTGTATTAAATTAATTCAATTTATAAATGCTTATAATAACTATAATGCTGATGTATTTATAGAGAATAAAATCTTTTTAACACTATCAGTTATAATTGTAAAACAATGTTATTGTTTACTGATTTTATTATTGTTGATAATCTTTTGCGCAAAATTTATGGAAATTACTCAATTAGTTAATCATTTATAAATGATTGTAATGGCGCATTTATAAAGAATAGTCTTATTTACTATTATTTATTAAATGAAATTCATTGTAATTATTTTGTTGTTTTTATTATTGTTGGTAATATTTTTTTATTTTATTATTAAACAGCGTTGTATTCAGTAATTCCTATATAGTTGAAACCCCATAGATTTTCTACGCAATTGTTTCGTATTAGCAATCACAAATTTTGCTAGTGGAGTTCTCGTGTTTATCATGTAAATGCAATATATCTCATTGTACATCCATACAACTCAATTATTATACGATATTATAGTGTACTTGTATGTTTAATTAATATAGTGCGTGAACTCGGAATAAATAGTAATATTTTTGAAATCAAAAAAGAAATTACGAATATTTTTACATATTGAATAATTATTATAGTTAATCTATTTATTTCTACATTTGAAAAATTCAATTTAATATATAATGTGTTTTGTCTCTACATTGGATTTGGTATTTTAAAAATATATAGGAATTTATAATACATTAAAAAGTACGAGAAATATAATATAATATATGTGTTATTTCATGTTATAAATGATTTGACCACAATAGTTTTGAGAAATGCAAGTTTTAGCCTTAATAAGTAATTTATATAATTGTTTTATAAGATATATTTTAAATAATAACTATGCAAATGAGTTTAACACAGATATGACTAGTAAAAAATATTTTAAATTGTATAAATATATTTTTTATTACGCAAAGTGTGAAAAGAAGTAATTTTAATTCCTTTTTTAAATGTTTATGTATTTATTAGGATAATTATATGTCAAGTGATACATCTACAAATTAACACTATTATTAAAATAAAAATATTAGAAATTTATTTACTGGGATCGAGATGTGTTGTCTTTGTTAAATACGATAAATAGAATATTATCAATATTTTAATTATATATTAATTTCATTCAATTATGTATAAGTAAATGTAAAAAATTATATCAATATTATACCGGTTGTCTACGAGTGCAATGCAAACCTTCGACTGGGGTGATGGGAGACATAATTCTAAGTCGAAAATGTTAAATGACACTTTTCGATTTATAACTCTGGTTTCGAGATGAATTTTTCTCTAAGAATTTTTCTTTGTAGTTTTATCTTTAAAGTACCTACAATTTCGTAATAATGGAATAATTTCAAAAATCTAAGCTCATCTTTGTTGAGAATTAAATTTTAATTAATTTTAATGGTATACATTTTTTTTATAACTTTTTGCAAAATACATTCGGTTTGTAAATAAGTTATGCGATAAGTTATAAAATTAAAATTATTCACGCCTAACATCATATTTCGAACCACCATCTATCTTTAAGATATAATTTCGTTCTTCTTCAAGAAAATACGCTGCATTATTTTTAAGAACTTCCCAATATTTGTCTGAAAGAAAAATTATGTTTATAAAATTTAATTTAATTAATAATTTTCGTTTATTAACTTTATATGTAAATAATCAGTTATATATATATACCTTGTAATTCCTTACGAGTTCCTGCGCTACCACCAAGTTCATTTGGCAACATTTTCTTGGGAAAAATGTTGAAAACTGTTTCCATCGTTGGATGAAATTGAAATATGTTTTTAAGATCTTGATTCATTAGAGGTTCAATTAATTTTACCAATTTATCAACACCTTCCAACTCAGATGATGTATTAATGAAATGTAATCCTTTTAAACGTCCCAAAAATATGTCCTGTAATAATTAAATTTAAATATTTTTCTTTAATACTAGTATGGGTAAATGAATAAGCCAATACAAATACATTAGATAGATATGAATATTGGATGCTGCCGTTATAATTATATTACTTTTATTATGAGAATATTACCTGCAACATTGCCATAAGTTGTCTCATTGAGTCCTCAGAGATTTTTTTTATATGCTCAATGGTACAATAATGACAATCTAAAACAATCATATCACCGGGTGTCATTCCTTTTTGTTGAATCCATAAATCAGTTGAAAATGCATATCTTTTATATGATGTTCAATAAATAAAATAAATACAAATAGTTTAATTTTAAATATTAATAATTTTTCTAGTTAAAGTTTGCATTAATTTATGAAATATAAATTTAAATTATTACAATTTTATAGATTGAATTATATCAAATTCACTTGCATCTTCTTTTGTGATTTTACCATATAAAACATTATAACCTTCTTTGGTTACACCTGGTAATGGGACATACATCCTGTGAAAAAATGTTAACAGAAAAAAAATGATTAATTTATAACTATTAGAATTACAAAATTTAATAAATTTACACATTTGATTTTGCAATGTCCATGTCACTACCGAAAATATTTCGATTACCAAAAATATCAGGATGAGATGTACGGTATGTGTAATAGTTAGTTACTAGTTTTTTAGCCTGGTCTAAATGTTGATCGGTTGCATTTAAAAAAAGCATGGCATCATATTCTAAAAAATAACTTACATGAATTCACTTCTAAAATATTTACTCGTTTATAAAATACATTTTTGAAATTTTCCGAATAACATAATGCTAATTTACCTGTAATATGTGGCAAATTCGATTGTTTTTCAATCCATTCTATCAATTTTTTTGGAAAATCTTTATTTAAATTTGAATTTTTTTTATATTGTTCTTCAACATTAATATTTATTAAATCCATTCTTAGAATAATTTTGTATGAGTAAAAATAATGAATAATAAAAAGTCACAGTTAATGAAGTAATGATTGTATAAAAAATAAAATACGTGGTATTTATAAAAAATGTTATCAAAAAATGTTTATTACAAAAAATATATTATATTTATATGTAATATGCTTTTATCAATATTTATATGGTTTTTTTTTGTTGACTTTAGCTATTAAACAAGGTTATCTTCTTTTATTGTAATATAACATTTTTCTATATGAGGTAAATTAAATATGACAGTGAAAACGAAAATTAACTTTTGTAATTACGAATGCAAATTGACTCAAATGTTAATAGTAGTTCTATTAAACCATTTACTATGTTTTGTAGAATAAACTATTTTACAAAAATTAAAAATAGCAACTTCGTTTAAGATGTCCGACAATCACACGAAAATTGAAATTATCAAACCATTCGAACGGTTTTGCTCCAATTCAGATGAAAGTTCAATATGTTGCAGTAATATCGATAAATAAAAGCTTTAGGTTAAAAAAACATGTGGGACGTATATAATTCACTTAACATTTTGTGAGATAGTGCATATACAAAGACTGTAATTTCTTTGAAAAAGTAATTAAATGCAACAATCAATTTTGTTATTTAACAACCAGCATTCATTCATACATTCAACATCGCATAGAAATGGATGGTAATTAATAAAGATGTTAAAATGTGAAAAATAAAATAGTATGTGTATGAATTTGAATGTAAAAAATATTCCAAACACCAAGCATTAAAAAGTTAATGAAAAATAAAACATATATCACGTAAATGTATTGTATATATAAATTCAAGATATGAATGCATTGTGAATAATCAATGTTAACCTTCACCTTCAAGATATACTTTAGGTCATATGCGGAAAAAACGAGATAAATAATGCTTTTCAATTAATTTCCATATATATAACCCCATTGCGAATTAAATGTATTAATATGGACGAACTTGACATTATTCAACAGATATTTTGTTTTTATCTATTTATCAAAATTTTATTGATAAAATTATAAGTATAATTACATTTTTATATTATAATTATCGTAATTTTTCTCCTTTAGTATAATAAATTCAAAAAATTTCATATAAAACAAATTGAATAAGTTAAAAAAAGATGTGAAAATCATTATTTACATGCTAATTATCTTATTCAGAGCAACCACTTTTGAGTCGTTTTGTTTGTTCTTCCAAAATAAAATAATCTGCATTCTGTTCAAGAACTTCCCAATATTTTTCTGAAATATTGTATAATAATTTAATTTCATGTATAACTTAATTAACACATCATGTGTTTATATTTTTATAAATAATTAATTATACCTTGTAATTCCTTACGAGTTCCTGCGCTACCACCAAGTTCATTTGGTAACATTTGTTTGGGAAAAATTTTGAAAACGGTTTCCATTTTTGTGTGTAGTTGAAACATATTTTTAAATTCTTTTTTCATTTGTGGTTCCATTAATTTTAACAATTTATCAATACCATCTAATTCTAATGATGTATTAATAATATGATATCCCTTTAAACGTCCCAAAAATATATCCTATATATATGGTACATTAGAAAATAAGATGAAATATTTTCTTTCTTTTACATAAATATCCTATACGACAGTGTACAACGCGTGATAGTATTAATTTGATGTAATTACCTGTACCATTGTCATTAATTTTTTCATTGATCCTTCATTGAACTTTTTAATATGATCAATTGTACTACAATGCATATCAATTAAAATAACAGCACCGGTTTTCATTCCACTTTGTTGAATCCACAAATCAGTTGCAAAAGCAAATCTTAAATATATAAATTCGAAATTTTTAATTATGGTAATAATAATCAATTCATTCAAATTATATGAAAATTTATACAACAAATATTATTTACAATTTTAACGTTTTTATAACATCAAATTCGCTTGCATCCTCTTTTGTTATTTTACCATAAAGTACTTTGTAGCCTTCTTTCGTTACACCTGGTAACGGAACATACATCCTGTAACAATTTCAAAGCCAAAAATTAATACGATTATATTTTATTATAAAATTTAGAATTTTAATTTAAATATTAAATGTTACGTATTTGTTTTTTCAATTTTCATGTCAGTACCGAAAATATTTCGATTACCAAAAATATCTGGATTGCAAGTACGAAATGTATAATAATTATTGACCAATTGTTTAGCTTGTCCTAAATGTTGTTCGGTTGCATTTAAAAAAAGCTTAGCTTCATTTTCTAAGAAGGATCATATCACACACAAAAATTAACATTATTAACAATGGTATTAAATAACTCTTATGATAAATTTATACAATTTCATGCACAATTTTAAATTATTATAATGATTTACCTGTAATGTGTGGTAAATTCGATTGTTTTTCAACCCATTCTATCAATTGTTTTGAAAAATCTTTATATAAATTTGGATTTTTTTTATATTGCTCTTCAACATTAATATTTATTGAATCCATTCTTATAATTTTTGATTAATTTTGTTTTAATTAAATACAAATATGAAATTAATATTAAAATATGTTAAAATAAATATTATGTTGGTACAGGTAATCTTTTAATGTGTACACAATTAATGCTATTGAAATAATATATTTTACGTTATTTATAGAGAATTTTCAACAAAATGTTATCAACAGTTACTATATTATATTCAATACAAAAAGAAAACACGTTCGTGTAACAATAATGATTATTATTAATAATTTTTAGTATTTAATTTAAAAAACAATTTTTTTTTGAACAGGGTTGTATTCAATAATTTAAAAATTATTACTTTTATTTTTTATTTAAAATAAGTTGTAGTATTTTTGAAAAAAATGTCATAGTCTCGTTTCTGTTTCAATGCGGTGTTGAAATGTGACCAAGTTATCATCACAACAATTGATTGTTTCCATCAACATTCACTGCAGATTTATGATTATTTATACGTACTATTTTCTTTTGTAAGTTGCGTTGTCTTCTATTCTTTATTAATCCATATGTCAATTCGTTTCATAATTTTAAGAATTATCATTTAAATAATTATTTAAAAATATTGATAAAGCATTCTGTTTGGGCATTATTAGTTCAGAACTTCAAATTATTCATTCTATAGCTTGCTTCAAACGCATTTTTTGTCAGCGCTAATAAATAATTAGACTTTCCGCATATGATATGTTTTTGGAATAAAATTCAACATTTTCAATGAGATATAAATAATATTTGTTTACACCGCAAGTCATGTATTACTAAAATTGTTACTGTGTTTGCAGATTTAACAAATACCTGCTGCTAATAGTGTGTAATAATTGATTATTTATATAATATTAATAAGATATGCAAATAACATTACATAAATTAATTATAGGTATTACAATATTTGAATTAAATATTTATAATAGGAAATAAAAAATATTATGAAGGTTATTAATATTTAAATTTTAAAATTGTATCTCATACAAATTGAAGTATCCACAAAACATAATGCTAAATTTTATGAAAAAATTGTTCTCTATTTAATTTATTTTATGGAAAAACTATAAAAAATGGTTTAATGGCACATTTAATTATTCAATTTTGCGACTACGTTCAGTTATAATAATACATTTAATTGTAATATAAATACGAGTATTCAGTAGATATCGAGTTCACATACTATTATAATTATTATGTATGCAGTCTTATATGAATTGATAGAACGTTGGTTTTGTACAAAATTATTCATATAATTATTATCAATGTTAAGGTTAACCATCATACAGAAATTATATTTGTTAAACGTTCTTTTGAAAGTTATAAAACTACTTTTTATTTATAAATCTAATACAATATTTTATTAATAAAATTACAAATTACAAATTACAATATAAATTATTATAAGAATATATGTAAATATTAATATTTATTCGATATATAGTATTAGATTATAAAAATAGAATTGTTCAGACTGCAACATTCTATTTACGTTTGATACGTTTTGTTTGTTCTTCTTCTATAAAATAATTTGCATTATTTAGAAGAACTTTCCAATATTTTTCTGAAATGAAATATTTTATTTAATTTTAAATAAATTTGTTTAAATAAATAATCAATAATACCTTGTAGTTCTTTACGACTTCCTGCTCCTCCACCAAGTTCGGTTGGGAACATTTCTTTGGGAAACAGTTTAAAAACTGTTTCCATGGTTGGATGAAGTTGCAACATATTTTCAAATTTTTTTTTCATTTGTGGTTGCATAAATTTTACTAAATTTCCAATACTATTCAATTGTAATGCTGTATTAATGTAATGGAATCCTTTCAAACGACCCAAAAATATGTGCTGTTTACAAAAATAAATTTGATTATTTTTTGTACAAGAAGTATATCAATACAAATACATAATATAATTATATACTATTCAATGAGATAGTAGTAACTTATAATTTTATATAATTACCTGTATCATTGCCATTAATTTCTTTGCTGAGTCTTCTGTAAATTTTTTAACGTGATCAATAGTGTAACAATGCATATCAACAATAATTACATCACCAGATGATATTCCTTTTTGTTGAATCCATAAATCAGCTGAAAATGCAAACCTTGGAAAAATATTTGCATAAAATTACAATTAATTAATATAAGATTATTCAAAAAATAATAAATTAAAATTGATTACAATTTTAAAGCTTTTATAACATTAAATTCACTTGCATCTTCGTTTGTTATTTTACAATAAAGTAATCTATGGCCTTCTTCTGTTACACCTGGTAAAGGTACAAACATTCTATGAAAAATTCAAACAGAAAACGATCATTATATTGCTATAAAATTATTATTAAAATTGTAATAATATATTTATATTTTAAAAATTACGTATTTGATTTTGCAATGTCCATGTCATTACCGAAAATATCTCGGTTACCAAAAATATCTGGGTTAGATGTACGATATGTGAAATAATCAATCACAAATTTTTTAGCCTGATCTAAATCTTGATCGGTTGCATTTAAAAATAGCATAGCTTCATATTCTAAAAAATAATTTATATGAATTCAATTCTTTAATAAAAAATGTTATTGATTAGTTTAACATGTATTGATTTACCTGTAACACTCGGAAAATCCAATTGTTTTTCAACCCATTCTATTAATTTTTCTGACAAGTTTTTATTTAATTTTGTATTTATTTTATGTTTTTCTTCAATATTAGCTTTTATTAAATCCATTATTATTTATTATTTTGATCCTATAATTTGAAAGTAAAATAATGAAATGAAAATTGATTATAAAAATGTGTTATATTATAATGCGATGTAATAATAATATACTGTATGTTGTGTATTCTATTAAATTAATAGAAATTTACTCAATTTATAAGTTGTTGCAATTACTCCGAAGCCACTGTTAATTGTATGACTAAATTTAAATAAAATCTTATCAACAATAATTTAAACTTATAACCTCTAATATCTTATCAATGCTTTTGATATGTAACTTTTAAACAATTATTGTAATATGATGGAGAGCTGTACTCAATAATTTTAAATTAATAATTTTTAATATTTATTTACACTACAGACATTCTCTTGTTTCAAAAATGTATTTCTTCTTATTTATTTATTATTATTTATTAAACAAGCAATAATAAAGTACATATAATAATGCATCAGTGCTTTGAAGAAAAATGTAATTATTCAAATATTTCAGTAGAATTTTAAAAAACTCAGTATCACAAAAAAAAATTAATTATTTCTTATTTATTTTAAGATTCTGATACAGCATTTCCTTATGAATATGAAGATTTCTAAAATGGTATAGCCTATAAAATAAAGACACATGTCAACTTATTCATTGTGCATTAAATTGTTGAATGTTATATATAGACGATACCATCGAACGTATTGTTTTTCATAATACAAAATTTTGTCGTTAACGCTAATTCACACGTAGGCAGAACTTAACTATAAAAATTAATTTTATTTATTGCTTGTGAGGTCTATTCAAATTTTTCCTTAATTCTAGATTTAACTCTGTCATTTTGAATAAGTTATTTTCTATGTAATTGTATAAATTTATATATATTATATTATATTGTAATTAAAATATATATTTATTTTATTTAATTGCTTAATTAAATATTCTTAAATCGAAATTGGTATGACCCTTGCTTGACGTTTTTGTGATTCAATGCGTATAAACGCAAACGCATACAGACAATTGCTACAATATTAAATAGTTTTCTACGTATACAAATATGTAGGCTGTTTTAAATAATAACAATATATGTAATTAATTAAATTTAAATTTTATATATATATTCCTTTATTTCAATATTTTAATTTTAACAATAAATGATGTAAATAAATAATATACAACATAAATTATTTTGTTAATTGAAAGGAAAATAAAATAAAATTATTCCCAACGTAAAATATTACATTATTTAGAACAATCAGCTTTAAGACGTTTTGTTTGTTCCTCTTCGATAAAATAATCTGAATTATTTTTAAGAATTACCCAATATTTGTCTGAAATATAAAAATTATTTTTATAAAATTTAATTTAATAGATAATTTTCGTTTATGACCTTAATATGTAAATAATCAGTTACGTATTTAATATACCTTGTAATTCCTTACGAGTTCCTGCACTACCACCAAGCTCATTCGGTAACATTTTCTTGGGCAAAATTTTGAAAACAGTTTCCATCGTCGGATGAAGTTGAAATGAATTTTTAAATTCTTTTTTCATTAATGGTTTCAAATATTTTACCAGCAAGTCAACACTATCTGACTGTAATGATGTATTAATCACATGGAATCCTTTTAAACGTCCCAAAAATGTATTCTATGTCATAATTAAATTGGAAAATTTCTTATTGTTTAATTAATAGTACGTATCGTATGACAACACAAGCAATTGATAAATACGATTATATTATTCACTGTGCTATGAATACTTTTAATTTGATGTTTAAATTACCTGCACCATTGTCATGAATGGTTTTACTGCTTCAATCATTTTCTTAGCATGATCAATTGTACAGTTATGTGCATCAAAAATAATTAAATCACCGGTTGTTATACCTTTTTGTCGAATCCATAAATCCATTGAAAATGCAATTCTTTGTTATAATTTGCGAAAAATTATTATTTTAATTATAAATTTATAATATATGTGAAAGTTGTTCATTAATTATAAAAAAATAACATAATTGATTACATTTTTAAGAATTTTGTAACATCAAATTCACTAGCATCATCCAGTATTATTTTACCATACAGCACTTTATAACCTTCTTTAGTTACGCCCGGTAATGGCACATACATTCTGTACAATAAAAATTCGAAAATTAAATTTTTATTAATTATAATTTTAAGAATTAGTTTTAAGAATTACCCATTTGATTTCGCAATTTGCATGTCATTGCTAAAAATATTTCGGTTAGCAAAAATTTCAGGATTACATGTACGAAATGTATAATAATCAGTAACAAATTCTTTAGCCTGATCTAAATGTTGATTGTTCGCATTTAAAAAAAGCATAGCTTCATATTCTAAATGATAATATTTTAAAATTACCATAAAAATTACAAATATAATTCAACTTTATTATTCAATAAATTTACACAATTTCACATATAACTTTTAATTTAAAATTACCTGTAATATATAAATTAAAATGTTTTTCTACCCATTCTATCAATAATTGGGATAAATCTTTGTCTGAATTTCCATTTTTTTGATATTGTTCGTCAAAATTAATATTTATTAAATCCATTTCCTTTTAGTCTTATGCAATGATAAAAATTGTAGACTGAAATATAAAGAATAAAATGATATTGTATAACTGAAAACACACAAATTAAAATGCATGTTATTTATAGAGAATTTTCAAAATGTTATCACAAAATTATTTAATTAAAACAAATAAAAAACATTGCGATTATGTTATATATGTTTTTACAATCATAATTGCATTTTTTGATAGTATGCATTATTGCCAATTCTTTTTATATTTCAAATTTCATAAACAAATCGAAAATATTGTGGTTCAGAAAAAACTTTAAGTTGCTGGGTTGTTAATGTTTTCTGTATTAGCCATAAGTGACAGAGCGTTGTCGGCCCAAAAGAATAACTCCCATTGCATTTAAACTATAAAGAATTGCTAATTTATTTGCATATAAGCAGATGTTTCAATGCCATGTATATAAAACGTAATGTGATTGGTAATACATACAAAAAAAAAAATAAATACTTGACATTATAAATTTAATTTATCACTCTATAGTCAATTATTTTTTAGGCCTACAATTTATTTGAATACCTTACACATACTATAATTAAATATATCAATAATTTCAAAATTTAATTGAATTTTTTGGGTCATACGAATGTTAATAATATTAATGAAAAAGAAAAACATAATAATTATAATTAATATATATTTTTAAATCGAACTTTAAACTGGTAACTTTGACCCTATTATCGCATAGATATCCTTCAGCTGTATACAACTGTACCAATAATAATTATGTATTTATTTATGTGTTATCGAATATTATCGAATAAAAACTGAAAATAAAATCTATAGCGAATAATTTCTACACATAATAGCAATATGATATTAAAAATCTGTAATAATTCTCACAAAACATAATGTCAGAATAATACTATATTATTATCTATCTAAAAAACTCTAAACCGTAGTTAGTATAAGAAATTCCTCGAATATATTTTAAAGATATACCTTTGTTATAAATTTTTATAATATGGTACCAGTTTTTTTTTTTCAATGAATTAATTAACTAACTTCATTAAAAAAAAACTGCACAAACAATTTTGTGAGCTATTTATTACATTGAGGAATATAAATATCATGCAATTTGTTATATGTTGGTATAGTGATAACAGAAGTCTATGTATATAATATATTTATATATACTGATTATTTTACCATTATTAATAATGTAAATTTAATTGTATTTATATTAAATAATTATCACATCATTTAAGTTATAATTTTATTTTATATTTACGTATTTTTATTTGTCTTATCAAACATTCTGTATATTTAATAAATAATATGAAACAAAATATCTGAACATATGTGTTTTAAGAAATTAAATTAATTAAGAATTATTCTAAATTTTATAAATAAAATTTAACTAAAATTCTGCATAATTGCCAGAAATGAAAATGTAAGCTTAACAACCTATATAAAATAGAAATAATAAATATTTTATTATTATATTGTACATTTGATTAAATATCAAATCTATATTTATTGTGTATACATTTGTAAACGTTTCCATGGAACAATTAAAAAAATGTAATCCATTAAAATATCGAGATTTTTGACCATTTAAAATAATTGCCAAATAATAAAGTCTTTCTTGAGGTCGTTTTTCATACCATAATCCATTATATGCCGTCATTGATACTTTTACACCCTATATATATATATTTAAATAAAATATAATTAAATTAAATAATAATATAGAAATGAATATATTAATACCTCAGTCGTAATTACGTGTCCCATGAGAAAGTAAATAAGTAAACCAGAATATCCAAAGAATAAAGCAGCAATACCATACATTATATCATCAGATGGCTAAAATAAATATAAAATATATGAATAAGAAATGCTTATGCAAACATTTCATTATTAAATATATGTTACCATTTTTAAAATTCGATATAAACTTGTAGATATGATTATCAATGAAGTAACCATACTAACAAATATTATCCCTGAATTTACATTTTGTAACATTTCTTCACATCTAAGATATCAAATGAAAATATAAATTATTATTAAATGATTAATTTACTTATGGGGTCAAACATTAACAATCCCGATATAAACCTTAATAACCAATTATGAAATTGAAAGCAAATCTTAATGTTGTTTAAAAACATTAAATCATTATTTTTCAAATCGTTTTTATTTTTATCATCTACATTCAATCTATCAATATTATAAATCATTAGCTGTAAATCTTTAAATCCTGCAATTATATATAAGCACATTTGAAGAAATAATGAATCTAACACTAGTAAAATCATTCCACAGCCTGTATAGCCAAGAACAACAATTATATAAGTTATTTCATAACCAGGTGATGTGGAATTATTGAAAAACAATCTATAGAATAATTATTTTACAAATTAATATAGTATTTTAATTTTGTTTTCTATTAAATTAAATATGTATTAATATATTATACAATTACATCATTGGTACCGGAAGAGTCCAATCGATTGGAGTTAATGTATCCTTTATTTTTCTGTAAACAATTATTCCCATCGGTTTACAAGCGTTGACTAATACCGATATTGCTATTAAATAGGTATAACTTTTGAAAATTATACGAAAATATTTGTTAGCCTTCACATAGAAATCAAAATGATGTTGATGTTTTTCTGAAATTGTATTTATAGAATTAATTCTTTAATTTCTGTATTCAACGTATCAAATTACTAACAACTTCACTGACTAGAAAAGTATTCTTGTTTCGTAGTTCATAATGAAAGTATATACGAAATGAATTCCTTAAACTATAACTTGAAAATGTACAAAAGAAATCAATGGAAAAGATTTAAAGTATTGAGTTTGTAAATCTTTTTAACAAATACAAACGATATTCTACAATTTCACGGAGTGTACTACGGATATAGATGGGAAAATGATGTAATATAAATATGGCTGGTGGACTCATCTTCCTCCTATCCTTTACAGGAATTTCATTACAATATGATTTTTATTTATATTTGGCGAATTAAATTAATTTTATGAATTATTTTATTAATTATTGTTTGTAAGAGGATTTGTAGACAGAAAGGAACCGAAAAGAAGAAAGGACTTGTAGTTTTTGACAGTTAAATAAACAATAAAATCACAATTTTACAACCATTATTATTAAATGTTGAAAAAAATGGACCGCTTAAATAAAACAAATTGAACTGAACTTTGTAACACAAACTAACGAGAACAGAATTTATTATTGTATATTATTTATATGAAACACTTACTGATTTCAATAAGTCTTTCCATTTTAGCGTATAGTCTTAAATATTGTTTTTTATTTAAATAGAACAGCATAGCTTTTGATACACCTGACAATATACCGAAAAATATTAGTAATTCTTGAAGTACTTTTGATAGATTATTTAAATTTTTTATTGAGTAATTGAACTGAAATGATATTATTTAAATATATAAATTATTATTATAATTTCTCTATGAAAAACAAAAATTTATTAGTTTTATTGTGAAATTTATCTTTCTATTCATATACATTCCGGTGGTCTAATAATAATTGTCCCATTATATATAAATACTTTGTTTTTGTGTTCACACAAGTAATGTATGCATTTGTCAAAAGCTTACACAAATTGGCACCTACAAACCATCCGTATATTTTATAGTAGACAAATAGTGTTAATATAAATGAATTTCCATTTACAGTACAGTTAAAAAATTAGGACTAAAAGCAAATTCATTACTTTGTTTTACCGACAACCATAACATATTGCTATCGATAGGAATTTTAAATGTCAATGTGTATTTTAAAGGTTCAATATCAAAGAAACAGAATGAAAAACTTGTTCCGTTGTGTTGAGATTGTAATGCAAAGACCAAAACCTCAGACTGTTTGCATATAGCAGTAATGATATGAGGGTTATTTCCACTAACAAAAGAAACGTTAAAATATATACATTAATACTCAATAGAATTTGGGGTTTGTAGTGTTATAACAATAATCGTTGTCCTATTCCTTGGTTATTCATTAGAAAATGTTAGAAATAATTCTTTCGATAAAGGTTTGATGAAATAAGTTTAATGTTTAATTAATACTACGTGATAAAAAAATTCCAATCGATACGATTTATTTTGTTTTCAGTAAGATTCAGCAAGGAAGGCAAAAATATCAAATATCATAGTATAATCTAAAAAGATGAATTCTCAAAATTTCAAAGTAAAATTACAGAAAGTAATAATTAATATATAACAGACGTTATACATATTTCAAAATTTTTGATAGTAAAATTAAAATTATTTATGTAATAGTTTTTTTAAACCATTAAATCCATTTTGTTGAGTTAACTTTTGGAACAGTTATTATTAGACACCCTATTATTACATGTTTTTTTTTGTAAACGTGTGCCATAAAAAATATATTGATGGTGAAATTTATTTTCAAATATGTATATTAAATTAAATTTGCGTTTGTCTATTTAAAATACCAAACCAATAATTAATGTAATTTGTGCACTCATCCATATAATTGCGAAAATTCTATTCCATCCACTAGAAAATGATAAACCAGTTATAAATTGAACAAATGACGTTAAATTAAGATGGGTCATTATTCTTTTTTTTTTCTTGTTTTACTGTGATAGAAATTTATCAAATAATAAGAAAAAAATTTGTTGAAAACAATCTGAAAAATTTATATAAAATAAAACAATTAAATTTAATGTATAATTTAATGAAAATATATCATTCTATGATTTAATCAACGAAATGCAGTACGCTTCTATTTCGGATATATATTATAGTTTGCATGTGCATAGTAATACATTAAATATATTTTATAAGACATTATACAAATACTTACATGTAAATATGAATTCCACGCTTTATTTTTATACCTTCACAATGATTGTAATTTTTATACTAAATTAATTTCTGTTTTAAGGATATATTTATACTTTCACTATATATATAATAATAATAATAATAAATGCTCTAAAATTATTGATTTTTTAATAGCCAAAAAACAAAAAAAAAATGTAATAAGGAAAATTTAATTTAATTGTTCAAATTAAATAATATCTCATTGTGGATTTTTATATATTAACCCGTTTCTGCTTTTATTAAAAAATATTTATTAAATTTAAAAATAATGTGTTCATAATAATTTTCGGTATTCCTGTATTTTGCATTTGTTAAAGCTTTCTGTGCCATAATGGTAAACATTATTAATAAGTTAACAATCCAATATGTAATATAACTTATCTTCAATGACATACAAAAATATTATCTTTGGGTCAAATGGGTTAACACAATGTTTTAATTGAATTAATCACAATAATATTTGAATAATTCTTTTCAATATATTTTTTATACAATAGTTATTATTGTTAATGTCAGTCAACGTATTTATTATTATAAAATAAGATTGGTTTTAATGTACAGATATAGGTACAAAGTAATAAGATAATATTATATGTATAATTAAATACAGTATACATAACTGCAATATATAACATTTAACATATTAAAAGTATTGTATACACATATTAAATTGGAGCACGATATATAGATATATGTATTTTATGGAAAATTTATGGTCAGAAATATTTCGTATTTATATAATTTATGTATAAAATTATACGAATATATTTAATATTATTATTGTTATACATAATTTATTAGTATGGTATATATAAATTAGTAAATACAATAAAATTTGACTTTTATATAAATTCTTTTGAAATTAACATTTTAGGCCAGTTCATATTTTACACTCTAACTTGACTTGATATGGATAATACTTTTTCATTGTCTGTTAATGTTGAATTTGAGTTTTGTATATAGTTTCTAACTATATTTATGCAATTATTAAAAAATATAATGAATTATTTCTTCTGTATAATAATGACTGTGATATTCTCATTTTAATCTAAATATAAATCTGATTGCACATCATTTTTTGGCATATTCTTTCCATAATTTTGAATTGTTATCAAAAGCGATTGATTGTATTCCATTAAATATTTTGTATAATTTCAGTTGCCATCCATAATTTTTAAAAATTGATCTAATTGAAATGGATTGGAAGTGATCGTGAATTTTCATTTATAATTTCATATTAAATTGTGTAATGAAAACCACACATATATGCAAATTTGGGGTTTGTTTATAAATCATAGTAGAAAAACTTAACCGTATTTGGTACACTTATTGCTATGAATAATACTTATTATGTTGAAATACGAAATTCATATATACATAGAAATTTAATGTTGATTGAATCGATATATTTGTGTAACGTAAAATTTATAGCTCTTTTTTTCACATATTATTCGTATTTGATTTCGAAAACTAATAACGAAATTCCTTACATTGAACTAATTTTAGATCCAAAAAGCATAAATTGAAAAATTTAAATTTAGACAATAGATATAATAAAATATTATGTTCTGCATATTGTTATAGTGATTTAAAATTTAGTTGTACAATAAAATAGACTTGTTTGTTTTATTGTAAGAACTCAACCAATTTTACAATTTCAATTGACCAATGCACACTTTTTTCATTAATACAATTTTTAATATGCGTAATAATCAATCGTACAAAGAAATTGCATTAAATAAAAATGATTAGTACTCAAGAAAATCTTAAAATAAATAAATCAGAACAGGAATTGAAGAGAATCGTACATCAAGACCTGCATCCAACTACTGTCAAAACTTAATCAGATTGAAGCGAGTAATTGCAATAACGTGACAGTAATTTATCAACGAAAAAGGAATTGTACTCATCTTGACAACGTCGTAGACAACACACTTCTTTGATAACTTGACACCAATTACAAGAGATTTACTGGAAAGTTTTAACCCTAGTAACACTATCCGCAATATTGCCGCATTATATGTAGTAGTTCGTAGTTTCAATCCGAGGAAATATTTATGGATTTCTTAAAGATGTCCTCTGGAATTTCATATGATGAATGCAACCCTGTCCATGGAATTTTATAAAAAGTGTCCTTGGATTATCCGTATATTTTCGAGGATAATTTCTACGGATTCTACTTAGAAGTATTTCTCGTTGCTATTATTCCACAGAATATCCATAGAATTTATATTCATATTTTTTGTGAACAGATCCATGGATTTTGACAAAAATATCTTTGGATCGTCCTTGTATTTTGGCAAGTAATACCTGTGAATTGTTCGTATTAGCAGAATAAATTTTCTTATAACGATGATGTCAAATAGCTGTTTGAGTTTTTTACCGATAGACCAGAAGTTCTATGAACACGGAATGAATATGCTGCCCGAACGGTGGCATAAATTTATCGATTGTTATTTTTTTTGTAATAAACAAGAAAAATAAACCGCGGATAAAATCCATGAAAAGTCTTACAAAATTTCTAGGAAATATATATCGATTTAAGTTGCTAGTTGTTTTAAGAATTTTGAAAATAAATTAAAAAGAGAATGGATTATATTATATGTAGATAAGCGAAATATATAAAATTTGAACCACTGTCTGGGATAATTTCTGAAATAAATTATGAATACAATACTGCGGAAATATGTTGGACATATTAACCTGACAATCCAAAAATTTCAATTGACCTAAATAAAATACTATTATATTAAGTAGAAAATCTATGGACATTCTTATGTGAATTTTTTCCACGGAAATTTTCTTCATTTTTCAAAGAACGGACAAATTGTTGCTAGGGAATGCATTCACCATACTGTCGTTTTTTTCCTGTCTCTGATGCAGAATGAAGAGTTATTCTAAAAAAGTGGCTGCATTCGACATTACTTTAAATATTATAGTAAATATTTTTTTATATGTAAATGTATACTAAAGTAACATTTTATAGATAAATTTTATCGTTTATTGTTTAGACACGTTCGGATATGAATCCAATTTCTAAATTAATTATTGCATATAAAAAAACTATATCATAATTTTATTTATATATATTTTTTATATTTATATATAATTTCTATCTAATACAATTGAATATGAAGCAGTTTTGATAAGTTTATAACATAACACTTCAATTAATAATATTACTATAACAATTAAATTATTGTATGAGTTAACTTCCTTTATTTCGTTTATTTCAACTGAAATTTTGCATAACCGTCAAAAATGAAAATGTAGCCTTAATAACCTATAAAATGAAAATAATTATTCTCAATAAACTAAATCGGGAATTTCAATAGTTTAAAAATTCAAACATTTGCAAACGTTGCCATTGAACAATTAAAAAAATGTAATCCATTAAATTGTCTAAGCTTTTGTCCATTCAAAATAATTGCCAAATAAAATCGTCTTTCGTTTGGACATCTATTATACCATAATCCATTATAAGCAGTCGTTGATACAATTAAACCCTATATACAAGAATTAATTAAAATTCGATTATCAGAATTTAAAAAATTGTCCTTAAATTGAAATACCTCAGTTGCAATTAAGTTACCTACAAAAAAGTAAATAATTAAACCAGAGTATCCAACAAATAAAGCTGCAATTCCATACATCAACTCACCAGTTGACTATAAAAACAATTTAGAAATTATTTTTGGTTTCATTTCGAAATTAAGCGATAATAATGGAAATACGTAAATAAATATAATATAATATATATTTAACATTATATTTTCCTATATAATATAATATTAATTATGGTCACGCATCAATAATAATTCAAATATAAATATTAGCATTTCAAATTTTATTTTGTATATTCATATATTATATGTTATTTATATATAGCAGAGGGATTATAACTTACCAATTTTAAAATTCGAAATAAACTCGTAGTTATCATTATAAGAGAATTAAGCATACTCACGAATATTATGCCAGAATTTACATCTTGTAATATATCTTCGCATCTTATAATACATAAATGGATTATTATTTAAATTGAAAAATTATATTTAACTATTTTACAAATATTATAAGCATATTAATTATATATTGTATAGTTATGCACAAATAATTTGCATACAAACCTTATTAACCAATTGTGAAATTGAAAACAAATTTTGATATTATTTAAAAATAATAAATCGTTTGAACAGCCACTTATCTTCTTCGATTCTATATAAACATCGTTCACATAGATTTTATCAATGTTACAAATCATATCTTGTAAATCTTTAAATGCCGCAACAATATATAAACACATTTGAAGAAATAATGAATCTAATACAAGAAAATACATTCCACAACCAATATAGCCCAGCACTATAATTACATAAGTTATTTCATAACCAGGTGATGTGGAATTATTAAAATATAATCTAAAATGTATATATAATTATAAAGGAATGTGTGCAAATTTAATAAATTTATAAATTCAAATTAAAAATGTCTTACGACAATGGTATCGGCAAAGCCCAATCTGTTGGTTTTATTACACCAGCACTTAATTGTTTATAAATAATAATAGCTAGCGGTTTACAGGCGTTCAGTGATACACCAATCGTCAGTAACAATGTATAGCTCTTGAAAAGTATACGAAATTGTTTTTCAGCTTTTTCATAAAAATGGAATCTATTTTGTTTTGCTTCTAAAATATTCAATATACAAATATAGAATAAAAATGTAAAAAATTGAAAATTTTTAATATTTGTGTAAATTTATATATCTTCTATAACAAAGTCTACCAAAAAATAATTTTCCAGTACAAAATACTATTGAATTGAAATTGAAATACCCTTTGAAATATAATACTTTAAAATACTTTATTTAAAATGATCCACTAATATACTTACTGATTTTAATAGTTTTTTCCATTTCAGTATAAAGTTGCAAATATTTTTCTTTCTTAAAATGGAAAAGTATGGCCTTTATTACAGTCGATAGTATGCCAAAAAGAATTAAAATATCCTGAAGTACTTTTGATAAATAAATAAAATTAAATACAGCGTAATTGAACTGAAATAAAATGTTAATTATGCGATTAAAAAACCTTATTATACATTTATATTTCTATATATATTTAACAGTTTTTTCCGTACTGGTTGGTGTTCATAGTTAATTGCATAAGAAGAATATATAAAATTGTATTACCAAACCAATGATTAACATTATTTGAGCAGTCATCCATGTAATTGCTAATATTCTATTCCGCCCACCATAAAAAGATAAACCACATATGAATTGAACGTATGATGTTGTGTTAAGATATTTCATCATATATATATATATTTTAAAAATAAAATATAACATATATTAATTTATGTGTGATAATATTTTAATATTAATAATAAATAAATGTAAATTTATGGAAAAAATGTAGTTCTTATGCGTAAATTTAACACTTCAGTTTATTCTTACACATATATTTTTTTACTAAATTAATTTTCATTTCATGTACATGTATTTATACTATTTTATAGTTTCACTATATCCTTTAAAATTTCCACACAAATAAATTATTGATTTGATAATTGTTAAAAAGAAAAGGAAATTTGATTTAATTGCTCAAATTATATATATATATATAATATTTAATTATGGATTTATATGTTAACCCATTTTCCGTCGCATTAAATTCAATGTTTTATGTTATATCATTTTTTAAAAAGTAAAAATATATATAATTTTTTATTATAAACTTAATTTTTGAACATGTGACATCAATTTTCCAGTTCACATAATGTTTGTTTGAAATACAATGTGTTAAGTGTGATGCAAATAAAATATTGTATCGCCATGGGTTTAAATAGGTTAATATATTGTAGTATAATAATAATATCAATTATGTATTATTTTAAATAATATTAAAAATATTAATAGGTATAATTTGAATAATAATTTTTTTTATTATTATATATTATATTAATTATGATTTGATTTAATATATATACAATATTATATTTAACAATAAAATTGTGTGTCTGTTTCGGTGCTGTTACACATTTGTATTTTTACATTGTAAATATATTTTATAACCGCAATAATGAAAAATATATTGAAGTTATACCTATATAGATTTTTACATTTTTGTGAGAAAAAATTATAATCTAACTTAAAATCATGTGCTTAAACATTACTTGTAATATTATAATATCGTTGTGTAATTTTTAATTTTATATTTGCATATTATTAAATGTACTTAAAATTAGTGAAAATCCAATAATTAATGAATAGGTGACAATAACCAACACCTCCTCTTCCGACACTCCTATTCAAACTAAACATTCTAAATAGATTTTGATAAATATTCTTAATAGCATTGCTCCCAGGGAAACTTCTATTGATATGTGTTATATAATCCATAACCTCTTCTATATAATTAAAATAGTGTAATGTGTAATTGTCTTAAATTTTGACTAAATATACAATAATATATTATATATATTATAACAAATTAAATATTTTAACACAAATCAAATTTTAGAACTTATTCGTAGATTTTTTGTACATTATATAATTTTTTAAATTAATTAACAATTTAAGAAAATCTTAATCAATATCTAATTTCTTAAAATTACCATCAATACCAAATAAATCATTAACACTTTTTGGTTTACCAGGACGTAAATTTTCATTAACACGTTTTATATGTTTATCATTTAAATAATATTCTGAATTTTCCATAATATGATCATAATAATTTTCTATATAAAAATATATAATTTAATTAATATTGATATATAAATAAATATAAAATGTGTTGTCATCGAAATTAAATATTAGAAAATTACTTCTTATTTCGTCTCTTGTTCCAGCCATACCACCACATTCGTTTGGTAACATATTTCTGGGTACATATTCATAAATTGTATCCAATGTTGAATGAAATTGCATAACATTTAATAATTCTTTTTTCATAAATGGTTTTAATATCGAAATAAATTTATCAACTAATGGTCCTATATTCATAAAATGAAATCCTTTTAAACGTACCGGTAATGCATCCTATATATATTATTAAATGGATATATACAAAATATTAGATAACAAAAATTTAAAAAAATTTTTAAGGTAATTAATAGATAATAATTATTAATTTATTAATTTCTTTGTCTACATATATATGAATTTACCTGTAAGTAAACCATAAATTTTTTAATCATTAATAATCCCAATTTTGTTATATGTCCCAATGCTAAATTTTGCATATCAACAAGTAATATATGTCCTTCAGCAATACCGTCTTCTATTAACGATGAATCAATAGCAATTGTGAATCTTTTTATAAAAAATGAGTATATGTAAAATGTTATTCATATTACAAAATAAAATAAGATATTAGGTATTCATTATATCCGTACAATCTTATTGCATCTATTAATACAAAATTTGATGAATCTGGATCATGAAAATGTGTATAAATAACATTATATTTTTCATTTGTTTGACCCTTTAATGGTACATATATCATTGTATTCATTGCCAATTGGAGTGCTTTTCCTTTTAGATTACGATTTTCAAAAAATTCCGGACAATGTGTACGAAATGTATAAAATGCATCAATACATAGTTTTGCATTTTCTATGCTATAATAACATGAATGTAGAAATACTATTGTTTCCAATTCTAAAAGAAGAAAAAATTACGAAAATTAAAACTAAATATATTTATTAAACCATAATAAAAGAATTTTATATTAAGCAATTATCCTCTATAATGCTGGCAGTGAGCTGACCTTTGACAAATACCATACAACACCATATTTTTTTTACTCTAATTTTATGTATGAAGCAAAATTGTTTTTATATTACAATATGTTACTTGCAAAATATTCATAATATGTATCTTTTTTTAAATATCTCGAATAACTCTTATAAAATCATTGATGTCAGAGTTGTGATTGACTAAATTTATATTATTTTATGTATACTTACGTTCTTTCTATTACTAATACATACATTTCTCTGTATCACTCTGATAAATAGTAATATAAAATATAAATAAAATAAAATATTAATTCATTGAGATTTTATATGTCTAACACAATTTTGCCTTTTGTAAAACATTTGCATTACAAAAAATATAAATGTAAAAGATGATATTGCAAATTTTTGTTCATATATTGAAATAAGCTTATTTGATTGATTTTGTGTTTTTGTTAACATCTGTAGTGTTTTGTTTTCTACTATTAATAATATTGCAAGTAATTTAAATATATGGTATAGACTATAGGAGAGAAAAGATAATTTTATACCAATGTACCTTTTTTTTTTCAATTGCATTTATCCCCTTCGTTAAGAATTTAAAATAAGATATAGTTTGATTTTTCATAATTCTATTTATTATTTTATTACAATGATCTCAAAACGAATTTTATTTCTATAAAACTCTGAAGTATGTAAATATAAAAATACCATAGAAATGTAATTTGGATGGAATTTTACTGGATATTCTCATTTTTTACAATGCGACGATCAATTGTGTTTGTCTTGTCTTGAACACTTTGTGCGACGGTCACAATAGACTAGGTGGGTTAATTGTCCAGACATATATCAAATCAATCATCACACAATAGAGTCAATCGTTTCTAAGACATCTATACAAGATCTTACACTAAATTTTGTAGATTATAAAATTGTTGGCGGTCTCTATAAAAATCATTAGATTTTATTTTAGATATATAACTAAAAAATAATTACTTTTTTTTTGTCTGTTCTTACAATTTTATTGTATTTTACAATCCTAATGTTTATAGATACATAATATATAACAGAAGACATGGGTTAACCTGTTTTAGATTGATTATTTTTATTTTTTTGATTACAAACATTTTTTTATTATATATTTATAGTAAAATAAAATATTCGCTAAGTAATAAGAATGGAGCTATGTAACTCTTTCATATTGAAAATCATTTTTATCACATATAATATTGTTCAGAAAAGATTGTAAAGACATCAGTACATTTGACCGAATGCTTCTTCAATTAGGATAACAATACAAAACAATTATATGTATTCACTAAATAAGTTAGGTGTTAAAATTGGTACATTTATATATTTTTGCGGCTTTTACTATCGACATCATAATATGTAACCTTTAATAAATCACATTTGAACTATATATGAAAAAATGTGTGTTAAAAACATGTTCACCATTCTTTTATTAATTTTTAATCACAAGTTTATTTATGTATTTATTAAATTTTATACTATGACAAACTCTTATCAAATTTTATAATGACTTTATTTATATCATTGCATTTCATTATAACAATAAATATTGTCTACAATGTAATGAAATAGAACATTATATAATAAATGATAATATAAAATTAAACGTTATACAATAAATAATTGTATAGATTAGAAAAATTTAAATAAGATTTACGAGTGTAAATAAATAAATAAATAAATCAATAAAATTAAAATATAAAGACGTACCTGTTAATGTTGGTAAATGTGGTTGTTTGTTTATCCATTCTTGTAATTTTTTAACATCCATTTTTTTTAATTGTGGAAAATGGTTATATTGATCTTCGATTTTAACCAATTTCATATTGTAGAATTTATAAATAATATATTAATTTTTTTATATTCAATATATGTACAATTATTAATGAATTAATTTTATGATTATTTATTTATTTATTTATTTATTTATTTGTTTATTTATTTATTTATTTATTTATTTTTTTATTTATTTATTTATTTATTTATTAATTAATTTATTTATTTATTTATTTATTTATTTATTTATTTATTTATTTATTTATTTATTTATTTATTTATTTATTTATTTATTTATTTATTTATTTATTTATTTATTTATTTATTTATTTATTCTTTTATTATACGTACTATTTAAAATCGTATATTACAATAGAAGTACAGTGAACTTAATATTTACACAGTCAAAATTATAATGAAAATTTTTTGTATTTTATTAATTTGCATTTATAATAACTAATATAATTCTTAATTTTATACATATGTATGTGTATATCACACACGAATCCTCCATACATTGAATAGAATGAGTGCTTCTGTTAGAAAAATTCAATGTTTTGTTTAGTGTATGTAAATATGAATCAATAATAAAAAAAATACGAAATTCATATCATAATTTTTTCATAAAACTTATTAGACGAACATTTGCATACACACATGCTACATATAGCTACACGTATGTAAATAAAAATTATATACACCAAACGATCAAGGCAAACCTATTAATGAATTCTATATTAAATTCGTTTTTCTTACATTACACGATTATAATAACAATTCTTATAACCACATCATTCGTATACGCACTACATGGTACAAATTTATATGCATATATATATTTGAAGCCAAATAAATTATATTATTATATATCCCAGAAAGCGGCTCGTTCGAAAAGTGTCAATTAGTATTTTCGACTTAGATTTATATCCCCACATCACTACCTTAAAGGAAAGCAATGCAGTCGTGGACACCCTGTATATGCACTTGTATGCAATTATTTTTATAACAATGTTTCAATTTTATTTGTAGCTTTGTATCATATATTGTAATTTAATTGTATATGTCTCTGACACTGACCGTCTATACCTGTCACACATTTATTTTATCTTTATATACTTCGAAGTACATATACATATTATTATTCTGTTGTATTATTAATTATTTTGCATGTATTTAATGAATATAGTAAAATTGTAGTAAAAATATTCGTATTCACATACATATATTTAAAATGTAAACAAATAAATTCACAAAAAAACACTCAATATTCAATATGAAACTATTACTCGCATATATTTTATCATAATTTTATAAGAAACCAGTTTACAGCAATTATTGTTATACTGGGCGAAGGTATATAGAATATGTTAAACCATCAAGGAACCGCCTGGAATTATTATAACAATAAATAAATAAATAAATAAATAAATAAATAAATAAAGTGTGAAAGTATTTATAATAAATTGCCGCCAAATAATATATAGGGTACCGAATCTATAAGTTGGCCTCCACATAAGCGTATTGTGTTCTTGATTTTCATATTAGCTGAACATTTTTCTACGATTATTACCCATTAACGTTGCGATTATTCTTATATAAAATATACAAAATTCTTTTTTCATATGCTGTAAACGTTTTTAATTATATATATGCGTGTTTAACATAAGATTTTATAATTTACAATGTAATACAAACTGACGACGGTGATAAAAATATTCCATTGAATACAATATTTTCATGAAAAAATTTATAGTGTTTATTTGAATTCAATGTGACGTGATTATATAAATATGCAATAATTTATTATTAATTATAGCCTATATATGTCAATAAATAAAACTGTCTATTAGCTATTGTAATAACAATATATTCGCATATATAATGTAATATCAATTGTCAAATAAATTTATCTATAGCCATAGAGGTCACATCTAGACATCAGTATTTTAGTTATATCATAATTTTAACATAATAGAATTATTTTATTTTATTTTTTTTTTATCAATTCTATGCAAAATATATAGAATTAAAATTTAATTTATTATACACAAACCAGTATTTAATTAATTTATCTAATATATAATTTTGCAAATTCCTATATTATTATGAAAATTATCAAATCGTAAAATATAGTTTTTATGTACAAATTATGCTAAATAATAATTTTTATTTACAATATAACTATAATATTTTCATATCTAATAATATATTAAATAATATTATGTATATAATTATAATTACATAATTTATATACAAAAATGATCAATATAAAATGATTATTCTTCCGTGCGAAACTGCGAACATCCGTACACAGATTTATATGCAATGTTTATTATCTATTTAATCGTATATTTGTTAATTTATCCACAAGATAATTTGTAAATAATGCGATTGTAAATGTATATATGTTTATGTATTTTAATTATATATTAAGTTATAATTATTTAAAAAAAATATGCAATAATTTTGTATTTAATAGTTCTTTATTAAAACGAGTATCATTCAAAATTTTTGTCTATAATATACAATGAGACAAATAGTATTGATGCTACCGATTAAGTTTAATTTCAACATATATAGGCGATACCAAAACAGACCGTAACAGTGAACTTCATTAAAATCTGGCAATAACTTTTGAGAATAGAAATCCATATCATATATATTTCATATCTTATTATGTTATGTTAAAAATCATTAAATATTGTTCAGAAAATATTACAGACACAAATTCGTTCTATAAATGTTCCAATAAAATTTTTTTTATATAATAAAATTAATTTTCTTATGTTAAAATTAATTAAGTACACACATAAAATGTAAACGCGAATGAATTTATAATATGTTTTAACAATTTTTCTTTCACATAAAACATAATTTTTAATAAACTTGAATAAAAAAATATGTATACATAAGCACACACAGTGGTTTATGGACACATATGCTGCATGTATGACTACACACCAATTCATTTATTCCCTATGTATGTATATAATATAATTAAATTATAAGTAAATATATAGATTAATTTTTGATGTCGCTAGTTCGAAATGGATAGTGTGCCGATCGACTGCTACCGCTATTTCATTAGTTTTTTTTTATCTTTTTGTTATTATAGTAAATTAGTTTTGTTTTTGTTTTTTTTACAAGTGTAAATAGTTTTTAATTAATTTATAAATTTTAAATTATAGATAATTGAAATGGTAGCGTTGATCATAATGAAAAATGTGTTATTGTATGAGAAAAGACGTAAACTTAACGATTTTACATGAATGTAAGTTTTTTTTATATACAATTTATTTTTGCACACACTAAATATCACAATTATTAAAAATTTGATTTATACACAATATATTTTTTTAATATTTTAATATTAATATTTTAACAAATTATCATTTTTTTTTTTAATATTTTAATTTTATTAATTTGTTATTTAATTTAAACTCGTTGAATTTTTATAATTTTTATTTATAATTGAAATCAACACACAAATATATTGCATTTGTTATTATCGATTGTAATTTATAAATATTTTAATTAACATGAACGACGAATTATATTTATAGAGAAAAATACTTTATATATATTTCCTATTTTTAATCGCGGTAGAGTTGATCACTTATATGTATTTTATGTTGACTTACCGGTTTCTTATTTATTTGAGTATATGCTATTTTTTTTGCATGTAGATGAATTAATCAATTAAATTCATGTGTGAGGTAAAAGATTAAAATTTTTTTAACACGTGCTAAAAAAAGAAAGAAAATTGTGCTAGGTTAGTTTTCATACCCAGTGGAAACATAGCTTTAAGCTTACCATGTTGAAATATACTAAATTCATAACAATATTTATGAATACATTCTATTATCAAAACCATGCGGTGTAGTATCGATCGTATCGTATAAATTATATTTAAACTTTAATAAATAAATTATATTTACATTATCGTTAAGTAAAACTAAAGAAATTTTAAGTGAAATTTCTTGGAAATAATACTTTAATAACAATCCTCATATGAGGATATGAGAACAATTATTTACTATGATTGGTCCATTTTTAATTATTCGGTCAGACAGTCGTGTTCAAGATTTGAAGTGAAAGTAAATAAAACTAAATATAGAAAAGTTAAATCATGTAATTACGCCTCAGTTGCAGAAAATAAAAAATTTAATGTATCTATGAAAAATAATTTATATATTTTATTCTTATATGATTAAAATAAAACAAACAATTTAATTATATTACAATAATTCTCGTCTATATCAGTTAGTTAGTTTCTACACCAAATTACTTTTGATTATGAGAATTTATTAAATTTATTTATTTACAATATGTTTTGACTTTTTATAGAAACTCAATTTAATGATCGAGAATCGATCGCAACACTAGCTGTATAAATTTATTTACATTATATAAATTATATATTATACCATAACTTTCAATTAGATAAACGCTTATTTTTTTTTCAATACATTAATAGGCATATATAAATAAGTATGGAACGTCCGATCGCCAATTAATCACTCTAACTAACCGCACAAAATGTAAAAGTATATTCAAAAATCTTTATAATTTATGTAATCATGCATGTGTTACGAGCCAAAATTGTAAGCAACATATTTTTTTTGTTAGTAGAAAATGTTGTGCTTTTTACCAGAAAAATGTGCTTTCTTTATTGTTTAATTTTTGAAGAAAACTGCTTTTCAAAGTTATCGAATACTGGTCGAATCTTATGGTGAGCATATTTTATCTGAAAGAAAATGTAATATTTTTCTGTATTTGGGCGTATCAGAATTGTTGATCAAACTACCACTGATAAACGCTTCAAACAAACATTGATTGCAGTGTATCGTGAAAAAAAAGTAATCTGAATAGGCACACAGATATGGAAAAGTGATTCTTTTGCACGTCATAATGTCCTCATGTAGCAAATCCGACTAAAGAAAAGTTGGAATGGGAAGTGTTACCACATTCAACAGATGTTTTTCCATCAGAATATCACTTTTTCACATTAATGGCATATGGACTGGCTGCTACGGTCGTTACGTACTTACTTTCACACCTATTATTTTGTTTAAAATTAATTAATTAAACCGAAAACGAGTAATTTAAAAGAAATTTTAGTATTGATAATATTGTTGACCATGAATTTTTTATAAAAATAACTGTCTGTTTATAAATTTATATATAAAATTATTATTATAATCGATTTATTGTATGATAGTAATTAAAATAGTTATTTTTTTTATTGATTTGTCCTCGTATATATCGTTTTCTTTAACCTTGTAAATAAAGGTTACTAACCTATATTTATAATTATCATATATAAATACTATATAAATAATTAAAAGAATTTGATTTGACGCCGTTTTTTAATTTTTAATAATTGTTTTACCAGAACATAATATAAATTATAATAATAATAATAATATTAACAATAGATTGTTATCAAATATCACAAAATAGATAATTATAATATTATTTATTTATATATTAATCAAATATTAATTTTTTAAAATTACCCTCAACACCAAATAAATCATTTGAACTTTTTGGTTTACCGGGACGCAATTGTTCATTGACACGTCGTTGTTGTTCTTCTTTTTTAAAGAATTCACTGGCATTTTTAACTTGCTCGTAATATTTTGCTATATATTAATATATTAATAATATCGAAATTAATTTTAATTTTATCAATATTTATTAAATAATATATTTTTTCTTAATTATACATACTTGCTAATTGTTGGCATGTTCCGGCCATACATCTGTCACCACATTCATTTGGAAACATTTCTATTGGTATTTTATCAATTATTGTATCTATTGATGGATGTAATTCTAACATATTTAATAATTCTTTTTTCATAAATGGACGTGTAATTGCTAATATTTTATCAATAAATGATACGATATTAATATAAAGTAATCCTTTTAAACGTATCGGCATCGCTTCCTGAATATACATAAAAAAAAACAATATATCGATAAGTTTTTGAGAAAAATCAAATTATTAATATTTTTTTATTAAAATTACCTGTAAATATTGTAGAAATTTTTTCATTATTATTAAACTTAATTTAGTAACGTGACCAAAAACTACACCAGTCATATCAACAACCAATAAATATCCATCATTTACACCTTCTTCCATTATTTGTAAATCCATTACAAATGAAAATCTTTAATAACATAGAAATTAACTATAATTATTAAACTAATAAATTGAAATACTAATTATAAATTAGGATAAAAATAAAAATAATTACAATTTTAATGAATCAGCTAATATAAAATTGGATGGATCACAATCCAAAAATTTTATGTAAACTACTTTTTTATTATCGGGTGTTAAACCGGGCAATGGAACCATCATTCTATTTATTTTAGTTAAATTAAATATTTAAATAAAATACTATATATGTTAATTAATATAAAATATATATATATAAAAATATTGTTTATAAATACATACGATGTTGCCATTGCCAATTGCATATCATCTCCGAAAACATTACGATTTCCAAAAAATTCTGGAACATGCGTTCGAAATGTATGATATAGATCTATATTAAGTTTTGTTGCTTCAACATTACAATAATTTGCATGTAGAAATATAATTGTTTCTAATTCTGTAATGGAAATATTTGTGTGCATAATTTACAATTAATTTAATGTATGTGTATGCATAGTATAAATTGAATGTTATTTGTTATTATTACGTGTAAATATGTATATTTATATATTAACAGAAATTAAACATATGTTATATATGCGGAAATATATGTATAACTTGAACATATAATTTATTTATTATTATTATATTCGTGTTATTATATGATAATTAACAAATGCGTAAACATTTATTATACACATTTTTTCAAATCTATTCACAAATATATATCGTATCCGTAGATACTATATAAATATATATAAGGTTGTCAAATATCTCCATTCCGCCTTTTTGTCTTTTTAATTTCGCGGCTATGTACAAAGCGCTACAGAGCTCGTATCTGGCAACACTGTACATAATTTGAAAGCTCTTGACATAACAAACAAAACGACGCTATGTATGATTAGTTTGGATATTGCGTTCAACAGTTATAGACGTGTAAACATGGAGTTCACTAACGCCGAAATTCGCGCTATTTTAAAGTTTTCCTTCGTTAAAGGCAAATCCGCTAGAGAAACGTTCCGTGAGATTAATGGTGTTTTGGGGGATGGTACTCTATCACTTCGAACCGCGGAGGAATGGTTTCGACGATTCAGAGCCGGTGAAAACGACACCATGGATAAGCCAGCCGGCGGAAGACCTGTGACGACAAATACCGATCAAATCATGGAATACATCGAGTTAGACCGGCATGTGGCATCTCGTGACATCGCCCAGGAGATGGGAGTTAGTCACCAAACCATTTTAAACCATCTGCAGAAGGCTGGATACAAAAAAAAGCTTGATGTTTGGGTGCCACATGAATTAACAGTGAAAAATCTAATGGACCGAATTTCCATTTGCGAAATGCTGCTGAAACGGAACGAACTCGACCCATTCTTGAAGCGGATGGTGACTGGCGACGAAAAATGGATCACATACGACAATATCAAGCGAAAACGGTCGTGGTCGCAGGCCGGTGAATCGTCCCAAACAGTGGCCAAGCCGGGATTGACGGCCAGGAAGGTTTTGCTGTGTGTTTGGTGGGATTGGAAGGGAATCATCCACTATGAGCTGCTCCCATATGGCCAGACGCTTAATTCTACCATCTACTGCGAACAACTGGACCGCTTGAAGCAGGCGATCGACCAGAAGCGTCCAGAATTGGCCAAAAGGAAGGGTGTAGTGTTCCACCAGGACAACGCCAGACCACACACTTCGTTGATGACTCGTCAGAAGCTACGGGAGCTCGGATGGGAGGTTTTATCGCATCCACCATATAGCCCGGACATAGCGCCAAGTGATTACCACCTGTTCCTGTCCATGGCGAACGCCCTTGGTGGTGTAAAGTTGATCTCAAAAGAGGCTTGTGAAAAGTGGCTGTCCGAGTTCTTCGCAAATAAGGAGGGGGGCTTCTACGAGGGAGGTATTATGAAGTTGCAGTCTAGATGGAAACAGATTATCGAACAAAACGGCGCATATTTGAACTAAATCCGATTACTGTAACACTTTTTATAAAGCATTGAATAAAGAGCAAAAAGGCGGAAGGGAGATAGTTGACAACCTAATAGTATAAGTTACATCTTAGTTAACGTATTCTAAAATTAGAGTTAATGTTAGATGTACTACTGTCATGTGATCTACGAAGAAAAATGGGTTTGCACCCTTACGTCACTATTTGCGTTATCTCTAGCTGTATTAACTGCCGGCGACTATTCATTCGATCGTGCTACCTAAATGATATCTTATAATTTTAATATAACATTTAGTAGTTTCACATATAAGGATATCAATATAATTAAAATTTATTGAAAATTCAATGAATTGAGTATTGAATTAAAAAAAGCCATAATAGAACTATTATATGAAAATCTATATTAATATATAGAAATAGAGAACTTATAATATTGTTAATTATATATAAATAACATATATACATATATAATTATAAATTAATTTAACACGTTAATCGCCATGTCAGTCATAAGTGTCTGACGCTAAGAAGTTCTACATGAGCCCTGTCAGACATATATGTCTGACGTAAGCGATTTTGGTAGAAGGCCCATGGCCCATGTGAAAATTTTTCTGATATTATCGTGACGATTAACGTGTTAAATTCTTTATTTTATAAAATCTCTTAACCTTAACCCATATACTTTTATATAATATCTCTGATAATATGCAATACACAATAATTTAGTATACCATCTACCACCACATTATTTATGGACAAAATTAAATATATTTTTAATTGGTTTGTGTATGGATTGCAATTTAATTATTGTATACGAAAAACACTTGGGGACATAAATTGAGTTTATAATTTGTTATGAAATTGTTTTGCAGAATAATATGGGTTAAATTATTGTAAGTAATTATTATTTTGTTTATATAAAGATGAAAACTTAAACTAATATATGTTATTATCTTATATACACATTATAAACAATGTATTAGTATTATAATCAAATTTAGTTAATGCTTTATATATATAATAAATTATATTTTTGCATGTGTATGTACGAGTATTTGGTATGTAATATTAAAATTTCCTCCTTGAAAATTAGTTAACCGATGTGAAAATACAAACTATATGAATTTATATATACTAAAATATTATTATTATCTCTCTGTATATACGGAAATTCTAAATGTACGTTGACTTTCTTAATAATAATATAATATTAATAATTCAAGTAATTCAATTATTGTTCCTATATTAGTTATAGATATAATAACATATTGATATTATATTAACATATAATTGTATTCTATTTCATGTTTATTTTTAATATATGGTATGTATATAGAGACAAATACAATATTTAATATAACATAATAATATGATATAGTATAAATTTTAAGAAACTTAAATTTAATTTTAATTTGTGAAAATTTTCTTCAAAGTTATACGAATTTTAATTTATACGCTAATTTGACTTTTATTTAAATCATTCATAAACTTCTTATAAATGTACAATAACATTTATATGGATTTATGTCTCGTTATATATTGTATAAGTATTTCATTGAAATTATTTAATTTAATATATACTACAGTGCGCGAAATCAGTATGAACGAATTGTTTTTCTATACGCATTTCTCAATTCTTTTTAGCATTTTCATTTTCATTAATTTCAAACATTTGTATTGGTTCAATAAAATAATGTTATTAAGCTTGAAATTAGTTATCTTGCGAATTTTAATTTAAACTGATTATTTTTTATTTGTGCAATATTGACTTGTGATAACTTGACCAGATATTGTGGCTCACAGCCCTAGTAACAATTTGTCCGTACTTTGAAAAATGAGAAAAATTCCCGTGGAAAAAATCTACATATTTTCCATGGAAAAAATTTATTGTAATTTGTCCAAAGAATGTCCATAGATTTTCTACTTAATATAATAGTGTTTTATTCAGGTCAATTGAAATCTTTGGAATGTCAGGGTAATACGTTCAACATATATCCGCGGTATTGTATTGATAATTTATTTCACCAATTATCCCAGACAGTGGTTCAAATTTTATATATATTTCGCTTTTCTATTAGATATAATCCTCACTCTTTTTAATTTATTTTCATAATTTTTAAAACAACCACAACCACAAGATTTTACATTTCCCATCTGTTTTCCTGTTTATTCATTTGGCACTAAGTTTCCTTCGCCTGCTTTAATAATATATTAATTTCATGTTGTCTTTCACATCGGAATAATTATATTCAAATCGTCTCTCTACAAGTACTTTAAATAGTTGGTGTACGTAAGTACAAGTCAAAACAATTAATAACTTTCTCTAACAGGGAATATTAATTAAGCAGGTAAGCATGTTCTTATAATTCTCAGTAAATTATGGAAGAATACGTGATCTAATTTCCATAAATCTTTTTAATTATTATTACGTTTTACTATCCATATCGTACATCGGTTCTATTTTGAATGTGTGAATAGAAACACACTGTATAAAATATGAACTTTAAACATAAATATATAATATTAGAATTATAAGTCTTATATCAGTCGAAATGTATACGTTTAACATATTTATATATTTAACAATATGTGCTATACATATACAATGTATTATTATTTAAATTTAAATTATACTATTTCATTTTGTTATCAATAGAAAAATTTATAAATGTGCAAAAATTATTGATAAGATACAAACATATTTTGTATTTTAATACATTTTTGATAAATACTTATCGTATAGTATCGACTTTTGTGAGAAAACCAAATTATAATAATTTTAAAAACCGACTGTATATTGAGAATTATCTGTGTGAATTGTAAAATTAATAATATTGAATTAGTTGCAAGTAAACTGTGTAAACTACTAACTTGACCATATGTATAATGTTTGGTAAACGTAGAACTAGTTGAAGTTATATATGCACCACTCCGAGTAACATAATTTATTGATGAGTTGTATTGCTATAAAAAAAAACCTATCCATTCGTTCACACTAGTAATAGATTCTAGATTTTTTTCCAATATATAATAACGTGTGTCTGAACGATATGTATTTGAAAATAATACTATAAACTTACCATTAATTTTTGGAAGATGTGGTTGTTTTTTTATCCATTCCTGTAATTTATCAACATCTTCTTTTTTTAAATCTGCACATTTTTTATATTGATCTTCAATGGTTGCTAATTTTAAACTCATTTTAAAATCACTTTCTTTTATATATATATATAATATGTTATGCCTTATTTAAATGTATGCAAAGAACACAGTATACTTAATAATATATTTTTATTGTGTTAGTTTACTTATTCACTGCAATAAGAATATAATAATTTAATTAAATTTAAATTTTCTTCAAATAATTTTTTTGCATTGTTAAAATAAACTTACTTGTTCAAAATGCAATCATTATATGCGAGTAGCAGCTCAAAAATATATAATAAATAAACTAAAATAAAATTTTTCTTATATCACATATGAGTTGAATTGTATATAGAACAACCTCTGTTCGAAAAATAACCGGAATGACTGTTTGCTATACGTGTCTAGTGTCTAGTATTTTTTTTAAATTAGTAAAAATTCTACCGAACACACGTTTATATGAGTGGCAGCGACGATTCAAATACGGCAGACAAAATTATTTGTTGTTGATGATGTATCTACCATCAATACCATTTATCAAAGAAAACATCAAAAAAAGTGCATCAATTTTTTCCAAGTACAAATCGATTTAATTTCAGTTGAGACAAAATATTTCGTTCAAATGAAATTATTTTTGTAAATATAAATTAATTGTTGGTTTATTTTTATCAATTTTGATTATTTTTCGGACGGAGACTGTATATAAACCATCTCAATAAATTTTGTATAATCATTTTAAAATGTAATTATAATTTAAATATTTTGTTTATATCATTATTATTATTATTATTATTATTATTATTATTATTATACACAAAAATATATAAATATATATAATAATATTAAATAAAACAACAGGTATATTATTATATATTATTATATGCGACTTTATTTTATTTACCTGTTTATTATTATTGTGTAATTTTAAATCATAGTCAAGGTTATTTGTCGCATATGGTACACATTTTCTATATACTTGTATGCCATCATACCATATGATGCATGGTATATTAAATTACATGTCTAAATTATACTGTATTGGTGGAGAGACTTAATTATACTACGAGTTACATAATTCTCTATATACAGAAAGCCGTACTTGTATTATATAGTTTAACTTTTGTATAAGAACTATAGCTTAAATGGTATTAAAAATATATTGGAATATACAATCAACTGTCTAAATATGTCAGAGGGTAGACTGTATATATTCATTGGTGTGTTCAATGTATTTATTTGTATTTAATACATGACAATGTACGTACTAAAGTACATATAATAAATATAATATAAATTATGTGTCACAATTATTATGTTATAATATTTCAAAATGATATTATTTATTATTGTTATTATTTATAATGAATTTGCAGAACATATATACAGAGTGTCCAAAAGCGGTGAGCATTCCTTTAACGCAGGTGATGGGACCACATAATTCTAAATCAAATTAATTGACAACCATTTCATTTATGGTTCTATTTTCGATTTACGACCCTAAGAATTTTTCTCGGTAGTCTTATCATTAAAGTTCCTACGTGACATCGAAACAAAAGGTAAATAGATAAAATTTACAGTGAAATAAATTTGTAGACTATTAAATTCTTTTCTCAATAATTTAATAATTTTAAATTTATTTTCTTATTTGTTATAATTTCTACGTTTGCCACACCACCAACTTTATCAAACGGCAGAGGATGATTATTTTTCAAATGTATTGTTCAATAAGTCGAAATTCAGACAAGTTATAAGAAAAAATATATATCATAATTCATTTAAGAATTTAATTCTGTACAAATTTATTCTACTATAAATTTCTTTAATAATACTCTTTAATGATGAAACTATCAAGACAATTCTTAAGACCCTACCTCAAACATCTAAATGAAAAAATGTCGGATTAATAATATCTACTTAGAATTATGTCTCCCATCACCATCGCAGAACACTCTGTATGCATATATTTATATTTAGTACTAATTTACCAGTAAAAAATATTCTAATACTCATTAAAAAAATCAAACCGATTATTATATTCACTTTAAAATACAGATATATGCAATTAATGGAAAATAATTGTTTTGTGTTAATTTTCTATGTAATACTATGTATTTATAATATTTATGTATATTTAGATGGAAACATAATTGATATATAATGATTAAAATCACGCACCGATTTTATAACGTACTTATTATCAATATAATACATTACATATTTAATATACAAAAATACATGGGCGGGGAGGGTTTGATGAGATAGGCAAAAAATACAGAATATTACTTTTTTTTTTGAACAGGAATCAATTTGTTTTTACAACGACTTGTTGAGGTTTAAAAACTATTCGTTTAGTGTGCCGGTGATAATTTCGGAATTTTATTCATATCTATTTTAAATATCTATATTTTTATATATATATAGAAAGAGGAAAAAGTCGCTGGATACAAAATCTGGAGAATAATGTGAATATAGTGTTTTTTATGATTTTGACATTCGCTTATTTGTAATATTTGTTAAGATTAACGCAAATTGTATATGTATTCAATTACTGAGTGGCATGGAATTTGTCATTTTTAACATTTGTTATACCATATATCGGAATGATGGAATTACAATATGTTTAAAATTTATTGTGCTTATACAAAATTACTGTTCCTAATAAATATTTGTTTATGACAGTATTTGAAAGATGTTGTCACAAAATAATATTGTCTCAATCATTTTAATGACTTTTGACTATTATAAAAATTATTACAAATTATTTTATAAATATTATTACTATAAAGATAAAAATGTGTGTCTAGACGACGCTCAATGACATTATGTCAACTAATTATAAATACTTTTCCAAATGATTTATTGACTTTTACCACTGTGTATGTATAATTTATATACAAACAATTTATTTATATATTTTCAATTTATTAAAATTTTATAACATATAAATAATGTCACTTATAATTATAATGTATAATATTTTAATTATTTTATAAATATGCAGAATAAATATTAGTCTGTAAAGTTAGTTTGATAAAAACTTTTCCGTAATTGAATATTTTCGATAAGGACACAAAAACTTTTCTTTCACATATAGACTTTTTATTTTCATAACACGGCGTCTACACATATAGTGTGTGCTATGTTTACGTGTATTCAATGTAATTAGTATTTATATATAAATAATTTATAAGTGTGTGTTCAATGATCTTTTTAATTTTAATTTTTTTTATCTCAATTCGAGTGTTTATTTATTCAATCTTATAAAATTTTATTCTTATAAATGTAATACATAAAATTTATTTAAACATAAATTTTTTCGAAATTTTCTTTGTGAATATTCAGCACTTATTATACATAAATAAAATGATTGCATTGCATGTATACAATAATATGGTATAGTTAAATTGGCAATATACATATAATTTATTATGTTGAAAAGGGATACATACATTTCATATACATAATATACTAATAAATCTTATATGAAATACCATTATGTGTGTAACCATTACATAATTCTTTATTATAATATATAAACGGTTTTTTTTTTTTTCTTAACATTTTATTATATGTACTTATATGTAAGAAAGGTTATATACGACGGTAGATATACATATTTTTGAAATCACATCTATTTCCATATAAAGATACATATGCAAAAATTATATCAAATATTTGTGCAGGGTGTCCACGATTTATGATTCAGTTTTCGAAATACAGTCCTATTAATTTATTTCGGTAGCCCAATCTTTAAGTTACCCATTCAAAACTCTTAAGAAAATTATTTTGTATAATTCAGTGCCACATCTTGTCTTATATACGATTTTCACTTTGACCTCAACATATGTATTTGATGTTATTCTTAAATACTATTAAAAATTTAGTTAAGTTTTGAAGTTATAGGTAATTTAAATATAAGTCTATTCAAACAAATTATCCTAATAATCTTGAAAATAGATCATTAAATCGAAAAGTGTCGATTAATATTTTCACCTTAGAACTATGTGGTCCCATGGTGAACACTCTGTATACAGTATATGAATATATATATTACTTTTTATTTCTTATATATACATATACAGTGAATGATGAAATTATTATTTCAGAAATCATCATCTAATAGTAATATATATTTGGCAATGCGTCTATATGATCTTTGTAAAAATATGAATGTTGTCAAGATGTATGTATACACTTAAAACAAATTGATTATATAGTGATTGTGAGTAATTAAAATGTAACATATCAATATTTCATTTTTGTGTGATAACATTTGGGGATGAAATAAAAATATTTTAAATTGTGAATTTATAAAGTTATTTATAATGTAATCATTTGTATATCCACTGTAATTTTTCATATATATTTATCTTATTCTTCACTGTTTCAAATCGTACGCGATGGCATGACGCATATATATATATGTAACGTAATATTCAAACAAAATTTATTTCTTGTTGATTTTTTCTTTTATGATATGAAAATAATATATGAAAGATGGAAAAATATACTTCATTTGCCTTAAAAGAAGAAGAAAAAAATAATATCTGAAAGGGTGTGTTTTAATAATAAAATAAAAAAAAAATACCGATAGGAATACGCGTATATATAATAATTGGAATAGTCAGCAAAATAATAAAATTCATTTATCATATTATAATAAAAGGTAATATGGAATATATACATTATTTCGATGACAATACGAATCACACGGTAGTGAGGTTCCCTGAAAAAATTACAATATATGTATATTGTGCAGGGTACCATTATATAAATATGATGACAAATGTCTAATTTAGAAGATTTTGCTTATTTACTAATTTAATTAGATATAAAATAGCTAAACTATTATAATTAAGATGAATATGCGTAATGATAAATATAAATATATATATATTTTATGATATGTTAAATGAAACTGATTACAAATCCTTTTTAATCATCCATTTATGCGTATAAAATACATTGTATATAGGTTTATTTATACTGTATATGTAATATAAGTGCTATACATAACTCTTTATATACCCAACTAATTATGCTATAATATTCTGTAAGTCATTAATTTTACATATACATAATTAATTAAAATCTACCATATAATTTTAAGACAATTAATACTTTCTTCTTTTGTTTTATTTATATAACACATTTAATATAAATATTTTATAATAATGAAAATAACAAATTAATTAGTATATTATAATTGTATGAAAAGAATTTGATATATTTGACTTCTTATATTAACATCTGAATTCAAATCACATGTATGTTTAATTCATACTACCATATATGATTATATAATGTATTGCATATATAACTGATCAGCAGTAAGTCTACATATATTATTTTTCACGTGTTGCAGATAAAGTAAATATATGTATTGTACAGCCAGCGGTGTCACTTGAATTTTTCGATTAGGTAAATAAATCCTATTTTCATCTCATTACCTAAAAATGTATCATCTACATACAGCTATATGCGTATACAATAACCGAAATAGAATATATTGAAACATTTTTACTGTGAAAATGTTATTATTATTTAGTTTGTTTGTTAGCAGCATAGCATCTCTATGTCAATGATTAAACTCAAAATTATCTAATGCCAAAAATTTAAATAATATTAAATAATATCAATATCGATAAATTTACTATGTACGATAAATTTACTTTGTAATTACATTAAATTATTAAATCATCATATTAAGCGTAAGTGACAACATCTGTTGGAATAAATTTCAAAAATGAGCAAATTTTTAAATTTGAAAATTCGTTAAATTATCAATAAAATTACGATAATAATAAATTTCTTATAAAACCGAAATAAATTCAATTGTTTTTTATTTTCTCATGTGTCATCATTTTTTTTTTATGACACATTTATAATTCCGATTTTTATTATTGCTATAGTTTTTGTTTTTCTTGTGTCAGTCACGTCTTAGTAAATGAAAAAATAGGGAAAAAAAAAATTGCATATTAATCATTTAATTTTTTTATATTTAATAATTAATGTAAAGTAGATAATCTATTATTTTAAATTTATAAACCAAATATTAATGTTTAATATTATTTAAGTTTTATTGTCTATAAATTATTATAGTGTTTAGTTAGTGAGTGTTTAAAAAATGCCTATACAATAAATTTTAACTTTCTTTTTCCCTTGTTTGTTAATGATATGCGTAAGTGCTCCTCATTTATTTCTATTTTATACATTAAATATTGTAATTGTTTTAATTATTTTTATTTTATTTGTTTCACAACATTTATCAATTTATAGAAAAATTAATTTTATTGGAAAAGATGGTATAGATTTTTAGTTTTTTAATAATTAAATTTTGACTTTTTCCTATATGAATACGCAAAAAAAAAAAATGTGATTGTATGTGTGTGTGACGCCGCGGTAACAAACATTTTTTTATAGCATTTATTGTTGTTGGTTGTGTTGTTGTTCTTGCGGCTGCGTTTTTGTAGTTATGTTTAAAATTGTACCAAATTATTACGAAAAAAAAAAAGTAATAAAATATATTTAATTTGATTTGGTACAACATTTATTTAATTTTAGCGTATAATAATAATATTATATATTATTAATTTATTTCTTTTTTTCTCTTTTTAGCTATAGCAAATGTGTCTCGCGTTTCGATTTTGTTATTTGTGAAACGAAATTGCAAATTGTACTGTATGTGCAGAATATTCATTCTTCTGTTACCGGCTCTTCTATTGCGGCTAATTTGGGGAAAAGTGAATTGGTGGTGAGTACCTTTTTATTTATTACATTTTAATTATAGTTTATATCATTTTATTATATAACATATGACTCTTAATTGTTTACGGAAAGTATATTTGCGATATTTTATTTATATTTTAATTTATAACATAAGAAAAAACGATAGTAAACTTTAACCAATTTTATATAAAATACAGCATTGTCAAAAAAATAATGATACAAAATATTCGTTAAAAAGAATTGAATTTTTTTAATTGAAAAATAATGTAAAATCAACAAATAATATTTATTACATCCTATACCACACTTAGACGTAGTAATAGTATAAGAGTTAAAATTTAAATTATTTTATTAAAAAATGGTATAACGCGTTCAAACTTAAATATAGTACTTAAAAAAATATAGTTATTTATTTAGCCAAAATTTTTTTTTATACTATACTACAAATTTGTTGCACGGTTAAATATACCTACATATACGATTAAATATTTATATATGAATGCATTATACAATATTTATTTAAACAATTGATAATGATTATTATTTTAAATCGTGTGCACAATGTGAAAAACAAGAAAATTTGACAATACATAATATATATTATAATATAAAATAATACAATGAAATGAATTGTATTTGATTTAGGTAAATTTTGATTTATAATTTTACAAAACGAAATTAAGTATATTTATATATTTCATATATAGGTAATGATTTTTAGATTTATCCCAAAAATAATAATATCTTTGTATATGAATAAGAAACCCCCATCATCATCAGCATTAATGATTTTAATTTAATTGTTCTTTTCATCAAATTAATTATTTTCTATTCATAAACATTTTCTGCGTTAAATATATAAATATATATAATATTATTGTTTAAGACTATAATAAGAATAATATAGAAAAGGTTTAATTATATAATATGTACGAGTAATTATTTTTCAAACGTGTGATTATGATAAATAGAATAAAACAATATAATAACAAAGTTATTATAAAATACAAAACACTGAATTTTTAATCATATTTCTCATATATATACTCGTTACATATCATTATAGTAATTGCAAAAAAAGTAAATTCAATAACATTCACTTCATTTCTCAACTATACCACTTAATAATAATCAGTTAATAGATGTATTTAATATGGAATAAAAAGAAAGATGCTTTAACGGTTTCAATCATTGAGAATCATACACTGAATTGAAAAATCAGTTAAAAAATGATATACCAAATAATTCAACAATTTTACATTTCTTTGTAATGTATATATTTCTATCAATTTGCCACCATAGATCCTTCATATAATGTCGGCCCTCCAAGAAATCCTTTCTCTAATGTATTCATCTAAAAAAAACATAAATTTTATCTCTTAACGAAGTCCTATATAGCTTTAAAGTAACTACATTTATATTCGGAGGTGCGTGTCAAACAAAATGCATATATTTTTTATTATTATTTTCTTTATGTGATGCAATAATTATTTTCTTCGCATTATAAAAATAATTCTTATCGAAATAAAAAAATGTTAATTTCATATGTCAAATTAATTTATATGCGTAACATCATTTCAGTTTTCGGAAGAAAAAGCAAAAATTACATTGGATTAGTATAATAACTACATCAAACAAATCGTTTTCATTATAAGTATACTATAAATAAAAGTTATATATATTGTAGGTATAATAATATAATGTGTTGATGGATAGATGGATATAACACATACCATATATACATTTACATTATCCGAACTTAACTATGTATGTATAGTAATATATTATATTTTGTCGTGTATTTTATTTGTACATACAAAGTCTCACACAATATAAACCCATATATTTATAATAAGATGACTACAGAAATGAATGAATGTTAGTGTATAATAAATTGTTATGATCAAAAACTGATACTACCCAACGTAAACGCATTACGGCTATATACAATTCCGCAGTGGATAAGCTATATGTTGAGCAAGATTAAATTGCCGAAAATAAAGCAAACAATAAATAAATCCAGTCACATAATTATAAGTGGTAAAAATAATTTTGATTTTTGCTGTTTATATAACATATGTTTAAAACTGTTGTTTTAACGTAATGCTTTCTAAGAGATCTTCTTGTTATGGCAATTTCCATCTTTACAGTATATACTCCAGACCTGCCTCTTGAATATATTTCACGATATAAAGTGAATCAAGACACTTTATGGTCACACAGGCAGTATCCCAGGTTCTTATATTTTGATGGATTACGTTACGCAGTTACATGTTGACGTAGGGTAGTATACGCATATTAACTTTATCATTGTCCACATAAGATTTAATTCTTTGCTTTTACATGTATATAACAACATATATATATATAATTATAGTACATAATACATAATACATAATACATAATACATAATACATAACATAAATTGTTATTTTTTTGTGTTTATATGTTTTAATGAAACATATCTTTTGTGTGTGTGTGTGTGTGTGTGTGTGTATGTGTTTTTCTATGTACAAAAGTATATCGATATATATACATTACACATAAAATAGAAATATACAAGATGATAAAGATGAAGAAGAAGAAGGGGTCATTCATAAATCACAAAACTATGCCAAGAAAAAGTTAAACAATAAAAAAAAAAGAAAGGAAAAGGTTATAGCGATAAATGACTAAGCTGTCAAATATAATAGTACATATGTTAACTATTTTGCTTATACACTTTTATATGTGATGGTTGGTTGTGAAGAAGATATAGTTATTGTGTAATCAAAACAAAATAAAAATATATATATACCGCCATCATTTATAATATATACTAATATATAGTATTATTTATTATTTATGAATAGATGTACATTTATTAAAAATTTATTTCATTAATAGTACATTAAATAAACATGTAAAGTACATGCAGAACCTTTTTTTCCACATATTCATACACACAAAAAAGGTTTGTTTTTATTGATTGAAATCAAAAATGGATAAATTAAAAATGCGTCACCAAAAATTTAATCTTAATGATTCTTCGATGATTCTACTTTCTTATCTAAAAAAAAATTCTTAGATTTTGATAGATTGGCGTTCTCGTTTATTCCTATATACCAGCAGCCATAGAATATATCATATGCGTATATTAATAACTATAGTTTCCAATAAGCAAATATAACAATATAAAATTTAATCTGTTTTATTTTCAATATGGCACATGTAAAATTTTCACAATTTAATATAATATTATTAAAATCTTTGTGCAAATTAAAAGGGACACTCTGCGACACACATATGATTATTAAAAGAGAAATTCTATATCGTGAGGGGTTTATTGTTTACATTTTATTTGAAAGCTTCTATTTTTTTTACTTAATTTTGATTTATTTTTATTCTCAATATTTTATATACAATATATGTTTATTTTTTAACAACAACCTATCTACTATATAAACAACCCAAAAAAGTAATTGTGCGGTTGTAGGTGGATTTGGATATTATATATATATAAAAAAAAAATAAATAAAAATAAATAAAAAACCCAACATTAACATCACATATGCGGACGTAACACTAACAAAAAACATAAATACACCATATACGTGGTACGTACATAAGAAAACAACATAAATTTTCCATTATTATTTAAGATATTTAATAGAATATATGTCACGTTTAATATCGAATAGGATATGTTTCCGGTTCAATTTTATTATTTTTCTTTTTTTTTATATCCTCCTATCATTGATTGATAACTGTTAACGAAATATTATTATTATTTTTTTTATGGTTCTCTGTAGACTGCCTGGATTACGGGCGGATAAAGATGAAATATATATAAATTATACATGATAAAATATGTATTGTATAGAAAATTTTAAGAATAAACAATTAGATGCTTTCTTTGAAACTACTAGATATATCCATATATGTAATTTTTTATAGTTTTTATTTTACTTTAGAAAATTTGATTTATTGTATTTTTATCTAACATTTTTAACTGATTAGAAAATCGAAATGTATGTCATAGAGACTGCAAACTGAATGAAAATATATATTTGATGTCATTTTTCCATGTAAGAAATTCATAATACATTATAATATAAATAATATATTATATACGTAGGTGGTGTATAAGAAAGCAATAATCGATGAGTATAGAATAGATAATGTGAATATATTTTTATCTATTATCTATTATGTTAAACATATAAAAATATATACTGAAATAAAGTGCAATTTTATGCATTAAATATTATCATACACTAAAACATTACATATTTCTTATATACTGAAATTATTATGTACCGTGAGTTAAATGGAAAATCATATATTTTATAAAGGAATAGTGTTTAAAAAAACATTCTATTATAATTATTTTTAAAGTCCATGTGAACTTAATTATTTCTATTTATTTTTACATATAATAATAATATTATAAAAAATTGACGATGATTAGGAACACCAATTAAATTTAACCCAAGATATGACGTCGCAGAAAGTTGCCTTAATGATTCCCATCCATATAGCTTTCAGATTCCTTAATCTATATAAAAATCCAACACATAATTTTTCACTTTAGCCATAATAAATTTATATAGAACATTTCTTTGTTCATTTTCAGATCAATTCATATTATGTATTGTATTATTTATTAGCATATAATTTTTTCATTTTTAATACACACATTAAAATTGAAAAAGGTTTTTTTTATATGGTGATTATAATGTGGGATATTTGTTGTAAGAATCAGAATATCAATCGAAATCCTAACACTTGTCGCGAATTGAAATAACGCACATCAATTTCCAAATAAAAGTATGTTTAAAAACAGAATTGTTCACTTTATAAAAATTCAAAATTGAAAGGTCTAATAGAAATTACAGATAACTACAAGTATTTAGAATATTTTATAAGTATTATTTTATTATTTCTTCTATAGTTTTCTATTATAATATTATTATAAATATACTCGTATGTTCAAATCAAATTGATTAATTCGTAGTTTTCCTTAGGTTTCAGCATCTTGTATCATACATCATGTCTTTTTGATGCCATACAAATTACATAACGTATACATATTATATATAAATGTTTGCGTGCGATGTGTTTGGTTGGCAAAAACTTTCCTATATATTATTTTTATATAATTTATGAACATGGCAATCATTTTCAGTTATGAAAAAATGTAAAAGATTATATTTTATAATTAAATTTCGAATTCAATTAATCTTTTTTTTCCTGTATCGCGTAAATGCTGGAAAATTAATATAAATACTATGTTGTGAATTTGCTTATACAATATATAATATTCATATATGTACATTATGCACTAAATAATTTCATATATTCGTGCAAACAACTGGTATTTAACGCATGTGTTTCATAATTTAATTCTTATGTTATATAATTATATAATGTATTTTATTGTTCATTTACACAAATATTCATTAATTTTATACACTCATTGTAATTATTCATATGTGGCTGTAACTACACATTTAAGTTATATTTCGATTAACAAAATAACAACTCCATCATTGTGTATAATTTTATATTTATATAGCAACAGCAAGAATAACAACCCCTTTTGTGATTTGTATTTCCGATTTTGATCAACATTTTTTCATTTATTTCGTTTATTTTTTTATTTTACTCATTTCTGAAATATATTCTACTAATCTAAATAGTAGAAAAGTATTATTCAAATTCTATGCGATGAAAGTTCAATTAAAACGAAATATTATATACATATATAAAATAACGTAATAACATTGTAATTTCTATACAAATGAAAACCTTTCGTTTAATTGTTTGGAAACCTCATTTGCGCACTAACTATATTCGAATTATTTTTATCATATTTATTAGTATTTTTATGATTTTATATTTGTAACTGAATTAAATTTTTCATTTACTACACATCGGGCGAAAAATTGAGTGCTCACTTGGAAAAATGTAGAAAATTCAATATTAATTATAAATTCAACAATATAAATATATTAAAAAATTATTAATAATTTTTAGTCAAGTTGCCAAACAAGCAGAAGCCACAAAAAAAATTTTTCGAAATATTAGTGTCCTATCAACAGATTTTCTAGCAAAATATATAGTTTTCATTTTATTTTGTGCACTAATAAATGCAGTTTGCGTTGTTGTAGGCAACATCAAATGTATTCCTGTACACAACTCCTCCATATTTATTATTATTGACATGTTTTTATATTACATACTTTACTTTACTATAGCAAAATAGTTTCACATTATAATTTTATAACACTCAATACGAATGTATTAATGTAAGTGTCCACTCAATTTTGTGTTTCAATATATCAATGTACAATTTACGCGTATATATATAAATTAATAAATTCATGTAAAACTTTTATAAGCTTTATATATTATTTTAGTGAAGGTCAAGTATATATACTAATTGGCTGTGACTTTTTTTCTTTTACTATTAATACAAATACATATTCGTATTATATATATTTATTTATAGAATGTTTTCCGGTATAGTATAAAAATAATACCTATTATATTATATTGTTTCCTGATGTATTATAATGCTATTTCCTATTATAAGAAAAAAAAATTTGGCCTTGAATTATATAAGAATTATGAAATATATGAAATCATAAAATGAAAAATATCCAAAGTATAGTAAAACGCTAATCATATCATAAATTCATTTTTCTGCTAACTGTATATAGTGCAAAAAAAAAAAAATATGAAAATAATAATATTAATAATAATCATGACGAATTGATAATCAAATTTTTTTCTTGTACACCAACACACATAGTATTTTCCATAGCAATATATAGAAAAGTATATAAATTTGTATAAAATATTATATAAGGAACCACTCATAAAATATATATATGTATTTGAATGAATGAAATGAATTTTTTTCCTGAAATATAATGATAACGAAAATGACTCTATATATACGTACGTACATATATTGTATTATTATGGTATAGTTAATTTTTCCAAGCACCCTTCTTATATATATATTAGGCATACGCAATTAATCATAAAGTGATTTTCAAAAAATAATATACCCCCGGATATGGATAAATGAGCACGAACATTTAACATTTTGATTTAAAAATAAATTTTAAGATGATGAGTTTGTATATTTATTTAGGCGGCTTACAAATATATTGTATGTGATTTTTATTTTGACTAATTGCAAAAATTAAAACAAAAAAATAGAATTGTGTTATAAATTCTGACCGAAAAAAATGGAAATTAGATTAGTCGGATAATTAGTTACTTTTTTAAAAATGAATGGATTATAATTTGTTAAACATATACTACAACAATATATTGTATATGATTCAATTTTACTGTTGAGAGTGTTTGTATTAATTTCTGTTTAACACATATATATTGTAACACATATTTTTTTTTCTAGAAAATTCAAAGACAAATTTAATATCTTAAAATTTTTCATTAAACAACTCAGTTGATTGACAGTTATATATTTCAGCTTTTCTTAAACATATAGTCATAAAATGATTTAGAATAAGGTATAATATAACATTTTACTATACGCAAAGCTATACTTTACACCAGAACCAAATATAAAAATAAACAAGAATTTTATTTGGTGTTCTCCTAATATATTCAGACTCTATATTATGAATCAAATTTTAACTATAATTAATTTATCTTTTGATCGTATATAATATTAAGTGTATCAATTAATTGCTGACGTTTGCCTATAACTGTTGCTACAAATTAAAACTGATAACTTTGTATATAATATTTTGTATATATCAATTAGGCTCATAAAATTCTTGTGAAAATATATGTTGATGTTGCTCTATATACGTATATGGTTTCACTTGTTCAAACGATTCAAAAGTGATGATTTTGATGTTATAGACCAAGAACGCTAGGGTAAACCGAAGAAATTAGATAAAATAACGATTTGTAAGCATTATTGGATGAATATGGCAAACACAACAAACACTACTGGCTACAACTGGCATAGATTCATATTACTTAATGCGTATAAGTCAACGCACTTTTCTAATCGTTTACATTCACAAAATAGGAAATGGTTGTCATATGCATATATGAATTAAAATAAAACAGCATCGAAAATCTACAGAACACGTGTAATTTATTTCTTGTCATCTCACAAGTACAAATATAAAATTGTTATTGTATCAGTTTGTGTGGCTGCGGTGATGAAATGTTGATTTAACTATTTCGAAAATCTAAAACTTAAAAAATCGTGAATAGATGCTGTCTCTACTGCATATATGTTGGCATCAAGAACGTAAGAATTCGAACGTAATTTTGAAGACTTGTGGGTTTGTGCACGTACCACGTCAATAAACTAAATTGACCAATATATAGGTGTCTAGTGTTTATATAACATAAGTATTTAATGCTGTTTTTGATTAAATTTGAAAGGAAATCTATATTGTTATATCAATTTAAAATATGTATAGTTAAATTTGCAAATATAAACTATTAACTTTTAACAATATGAATATTGATGTAAAATGTTATTTAATACAATTTGTTTATAAATAATATAATATAATTAAAATATACTCGAAACTTAAAATATACAATTCAATAAATTTTAATTAAATATTCTATATTCATATACAAATTAACAGGATATAAAATTTAAGCAATAAGTATATTTGCAAATTTTGTGTCTTTATTATTATTGGATGTAAAGAAAATACTTATAAATGTCTTATATAAACATAAACTAAAGAAAAGATTAATTGATTTTATGATTTACAAAAAGTATTAATTTAATATATATATAAATATATCTTTTATAAGTATTCTTTATCAACTTAATCTGTAATACATATAATAATAATAATGATAATGATTCAGTCAATATTAATATATTATATTATTATACAACCTTATACAAGTATATTACATAAACTTAATTAATTATTGGGTATATATATATATATAATTTGACCACTATATATTGTATTTATAAAGTATTTTCCAAGAATATCGGAAAACCTTTACCAACAAAAATTTTATTTTAAGCAATATCAAATCAATATTATATATATACTCCTTTATATAGTAATATATTGTATAAAATACTATAGTACTATATAAGGTACTAGTAAATGTATATTGAAAGTATAAGGTAATAAGGTAAACCATTAACCATTATATTGTATTATATTAAGTATTTGTATATATATATAAAGAAGGGTATACTCATGCATATATAGATATATATTCTAAATCTGTATTTTAGTATATATTAAATATATATAATTATACATTTGGATGAATATATATTGTATTTATATACGGATACGGATATACTTTGTCAATGTATATTTTTTTATATAGAAACATCGGTATAACAATTGTTGTCAGTCCTTTTTTATTACACCATTTGTGAAGTGGCACAAATTTCTTGTAATAAAATTTACACAATAAATTCAAATATAAAATACGAAATGATATATAACTTAACTATATATACAATATATAGATATAGATATAAATTTCTTGTGTATATTTATAAGGCAATACTGTGTGGAGTGGAGATTTTCAATTATATAGTATTTTTTATATTTTATTATTTATCTATATATGGTATGTCGCATAATAGAAGAGAAAAGTATTAGTTTTATATACCACATAAATCGGAATAATGTGAGACCCTTCTATGTTTCCAATTAAATTTTGGATACAATGTTGAATCCATATACATTTCATATACAATTCGTCAATGCATTTTACAATTTTTGTGTGAGATTTATAGATATAGCACATATTCAATAAATATTTGGCGCACATACATATTTTTTATATTACACAAGAAATATTATATATACAAAGATATGTCTATCTATACAATATATTATAAATTATTTTCATTACTTACTTTGTATCTATATGGTCATTTGACAATATAGGAAAACTAGGTCATATTTGCAAAAGAATTTGTATTGTGGCATATTAATATTATATTGTGTATAAAAAACTATTTACTATTCTATATATTTGTTGACTGTATACTTATATGAATGACCATTGAAAATTTATATATGAATTCTTGAACAGAATATTTAATACATAAAATACTCGATTGTTCAAAATTTTATTGACAACGTTCACGAAATGAAGGATAGTAAAATAATACTAAAAAATATATACTATAAATAAATATATATAAATAAGGTTAGTAAAAGTAAATTAGTTAAAATATAGTAAAATTTTATGTAAATAAATATATTACACTGTAATGTTTATATATAAAATAAATTACTATTTAATTTCTATGCTGGACGTAGTATTTACTTATTTAATGGTATAACTTAAAAATGTTTCCTTTATTTAGAGACTATTTACATAGGAAAAAATACTATATAAATAGTATTATCATGAATGTTATTCCACAATATAATAGTAAAAAATGTACTATTGAAATAGTAGTGTATACTCAAAAATTTGGAAAATAATGTCGGGGAGAGTGGATGTCACATATTTCCCAAATAATTTCATTTTAAATGTCTCATCCAGAGGGTATATATGGAATCTTGTCTCCACCGGTAAAATTGTTTATATTGAGAAGGATGCCTTTCGGGTTCTTTATCAGGCATAGAAATTTGCAATTTAGATATGCCGTTTCATCTGGTTGGCTTGCCATAGTATTCCAATGGGAGGTAACGACAATATTAAATTATGCCGGTTGTAATTAAGCAATCGGGTTTTTCGCGGAGTGTTATCTGTAAATTATTTTTTTAGAGTGTTTACTATACCAATTAAAATGTTTAAATTGTGTAAAAAATTGATCATGTTTTGAATCCTTTTTTGCCTCTAATAGCATCGTTATTGTTTTGTTTGTAATACAAATTGAACTATAGAATTAATACTGCCTATGTAATTGCCGTCATAAAATATTTGAATGGAACATTTGTGCATTTCTTCTTTTATTTACCAATAAATGTCTATAGAAAAATAATCGTATATATGCGGTACTGCGAAAAATTCATAAAATTGAACAGATTAATTCCTTCATAATTTTTATATATACCATATATAGAAATGAGATGCGTTGATCAACTGGTACATGGTACAATAAAAGGTCAAAGTATTGTATGGTTGAGAATTGAAAATTTTCACTGAAAATTGATATTATTTAGTTCTTCTGTTTTGCGTCTGAATTATTGCTTGTTTTCAAAACAAAATTTATATTATCAATAAACTTAAATAATATTATATATATATTACTGTCGTAAAGTTTGGTGATTTAAAAGTGCAAAAATAATTTTTTAGTATAATATTCTCCAATGCATATCAATAAAAACATTGCATATAAATAAAATTAAATTTATAAATTAATTTGTAAATATTTCTAAACATAAATTTTCCAACTTTTATTTACTCATATGATTTATTTTATTTATTTATTTTAATTATTGAAATTAAAATGGGTTCGATGTAATAAGTGTATAGGTAAATGTAAATAAATTTATACCATATATATATTGTAATATATTTAGAAGTACTTGTAAATATCATTCTATACAAAATTGGTAATTGTAAATTTTACATACAGTGTGCAATATATATGTTGATCCCATTATCCTTTATTCTCTTCTTTAAGATTCACAAATCATAATTTTATATGTTTTTCTATATTTTTAAAGTAATAAAAAATTAAAGTTTGGAAATGAAAATTGTGACTCTGGTGTCTATATAATAACTAAGACGATGGACAGCCAGAATTTGTTTTAGCTTTATCAAACTTAAGTAACAGTATGTAGTAATATGTGTTTGGTTAACGTTGTTATAGAAATATGGGACAACATATACAAAACATAAATAATTGAATTGACTTCAATTTTTACTTTTAAATTATATTCAATTGAAATTTTGTTCACTGTATGCATGTACGAGCTCGTATAGTTCTCGTATATACATTTATTTATTGAATGCGATAAGAATTTTAATTAATAAGAAATAATTGTATATGTATTTTATAAATATATAAATAAATTATTCTCTTCACGGATGATAGATGGTGGTTGTGTGTGCGGTAAACATTTTCCATAATAACAATAATAATAATAATAATGATGGCATATAATAAGAGGATTATATACGAGGAGTAGATATGCACAATATACATTTTATTTATATATAGAAACAGATGATATATATATATAGTTCATAATGAAGAGGACAATTTGATTTCTATATATTATTATGATGCATATTATACTTTTACAAATTGTCATCTTGTTATAATAAATTTCATGAAATTTTATTATAAAGTTAATTTAGTTCATGTACTGTGTTCCATTTGTTATTTCTTATATTTTCTACTTTTTTTAAATCTTTATTTTATGATTGTGCTATGTGGACATAATTTAAAGTTAAATCAATTTTAAATTTTAATGAACTATTTTATTTTCTAGAATAAAAATTAATAACATATAAAAATTCTTTTCCATAATATATTTGTGATGTTATTGCATATAGCAAGAATTTTCATTTTTATTCATCATCATTATACTACCGTTGTATCACAGAACCTTCATAACCATAATAGTTTTATATAAAGGTATCAACTTGAAATTTCTTCCATTTTTTTCTGCATCCTCAAATTGTAATATGTAATTTTCCTAACAAATTTTCATTTAAACAAATGGGAAATAAAACACCTTATTTCTTCATAATTTAATACATTTTAATGATTATATATTTGGCTCTATAAATCTGGTATATAACCAAAACCATCCCTATAATTATCGTTAGAATAAATGTATTAACACAGAATCGATTCCTTTTAAATTTAGAATGAGATCATGTGATTAGAAATCGTATCCTGTTCCATTTATAAATAATACGCCCAATATATATATGCCATTATTCATTCGTCATTATATTGACGAAATTATGTAGTGCTGCGGCAGTCATTAATAAAAAAAACCCATTCCAGGTAGTTAATAGTTTATAAAATATTGATATTATATCCAATTTTATTTTAAATATATATTTTCTATGTTATATTATATTGTATTATATATATTTAAATAAACAATATATAATAAAGTCAATTGAATGGAAAATATATACCTATAATAAAAAGATGTAAAAAAAAATACTTAGAAAAAAAAACCGTGTATTGAAATTTATACAAACCATTTACTTAATATATTGTAATATTTTCATCATATTTAAATATCTTGAAGAAAAATAACGAAACATGTTGTTATATATATTCTTTTATGCGAATGTTATATTCTATATATATCAAAATTCCGTGCACCCGGGTGTCGCGTGATAAATGTCTGAATTTAACATGAGCAATGTCTATATATAAAATTTTGATATATGGGCATTTATTATAATAAGAAATTTGTGAATGAAGGTAAACATAAACCAAATTTTCCGGAAAAAAAGCACCTTTTATGAATTATCATCTTTAATTATATATGGATTTTCATTTTTGTTTTGTAGAATTGCAATAAAATTGGATCAATTTCTATATAGTTTCATTGAAAATTGTTTTTAAAATTAGTTCATGGCATATATTGTTTGAATACGTTAAGCAATTTTAAAATTTTCTTCAATAAAAGATTGGATATTGATTAGGTTTTGTAATTCTTGAAAACAAAAATTAAAATCCTTTCAAAATATGCCACATAATTTAGCAAAGATTCATTCAATTCATAAAAAGGATATTTTGCAGAAAATTTATTGAGTTTTCAAATTTTTCCTATTTTTTTAAACTTTCCTACCACCATATTTTATATAGTCCTTATTTTAAATTCAGACATTTTTTCATGCGATACACCTGCTTATAGGTATACACTTGTCGTAAGTATACCTTTCCGTATATGCAAAATAAAAAATAACTTTAATATTTGTAAAACGTTTTTTTGTTATTATTAATGCTTCCTTTATATTTGAAGCATATGAATGGATAACAAACGGATGGGAATGCAAGGGCATTTTTTTTTTGTATAAAGTTATGATGCTTATTTATAATTTATTATTGCTTGCATATTATAATGTTACATATAAAACAAATATAAATCATAAAGGAATACTTACATTACAGTGAAGACAATAAATATAAATACAATATTTAGTAAAATTAATTTATTTTGTTAATTATTCATATTAAAATAGAAATAAATAATACTTTGTTGCATCCTTCTCACTGGAACGAACTGCATATGTACTTGCAACAATCTGTTTCACGAACATAGTATGAGAGGCTTTATTAGCAATTCCAAATCAATTAATACTAATTGGATATTTCATTTATTTTTAATTTTAAACATTTCATGAAAGTGATTTTAAAATTCATTGTTCAAAATATTTTTTCATGACAACACTGGGAATCTAACTCGCAATCTCCAGTAATTGTGGGTGGATATTCGAAAAATACCTCAAAACAAATGCAATTTTATTTGCTTTAAACAGAACACATAACTTGCCAATTTTCGTTATCATCAATAAAATATTCAATAATTGATTTTATTTTATGACATATGATTCTGACATATATTATATTATCGTCTTTAAATTTTCAATAAATAATATTAAATTAAAACCTTTTGTATTTTGTTGATTTGATTTTTTACAAATTTATATTTTTCCAAAAAGGAAATGTTATAAAATAATTTGACAAGAAAAATGAAAACCACAAAAAATTTTTATTGTATTTTTGGGTTAATATTTAAATCTCGTATTTTTTTCGTGCCTATGATAATATATTCAATATTTATTTTCGTCCTTATAGCTGCTATCTATTATTATATGTATATATTGTATACCGATGTATGGATATGTTCAGGACAGAAATACCTCCGTTATTATTTAAATAAAGTATTTATTCAAATCACGAAATTCCTATGTATAGGTAGATACCAATATATTTAAAGTTTAAATCATTTATCATTTTTTATTTTATGATGGTTATATGTATCGACAATTTTCTTGCCTATATCCTGATAATATATGTTTTTAAATCAATGAACATATACTTGGGACTGTTTATTTTTATGTAGTATATATACAATGCATATAGGTATTAGAGACGGGTATACTGAACATACGTAAAATGTAAAATAAATAAACAGGAAATTGAATATATCGATAAGATTTCATGAAAAAAAAAAATAAAAAAAATTAAATTGAAATGTAACGAAAATGACAAATAATCAAAACTATGGATATACTGAATTTATATAAATTGTGACAATATATATAATAATATTTATTTATGTATATAATAAAATTTGTAAAATTGAATATAAGAAATAAAAATATTATATGCGGTCAACCTTTGAGGTGCTCAATCAATAGCAATCAAAGCCTATATCTAATATATAATATAAAAATGAGGTCTATTGAACCCAAAACATATTATGTATTATAGTAGCATAATAGTTATATGTATGTACCTATGTTGTGAAAGTATACACATTCTGATAGTATATTGAAGTACATAGTGCCTCTGCGTATTATATATATAATATAGTATTTAATGTATATAGCAAGGATACAAATTTTGCATATAATAAGCAATAAAAGTATTATTATTTTATTGTACAACAAAAGTTCATAGTCAAATTCATTAAATTAAATAGGAATACGAGTATAATAGCAGATATCTGCTATTTACACACTTCCATTTAGTGGATTTTTCTGATTCATAGGAATATCATAAATTTTTGGTATACATAAAAATAAGTCCGTTGGACCAACATTTTCAGTTGAAGGTTAACATTTTTAATAAATTTTTTTTTTTCCTGACTTAATATTTATATTTTTATGAGTGATAAAAAACATTCTGTCGACAATAATATAAATTTATAATATTTGTTATAACAAAATATCGGAAATTAAATGTAAATAAAGAAATATTTATTATAGGCAGGTTTTTACTTTTGCTTAAATATACAGATAAATATATAAAATAATATACAATACGTTAATATTAATCTGTATTTAATAATTCTATAATTAAATTAAATGTCTTAAATTATAATAGATAAAAATATATTTATTACATCTATACAGTCTACTTGTTGTTAATTACTATAAACTGGAAGCTTTTGCAAAATACATAATTATTAAGGTAATAGGAGTAATATAGTTTTCTGCATACTCGATTTTTATATAAAAGTCCAATACGTATACGTGTAATTACAGTAAATTTAAATTATACTATTATTTTATTTTATCGCAATATGTTAAATTATTTGTGATATTCGTGTATTTGCATCCATAACAAAAGAAAAAAACGGGCCATATACTTTCTGCTCCCATTCAGTTCGGTGATGCTAAAGATCTCAGCATTTTTTCTCCGATTCACATAAAACACGCAAAGTGTCTGTTGTCACGTTTTTTGTTTGATTGCAAACAACTGTTTCTGAACAGATCGATTGCAAGTAATGCATATAACAAGATACAAAATGATTACAAATATGATTATTATATATATTGTATATATTTGTATTGTGCCAATAAAATATCACATGCATTAATTTGTAACTTATACATAAATATCCCTTTTTATTTTTTGTCATATATATTTGCAAATACAAACCCAATCAATATTTATGTACATAAATTAAATAGTAAAAATTAAACAAAAATGGACAATAAATACTGCTGAATCTGTTATTCTTTTGTGAACCTTGTTATGTTTCATACTATTTGCGTTTGTAACATATACATTTTTGTATATATGATTTATATAGAATAATGATATTCATCAAAACACGTTCTGCATCACATTTTGATTCCAAATCTTAAACTGATATATTCTTTTAATTAAACATCATTTTCTTTGTACTCGTATAAATTCGAAAAAGAAAATGTAAATAAATATTCTATAATATACTCGAAAAGTAGATAATATTAAATAAAATACTTAATGATTTATTTTGCCGTTTATTTGTTTGCAAAGAAATAATTTATGTGGTATTATTAAAACCAAAATTGTATACGTTTAGATATGTATAATAAATTGTATTGTAAATATATGTCAAATGTTGTTCTCCTAAAAAAAAAAAAAAAATTAGACCATGTTATAATAGACCTATTTATATACAATGAGTAAATGAACATGCGGTAATGAATTTGTGAATATTATATATACAATGCCACGAACATAACATTGCAGACACGTTTTATATTTAATTCCGGGGAAAGTATTGTCTTTTATGTATATAAATGTATCTATATATATAAATATATGTATATGTTGTTATATATAATAAAATACTTCAGACTTTTATGTATATATACATAATATATTATATGTTAAATTCTAATATTCTTATATAGTCCGTACATATATATATATATATGTATATTGTAGATAGTAATGTAAAGCTGTTGTTAGCTATACTAGCAAGATGTATAATGTATATATTTACTTACCTATATACAGGGTGTCCACTAGTGCAGTACAAACCTTTAAAGGGATGATTTTGGACAAAAATTTGAGTCGAAAATACTAATTGACACTTTTCGATTAGAACTCTGTTTTCGAGATACGGTCCTAAGAATTTTTCTTGGTAGTTTTATCTTTTAAGTACCTATAACTTCGTAACAATGATATAATTACAAAAAATACTTTATAACTTGAACAATACATTTGAAAAATATTGACTCATAAATCATAAAATTATCATTTTGTGTTTTCCACTTAAAATTATAACCCTACTGACCCCGTAAAGATTTGCATTGCACTCGTGGACACGCTGTATATAATATATTACTTATATATAACTACAATATATGATGTTTACTTGTGATATATAGTCTTATATATCCTATATACTCGTATATATACACCGAGTTGTTCATATAAATAAAGTATGTATAGTAACATCGAAGAAGAAAAAGACATAAGGAAACACAAACACAAAACAAAATATTTGTTATTAAACCATTTTATCGTAAATATATAAACTGAAAGAATAAGAAAACCTTTTGTATACAATATAATCTATTTGAATTACATATAAAAGGAGGGTAAGCCAATTTGAGATGTATCGGATATAAAATTTTTCACCAAAAATTATAAAGTTTATATATTATTATTATTGTATTATTATTATTTTATAGTTTATATACTATTTACTGTATGGCATAGAGGTAATAGAGACAGAGACTTTAATTGCCTTTCCAATTTAGGTGTAGACGTGTGGTATTTTTGTTTTTATTTTGAGTTAATATCTGAACCGCATTCCCATATATGCGTCTTCAGGTCAGGTGTGGTCAGTAATTTTACCACATTATTGTTAAGGATCTTTAATTTGTATTTACCTTTTGTTTGAACTATTATTTTATAATTCGTGCATGACATGGTACAATTATTTATATCACATCAATTAATATTGGCGGTTGTTTTAGGTATACCTTTTACATTTTTTATTGTATCTTCTTCAACGGCATCTGCGCTAAATCTTGATCCAAACAATCGAATCTGTTGGTAACAGTAATTTCTAGAGTATTTCCAAGCCATAGTACATTGCCGTTTACATTTTTAAGTGGAAGTGTATCGTTATAAAAGGAACACTGCACTAACAATAAATGGGGTGTACAATTGCTGTTTTTCACGAAAAATGCCTTAATGAAATTGTGCACATGACTTTATATATATTAATTTATAATAATATATGTAACATTTAAATTCAATTAATAAAATTCATTTTTTTATTTATTTTATTTTTCCAAATAAGAAACAATAATATTGAAAATAAAAATAAAAAACAAATAATGTTTAACTGTCTCAATAAAAATAAAATAAAACCCTGTTATTTGAAAATCTTGTTAGTCTTACCATAAGCCAATAAATTATATACATAAACGGTATTTGGAATATATATATATGTAAGGATTTTCTTGAAAAGAAAATTGCGAAGGAAAATTTCAGGTGTTAGTAAACAAAATATTTCGTATAAAGAAAGAACCCCAATTTTTTTGTTTTTTTCGTTTTTTAAATCAATCATCTTTTTATTATATTACATTCTTGTGTCTCCCGCGTGCAATATTACTAGACTGGGTGGCTCACCTCTCATAACACAAGATTAAGAAAATTTTGTATTTTATTCACCAATGAATTTTATTGCAAATTTTTTTTTTTTTATCTAAAACATGATTTTTATTTGAAGTGCATTCTATTTTTTATATTATAAGGATATAAGGTGTAACTTTATTTTAAATACGGGGCATCCTGTAAATGGTATAATAAAATATTTATTATGATATCATACAATCAGCATATAAAAAATAAAAATATATATTCATATAAAATGCTTAAATTTTCAAATAATGCAATATAAATTTTAACTTATTATGTGAAAATGCAAAAATATGTTTTATTATTCAATACAATATAAAAGAATATGATAACATTAAATTTACATAAGTATAAATTGGTGACGACCTTAAAATATCGCGATATTTGATATTTGCTATTCTTTTTATCTTGTTATAGAGCCCATCCAATGTAATTCATGTGGTGATTGACGGAAATTTTAAAATAAGTATATTGTACATTTTAAGTGTAGGAATATACATATTTTTTAAATGAATATTTATTTTTAAATGTACCATTTGAATGGTGGAAAAACTCGAATCAAAATTATTTCCTAATTTTATAAATGGTATGGTGGTATAGAAGAACTGAATATTGCAATATTAACACTTGGTCAAATTGGTATATTTATTTGAGTATTTAACATTTCATCAATTGATGTGTATTCATTTATTCTTAGATATGCCTGAAGTATATATATATTACGTTTGTGATTCAGAACTGTATATAGTCTCTACTTTTTAAATTAATGCATTAAGATATATATGTCCTTTATTATTATTATTATATGTAAAATCATTATAGAGAATTTCATTTCTATACTTATAACATTTTCAAAATTAATATGGATAGACTATAATATAAATATATATATTTGTGAGGATGCGACATTCAGTTAACTTTTTCAATTAAAATAAAATTTTCCATAAAAGAATGTCAAAACGTAAAACGTTTACTATTTTTTTGGAAAAATTTTCAAATTTATATAACATTTGATGGTATTGATACACACATTTATATATTAAGAAACTTCTTTAAATTATATTTTATACAGATATAGTAAATAATTACTTTACTCATTTCACCAATTTAACCAGTATTTTTGTAATGATATAATTTTTATATTATTTACTTTTAGTTTAAGATTAAAATTCTTGCGTACACACTTATACTTTTGATTGCAAATAAAATTGATATTTATATGACAGCGAATATTTTTGTAATCCTTTAAATTTATATCAAATAACTATTGTAGGTAAATAGACTGTTTCTTATCGTACAATCGGCTGCACAATACAATACGAATATACACTCACCATCTACCATGTTCATGTTTTCCATATAATATAAATTCATTTCCATAAATTAATTACATTTTGACTTACCTTCAGACATTGTAAATCTATGGGATCCAACACTATATTTTCAAAGATATTTGTTACATAAATTTTTGGATAAAATTTTATATTTCTCAAATTTTATTTAACAAAAAAAAAAAATCCTTATCTCTTAATTTGCAACATTTTTTTTTTTTTATTTCGTTTAAAAGTTAATGGAGCTATATTTAAATGAACTTTAAAAAACACCAACTTATTTGATATTTATGTATTTGTATTTGTCCAATATTATTGTATATATAATTAATAAAATGATAATTAAAAGAAAATTTAACAAATATAAAATATTTTTAACAAATAAAAAATAAACTAAAAATTAACAATAATAAAAATGAAGAAATTCAAATGAATAATTAAAATAAATTATTATTATATAATTTATGTAATATATGTAAAATTGTAAAATAATTTTTAATTTATAAACCATTTTCAATTATTGCTCCTCATTAATTTTTTTTAATTTATTTATATCTATATTTACATGCAGCAACAGTCACAGCATTCGTATTATTATTAATTAATTTTGTTTCTTTTGGTAAATAATATTAAAGTACATAGTTCAATTCAATTTAAAAAAATAACATAACATAAAAATAAAATTTAATTAATTTAGGTTTATTTAAAAAAAAAAAAAAAAACCAACATGTTTTAAATTAATTTATTTTATAATAATACTTTTCTGTTTATTTAATACAAAACATTAATTAAATAATTAGTAATTTTTATTATTTATTTTTTTAATTTTATTATAATTTAAAAAATATAAATATATTTATTATAGTTCATTAAAAAAATTAATTTAAATACAAGTCTCATGTTTGTCGTTTATAAGAATGGTCGTCGTAACAATATTGCTGACGCCGGTAGTTGTGGTAGCTGCTGTTGTTGTTGTTGTTGTTATTGCTCCTCCTATTGTTAAAGAATTTGTTGTTGTTGTTGTTGCAGCAGCATTAACATTAGACAAATTATAAAGATCATTGCCTAATTGATTTGATGTCGTTGTATAACATTTTGTTCGTCCATTAACATTAACTACTACCATATCGGATGCATCATTATTATTTAATTCGTCCTTTTTATAGGATATACATAAAAAAATAAAAATACAATTTATTATTTATAAAACAAATTACTATATAATAATATAAAAAATAATATATAAATATGAATTAATTTAATTTTATTAAATTAAATATATATAAAACTAATAATATTTTTATTGCCATTATATATTAGAAAGTTTTACAGCAGGACATTTATATATAAAGTAAATAAATAATAATAAATAATTTCACATTCTCATCATGTATATAATATATATTTTACTATCGTACCCACATACATATACTACATGATTTGATAAATTTCCGGAATCATCATGTAGTTCATGTAGCACCCCACCATAAATACGTTTATATTTTATTTGAAAAATATCATACTTCAAACGATTTCTATAATTGTTAGCTTTTTACATCTTTTGATTAAACAGTTAACTGTTAACTGATGAGTATATTCGTCATGAAAAAAATGCAAAATTTTGTGTTATGACGAGTTAAATTTGCCATGAATAATAAGTATTGAAAATTTGCAAAGCGCAAAATATAGATACGCATTTTCCGAAGAGGTCGAAACAGTATATTTTCCAAGAGTAATATGGATTGATAATTTGAAAGACGCAAAATATAGTTAAGTATTTTCCACAGTGAGAGAGCGAAACAATTAACTGGGGTGGAATCATGTATGGTGATAAGTGACAGTCACTGTGGTGATATTCAAAAGTGATCACCTATTTTTTTGGCATCATGTAAGGTCATCACTTTTAAAATCATCGGAAGGTGATTTTTATAATGTCATTCGTATCGGTGGCGAGAAAGAAATATATTTTGATATGTTCTTTGTTTATATTATTGCTAAAAAAAATAAAATCTACAAATAAATCATTGAAATAAAATAAAAATTAAGATAATAAAATGCTAGCGTTAATAAAAAATATAAATGTTTATTTGTTTCGCTTGAATTATATTCTTCAGGGACTAAAGGTTTAGGATTTGATCGTAATCTTCAATAAAATAAATTTATTTTTACAAATAATACCATTACAAGTTTCTTCACGAATTAAAATAATTTGTAAACAATTTAAAATATTTAAATTGAATTTTCGGTCGTGAATGTAGCAAATATTATATCATTATTTTTCTTTTAACACAACTATAGAATATATCTATTGGTTATTGCCTTAAGAAAATTGATAAAATATATTGCTAAGCCATACTTAAAAACGCAAGTAAAAATATTTGATAAAATATATTTTTTATTCGTCAAATGTTAACAAAGAAATTGCGAAATCTATTCTTGAATATAATATGAAGAAAACTAAATATTCTACTTTAATTTATTTTAATATTTTGCTTAGCACACCGATTCACAGCAAATAACAATGAACGGATTTCTTTTTTCCCAAAAAAATATAACTTTATGCACAAAACGACAGCAAACAAGCTATCACCTGAAAATCGTCACTTTTTGGTGATAGTCACCGGTGATATCGCCATAACCGATGCAACATTTATAAAAGGTGACAGTGACTGTCACTTATCACCTTACATGATTTCATCTCTGGTTAAACTGGACTATGTGTTTTTAAATTTTATAAACCAAAAACTTCAACATCATTTAAAATATGATGATTTAACTTGTCGAACTTTAACATAGACAAAGACACAAAACGAAATTATAAACCATCACTAAAAGTTTAGTATTGAATCAAAATAGGATTGATGATTATAGTACTTAAAAAATGGTTTTCATTTTTATTCCGGCAACTTATCAAAGCATATATTTAGTACAACATAATATACGCAGCATAAGATTTTGGTAAATAAATTTAATATTTATTTGGAATTTCTTTTGAACAATTTCATATATAAAATATAAATGAGCTATGTTTATTATGGGGAATATCCGATTGACCATCTATAATTTTTATATTTTTTGAACCCTTTTTTTTTATTTTTATATATTTCTTTAGATTGACCTCGTTTGTAATATATAACATATAAAATATCTGTAGAGATCTATATATTATTGTAATTATTTACATTTCCTTTTATTGACCGAATCCAATTCAATGGAAGTTTTTTTTATTCATCCATAAAAATATTTCTTTTGAAATATCTTTGATTTTTATTTTCTGTTTTTTTTTTTGCTTTAAACTTTATACTATATTTTATGTATTTATTTGTTTTTGTTGAACGACATTTATAATATTGTGTTGTTTTTGTAAATTCCAGGGTAGGTAGTGTGTGTGTGTGTGTGTGTGTGTGTGTGCTTAAATGTTTGTTGTCTTTTGCAGTATTTTTATATATTATCAAAAGAATTTTTTATTAAAATAATATTATGTACCTGCTGATTTTCTGCTTTTAACAGTGCTTTTTTTCCCCATGTATTTGCAATTTGTTCACGTTCTCTTGCGTATCGTGATTGTCGTAATGAACGAACACGAGACTATAAATATATAAAAAATGATAATAATAATAATAATAATAATAACGATCTATTTTTATTATTTTATAAATAATTTCTAATTTCTATGCATTGCGCGCCTACGACGATTAAATTGAGAAAAATAATTTATTAATTCTCATTTTTCTTGTATTATAAATAAATATGCGTTTTCCAATATTATTATATTCGTTTATCTTTATGTGTATCAAGAAAATGCTATTGAAAAAATAACTTTATATAAAATATTTATATTTATTTAATAAATAAACAACTTTCTTACTTTTAATATTTTCTTTCTTTTTTTTTTTTTAAATTTTAATGCGCGTGTATAAAATATTTTATATGTGAAAAAGAAAAAGAAAAAAAAATTAATTAAACGAGAAAAAATAAGTACTTTTTTCTTTTAGTTATATGTACCAAATGATAAACCGCAGCAAAATAAATAAATATTACAATATATAAACGAAAAATGTATAAACTTACCAAATGCGAATTTTCATAGCCCGATACAATCGTTTCTCTGATGCTAGATTGTGCTTCCCTTGAAAAACCATTATGATAATGTCCTTTCTTTTTTCCACACAGTGTTTCCCTGAATGCAACTCGATATCGATGTGACATAACATTATATAAAATTGGATTTATCGTACTGTAATGTAGAGAATAGGAAAAATATAAAAATGGAATAATATTTATTATGATAAAATATTAAATTGTATAAAATTATTATAAATATGTGTGTACGGGTGATTTGACAATTTTATAATTTTAGTATAATTTTATAATTTACATATTATTTGAATTATGCTAATGAATATTATTTATAAACAATAAAATTCAGATGAATATATTGTATAAAACACCATTTAGAATTAATTATATGATGAGTTGTGTAACCCTGACCATGGATTTTTATATAAAAATTTCCTTGGCTTATCAGTATATTTCCGATGATAATTTCCAAGGATTCTTCTTAGAAGTATTTCTGGTTGCTATTATTCCTCAGAATATCCATAGAATTTATATTCATATTTTTTGTGACCAGATCCACGGATTTTAACAAAAATATGTTTGGATTGTACTTGTATTTTGACAAGTAATACCGATGAATGAATGAATTGTCCGTATTAGCAGAATAAATTTTCTTATGACGATGATGTCAAATCACGGTTTGATTCAGTTTTTTACCGATAGACTAGAAGTTCTATGAGCACGAAATGAAGATACTGAACGAAGGCAAAAATTCATCGATTGTTCATTTTTTATTTGTAATAAACATGAACAAAAATCCGCGGATAAAATCAATGAAAAGCTTTACAAAATTCCTCGGCAATGTATATAGATTTGAGTTGCTGGTTGTTTTAAAAATTATAACAATCGACCTAAATAAAATACTATTATATTAAGTGGATAATCTATGGAAATTCTTTGGGCAAATTCCAAAATATGTTTTTTCCATGGAAAATATGTGAATTTTTTCCACGGAAATTTTCCTCATTTTTCAAAGTACGGACAAATTGTTACTAGCGATGTAACAATGGAATATAAAGTTATATTTCAAACAGTGTATACTAACCATAAATTGATCATTTTCGATCGATTCAACATAGAATATCTAGAAAAATATCATTTCAAAACAACTGAATAAATAAAAGAAATGATTCGATTACTGCGCATTCAACGATAGGACTATTCTATTTGGTATGGTAATGTACAATGAATTATACACTTCCAAAGTGCAGACGATTACATTTTTACTATATTATAAAATATATGAATATCATATCATTTGTAATATCGATACAATAATATTATAGAAGAAATTCTTATAAAAAAAAAATAAAAAATAAAATATTACATAAAAAAATGCGAGTATGAGAAATAGAAGGGAATATACATTATTAGGATATTATATTGGAAAACGTGCACATTAAAAAGACATTTATCGCGATGAGAAAATGTAAAAGGTAAAAGTATTTATCAACAAAATAAAATTTAGGAATATTATCGTAGACAATAAAATTTATATATGTAAACTTTATTTGCTTCTTATGTCTGCTTAAACTATACTTTTCCATGTAGCACTGTGGTAGTGGAGTATATACGAGTATCTATATATATATATATAAAAGTAATCCTCAAATATATTTATCTATAATATATTTATTGTATTAGATTATGTTTGAACACCTTTTGAAATAACTTTATTGACGAAACTAAAATTGATTAATATTTTGTGATATGTGTGTAAAGGCGCGTATATGCGTTTATTTGTCGAATTTATTTATAATTTAATATTTTATTGATAAAATTTGGTCAAACAATAAATATACAGAATATATATATGTCTTTGAACTTAATAAGTGAAAATCTGTATATATATATAGAATAGAATTATTTATGTTATAATGTTTATATAATACTTTATAGATTATATCTATAATATACTCAAAATCTATTAAAGCAGTTCGCTCAACCATCGTAATTTATTAAATTGAACCATATCAATCCCATAATGAGATAATATTTAAAAGCTACAGATTAAAGAAATTCTTAAGCAATACTATTTATTTATATAATTTATGATAAGATACCAAAACAAATTAAAAGAATATGATTTAAATTCAAAAATACTTATTTATAATAGAATAGAATATTTGTATAGTCAAAGGAATGTATTATGATTATTAATATAAATAATGCAAATATATACATATTTATTATATTTATATATACGAAAATATATGTTTATGTACTACTTATTAACGGGTTAAAAATATTAAAAGGTCTAACATTTATAACATTCATAATGCATAATAATATGTAAATCTATATATATATATATATATATATAGAGGTATATAAGATGATGTGTTAAGATTATATCCTTTTCATAAAAATAACATTTCTCTTCATCAAATTGGTCTCTAGAGAATCATAATATAATTTATATAAATAATCTAAAATCTGAAAGTTAGTTAATATAATTTTATTGTATATATATACAATATATTATATAATATTCAAATAATAAAGTATAATATTCTTATTTTACTATTGTAATAATATATAAAATACTTTAACTTATTTTAAAATTAAAATATTTTCTTTATTATAGTAAAAAATAGACGGAAATTTTTTTGTTCCTCAATTTTATTCGTATAATTTATTTTAAATTTTAAATATGCGATGATCAATTTGTTTATCCGCAAAAAAAAAAAGTATTGAAAATTGCTATTACACTTATTATTACACTTAAATTAAATATTGTATATTGATAAACTTAAAGATTATATTGTAATTGATAAGTTCAGTTGGGAATAAAAAACTATAGCGACTAATGTGCTGTATTGTTGTCACATAAACATACACGTCTTCATATTGATTTGACAAAATCTTATAACATTTATAATACACCAAATTAAATTAATATGTAAACACGAAATAATTTTTTTTACTGCATTGATAATTTAAAAAACCTCTTTATTTTTTCCATTTTAGTTAAAATAGTTAGAATGCGTTATGAAAATGTAGATTATTAAATATGATGGCTTGTGTATTTTGTGGCGATGGCTATTTAATGTAATATTATAATCGATTATTGTGTTCATATATATTTTTTAGATGAATTTTTAATTTTACATTTTGTTACGTCTGTTAAATAAATACTAAAATGGGAAAATTTAATATTATAGTACAAATATATAAAAATTGATAATCAATTAAAATGGACGGGATTGACGTTTTGTTTACGAAGCAAAGTGTTGGGAAACCTTCACCTACAGCTGAACGAATATATACAATATATAGGTAAATCAAAAAAATATGCCACATTTTATTATATTACGTAAATATGTGATATTATATAGAATTGTGTATAATGCGTTGTGTTTATATATAGTTTATGTCACCGCTATTAATCTAATTGCTTTTATTTCGTCCCAAAATGACAATGACAACGAACATTATATATTTTGTATGAGGTAGTAACAAAAAATATATATATAGTAAGTATAGTATAGTATAATGGATACAAAATATATATATATATATATATTGTATGTAATATAATTATAATAATTGTGTAAATAAATATTTTATTTCAATTTGATAAAGACATTTATTACACTTGAGTCTTAATATCTTAGCTTAATTATTTTATAAATTATAGTCTGATCTCATTTTATATCATATCTTTATATATATATATATTTATTATATTGTTGGTATATATACCATATGTATATACTATATATATTTATATATATAAACTCATACATACATCATTAGGTATATGGAAATAAATTCTTGAAACATTTCTTTTGATATATAATTGTATTAAAATATTTTTAATCTGCCATTGTATTTAATGTGAAGTTTAAATAAACCATATATGGTTATTTAAAGTTGTCATAAATTTTAAGAATAACTATATTGAATTATCTCACACATTATTGAAAAATAAACGGATAACATTATTTGTATTCTATATGCTGTATATGGCGACCACATGAACTTTTTTCTATACCCCAATATATTTTGTGATATAAAATGATGAGTATTATATTTGATGTATTGTACAATAATTGAATTTTTTTGATGATGGTGAAATAATTTTTGTAATTTGCAAACATATATATTTCGCACATATTGTATTTATCGCACAAATAATTTGACACACTTTGTCTATAAAAATGAATTAACAAAATTCTATATATATATAACCCAATTGGTTGATATATATATATATATTACAATATGTATACCATACATATTTAGATCGTAAAATGTTGACTGTTAAATAGTGCTCGAAACATGAAACATTTTCTGTAATTGTGTTATATATATTTACATTAAATTATATATTCGATTCGAAATAATGTATATATGGACGTGTAAAATAAAAATTCATATGGTAATTAATATCCATTGCATATAGCAGATATAGATAAAATATATATATATAAATGAAAAAATGTATAAAATGTATTTATTTGTACTGATCTGGGTACTACTAATCTACTTCAATGAAATTAATGCATCAGTAGTTACCTGGCATACGTTATTTTTTTTTTATAGCACATATATATTTATAAATATTTGGTTTATTTTTAATTCAGTTTTCGTTATTCTATTTATTTATACAAAAATAATTATCCAAATTTATTGCAGATTATCTATAAAAAAAATAAAATAAAATAAAAAAAAAATATAAAAATATTTTTGTGTTCACTTCCCCGCCCGCCCAGTTTAATTTGCTGTATTAGTAGAAAATTAGAAATAAATTAAGAATATTAAATGTATATTTTAAAGGAATAGTTTCAATTTAACTAATTTTTGTTTGCATCCATAAAAAGTCAGTGAACATTTTCAAGTCATAATACAGTTAAGATTAAGTGTCATCATCCCTCAGAATGAATTTTGTAAAAAGAAAATCATCCGGTATAGAAATACAAAATTTTCCATTTTAAACCAATTTGTAGTAAACTTTGTGTAATTTTATTTCGAACAAAAAATAAAATAGAATTGCTGATTTAAATATAAAGGACATTTCAAGGAGTTTACTAGAATTTTTTATTTTTTTTAATTATACATGCACGATTCTTTATAAAGTCCTATTGCAGCTTCAATTCTATACACACACAATCAGTTTATTTATAGAAATTTAGGAATTTACAATTAATATTAGTATTAATATGAATTTTTTAGAATATATGCAATAATAGCACTTATTAAATATATATTAATAATTTCGCACGTACGATATATACAATATGTTTTCGCATAGAAAATTTCTATATTCGAAGTCGTTTTAAAAATATGTAATAAAAAATTGAAACGAAAGAAAACAGATTTTTTAAAATTAATTGAAATTAAACTAAGAATACGATTCACAGATCTGGCCTGGCGAAGGCACGAAATTAGTATAACTTTTTTTTAATTTATTTGGAAAGTTTTTATATATACTTTAATAATTTATCATAGAATCACTGTATTTTTTCCACTATGATTAATTGATCTAATTATAAATCTTTTATAATTGTATTGTATATTCTATGTATATTATAGAAATAAATGTATAAATATAGTCAGACAGTTTTGCTGCTATTATAATAAATACAAACATATGTGAATTCATAAATGATAAATATAGAAAAATGTCCATTATAAATGTATCGTTATCAGCACAATTTGTAAACATAATACGTTTATATAATAATATTATATTATTTTTATCTATGTTACTGTAAAATTTATAAATAAATACTAAATACAATGATTATAAAAAATGATAAATTGCATTCAGTAGTACATCATATTATTTTTTTCATTATTTCTACATTATTATTAATAGCCTAAAGTAATTTTATAATGTATTTTATAATTTATTTTATACAATATATATGTAACATGTTAATAGTATTTGTGTATTTAGTATCTTTCATATATTATGGTATATACAAATACAATATGATGAGCATTACAATTTTATATATGGCAAAAAAAACTTACCATGAAAAATAGTAAAATAATCCACCAATTGAAAATAACCATGTATTTAATGTTGTATAATGTGGCCATTCACGGAAATACAGAAACATTAAGCGTTGTGCATGAAATGGTGCCCAACTCACAAAAAATGTAATTACAACAGCAGCTGTAAAAAAAAAATTAAAAAATTAAATTAATATTTTTTATTATTAAAAATTATAGATTTGTATAAATATATAATTTTGGTTGTCGAAATTTTAAAACGATGATTTTTAATTCCCATTTATATTATACAATACATTTATGTTTATTTTTGATTTCATATTGATTGATGTATTACCATTTATTTCACTTTACATTACGCAGAACTCTTATTATATTCATTTCATTGATTGTCATATATGTGTAACAATGAATGAGCGATGAAAAATATATTGACGGAATATACGCGTATCTCGTATATCTCGTATATGTAATAAAATAACATGTATATAATTTTTTTTAGGAAGCGTAACAGGTGACAAATATATTCTCTTCAAGATGATGAATCCGAATATTTACAATTTATAAATATTATATTTTTCTTTTTAATAAAACTTTTTCCAACAACATATATATTTTTCATCAGAAAATTGTAAAAAAATTTAATTTAATATACAAGAAAAATAACTTTTCTTTTTTCTATTGTATATATATTATATTAAAATTGTGTATATATTGGAATTATACGCTATTCGACGTATATTGTAGTTTCAAAAATACATTTCATATATTATATGTTTTATTCTCCACTTCAAAATACTTACATATGGAGTACTATTATGTATATGCATATGAAAAACGGAAAGCATTGTGAATACTATCTACAATATGTGAGAAAATTTAATACAAATAATTGAAAACTTTTCATGTATATGGAATAAGTATAGTATATGTGCGTATATAGTAAGTAAACAGTGGACGAAAATCAATTAAATGCAAGCCACAAAGAACAAAATAAGGTGTTTATTATATGGAAAATTTCGAAATTTACCCGGACATCTAAAGCCAAAAAATTAATATTTTATTGTTAGCATCTCTCGATATAGGTCATATAGTTGGATTTGTAATTACCCGTCGAAAAACAAGCAAGTGATTGTAATATACATAAATCAAAGCATACAATAAATTTGTTAAAGACTCATGGAGCCAGTCTTTTTTTTTCTACACGTTCATCACATCTAAAACCAATAGAAAACCTTTTGGAGAATATATTGACACGAGCAGTTTATGAAAATGGTATTAGCAATTTTCTTCTCTGTAACAAAACTGAACAACAAAATATAAAAATTAATTTTATCTATGAAGGACAAACAAAATAATTAACATTTACTTTTTATTTGTTTAATTTTATATTTCAAAGACATATTCCTTAAATTTGCCTTTAATTGAATTTCACACCATAAAAGAAAATAAATTTTAAAGCATTTTAAGAATTGAATTAAATTTTATACAATTTATTGAAAAATGATGTGATGCCGCCTTTAAACGATTTTCACCTACTGTACGATATAAAATTTATTCAAAATAATGACAATTATATATATTTATATCTATAATGAGTAATGTTATGTGTAAAGTCTATATGAAGAAAGAGTTTAACTCTGTTCAGACTTTTTCGAATAACATCGAATAAATAAATAATTAATTCGAAAAATGTTATTTACTTTATTTTATATATGAATATATTATTAAACTATGATTTTCTAATAGAAAAAATAATAATCCTTAATTGTTTGCCTTTTTGCGCGTGGGTATGTATTTTACAGAATTAAATTGATTTCGATAACATTTATTTATTGTACTAGTTCTGTTAAAACTGTGGCCAACGGCTGTTACATGAAAAAATTTGATTATATATAAATTAAAAATCAAATAATAAAAATATATATTTTTACATTCATTTTTGCTAATATATACATACTTTAAAAAATGTAATTATTATTATTAGTTCAAATACATAACCGTGGCACAAACTCAAAAAAAACATTTGCTTTTATATATATTCAAAAAAAAGAAAAAAAGGAAGTTCATAATTGTCTTTCTTTTCGTAAAGTTTTGTCGAACTAAAGTTGCAACAATAAGATTTTTGTTATAAGGAGAAAAGAAGATTTGTTTTATAAATTCGATATTTCCGTAAAATCTTTATTATATACGTGAAAGCCAAAAAAGACATTTATAAATTATATTATAATAACTTATTGGAGTGTATAAAGAATCACATAAAAGCTATAATAATTAAATTATTATTTTCTTTGTGGTGGTGGTTATACTCTCGTATACGTTAAAATCTTTTATGCGATTTTTCTACTAAATTATTATTATTATATAATATCGATTGTTTTTACAATTTTTTTCCGTACAATCTATATCTATTGCAAAGTTGTACCTTCGCCTCCAACCATTTTGTTCTGTGAAGGAATCAACGATATCACGGATTATCCATCGTTCAAACTCATTTTTCCTGGTTATGTATGGTGTACAAAATTCTTTTATATTACATTTCCTCACCATGGTTAAAGAGTTCACCTGTGTTAAATCTGACTTGTTTACATTTAATAAATTTTTACAATATTTTCAAAAATATTCGCCTATTTGATTTCATAAAAAATATTTTATTTATAAAACATTAAATATGAATATAGTTTTTATTTAATATTATAGTATTTATTAATACTATTTCTGTATACTAAGTTATAAAAAAAAAAAAAGTCTAAATAAATTAAATTATTTTTTATGAAAAATTCTTTTAGAAATAATGATTTTTATTTGCAACGCCATGTTTAAAAAAATATAACGTCAGACAAAATCCTTGTTGTTTATAATTATATTTTATACTACACATATTGTATTCATAAATGATAATAACTTGTGTGTATGTTATATGCAATTTAAATAAATAATTTTCCAAGTCAAAACATCGGATCCTACTATATAATTGTCTCCTTTGTCGGTAGGTGTAGCCCATGGCATCATTTTATTCACAGAAAATGTTAACATCAGAGATCAAAAAAAAATTAATTATTTTACATATTCATATATGGTACGTATTTAGAACCCTTGATTCATAAATAAGTAAATAAAATTAAGGGTGTCTCAAAATTCACGCAAAATGGATATTTTGCACCATAATGAAAGTTTGCCAAACTGCAGTTTGTAATTTTCGTACAACATATGTTAGGAATAATGATTTAAATTGATTAATTGTGTGAAGAGATTAATTAAAAAAAAATTCAAAGAGACTAGATCTATTATGTGATGTTAGACACTCGGTGGCAAATTTACAATTTTGAAAATAAAAATCTTATTCTTGTTTTTGCTTGAATTTTAGGACATCCTTTACAAACATATTAGCTATATGCATATTATATCCGATGACTATATCATTTTCATATTGTTCTTTGTTACTTTATTACATTTCACATATTTTTTAACAAAAATTTTTGCTATCTAAATCACATCTTTCTTTTTTCATTTTTTTTTTCTTTTTTTAAACAATCTAATAATGGATGTGATTATGATATTATGTGACATTCTATTTTACTTTATCATGCACATAAATACCTTAAAAAATATGTTGAAAGTAAATATCTTCATATCATATTATATAATATACACAGAGATATTATAATATAAGCTCTGTTCGAGTAGAGATATGTAAATATGTATTATATATCCTGATATGCATATAAATATTACGCATACATATCTATATATATATATATTGTAAATTCTATATTGTATTTACATGTTATTCGCACATATCTTTAAACCTAAGTGTTATTATATATACAATATTATTTGAGACACCGTAAAAAAAAAAAAATCCGTTTACTCATATAGATTCAAAAATATACCTACGCCTACACTTTATATATTATATTATATTATATTATATGAATTTAAAAAAGGTATTTGTAAATTATTCTTAAAACATGTTTTTTATAACAAATATATGTGTATTATATATATTTTGAACATTTATAATATACATATGGAAAAAATAAATACAGTTATAGCAGGAAAATCTACATATTTCAAAGCTTTTACGTATATACACGAGTGTATACGCATATAATAACTTTAATCGTATATGGTATTATTATATGGTGAAAAGCTTCATATAACTTCATATGTATATTTTAAGATAATATAATGAATATATTATTAGATACTTGTGATACATTTAAATATATATAACAAAAAGTGAACAAATAATATATAGGCAATTTTTGAATTCAATTTAAAATATGTCAGCATTTTTTTTAAAACTAAACTTTTCAATATCTAATATGTCTATTAGCTAAACTATTTGTAGATATGTGTATATGGGATGTATTAACAGATATCATATATTTAAAAACGATCGTTATTATAAAAAAAAAAAGTCAAATTACTATTTAATATTAATTAACAGAAATAATTGAATAATAACCGCGGTACTGCATTATCTTGTTTATAGAGAATATACAATTCTTAATTAATTAATCCATATGTAAATGTGTTTGATATGGTTTACTCATCGATTGAATAATTAATGGCGATGTCCCATATAAAATGTAAATATAAAATATTGTATTTATTTAATTATTGTTTGAGTCAGAAGCGAATCCTATCGGAAGGTAATTGTATAGACTGTGCATGGAAGTGCTGGAGATTGAAGTGCTCAAAGAAGCGAATACGTTTCGTTTGCTCTTCAGCTAGATGCTGGAAATGACGGGATACAGTGTTATGACAACTGTCCATTATAGTTTGCTCGGTAGGGATACGAAAAGTGACGCAAATGGCGGTATGATTTGGTATCCCGCGAAATGTTATATATATATATATTTTAATTAATAAACAATTATGAATTTTAATCTCTATATCCAAGATGAAAGACTATATCTATCTATCTATTTGTTCATACGTCTCACATTTATTTCTATATTTAAGTTATTCATATAATCAATCCTGTGTGTGTGTGTCCGGTTTAATGCTGTACATATTTTTTTTTATTAATATACTCCCTGTCTCCTGTCTACTTTTATACATACACAATGTTATTATTCAACTATATATCTGGCAGTTCAAATATAAAAATAAATTTTTTATTTATAAATAACACAGAAACAAAATAGGAAGGAAAAAAAAAACGAAGGTTTTATTTCGACACAAAAAGAATTAAATAAAACATCCAACATTGCCATAAAAATAAGAATTTAAAATAAAATTTTTATTTTATATTCACTGAAGCTCATTTTATATTTTAAAGTTTGCTATTAAAATCGCAGAAATAAATATAGTTTTATTACATATAAATATAAAAACAAACAACAGCTCGAAAAATTACTTACAGTTGTGTGTGCCTGCTTGGTATGGGAAGATTCCATTTTAAATTACATCAAATAAAAATCATTACAAAATCATCTATAAAAACGTATATTTATTGGAGCGAATTAGAAATTCAATTATGTAAAAGCTGCATGTGAATTTAAAATATATTCTTGCGTGGTACACATTTTCTTATTCCAAATTAAACAAATATGACTATTTTGTATTTATGTTTAAAATAAATTATTTAGGTATATTTATTTATAAACAAAAAAAAGATTATCCTTACATAGACTGACAGGTATTTATATAATAAGAAATTCATTATATTTCACAAAAACATATAATGTAAGGTGTATTTAGTGAAGCTAATTTTCTCTATTATGTTTTATGTTATATATTTGGATCCGTGCAATCCAATGTAAATTCTGTAATGTTACTCAGAACAATAAAAAATATATAAATAAATATATGTCCTAATTATATTCTTTGGGTATTCGTAAAAGCACAACCTATAATCTCATTTTTTTGTTCAAATACATAGTCGTAGACAAAATAAACAATACACAGCTCCTCCCGCACATATTAATTCAGAAATGTAAAGTATTATATTTATTACTGGTGAAATTTTATAGTTAATTTATACTTATTTTATGTGGAACTAATCGGTGTTAGTGGATTTTATCACACATCTCACTAATATATATATATATTTTGTCTATATATAATAAATATAATATTTATTTATTATACGAGCATATGTAATCATAGCCATTTCAAATATTTATACATCGAGTTATGAACATATAATATTTCTATATTATATTATTATTTTTATACTATAACATTTTTTGTATACATCTCGTATAACATTACAATTATGTAATTGCGTGTAATAAATTATGTAATATAAAATATAGGCATTTATTATTTATTGGTACAGTTGTGTATGTACGTATTGTTATTGTACATATATAAAGTAAGTAATAAAATAATAAGGATAATTAATACTGTATAGTTGAATGTTAACAGTATATGTTACCCTTTTACATTGTACATATGCACTTTGTAAAAGATAATGCAATATAAAGTCTATTATAGGCTAGCGTAACAGAAAATGAGGACATAAATTAATTTTAACAAGATTCAAATAAGAGACTGTTCAATGTGTATACATAAAATAATACCATTTATCATTACAGTAACAATTTGTTAATTCTATAACATAATACAAAATGAATTTATTCTAACAAAACAGTAATATAATACTATTTAATAAACGTAGAAATCTGCTAAAAATTACTTGTTTATTCTTCCAATAAGTTTTCCGGAAATTTCTTATGGACCAGAGAGTTTATATTACAGAGTTTCTGCGAAAGTAGGAGGTCAATAACTATCCGTGAAATTTTCCTTACAACTTCCTGCAACTTAATCATTTCACAACCAACCTAGTCGATATAATTCCATCAGATAGAATATGTACAAGGTGTTTTTTTTTTAATGATTTTTTCAAAAATTTTCATAATATACAACACATTATTTAGTAGACTGAACCATAAATATTATATAATTGCAAATATATGTACATCTTATACGTACATATGAGAGTTTGATAGTAATTTTCTAAATTACCTGTCACATCACATATATGCGAATTGTGTACCACTATTATTATATAATACTGCCAATTATACTATGAGTATATCGTATAACATATGGATTATTTACCATGTAAACACTATTGAAAGTGTCTAACTATTGTATATCATATGATATTATTATAGCTCTATTTGTATCTAGCCTATATATCTCTAATTATGTATATACGAATTTAATGTTATGTAAATATGGTATACGTATATACGAGTATGTATGTAATATTCGTTAGTATAATTAAATATCCTATTCAGAAATGTTATATAAATAATATATACAAAATATATATTATTTAACATGTATGTGGGGTGTTCAAATAGTTTGTGGTGTTACATCTATGGAGCAGCAGAAGAACTGTATAATTTACTACATTTTTAAGTTTACTATAGGCTATTTGCCAAATTTATTACTATATCAACTGATCAAAAACAATTTAAATGAAAATGTCTGAGCAATATATTTGAACCGTTTTAAAAAGAATAAATTTTGTCCGCCGATTAAAAAACAAGGATTCACCATTACACAACACAGAATCAAAGGACGAGTCTAAACAATGAATAGAACCAGGTGGTAGAGCATTAAAGAATCAGGAAAGATTGTGACATCAATTATTGTAATTATGGGATTTAGAAACTTGAATATGGCTGGACCATATCAGTATATATTAGTGTTATGAAAGTAGTTATTGAAAAATAAAATAATTTTTATCTATATATAAATATTTATTTTGATTTACGGTCCATGAAATTTATGAACATCCCTCATCTCGTATGTGTCGGCATTACAAGTTGTATAATATACACCTAAATATGTAGAACATATGTGTGCATTGAAGTGTAAAATAATTTATGTCTAACTTTATTTAACACCTAAACAGTAGTAGTTATATGTATATGCGAGTAAGTACTATATTAATTAATTAATATAACTAGGAGTCAGCAAAACTGAATCGGATCACCTTGCACTATGACCTAAAAAATTCTATTGTGCTTTGGTATCGAGTGTATTTTATCGATTGGGTTATTCAGTTATCTCGCCGCAATAATATGTACTGCATCTTAATTGCAGATAAGTAGTTCCAAGTGATCATAAAATAAATATTATAATTAAATTAACAGATAATTTTCCTTTTATAACAAAATTTATATAACTTTTTATATTGATTCAATCAAATTTTTATCATTTTAAATATGATTTTCTTTTCATGTGACCGACAATTTGGTGCTAGTCATAATTTATATATTTATAATAATTATGTATGTAATCTATTATTATCTGTAAAATATAATTGGGTTTACAATTGTGGCACTTATTTTTTCATTATTATTTAATTTTTTATATAATTTACATGTAATTAATTAATTTAATAAATATTACAGTTTTCTCATTTATCCAATATTCATTGATTTTTGTATACGCCAATCGAAAGACAAAATGTTGTTTACTTATCTTATAAATATCATCACTTATCTGCGTATTTAGATAAAGATAAAATGGAAAATACATTTTTTGTTTCGTAAAAATATATATATAAAATAAATTATTACATTTCTTATATTGAATACATGAAAAGTGAAAAGTCTATAATGGAAAAATGGAAAGTATCAGTATAAATATACATTAATACACGTAAATATATATAATATTATTTGTATTTTTGCGTATAGATAAAAGTATATAAAGCACATAATAAATGATGTGATCTAAATTGAAAAAGTATTATGTAAAAATAAATATAATAAAAATATATAAAAACGCAGAGGCGAATCACAATCGCATCAAATCATCTAATCAAATTTTAATTTATTTATATGTACTATATGGAATACAAAATTTGTTTAAAGAATTAAAAATACAATTATGAATATATATGTAATATCCTCTTCAAGATTAAAAAATAATGATAATTCTAAAATTTACTATCTTTTTTGAATAACTCAAATATTGTACTGTGAAAGTTTTTGGTAAAAATGAGAGAACAAAATATATATAAAATATATAGAAATCTGTGTATTATTGATTTCAAAATATTCTCCATGGTAACATCAGATTTCTTTTTCATAAATATGAACCTATTTTATATTAATTTTTCCTAATTTATTCCAGTCACAAGAAAATACAGCAGATACATGCTTTTTGTATATAATTTCTTCTGAGCTACAAAATCTATTATTACAATACAATTTATTTTTGATCTTATTAAACAAGTAAATGTATTGTAATATTCGAAAACATAAATTTTGATTGATCTACTCCCCAAAATCAATGATGGCATAATTTATGAACTAATTGAATTCTTCTAAAGTGGTATATGGTTAAGCTAACTATTGCGTATATATATATATAATAGGTCTACCAATATGTGTGTGCCGTTTTTTTCAAAATAAAACACATTAATTCCGGTAATAACAGTAAAAAATTTTTATTGAATATAATTACCATCGTTAAGTATAACCTTTTTCCAATTTTTTGGCAATTTATGAATACCATCAAAATAAAACTTCTCCTCTTTTGATGCGATCCAAGAATCGATCCAATTTTGGACGTCTTCATAATTGTGGAAGCGTTGTGCACAGAGTCCATGTGCCATCGATCTGAACAAGTGGTAATCTGATGGAGCAACATCTGGTGAATAGGGCGGGTGTGGTAACACATCCCATCCGAGTGTTTCCAATGTTTCTTTTACCGGTTTTGCGACATGTGGACGAGCATTGCCGTGCATAAGGATCACTTTTTCATATCTGTTCGCCCATTCTGGTCGTTTTTCTTTCAATGATTGATTCAATTTATTCAATTGTCCTTTGTATACCTCACCAGTAATAGTTTGACCAGGTTTCAATAACTCATAATACAGCACGCCCTTTTGGTCCCACCAAATACACAATAAAACCTTCTTTCCATGAATATTGCGTTTTGGCGTCAATTTGACTGGTTGACCTGGATCAGTCCAATGCTTAGTCCGTTTAGGATTGTCAAAATAAATCCATTTTTCATCACCAGTGACTATTCGATGCAAAAACGACTTTCGTTGCTGTCTTTGAAACAATATTTCGCACGTGGTTTTTCGCTTTTCCATGCTTCTTTCTGTCAATTCATATGGAACCCATTTTCCTTCCTTTTGGATCTTACCCATATTGTTTAAACGATTAGAAATGGTTTGTTGACATACATTTAAGGAATCAGCTAGTTGTTGTTGCGATTGCGCATCGTCTGCATCCAACAATGCTTGCAATTCTGTATCTTCAAATTTTTTTGGTGGTTTTCCACGTTCTTTGTCATTCAGATCAAAATCACCACTTTTGAATCGTTGAAACCACTTTCTGCACATTCTTTCTTGTAAAGCATGTTCACCATAAGCTTCAACAAGAATTCGATGACTTTCAGCAGCAGTTTTCTTCCAATGAAACAATAACAATAAACCTCCCCGCAAATCACTTTTTTCTGGCACAAAACACGACATTTTAAAAAAAAAAAAAATATGTTGTTTAAATTTTTAGCTCGTAAAACAAACTAAGAAAGATAAAGATATAAAGTGAATACGTTAACAAAAAAATATTTAAGTCGAAACCGCCATCATTTAAGGCGGCCACAGAGATTAATCCGTGAGCGGCACACACATATTGGTAGACCTATTAAAATAGAATACTAATTCGAATTAGTAAATGTGATAGATATAAACTGTTTTATCATACGTATATGTGATCACATGTCGATATCGATGATTTATAGACAAAAATGTACGCATCGAATCGAAAATATATTGTTATATATGCTGTAAACGTTTTATGTGAGTAATTGTAGTTGTATCTCTTCTTCATTTAACATTTTCTTATATTCAGCGTCAGTCTATATGATGTCCATTATACAAATACAATATATATTGTTGTATGATATATATACAATGAAAATGTAAATTTTTCTTGATAAATAAACATATGAAGCCACAATATATATATATCGATAAATATTATCAATGCATATATTTATATATATATATATATATATATTATAAATAAATATGAAATGAATAACTCATCCCTTTTTATAGTAAACCCTTATTGTTTACACATTGAATAAATCAATGTGTCAAAAATATATAAAAATAACTTTTGCACTGCAAGCAATTCGAAATAGGTTTGTGTGTGTTTTTATTTTTATTTTTTTTTCTATCAATACAAAAACTTAAAGCTAGCTAAGACATGAGGATATGATGGTACGCGAACCACGAAGACTATATATACCATATATATTTACAAGTTACAAGAATATATAGAAAAATAAAACACAGATGTGTACTAATTTTTTTTCCATTTATCTATAAATATATGATCTATATATCTAAATTCTAAATATATGTATGCGTGTGTTATTGGATAAAGTTAGATATATTCTATTTTTGATTTATTATGGTCAACACCGAAATCTCTTGGTAATATGCTAGCAGCACATTGGGATATATGATTTAGCAACAAATTATTTATTGTACATATATATATATGGTATATATGTATACAGGATTTGATATCATATTATACATATTATGTGTATATTATATGATTCAGCATTTCAATTTTAGAGTTGAAATTTGGTTTTTAGATTATATTTTATTTTATAGTATACAAAAATACACACGCAGAAATCATATATTTTTCTTTTTTTTGGGTGGTTGTGTTCAATGGATATATATATATAATATATACTTGAAAAATATACATATAGGGATTTTGGAAAACATTTACAGAATACTAAATGTGAATGCGTGATAAAATATAAATGTTAAAATTATTACAGCAGATATTATTTAAAAAAGAATTATGTTTGAAATGTTCGTTTTTTTTTTTTTTTGTGAAAATATATTACTGATACATTTGAATGTAATTTTTGAAGTTTCACATGGAGTCTTCTATAAACAGAATCGTTCTAAAGAATATATTTTCTATATTATAATTATGTATAGGATATTGTTCGATGTATATAAAGAAAATGTAATTGTAACCCATAATTTCTTTGTTCATGTTCTATATATCGCATAAAAACCTTTTAATTATATTTAACAATGAGATATTTTTTTGTGAAATACAAATATCGTATCTACAAGTCCAAAAATATGAGTATCAAGAATTTAGTAGGTATTCAATGGGAAGCAGCTTATCAAACAGATCTGTTTGGAAAATTTAAAATTAACCAACTAAATTATTTTATATTATTGCGAGCTTCAAAAACTTGTAAAATTGTTACCGATGCTGAACGAACATAAGCATAAGAAAATAATTATTTTGTAATGCATTGTTGGACTATACGTTGCTCAGTCATAGTAATATCAAAAATGGGAAGTTTTACTTCACCTCTCTCTATCGCTCTATACGAAATAATATATATAATTTGTTGGTGTTTGATTAAATTGAAATTTTTGTAATTATTACCAATTATTTTATTACTTATACTCTATATATATATATTTTTTAATAATAAATTATATATTATAAAAAATGCGATAATCCTTTTATTTTGACCCAAAATTAAAATATAATAATATAGGATTATTCAATTAAATTTGTCATAAATGTATATATGAAAAAATGCGTTCATATAAAATATTAAATATAAATAAATTAATAATATTTTAAAATTTTTATAGTACAAATTAATAATAATAAAAAATATATATATTCAATATTTTACTTTGATCTAGAAATTTTAATATGAACGGCTATATATAATTTAATTTGTTTAAGCGAATTTTATTTATTTATTATTATCCATCGCCAGTGGGGACTAGAAAATATATATTTATATATGTGCTTTTCAATTATTCTAAATGGTTTTTCCAACATAAAAGTACAATATATACAATTTGAATAAATAATAATGAAATACTTTTTTGTTATATATATATTCATAGTGTATAGGTATAGCTATAGAGAATCATATAGGCTCAGCTTGGCAATCGCATCAGATGAAAATCCACTTTAATATATATATATATACAATTAATATAAAATATATAATAATATAGTATACCAAAAATAATCACAAATACGAAAATCAATTAAATTGATTATATACATTTTAAATAAATAACATTAACCATAACAATTCATATAATAATTGCAATAAATGCGTGCATATATTTAAATATTGAATTGATATCAGTTTTTTTATGTTTGGTTAAATAAAAGAATTTATAGAGACAAATTAATTTATATTCTTTATCTTATCCATAAAATTTTCTCATATTTCAGGCAAAAAAATGGATTCTTCATTTCTATTGGAAAAACAAACATCATATATTTTAAACGTGAGTGAATCGATTATAAAAATCTCTTCTTTTAAAAGATTAGAAATTGTGGTCCATAATTAAAAAAACTGATAATTATTAAAAGTCGATTTTCCATACTATTTCATAATTTCACCCAGGGTTATTGGAAAAAATTGTGATATTGAAAACTGAATGCTATTTATATATTTGGCTTCGTATAAAAGAGTTACCTATTAATAATAATGCGTTAGGAAAAAGATAAGAATAAATAAATATAAATTCCATTTCATAAACATAAACAAATACATTAACCGCATATACATTAAACTAAATTATTTGCCATAATTATTTATATGAAAATTTTCATTTTACTTATTTCAATAATGTAATTTTTCTTTATTTTATTAATTTCTATATAATATTAGGTTGTCAAATATCTCCCTTCCGCCTTTTTGTCTTTTTAATTTCGCGGCTATGTACAAAGCGCTACAGAGCTCGTATCTGGCAACACTGTACATAATTTGAAAGCTCTTGACATAACAAACAAAACGACGCTATGTATGATTAGTTTGGATATTGCGTTCAACAGTTATAGACGTGTAAACATGGAGTTCACTAACGCCGAAATTCGCGCTATTTTAAAGTTTTCCTTCGTTAAAGGCAAATCCGCTAGAGAAACGTTCCGTGAGATTAATGGTGTTTTGGGGGATGGTACTCTATCACTTCGAACCGCGGAGGAATGGTTTCGACGATTCAGAGCCGGTGAAAACGACACCATGGATAAGCCAGCCGGCGGAAGACCTGTGACGACAAATACCGATCAAATCATGGAATACATCGAGTTAGACCGGCATGTGGCATCTCGTGACATCGCCCAGGAGATGGGAGTTAGTCACCAAACCATTTTAAACCATCTGCAGAAGGCTGGATACAAAAAAAAGCTTGATGTTTGGGTGCCACATGAATTAACAGTGAAAAATCTAATGGACCGAATTTCCATTTGCGAAATGCTGCTGAAACGGAACGAACTCGACCCATTCTTGAAGCGGATGGTGACTGGCGACGAAAAATGGATCACATACGACAATATCAAGCGAAAACGGTCGTGGTCGCAGGCCGGTGAATCGTCCCAAACAGTGGCCAAGCCGGGATTGACGGCCAGGAAGGTTTTGCTGTGTGTTTGGTGGGATTGGAAGGGAATCATCCACTATGAGCTGCTCCCATATGGCCAGACGCTTAATTCTACCATCTACTGCGAACAACTGGACCGCTTGAAGCAGGCGATCGACCAGAAGCGTCCAGAATTGGCCAAAAGGAAGGGTGTAGTGTTCCACCAGGACAACGCCAGACCACACACTTCGTTGATGACTCGTCAGAAGCTACGGGAGCTCGGATGGGAGGTTTTATCGCATCCACCATATAGCCCGGACATAGCGCCAAGTGATTACCACCTGTTCCTGTCCATGGCGAACGCCCTTGGTGGTGTAAAGTTGATCTCAAAAGAGGCTTGTGAAAAGTGGCTGTCCGAGTTCTTCGCAAATAAGGAGGGGGGCTTCTACGAGGGAGGTATTATGAAGTTGCAGTCTAGATGGAAACAGATTATCGAACAAAACGGCGCATATTTGAACTAAATCCGATTACTGTAACACTTTTTATAAAGCATTGAATAAAGAGCAAAAAGGCGGAAGGGAGATAGTTGACAACCTTATATATATAAATTATATTAATGAGTAGAGACAGACAGGCCGATATACAAAAAAAAAAAATAAAATAAATAATGTCAACATAATATGATTTATGAATTTTTATGCCTTGTGTTTGATGAGAAATGACATGCTCTGTAAATATAAATATTTTCAATTTCTTATAATAATCTTATCTAAAATATATGTGTTTATATACACTGAAAATAATGACTTTAATTTAATAATTTATAATTTAAAATTTAATAAGATTATTTTACCAACAAAACACTACATTAAAAATTTTGTATAATATTAACAACACTGTGTTTTTTTCGCAAATATCTATAACAATTATTATTATCTTTTTTGTAATATTTGTTATTTATTACATATTTTTATACACTAAGAATTGAAAGTTGGGCAATCAAAAAACTAAAGTTTCATAATTTATTTCAAGTAACATCTGCGAAAATGTTTTATTTTCTATTTTGTTTTGAAATGTTAATTATATAATAATACGATAAAACTATATTCTATTTATAAAAATTATATGAGGGTATCCGAAACATAACAAAAAAATGTGTAATTTAAGTTTTTTGTTATATTTTATATTCTCTTGGGTCGATTCTATACTTTAAAAATCAATTTAACTTTATCGATTTCAAAATAGGTACGATATATACCAATCATATTTGTTTATTTATATGTTGGTGACGCCACACCAACAGCTAAATGGAGAACAATATTCAAATAATTTTGTGTTTTTTATGATTTAAAAAATTATATATTATCAATTTTATTTAATAAGTCTAATTCCGCAAAAATTGTACAAAATGGTATATATATGGTAAGAAAAGAATGATGATGGATTTATTTGGGGTAGACACACAACAACTAATTTTATTTGATTTTGTTACATGTATTATTTTGATAATTTCAATCGTATAAAGGACACGCAGGTCGATTATATGTTTATGGATTTTAGTATACTTTCTGAGAAGTTTTCCTTGATCTAACCCCCCATTAAATTTTTCTTTAGCTATATTATAAATAGATTTGAACTGTTGAATATAGCTACTCTAAAACGTAAATATAGGATCAATTTTTCTTTCCAAATATTTTCAATTCAATTGGGATCCAAACAGTCTGGTAGTGGTAATAATTTTTTTTTAATTATATTATATATAGTTTGAAATGATTATGTGCTTCGTCTTTTATTTACTCTATATGACAAATATATTTAAATAATATATTACATTTAGTATGGAATAGTATATAAGATGCAAACGATTTGTTGTATGTATATTAATGCGTCCAAAATTTAATTTTATCTCTTAGAGAAAACTAACAGGATATAACATATTTCAAAAACTTATTTTTGTATATATACATAAAATCGAAAGAGCTTTAACGGATTAAGCTTTTTCATAATGAAATAAGTTTATAAATACATATGGGACAAATAAAATGAAATGTGTAATAATAAATAGTTTTCTTTTATATAAAGAATAAAAATATGATCTTGTTTTAGTTCAGTAATTCTTATTCCTTATACATACGAGTATGCATCATAAAAGAATTAAATTATTAAATTTCGAAATAAAATCTATCAATAAATAATTTGTAAAAATTATTGTTTGATCACCTAAAAATGAATTTCACATAGAATATAGAATATATATTAACACAAATTCTATATGTAATTTTGTGTATTTGTAGTATAAATATATAGATCGAACACATCCAAAAAGATAGGAATTCGTTTGTTCATTTACTAGACAATATGATATTTATATTAATATATAATTTAAATTTTGAATTTATAAATTTTTATTTAATTTTATATATATTATTTAATTATTTACAGAATTCCTGGATAGGAAGGAAAATGTGCAAAAAGGTGGATACATTTCATAAAGTATCAACTAAAGGAAGTAACGATGACACACAAATACTTATATTGGTATGTAATGTATAATAATAAATATAAAATAAGCAATATTTTTACACTATTTTCTCAAATCATATTTTATGTATAAAATTTCTTAAAAAAAAATATAATCAATTGTGTTCAGATGCTATTGATTCTATATGGTGTTTATTATTGTAAAGACGCATGATAATGTTCATATGTAACAGATATCGTCGAATAATTATGTGTATGTCATATTTAATATCCTTGAAAAATTGATTGCTTTAAATTTCACATATTTATTTATTTATTTATTTGATCATCAAGTCATACGCTATATACTCTAATTTAAGATTTATATGTGTCGTCTACCTAACATTCATTATATTAAATTTTGTAAATATATTTGCATGTATGAGCGTGATTATTATATATATATATAACAATTCACCAATTGGACTACAAATATCGAAAGATAATAAGTTTCCTTAATACCTTTTTAAATAAGTAATTATAGTCTACAAAAATTGATATACAACGCAATATATATATATAATAACAAAATTTATAATTAAATTTATGAATCTTGAAAAATCCATAAAAAAATTGTATTGTTTGAAACTAATAATTAATATTTAATATTTATTTAATTTATGGTTCACTGAATTTTTAACAAATTTATTTGTATATAGATATAAAATATAATGAAAATTAAAATTAAAATTAGAATTGTATTTGTATATGTACTTTTGTAATTTAAAAAGGAAATGAAAAAGGTATTTTCCATTGATTTGTGTATATGGGATAGAAATGTGTATATTAGTAATTATAATGTTGTAGTAACTTTATGTAACCGTAATATAGATATATAGATTATTGAATTTATAAAGATTTACGCAAACATAATATTTCCCCATACAATATTTCAAATAAAGTATTAAAGTTTAACAATGAACCCATGATCATTTTCTTTCAAAACTTAGGTACTTTCAAATTTATTATATATATATATCATTATTAATTAAATATATTATCAAAGAATAAAACAATCGTACAGAAGTAACTCTTCACATATTTATATATGATTTACTTATAAATATTAAAATACCTATTTTATTGACTGATTCCTTAAGTCCTTTATAGATTCAAGTATATATTTGATGAAGAAATACATATGTATGTGTCTGTATACACTATTTACTATATATATACACTCGTATTTATATGCATTTAAGTTGTATATTAATAATATTATTATTAAATTGATATTATATTTATAGCAAGAGTATATATAACTTCGTTAAATTATATGTACTATGAATGTTTATCTTTATAAACGATAAAAGAAAATTTTGATATAATAAAAAATTTATTGATAATATTTGTAGTAGCAAATTGTGACTGCGTAAAAGTATATACACAATAACATATAATAATATAAATAAAAAATGTATATTGGGTTAAAGTATAAACAGCGAACGAATGAGAAATAAAATGAACATACATATGATATAGTCTGTCTATATGTCGTTAAATTTCATATTTCAAATCTATAATGTCTGTTAATATCTAATCAATTTATGGTACAATAATAATATGTATATACGAGTGAAATAAAATTTACTAGTCAACGATAAACCACACTCCTGTTTCCGTGTTTGACAATTCTGAAAATACAAACCGTCGCAAATATCCAAAAATGTCATTTTGAGATTATATAGACCTCATCTTTTATCAGACACGGAGGTTACTGCGGGCATCAACAATTAAATAACTTGCAAACTACAATAAGTTAGTGTAACATTTTTAAATTATGTATGATAAATAAATAAATATAAATTTCGGTTTAAATGTTTTGAGAAATTTTCTTTGTGGATATTTCTTAAAACTTTAAAACTTATATTAAATTTATTGATATATATTGAATTTCATATCTGTTCTTTAAAAGCGATATATGCCGTAGTATTTTCGATTTAAAACTCATACACATATTGTCATGGGTTGTGGTATCTTCTAAAACACACTGTAGTGTTTATATCCTATATCACTCATTCATATATGATATATGATATTATGTTATATATATGTTATACTATAACTACAAAAATAATCGTATAATGTATTTGAATAAATTTTTGTCTTTTAATTTTTTGGAATACAACAAAATTAATAATACATTTTATTGATTGATTTTCTGGTTAACTTGTAAGACATTTACGTTAAGAATGCGATTACACATATGAAATAATAGAATTAAATAGGGAAATGAGTAGCGTCTGCACTATGTGTCTATTTAAAGTAAATGCTAAAAGATTCTTGAAAGGATCTTGATCCTTGAAACAACATTACCACTCAATTTCCTATTTAATTCTCTTTCATATGAGGTAATGCATTACTAAATGTGAAAATTTCCCATGCAAGGACCTTGATCCTTGAAAATACCATACTAATCAATTTGAAAAGTCTTTGATCCTTAAAAATAACAGAACTACTCAATTCCCTAATTAAATTTTTTTCATATATTTACGAGGTATATGTATGAACATATTGCAACGTACAAATTTGCTTTGTAAGATTCTTGAAATATCCTTTTATTGTATATGAGGTGAGTTTTATTCGACAAACTTTGTTGTACTAAGTAATTTATTTAAAAGTACGTGTATTCGAATTAGCGAGTATCATGATTAATCTGATTATCATCAATTAACAGTATGGTTTTTCAATTCAAATATTCATACGTATGTTGTCATATATTTAATAACCTGTATACTAATTATACGACACCTATTTATACACGACAAAAACATATTCAAGTACCTAATTTATAAATAGTATATACGCGTTTATTATATACGAGAATATATATAAAAAAATTGTTTGTAGGTATACATATATATTGAAAATACGCAAAAAAATTGATATAATTTTATTTTATAGATAACCTATAACAGTCCTTACATACATCGTTTTCGTTAACTTATTGTGGTAGAAATTTTGATATATATATATATACAATAATATAACCGCAAGTATATAATTTTCACGATATAGGGGAGTAAAATACATGGTCTTTCTTTAAATATATTCTTTGTAGCAATACTATGTACTATGTGTATGGTATACTATTATATTTATATAATAGTATTGTAAAAGTTTGAATACCACATATTTATTTAAGTATTGTATTCTTAGTACTTGAATTATATTAAATATTATAGGTTATTAGGGTTGTGACCTTATTTTAATATATTGCTTGCATAGAAAATAAAAATATATATATTGTATATTTTTTTTTCAGGATCCTTATGTTTCTTTTCTTATTCATATACTCGCTTATATATGTCCTTTAGATTAAATTTTATTATACTTTCACTTTCATTACATACAAACATACATAAATCAATTTTAAAGTTAATGTTTACTAAAAATACATTTTCATTCAATATAATGTAATTATGGTAATGTTTCGTAATTGCCCTAATAAAATGAACAATTTCATTGTGTTTCTATTAAATATAAATATTATATATTAAATAGATATACATGTATTAAAACATTTGTGGTGTTGTGTATATACTCGTATAGAATTATCGAATACCACTATTAAAGTACATAATTGTAAATTTAATGTATATTTAAAAAATAAATAGTAGTACAATTAACACCTAGGCATTACAGCATTTTTAATTTGAAAATTTGAAATTAAGCTTCGGAAAAGAATATCAAGAAACGGGTTTTCCGCAAAATGTTCGCCTAACCTCAGATTATTCCTACCGTACCCATAGACATTTAACAATTGAAGTGTTTAACGAAAAGTGTTTCTATTATACCAATAGAATTTTTCGAGTATTATTTATCCGAACATCTTAAAAATTTTAACTGAAGTGTTTAATGATATATTCTTGATTGCTCGAGTATCATTTAGCTGAAATTCTTTATACTTAGAACTGATGTGTTTAATTATAATTTTGTAAAATTTTGTCTTATAATTTCAAAATAACCTTAAAATATTACGTTATCTTTTTCATTTTCTTTCATAAGATATATCACATTTTCAAGATCTATCTGTACGAACTGGAACTGTTCTGGGTGCATGATTTTTTTTTTATTCATATCTCTGTTTAATTACATATAAAAAATGAGATATGTAACAACTTAAGTTTTTTAATAATTATTCTTTCGAGTTCCTAGAAATGTCCATGCGATCCTTTAATTTTTACTTTTATTTAATTTTCTTTCAAACAAGATACCGCCGTAACTATGTATTTCGAGAATTATCCATAGAAATTTAAAAAAATGTCCTTGAAAGCTGACTGCATACTCTGATCTTTGTAGCAATTATCCTGCATAACTTCCATATGCTAATTCTCTCTATCTCTCTTCAATTGTGGTAATAATTTTTTTATTAGAAATATTAAATTTATTCATAAAATAAAATGCTATTATTAGATTGGTCTAAAAATGGATTAAATATAAGATTAAAATGTGAGTAATTGTGAATGTTATGTAAATTATGTGTAATACAGGTTCAGCTGCAGTATTAAAATATATTATTGAAATTTTAGTATATATAAATAATGGAAATTCTTATAATTAATTATATAATTTTATAAAGAATAAAAAGTTACACATCCATGAGAAAACTGTTATGATAAATTTATATGGAAATATGAAATGCATTTTAATTAATTAAATTTTACAAATATAAGTTATCTATATATTCTCATTAATTTATACTGTTTACTATTTATATGTACCTATTACCAGTTTATGGAGTTCTATTGAATTATATAATAATATAGTACGTTATAAAATAAAACAATAAACATTTCCGTGTGGCTGTTTTTTTTTAAGAGTGATACACCTTTCAATAGTTTTAACTTTAGCATCTCAAATCACACTTGATTATTTTTTCTTACATTTATTTGCAACGGAACGTGAATGGTGAATATTATTTTTAAAATTAGAACTGAATGTTCGCCAAACTAATAATACAAAGCATTGAAAAATTTTATTGAGTATTCCTTGTATCATTTCTGTTTGATTGGCTACATCAATAAACTAAATTATCGTATGTGGAGTGAAAATAATCTTCATGCAATTAATTCGACTTCATGTTTTACACATCCACAAAAATATAGTGTAATGGTGTGGATTATTCGCTCTGAACGCATCATAGAACCGAATTTCTGTCGTTACCGTATAAATGTTGTTCGTATATTGTTGACGCAACAGATCCAAATTTTAACTAATCGAATGTAACAGCGTATCCTGCGGGGCAAATTTGTCGCATATATTATTATCAAACATAAAATGTTATCAATCAATGTTTTAAATACGAAAAAAAAAATCTGCTGGTCCATCATAAATAGTTTTGTGTTTTATTTATCTTCAAAAGGTTGTATCGCTCTTAAATAAACACTCTACACCTATAAAAATATAACGCAAAGCTAATATTATTATTTTATTTTTGTTTCTATTATATTTTATATTATATATTTATTATTTATTTTATCTTATTATATGAATAAGTTTTAATATATGTGTATACGTACAGTGACTGTTTTTTGTTTAAGGCGTAGTTAAACCAATGCATAGTAATATATATGTATATGCCAGGTGTGGTCATAAAATATAACGAGGCTAATGTTGTAAAACATTTTATTTAAAATTCATACAAATTTTTAACTATTTTGAGAATTTTCCATTGTTCAAAACAGTGCTGGAAGTCTTCTTCTGTCACGCTTTATCTTTCACCGCTGCAACGGTCTGTATAATTTTCTTCCTTTTAGTGCAAATTTAAACCTTGCAGAACAGATAAAAGTTGAATCATCAATCTTGTTAATTTTTTAACCACACCTCGTACGCAACACTAGTACGCATTGGTTGACTATCTATACTCGAAGGAACTCTTGGTTATTTTAAAATGGACAATTTATATATGCGCATATACTGTATCAAAATAATAAAATATATTTACATTATAAAATACAATTTCAAAAAATATAAGTTATATGTTGTATAAGTTGTGGATGCAAATAAATTAATTTAATTAAAACTTTGAAGTCGTAATATATGGTTTTCAAATCCATATATCAAATAAGTGTATTTTATTATATTAAATAAATGGTGTTCCTAGTAGAGGTTACATATTTTTTAACTGTTTACATACTAAATTAGAATGCATTTATATTGCAATCGTTCATATAACGTCAATTGCCATATTATTTAAAAACATAATGACATTTAGATGTGGTACGATACTCATAATAATTATAATATTTGAAAAACGTATATTATTTCAAAAGAACAAACGAATTTCTGATATTGGATCACAAAACAGTTTTATTAGTATTCATTTCAGAATCTGTTAGCTGTGGAGATTTGAAAACATAAAAATGTCACACATTGGACCGTAGATCAAATCGTTCTTGCATAATTTTGTATTTTTCGAAATAAAATTCACTAATAATTAGTATAATTTATAGTTTATCATATATACAAAATATTATATCATTGAATCATACTATGTGTTTGGATGGTTTGGGGTGTTTGTTTATATAGAAATACCCCATTAGAAATAATATTATCTTGAGTTAAATAGCTCAAAATTCTAATTAGTCATTAAACTTCGTACAGCGACGACACCATTACAAATTTTTATAACCATTTCATATGTTTTAATTATTAAATCGTGTGTTCGTTATGCTGTAGCAATGCCGCGTTGTTGGAGGATTATCTGCATGTACATATATACTATTAAATTAATTATAATACTACAACTAATTAGTTTGTTTTTTCCTATATACATTGTATTTATTACATCTAAACTTTGTCGTTCAAATTTAAATTATATAATGCACCTCAATTGCATTAATTTACAATAATATAATAATAATAATAATAATAATGTAATAATAATGTAATTAGAAAATTGTGAATAACTTTTACACCCATATACAAATACTATGCGCACATGTACAAATTTGTAGGAATATAAATTATAAATGATAATTAATTCAATATTTTGCCAATAATTTCCCATTGTTAAATATATTCCTAGAATATATAATAAATAATAAAATAATTTGATTTTAATTTTAAATTAATAATTGTTTTTATGATTTCAAAATTATCTATATAAATATATTTTCCAATATAATATATATTTATATAGATAATTTTGAAATAATATTATATTATTATTAACTATAATTTAAACTAATATTATTAATCATTAAAATTATTAAATAATTGTTAGTTAGTATATGAAATATGGAGATTATACCGACGGCAATTATAATAGTTTTTTTAAATGGACAATAATGCACATCAATATTTTATATGTATATTCTTTAATAATAATAATATATGCAAACCATATCGAAATTAAATTTTCAACATAACTGCTTGACGAGCAGCTTCAATTCGCTCTGCATTTGGCACAATATAAATAAACAGAAAGAACGTGAAGTTAGTATACGATCAACCTCTAGGTCTAGATACACCACTGTTATCCAGCATAATATTAAAAAAACCAGCAGCTTATCAAGCATCTTTAGACGAAAATTCAATTTCGAACACAGTACTATATGGAAATTGGCACATAAACAGTACAATATATAAATAAGATAGAAAATACGGATGTATAACCACATTGGTATTTCATAAAAAAATGTTTTCATGTCATGTCAGGGAATTGCATTCGCAACGTCCACATTGACCGATATGCGATCTAACCACAGCCTCCTGAATCACTGTCACAATATAAGTATTTGTATATACAATATTTTGTATTGTTTGTTTATAATCATATTTGGTTTTATTTTTATACGACAAAGTTGACAAAGTTAATAACTATTTTATGGTAAACTAATTTTAATTTTCATTTAAAATTCTAAATATCACGGGAATGCTTGTTAATTTCAATAAATTAAATATCTATAAAAATTGCATATATAAATACAATAATAACTTCTTTGAAGGAATACTGTCATTTGTCATATGTTGCAAGTGTAGAAGCATAAAGTTGCAATAGAATGTTGGGAATATATGTAATAGAATAGGATGAAGATTATGAGCCTTGAATATTCGATCTGGTTGTCGATGTTGATTGAAGCATGACCAGGCAAACCCCACGATATTTTATGCATCGGATTATCGTAGTGTAACGATGTGAACATGAAAAATCACCGTTCAACATCTCACGGCTTCAAATCGATGCGATAAATGCCGCAAAAGTAATTCATAGTCCTAGTAATATTAGTTGGGATATTATTACTCTCAATTTCAATTTGCATTAATATTTAATTTATTGAAGAAATTAACCTTATAATGCGACTGAATAATTTTCATTGACATTATTTTTGTACATTTATTATATTATTGATTGATACATTTATCAAAAAAATCGTGTTTGAATTTTTTATGCCATAATAATAATAATTATCAATAACTAATTTTTATGCTTTATATTCGATATATATGAAGAGTTATATGGATTGTTAATTAATATGTTATATTTGTTATAATATCTAATATAATATATCATATTATAAATGTGATGATGGATGGATAGACGATAGCATATTTTATTCATTTTTTTTTAATTTTAACTTATCACTTATCTTTAAAGTTTTTATTTATACAATATACGTGCAATTCATTTATTTATAATTTTTATAATAAATATAATATATATATTTTTTATTCATTTCATTTATTCAGAATAATGTGTAACAAAGTGTAGGACGGGAAAAAAAAGTAATATGAAAACTACAATTATAATAACATTATTTTATGTATTTGTAATACATTTTATTGGTGACATAAAATTGGTGACTGGTATCACAGAAAAAGAGTGGTGGCAACATGCAACTATTTATCAAATTTATCCAAGATCATATAAAGATTCCGATGGAGATGGTATCGGTGACATTCAAGGTATAATATCAAAATTACCGCATTTAAAAGAAATTGGTGTAAATGCAATTTGGATGAGTCCAATGTTTCAATCGGCAAACATTGATTTTGGCTATGATGTCATAAATTTTTTTCAAATTCATAATGAATATGGAACAATGGAAGATTTTAATGAATTTATGGTAGCCGCTGATGAATTAGATATTAGAATATTATTAGATTTTGTACCAAATCATACAAGTGATGAAAATGAATGGTTTATAAATTCTGCAAATAGTGTTGCAGGTTATGAAGATTATTATGTTTGGCACAATGGAACTAATGATGGTAATAGTCCACCAAATAATTGGGTAATATATTGTCAAATATAAAAACATTTTTATTATAAATAATAAAATATTATATATTATTTACTTCTAATATACCATACTTTGTGTATAATATATTGTATTTAGATATCTGTGTTTGGAGGTCCTGCATGGACATGGCATCCGATACGCGAACAATGGTATTTGCATCAATTTTTTCCTGGACAACCGGATTTAAATTATCGTAATCCAAATGTAGTTGAAGAAATGAATGATGTCATTCGATTTTGGTTAGAAAAGGGTGTATCTGGTTTTCGTGTAGATGCCGTAAATCATTTATTTGAAGACGAACTATTTCGGGATGAACCCAGAAATTTTGATGAAAATGATGAAACTTCATATGAATGGCTTGATCATATTTATACAAAGGATTTGGTAAAATATATATATTAGATAACTCATACTATTTCGGATTTTGTGTATATTTTCTACTTTCAGTACTGACCGGCAACGGATTATTACTTCAGAAGTCTATTCGCAATATAATTGTTCGTATTATTGCATTATTAATATGCATACACATTGAAAAATTTAATATTTATTTTCATGTCAACATTCATTTAATTATTAATAATAAGGATACATTTTCTCTAACTATACCAAAAGAAAAAGAAAAAGATACATATGATATAGTTAAAAATCTCATCCTCATCAACTCTACAGTTTATGTTTTTAATTTTCATTATTTGTTCGTCACAAAATATTTTATCTTGATCGATTTTTTAATGCAATGATTGTACTTTCAATTAATTCTTCTTATATTCCTTAATAATATATATGCTATAAATTCAATAATATAAATTAATGGTTTTATATAATTTATTCAATTTAATATAGCCCGAAGTATACGATATGATATATCATTGGAGAGCCATGATCGATGAATGGGCAACAAACAATAGCAATGAAACAAAAATCTTTGTGACCGAAGCATATGCAAGCAGAGAAAATACAATGCGTTACTATAAATCACCGGAAACTGGTCAGCTAGGTTCAATGCCATATAATTTTGAATTAATTTTTTTGATTCACCCAGACGACTTTAGTGCGCCACGAATTAAAAGTGGTATTGATGGTTGGTTTGATCATATGCCAGCTGGATTTACAGCTCCATGGGCTGTAAGTATATATAAATAAGTACTATTTCATTTAATTATATATTATCCGTATAAATTCAGAGATGCAGTATTTTCTAATTACAATTTTTGCTTGTATTTTATTATTTTATTTAAAATATTATTATAGACAGGATCTCATGATCATAATAGAGTTGCCAGCCGATACATATATATATATATATACCGGGTACAAGTATCTCGTATTACGTAAGATTATTCATTTTTTTTTTCCATATTTTATGTAAATAAATAGTAATAAAATTATACACGTAATATTTTCTATGCGAAGGGAGAGGAAATCGGTATGACAGATAATTATGATTTTGAAATAAGTGATTATCGAGATGTTAATCGAACACCTATGCAATGGGATTCATCAATAGGAGCAGGTATGTTTTCTATTTTTATATATATTTACATATATGTTAATGTTGTTAATGTTTAAGGTTTTTCGACAAACAGTACCACTTGGTTGCCAATAAATTCAAATTATGAAACTTTAAATGTTGAAGTATTAAAAGAAGCTAACCGCAGTGATTATCATCATTTTATTGAATTAACAACGTTAAGAAATGATCAAACTATTATCGATGGTGATATTCATATGAAATCAATTTCATCAGATATATTTGCATTCATAAGGCAATTAAGAAATCAGCAAACATATGTTATTGTTACAAATTCAGGATCAAATCAAACAGTAGATTTAACGATTTTTAAATATTTACCAGATACATTAGAAATAGTGTCGTCATCAAAAGATTCATCACATAGAATAGGGTATTTTTAATTTTTATATATTTATAATTTAAGTTTAAATCAAGTGACATCTTCTATATACCAATACCATTCCTTGTGAATTAAGTTTGTAAAAATTCGTCAATTGATCTGCAATTGTCGAAATATTGATATTTTCTTAATTCCGTTAATTTTTGCGTTAGTGACTAGCTCATAATTTGATATATGTAGACTTTACACTTTATTACAGTGGAAATTAATATAATTTTTTATACTTTAAACGAAACAAAAAAATTGATAATTGAACATGCGGTTCCTTACAATCGATTTCCAAGAAAGTTGCCCACTGCGACCCATTGACAAAATGAATAAATTGTTATGAAAATAGAAGATAAAATAAAAAATTTACTCTTATTAGCTAATATAACTATTAATAGCAGTTGTGAAAAATTGCAACAAGGAATTATTTCAGATTTGGTAAATCGCGTCCTTCAATTTGAAAATTTTTACAAGGATAGCAAAATTAACTTTGTTGTATAGGAGTGAAGAATTACATCAAACTACCAGTTTTGATGCTTGTGTATATTGTGTGATAAAAACAAACTATCATCAGATGATATGAATAGCCGTAAACAAATTCAATATGATTTTCTCTTATTATTGTATATAATGGTCTACCATTCGTTTCATTATACATATATATAATTACAGCATCCGCACACTCTTGTACGTTGCTTTTTCATAAAAAAAAAATTATTTTTATCATAAAAAGTAATAATTAATTATTCATTTATAAATATATTCATTTTCAGTGATACAGTTAATACGGCCGCCCTTCAAATGAATGCATTTGATGCTCTTGTTTTGACAACAATGATGGAAATGTGTCCTCCTTTATCACATGGAAGTACCATTTCAATTTATCATCTGTCACTAATTCCATTAATGATGGCTTTACTAAAATTATTTCAATAAATAATTGATAAAAATAAAATTTTCTTCAACCGAAATTTAAATTAATTAATTTAGTCATAATTTTTAATATTACTTAAGTTATATATAATAATAGAAAATCGATGATATGTTACTGAAATAATTAATAATAAGTATTATATGTGCTCACTGATAATTCAGTAATTCAGATTGATTGATCACTATTTAATAACAATGAATATTGAAAATACCATAACTAAAAATATAATTAATTAATTGTAATACCGTACTTCATATATTACATGATCAAATAATAATTCACATACAATATAATATTGGCAATAACACTCCTTATGTTGTGTTGTTGTACAAATCAACTTCAGATATCCGGAATCTTGACATATTTTTACAGTTGCGTTATCGAGCAAGATTAACTACACACACCTTTCATATAAAGTAAGACCATATATATTAGGTTGTCAACTATCTCCCTTCCGCCTTTTTGCTCTTTGTTCAATGCTTTATAAAAAGTGTTACAGTAATCGGATTTAGTTCAAATATGCGCCGTTTTGTTCGATAATCTGTTTCCATCTAGACTGCAACTTCATAATACCTCCCTCGTAGAAGCCCCCCTCCTTATTTGCGAAGAACTCGGACAGCCACTTTTCACAAGCCTCTTTTGAGATCAACTTTACACCACCAAGGGCGTTCGCCATGGACAGGAACAGGTGGTAATCACTTGGCGCTATGTCCGGGCTATATGGTGGATGCGATAAAACCTCCCATCCGAGCTCCCGTAGCTTCTGACGAGTCATCAACGAAGTGTGTGGTCTGGCGTTGTCCTGGTGGAACACTACACCCTTCTTTTTGGCCAATTCTGGACGCTTCTGGTCGATCGCCTGCTTCAAGCGGTCCAGTTGTTCGCAGTAGATGGTAGAATTAAGCGTCTGGCCATATGGGAGCAGCTCATAGTGGATGATTCCCTTCCAATCCCACCAAACACACAGCAAAACCTTCCTGGCCGTCAATCCCGGCTTGGCCACTGTTTGGGACGATTCACCGGCCTGCGACCACGACCGTTTTCGCTTGATATTGTCGTATGTGATCCATTTTTCGTCGCCAGTCACCATCCGCTTCAAGAATGGGTCGAGTTCGTTCCGTTTCAGCAGCATTTCGCAAATGGAAATTCGGTCCATTAGATTTTTCACTGTTAATTCATGTGGCACCCAAACATCAAGCTTTTTTTTGTATCCAGCCTTCTGCAGATGGTTTAAAATGGTTTGGTGACTAACTCCCATCTCCTGGGCGATGTCACGAGATGCCACATGCCGGTCTAACTCGATGTATTCCATGATTTGATCGGTATTTGTCGTCACAGGTCTTCCGCCGGCTGGCTTATCCATGGTGTCGTTTTCACCGGCTCTGAATCGTCGAAACCATTCCTCCGCGGTTCGAAGTGATAGAGTACCATCCCCCAAAACACCATTAATCTCACGGAACGTTTCTCTAGCGGATTTGCCTTTAACGAAGGAAAACTTTAAAATAGCGCGAATTTCGGCGTTAGTGAACTCCATGTTTACACGTCTATAACTGTTGAACGCAATATCCAAACTAATCATACATAGCGTCGTTTTGTTTGTTATGTCAAGAGCTTTCAAATTATGTACAGTGTTGCCAGATACGAGCTCTGTAGCGCTTTGTACATAGCCGCGAAATTAAAAAGACAAAAAGGCGGAAGGGAGATATTTGACAACCTTATATATATATTTTTCTAGTTTTCACTTTACACATAAACCTAATGGTACATATATTAACATTAAAACATTACTTCTTGAACAAAACAACATATACTTTTCATATAGTAGCTTTTATATCAATATTCAAAGAATATCACAAACACGATTACCTGGAACTAAAAAAAATCAATTATACAGATTGTTTTTGTTATGTTTTGGGACTGTCATATCACAATTTTTAAGATTTGCACATATATAATTCATAGCCATTCCTTTACCACTAAAAATAAATATATAAATGCTGGTGCTGATTCTGTAATCGATCACACTGGGCTAAAATTGAGTGCACACTTGAATTTTATTCATAAAAACATGTCTATGATAAATGTTGAATATTCAGTTATAGGAATGGCCTCCACAATGTCACAAATTGAATCCCAATGAAAATTTATTGTCAATCCTTGATGCACATGCCTCAAAACCTATCAGTATTACCAAATAAAGTATATTTCGAAATTTAGATACTATGTGATCAGAAAGAACATATTTATAACCTAAGGAATACAATGGCAAAAAGCCTAAATGAAGTTCCTATATAATCATAATCAATTAGAATATTTCCATTAGAATAAACCCCCAAAACCATTAATTTGATTTTGCTTTAAAATTCAATATTAATTAATATTGATATTATGTAGTATTCTTTTGATATTTTACATTTTATTTTTTCTTCTATAAACGTGAACTGCAAAAAAAATGTATTATAATGTCTTATTTTCATTATATTATATTTTATTAATGCACCATGTACAAATACAAACCCCCGTTCTGAACAATATTTATATGTATCTTATTTCAACACTGTTATTTTTTTATATTTATATTATTATTATTTACTATTTTCAAAGAACCATATATTTTAAGTAAACATACGTATAATAATAAATAAATTATAATAATATTACGCAGGCAGGGAATATTAATTAATTACTCATTAAAATAAGTTTATGACGTTTTATGTGCGAGAAAATGGAAGTTTATTAACAGATTTATATTTTTATATACGATTACATAATGAATTTATGGTATATTTTATTAAAATTATTATTATTATTATATTTACTATATAATTCAGATAGGGTAGTGGAGCTCAGCCCTTATCCAACTCTCCAGCTCCACATAAGAACATTAGTATACTAATTTATGTGCTATTTTTTCTCATTAGTATATTATATACTAATGTATGAGTCATAGTTTTCTAATAAGGATCTTGTGACTAGTTATAGGGCCTGATCACTGGTACCTCTACCACAATTGTATCCATATAATTTTCATCAATATATTAACATTTCATATTACATTTACACATAATCTAATTTTCATGTTCATTAGATTTATGCTGTCTCAACTTAACGTGTTATTTTTAACCATAAATTTTCTAATAACTATTATAATTTATTCATCATAAAATTATGTAATATGTATTTTAAAAATAAAAATTAATTACTCACCCAACATACGAATGATTGCCTTTCTTGATTGGGTCTGTTTTGATTCATTGTGCATTGAACCTTGTTGAACACCTTCATTGAATAGAAAATAAAACCAACAATTTACAACATTATTAATTAAACATATTCGCAATTATTAATGAGGAAATAAAAATTCAATGAAAATAAATTATAAAGAAATTGTGACTTTTAGTAAAACAGTGATCTCTTTTATTCAGTTCATTTATTGTGTTAATTAAATTTTGTAAGCAAAATTTTTCGTAAACTTTTGTTTGAGAAATGTAATAACCATTTTTATACATATCGCTATTAGCACATGCCATACAGAATCACAGAATCTGCAAAATATTGTATTTTCACAATGAGATACGATATATGTGTATACCTTGTGATATTAAACAAAGAACATTATGAAATGGGTATTGGAAAAGTCCTGTAATTTTAACTATCGACTTATATATTTACATAATGCAAATAAGATACGAACCAACATGTAATAAATTATAAAACTTACCTAAAACCGATGTATGTTTTGAACGAAAACGTATTTGTAATCCCATACGCCCATATAAAACTATCATAACAATCATTGGTAATGCAAAAAATATTAATGTTGATAGTTCCCACAGTGGAAATCCCGGTGGATTGTCTAACATTGCACAAAAAGCTGAATCCCATATTCTACTATTATCTGTAATAATAATAATAATAATAATAATAAGAATGGTAATAATGATAATAATAATAAAATACGAATACGAGATTTTAAAATAAATGTGTTGCCTTATGGTTTTTCTTTTTCAGTATATAATAAAAAGGATCCTCTACACATAAAATGTGTATTCGTTTTAAAATGAAAATATAAGGATAATTTTCTTTTAAATTTTCATCCATTTATTTGAATATGTTCTCTATTATATAAACGATAATAATGTAATGCATGTTAATATTTGTTATGGTTTTGGCAAATAAGTGATTGCGTAATTTTTGAAGAAAACAAAACAAAATATTTTCATGTTTGCTTTTCACTGGTTCCTATTACTCGCACATCGGTCTAATGTAATGCCAATTTCAAGTTTTGCGCCATGACGACCAACATCGATTATTGCTTTGATTTGGTTATCATCTACTTTAACGACCTGAACGTTGGTCGTATTTGACTGAATAATACCGGTGTTGTCATTAAACATAAGTAAAAAAATGCAACTATCAATGAAATGTAGTACAGTCACTTAGTTACCAACCCAACATATTATGGTATCTATATATACTAAACTAATATATGGGAAATAATTTTAAATGTAAAATATTTTGTATAGGACGTACTATATATATCTATAGTAAACTATATATATCACATGTTTCACATTTGTGGTATTTAAATAAATAAAGTATACTTTAGTATAAAGGGCCTATATATATATAAAGAAAAAAAATTGGGTTTAACTATTTTACTATATCTAAGTATATCTGCGTACACATACCAGACGTCTCTTTGTGTTCCTATATGCATTTACTATATATATTTAATAAAGTCCCTTTTGTATCTATACAAAATAAAAATAATCATTAGGAAAGGAAAATGACTTAATTTTGAAAATGAAAATCCCTCTTTTATAATAAATGATGAAGACCGTAATTACATGTATACGAGAATACACTTAATTTCTTTCTAATAATTCTAATATTTCTAATTTATATTAATATTTAATACATGGTATATCAATACATGTTCATATTATACCACATAATAATAATAAAATATAATATTTATATACGTATACGCTATATATGATTTGAAAAGTTTCCGAAATGAATCCTTTAAGATTGATACACATATTCTTACGATTTGAATAGAGTGCGATTTGTCAAGATCGTTAACCATGACAATCGGTTCCACATTGAACATAAATCTAAATCGGTCTTATTGCAATCATTTCTTCAAATTTTTAAGACAGCAAATAAATATTCGATAGTAAATCTGAATCTAGTAATGAGTGAGATGCATTTGAGGTGCATTTTCTTTGCATTCAATGTGATGTCTTGATTCTGGTACACATCAGATGTGGACTCATGTTTTTGAGCAGCAGTTACATGAATTAAGTTTTTCAATTAATTGTTACCGATGCATCAGTCGTGCTTAATGTTTTCTTACAATACATTTATGTATTCTCTGAGACAGTGCTGACCATTTTAAAATTAGAAGCTTGAAATGGTTTTTTTCTGTTTTATAAAAAAAATTTAATTTAATACAATTTATTGACTGACAAACTAATGATGAATTGACACGATACTTTGGCAGCAGTCATTTGAACGATTACATTTCTCATAAATAATATTACTATATTATCGGTGTGGCTGCCTATATGAATATTCCGAAAACTTTTCAAGTCTTGTACGTAGTAACCTGTAGCTTTTTTTCCATAATAATAAATTCATTTAATAAAATTATCGTAATAAAATCATCCTACATAAAAATCATTTCAATTTCACGCTCTTTCATATTATTGTGAAACATTAATAATCACAACAACAACAACAACAAGAAATTATAATAATAAAAGTTAATAAAAATAAAATCCCAGATTAAGCACTTCGTTATTATATGTTTATATATTGATATTAGTCACACTCGACCACTCTCTGCACTCGAATATATAAACTGTATAACATATAGCTATTGCATATACCATAAGTAATAATTTTCCAAATAGAAAAAATTGTATTTTGTATTATTTTCGTCGTATATATAAAATAAATGTCTATCAATAAAAGAAAATTCTATTATTTTTATACTTTTGTTATGTAGGCAATTTTCATTGTTTTTATTTATTTTTGTCAAGCGAACCAAAAATTATTACATAGTCTTTGTGACTATAATTAATAATGAGTCAATTTCATATAATATTGTATAAATAACTCATCATAGAATATATATAAAATTAGATATAAAAAAAATTATGTGCATGACCGAAAATTCCTTGTCTTCTTTTTTCTTTTATATTTTACGATAAACTATAAGAAACCACACTGAACTGACAATGGTGGCTCAGTAAATATTGTGAAGCATATGAAATGTTTCGCTATTTATTTTATTTATAAAATTCTTCAGCTGAGCTGTACTATTTGTTTATTTATATGGAATAACAAAGTGTGTTGGACGCTATTCAAAAATTAACAATGTCTGCACACATCACTCATATAAAGAAAATGGATTTAAGAAAACATATCTAACTTTAGAAAATTGCAAATCAATTATTATATACTGTACTGAAGTAATTTATCAACTTGACAATAATTATATGTTATATGTTATATGATATATTTAATCCATCAGCCAAATTTCAATAAAAATATATTAATTGCATGTTGCATTTATAAAATACATAGGGTTTTATAATATATTGTCTATATAGGTTAAATTTTTTGTTCATAACCTTCACATTTTTATGCCTTACCATCAACCTACACTCATTGATCTCTTCCTTAAATATTCTCATCATCAGCATAATGTTTCAGTAATTAATCTTAATTATATGGTATTCATAGGCGCAATCTGATAATCATATCGTTCCGATATCAAAGATCTATGTGTTTAAAACACTCAGCAACACAGTCGTATATCACCAAAATATATATTATTAATCATGAAATATAACGCTTCATAGGAAATTTTTCGGTATTTATGCAAACTTTCTGATTAGATTTTAGGAACAAAAATTAAATTTACTTGAATAAATGATACATTAAGTCTATTTCTCAAAAACCAATATACAATAGATAGAATAGATTAAGTAGAATATTAAAGTATAGTATAGAATAGAGATATGTTTCATTGTTCCTATGTGGAAACGCGGTTATCGTTTATATTTTGTTTCATGATTTTACCATTATATTTTATTATAGTAGATTTAATTCTAACAATATGAGAATCATATTTGTTTATAATGAATTTGTACATTTACACAATTATTTCCTATAAGCATAGAACATTTTACTGTAAATTGTATTAAAAATTAATAATGTATTTATTACCAGAACAACTAACAAACAGTATAGGTATAGCAACACTCCATGAAATCATTCTAGATATAGAACATTATATTGGTTTAATAAATGCACCTCGGTTATTATCCACAGCATAGGTTGCAAACATTCTGACGTTAATACTGAAAGAATGACATTGTTATTTACATTTTAAATTATAACATAATTACAACGTCATCAACCATTCGATCAGACTTTCGCATATTCCGCTAAGACATTATTTATAGCTCTTGTGATCTTATTAGATCTATATAACTGAATGTTGAACTGAACTGAAATTTTCGTTTACCTTCTTATGACGATAGAGTAAATCTGTTAAATATGCTCACTCTTCAAAGACATAGGCATTATATCAAAGGTTACTGCTTATAACGATTAAACGGTAAAATTGATTTCACTGATTCACAAGTTAAGCTTGAGGATACATTCAAGAAATTTGCTCTATATGCATCTTTTTTATTGTTTATATTTTAGTGCACTGTTAATTGGAGGTTGTTAATGATATACACTGAATTTCTTGTTAGTGACAAAATTAATATGAATATGGTATACAAACAGAATTTTAAATTGTATTATGTTATTTATATGTAAATGTATTATATACATTATTATACTTCAGACATTAGAATTTAATGGTAATTACTCATTTCGGTATTGCTGTCCATTCGTATATGAACATAAAATTGTAACACCTCAATGGAAAAACCTTATTATAATTTTTGTTCTATTATGATCCAATTCCATTCATATATGTAACAATTTGTCTAACTTCAATAAAATTAATAATTCATATGTTATAAATAAATTTATAGTTAATTAATAATAATATTTCTAATTGTTCTTTCAGATAATTCAACAATTGTCAGCATTATCTGCAGATTATGTTTTTTTAATTTATGGAACAGTATTTGAGAAATTGAAAATATACAAATGGATTGGTGTCAGAAGAACTGTTGCTTATTTAATAATATAGATAATATATACATAAAACAATTCATTATGTGTATATATTAAGAATGTCGAGATGGTAACTTATAATATCCAAAATAAATACAAGCATCAACAACATTCAATCAGTCATTTATCAATTGAGATAAAACGTTACAAAAAGGATCAAGGAAATTTAGCTATATGGAATACTACAAAAGCAACTATTATACAATTAATAATACTAACTTATATGCGTGCTAAAAAAGAAAACACATGCAAATTGAATTGTAATGTTTATATGTTAATGTAAATTCTGATATTGTAAATACCAAACTTAAACATACATAAGATACATACACATTTTAAGAATAATTACAATTAATTTAAAAATGTAAATTATAGAATGAAAATAAATAATAAATTACAATATTATTAGATAATATAATAATATATAATAATTCAATTGAAAAACTAAATTCTAAAAAAAAAAACCTCTAATTATAAATAAAATGAAATAAAAAACTATTTATGTTTATGTTATGTAGTAATTTTCTTTATATGTAAAAAATAAACATTAAATTGAATCTACCATTCCGTAAGGCAGTTGATATATGTGACCCAGCTACGGATACGCATTGAAAACCCATTTATTATAGAACAAAGGAAGGATCGCTCTCTGCATGCGGCAACAACCTGTACATTGGAAAAGAAATTGCATTCTTACAATATAGGTATTATTTAAGGAATGTTTTTGTTCAATATATCTTTCGTTACATCATTATCAGTCTTTCTGTTTTAACATATAGGCGATATAGGCTACCTCGATATAAAAACAAAAAAAAAAAATCATAAAATCACCCAAATTCCATATACCATACTGTAAATATCGTTGAAAAGTGATTGTTATCCATGTAAAATAGATGCTGTAAAATTTTGTGTTGTTTTTTTTTTCGGTTATGTAATGTTTTACTACATAAATTAACATAAAACTAAAATTTTTTAACTTTTTTTTTTATAATTCGCTAATGCAATACATAAATTATTATATATAACTAAGAATAAAACGCATGTAAATCGAATTGTATTTGTTCCTTATTTTAATATACATCGCAATGGTATTAATTTTTGGCCAAATACTCTTTCAACATTTTTAAGCGCCTAGAGATTCTGGTGAGAGAATGATGGCGGTTAGAGGTGTTCGTTGCTGATTTGGTTGGCATGTGGGGAACTTATGTTTCCTAAATTTTTGTTCCATGCCTATATAACCATTTCAGCGCGAATAATTTCAGTGAGTTGGTGTGGTTGCGATACCAGTCGATGGCGATAACTGTCGATTGCTTGCGATTGCGATACCAGTCGATGACGATGCGTCGATTGATTGCGATTGCGAATCCAGTCGATGAAGATATCTCTCGGTTGATTGCGATTGCGATACCAATCGATGACGATAACTATCGATTGCTTGCGATTGCGATACCAGTCGATGACGATGCGTCGATTGATTGCGATTGCGAATCCAGTCGATGAAGATATCTCTCGATCGATTGCGATTGCGATACTAATCGATGACGATAACTCTCGATTGATTGCGATTGCGAATTCAGTTGATGACGATATCTCTCGATTGCGACAGTAGTCGAACGCGATTATAGTTGATAATTATTTGTGAATCTTAATAGTATCAAGAATTCTCGTGCTCAAATTTCTTTTGAGATTCAAAAATAATATATATATACATGTAAAATATATTTTTTGATATTTTGATGATTATATGCTGGAAAACAGCGTGAAAACAAAATTTATTTCAAAAAGTGTTAAATTATAGATTAAAAACAGCTCTAAACGATTAAAGCATCGTGCGAACAAGATTACATTCAAAAAGTGCTCAATTATGATGTAAAACAACTAAACCATTGAAGGATATGGTGTAAAAAAGATTTTATTCAAAAAGTGCTCAATTATGATGTAAAACAGCTAAACCATTGAAGGATATGGTGTAAAACAAGATTTTATTCAAATAGTGCTCAATTATGATGTAAAACAGCTAAACCATTGAAGGATATGGTGTAAAACAAGATTTTATTCAAATGGTGCTCAATTATGATGTAAAACAGCTAAACCATTGAAGTATATGGTGTAAAAAAGATTTTATTCAAAAAGTGCTCAATTATGATGTAAAACAGCTAAACCATTGAAGGATATGGTGTAAAACAAGATTTTATTCAAATGGTGCTCAATTATGATGTAAAACAGCTAAACCATTGAAGGATATGGTGTAAAAAAGATTTTATTCAAAAAGTGCTCAATTATGATGTAAAACAGCTAAACCATTGAAGGATATGGTGTAAAAAAGATTTTATTCAAAAAGTGCTCAATTATGATGTAAAACAGCTAAACCATTGAAGGATATAGTGTAAAACAAGATTTTATTCAAATAGTGCTCAATTATGATGTAAAACAGCTAAACCATTGAAGGATATGGTGTAAAAAAGATTTTATTCAAAAAGTGCTTAATATAGATGGAAAATAGTTAAACCATAAGTCACATCGTGTGAAAAAGATTTCATTCAAAAAATCATAAATTATAGATATAAAACACCTAAACCATCGAGAGTATATCGTGTGAACAAAATTTCATTCAAAAAGTAGGCAATTGTAGCTGATTAACAGCTAAACCATAGAGGGACATCGTATGAAGAAAATTTCGTTCGAAAAGTGCTTAATTATAGCTGGAATCCAAAAAATGATGATTTATTATGCTATAAAACAGCTCTAAACCATAGAATACATCGTGTGAACAAGATGTCATTCAAAAATTCATAAAATATAGATAGAAAACTCTCGACAGTATCATTGTATGTACAAAATTTTGTTGAAAAAGTGGAGAAATCGAGAAAAAATTTTCTAGACCCGCATAACTATAAAAAAATTAAATTTTAATTGTATTCAAATATATTAACAATTTTAACTGGATTCGCAATCGCAATCAATCGACAGTTATCGTCATCGATTGGAATCGCAATCGCAATCAATCGAGAGATATCTTCATCGACTGGATTCGCAATCGCAATCAATCGACGCATCGTCATCGACTGGTATCGCAACCGCAAGCAATCGATAGTTATCGTCATCGATTGGTATCGCAATCGCAATCAACCGAGAGATATCTTCATCGACTGGATTCGCAATTGCAATCAATCGACGCATCGTCATCGACTGGTATCGCAATCGCAAGCAATCGATAGTTATCGCCATCGACTGGTATCGCAACCACACCAACTCACTGAAATTATTCGCGCTGAAATGGTTATATAGGCATGGAACAAAAATTTAGGAAACATAAGTTCCCCACATGCCAACCAAATCAGCAACGAACACCTCTAACCGCCATCATTCTCTCACCAGAATCTCTAGGCGCTTAAAAATGTTGAAAGAGTATTTGGCCAAAAATTAATACCATTGCGATGTATATCAAAATAAGGAACAAATACAATTCGATTTACATGCGTTTTATTCTTAGTTATATATAATAATTTATGTATTGCATTAGCGAATTATAAAAAAAAAAGTTAAAAAATTTTAGTTTTATGTTAATTTATGTAGTAAAACATTACATAACCGAAAAAAAAAACAACACAAAATTTTACAGCATCTATTTTACATGGATAACAATCACTTTTCAACGATATTTACAGTATGGTATATGGAATTTGGGTGATTTTATGATTTTTTTTTTTTGTTTTTATATCGAGGTAGCCTATATCGCCTATATGTTAAAACAGAAAGACTGATAATGATGTAACGAAAGATATATTGAACAAAAACATTCCTTAAATAATACCTATATTGTAAGAATGCAATTTCTTTTCCAATGTACAGGTTGTTGCCGCATGCAGAGAGCGATCCTTCCTTTGTTCTATAATAAATGGGTTTTCAATGCGTATCCGTAGCTGGGTCACATATATCAACTGCCTTACGGAATGGTAGATTCAATTTAATGTTTATTTTTTAGATATAAAGAAAGTCTCAACCATCCAACTATATAGTATGTGTTCCTTGTTATAATTTCTCAAATAGACTAATAAAAAAACTGATTTTAAAATATCTAAACAAACCCACCCATAGGAAACAAATGCAAATTTCGTCTATTTGTACACAATGTGTATTATAATTGATTAATCAGAAAATGGAATATATACCCACTTTACGTATATGTTGCCATTTCAATTATACATTGGATATGATGGAGCAGATTCATAACAATTTAAAAAGACATTTTAATAGTATCACAAAATTGAATAGCCAAAAACAGTTTCAATGATTTGATTTCAGAATCTATATTAATAAGAGTTACACAACATTTCTGACTTAATCTCTAGATGTAAAATTGATTCCGAACTAGACTATGATATGCGTTTCAGATAACTCGGGGTGGTTTAACAAAATTATTTATTGCATGTGAATATTTTGTTACAGTTCTTCAGATTCGATGCCTATAGTTTGAAAAATTGTAATATCGTTTAGTCAATTTTTTACTTCTACTATTAGAGTTGGAACAAAAGAAACAACAAAGTAGTAAACAATTATAATAAACGGAACGATGTGTGACAAAAAATAATTTTGTTATTGTATTATCCCTAACCTATGTTATAACATATGAATAATTTTATAAAATATATATTTCCAACAATAATAATAACTTACCGTGAACCTGATTAATATAAAATATTATACGGGGGGGAATGGTATTTTAACGATCTGGACGATTTGTTCGAAATCATTAACACGACTTAAATAAGTTTGTAAGAAAATCGGGGATATTAAATATCGTTCTGGTGATTTTTCAATCAAACATGAACAAAGTCCAGGTTGTTCAGTGGAAGTTGATGCAATAATCGATGAGGGTGCGGTATTCTCATGAATTATAAATATTCACTTAATAAAAATGATTGATAACTGATTTTATCGGTACAAACAATAACAAACCTCTATCCATCAATATTTGATTAAGTTAACGTAGTTTAGTAGCATTACAACAGAATTATCTATTTTGAATTTTTAGCATGCAAATCCATCCAGATGTATACATTCAACAACAAACCCGATTGAACAATGCAATTCCTGACCTTGCACCATTTCATTCTTTGTAAAACTTCAATGGTAATAATTTCAATAACGATGAAAATGTCAACCACTCTTTTGGTTCAGTTTATGCTGATAAGGACCAGAAGTTCTATAATAATATTTATCGTGTTCATTTTCTACGTATATACTCTTAAATACTATAGGCTAATCACCCATATAAAATAATAGGATTATAAAAACATCTATCTTTCGTTAATTGCAGTACAATTGGTGAATTGTTATATACTCTCATGCGGAGTAATTTACCAACTTGACTGTAATGAATGTTTAGTAGACGCCATAAGCTTCATTTGGAGTAATATGACTTGTTATATACTATAGTGTAAAAAGTTTATACTAGTTTATACTATAGTTGTAAAAATATTGAAAACACACATTCATTAAAATAAAAATCTGAAGCAAATCAATTTAAAAAGGAATATAGTTTGAATTAACCACTTCAACGTCACAGCGATTAGGTTACAAAAAATGTACAATGTGTGAAAATTGAATTTTTATGACCCTGACTTTTTTTTCACAACGTTATGTGTAATACGACAGGAAATAAATGATATTATCAACACCTTCTGGAAAATTTCATTATGAAAATGTTCACCTGTGCCTTAGAATACTAAAATTTGTCATGAAAAAAGGGTATATATAACTTTTGGGTGTAGTTATTGTGATAAATCTGTTTAACGTGTTCGTATTGCACCGATAGAATTTTTTTGATCATGATTTACAATATATAGCTTCTAGGAGCAAAAAAAAATAATATGTATCATGCGTTCAAATAAAATAAAAAAATTATTTGTGGTTTCAAAACCACGCCAATCGATCATATAGCCGACCAACCATTAATCCTAATTAATAATTATAAACATGATGTTATCATTGTATATATAAAAAATACTAACATTGAACCATTTAAATTTAAACTTGACAACAATTATAAAACTAATGAACTTAAATAACTATATAATCATAAATAAAATAGGTGCAAGCTGGACGGTAAATTCGCACTGATATAATACATATCCGTTGAAAGACTTTGTACTGCAATTAAAGTAATAAAAAATTTCATTATTAACCAGTAGTCAACATATTTCTATCCTCATTTTTGTAAATGTATAACGTCTAACGAAGCATGTTTTCAATATCTACGACGCATCATATTACATAGTTGTAGACAAATTTGTTAAATATAACATATTTTTATTTCAGTCTATGAATTTCTAATTTCAAAACATTACTGCATTTATTTAAATTTTTAAATACATATGCAAATTTTCAGAATAATGTACTGAAATAATTCTATTAAATTGAATAAAAATTATTAAACAATATTTTTCTTTTTTTTTAAACAATAGAAATGTTTTTTCTCTTAACATTCTTAAGATTCATACAGAACAGAAACATTTGATTGTATCCCGTTCACTTCAACTTTTTTAACACCATGTTTTGCATTGTGCACATGAAACCTATGTTCTGTAATTATTTCTATATTATTGTATTTCCGATAAGAAAGTAATTATATTGTAAACAAATCGTAGTTTCAACTAAAAAATATAAAAAAAAACGTATTTAATAAAATTTTAAAAATGTTTGCCTATCAACTACATGGTTCAAATTATTTATATGCTCCTTTACATAGATCTTCTCGAGAAAACCTCATACATTAAATTGTACGCTTCCAATAGTACTTAGACTTTATTCCGTTCATAACTCCAGGAAGACTAAAGCTTTTCCCGATGAAATTTTCACAATCGATAGATCTCCTTAATGAAAATACATTTTGATGTAGGAAATTTTCTTGTAATGACATAATGATCAGAGTTTTCAAAAGTAGTAATTTTCAATATGAGTATTAGAAAAATTCAAAAGCACCTCTCTAATTAGATCCTCTATTAAATGTGTTAAAAAGTTGCAGGATATAAATATATATAATAATATACAGAATTTGTTTTCAATTTTGTTCAGTAATCGAAAAGTCATAAGTATTTATTATCGATTTTATGTGCCACTTCAGTCAATTTATGTGATCTACGAAAATGCCAATTTACAAATGTCAGATCTGTGTTTATATAAAAATCTTACATATTTTTGTTCACAGATTATACGCTTACGTAGGCACATTCCATTTATTCGTATACACATAGACTTTAATAAGAACTATATTTCTAAATGCTGGAATAGATAAATAATTTTTATGGTATTATATAATTCGAATCAAATCAAAAGTATAGAAAAAGCATATACAAAAGCAGAGAATAACAAGCGTAAATAGGAATAGTTAAAATACTTCATTATAAGGAATCTGTATATGGCAGATGATGAGTATTATTATTATCTATTTATTATTTATTATATAAAGCGCTGTGCTATATTCTACATATTCTTCTATGACAATGAATCGATAATTGAATGAATTATTTCTCGCAAAAAAACTATGAAGATTTATATTGTATATTGATTTAATTTATGATAAATATATGAAAATTGTTTTATACAATAATAATCGATGGGGTATCTTTTTTTTCACACTAAACATATGTAATTATTTATTAAATTGTACTGCATTATCTGGGATAATCTAATTTTATATAATTCTAGCATATTTGAAATATAACTTCCTCCATAATTATTTCCCTATTAATTGAAAACACATGAAATGTATACACATGTACAACTGATATAGAATCAATCTAGAGATGCAAAATTAACACATTTACTATACTGACTGCTAAAGTTCTTTCAGAAACTACACAGTTCAAACCATCCATTGAAAATATGAAAAGCAACATAAAAAATCGCTTCCTGTTGTTGGTAATCGACAAAACTACTGATTCAGCTAATAGGCATGTAGCAAATGTATATATAGACAATTTGTATTCTGACGAGCTAATCGCCAAGAAAAAGTTTCTATACAAAATATATTAGTGTTGGATGTGATAAGTCAATCAACCATCGCACGGATTTTTGATAATTCAATTAGGATTTTGTATGATAATTTTGATAAATTATTCTGTTTTTCTCTTGATATTGAATGCGCTGCATTGTATAATTGCCTGGATTTTTTTTAAGATGATGAAGTAGTAGTACAATTTTTATGAATATTCTGGAAAATGATGCCCAGTACTATTTTCAAAATCAAATTCCAGGATCTTAGATAGGTTTTATACAGCGAGCCAATTGACCAAATGGTAAAACAAGTTAACATTTATAGGCACTATTGTTTCTGTTGTTTTTAAATACACATTTTTTAGTGCATATTTTAAGGCATATTTTTGGTTACCGTAAATGACCATCGAATATATCTTTGTCGATTGTTTTCCTATAAATAAAGATAATTTCAGTATTTATTTTAATTCTTCTTAAAAATATTTAGTTTGATCGTCACATACAGTAGACTGTTTTATTTAGATCCACATTTTGCGTTTTCTTGATTTTTTAATAGCGGAGGAATTATTGCAGAATTTGTATTAAATGTTGTTTCAAAAATAAAATTAAGCGTTCTAATACGTTATAAAACTGTTATGAATGATCATGCTGTATCGAAAACAACAACAAATGGAAGTGGTCATAAATCAGTAAAAGATGATCCATAGCCTGGAAGCGAAAACTGACAAAAAAATTGACAAAAACAAAGCATTGCTGCAGGAAGACAAAAACGGTCAATACAGCGTGTTATCAAATGTTTGCATGAAGTTATGCGCTTGAAAATATATTGTTAAGATTATATAGAATTAAGAAAACATCTACCTTCCAATAATTGTAGACCAAATGGTGAATTGGTACATCCACTTCCATGCGGATTAATTTACCAACTTAAACCATAATCAATGTTTGGTAGATGCCATAATTATTGTGATACCGTACTGTCTTTAAATAAGCATTATTGATTATTTAACAATTTCTCGCAAAAATTATACCAATATAAATTCACTAGATATTGTACCCGATACTGTGACATTTTTCTGTTTAGTAGACTCAACAAGCTACTACGAGGAACCCGTTTTGATAGCACTAAATAAAAGTAAAATCGAAGAAAACTTTCATGGCTACACCAATGATTGAGTATAAAAATGTATTCGAGAACAGGATTAAAAACATTGACAAAATTATACACCATCAGAACATGGGAAATACTTTGAAGGCAATAAATAGCATTGCAATTTAAGTTTAAAAGAATTTGACCGGATATTTTTTTTATAGTGGTAGTATCTAATCATATACTAATGTAATAATAACAAAAACAGAGTAACTTTAGTGTGATTATTTTTTAATAATTCCCAGGATACAAATAATATTCTATGTGTTACATAACATTACTGAATGGAAATGAATGTAATAAATTTTTCGAAATTTATTTAAAACATTCTGACTTTTACGATAAGATACCAGAAAAATAAAGCAATTTGTTGTTACCCCCATATACGCATTTAAAATATAAATAATAAATTATAAACATATTATTGTATGTAAAAATAATATAAATTTTACCTTTCGGATAATCAAGATAATGTACTTCACTATATAAACCAAATGGTATTGCACTCAAAAAACTAATAATCCATAATGTTAAAATAATTCGTACAGCTCTTTTAAATCCACTCATTGCATATAAATGTAATGGATGACAAATTGCTAAAAATCTTTCCATTGAAAATGCTACAATTGTTAATACAGAAACGTATGTACATCTGAAATATTAAAGAAGAAAATCAATTAAATAATTATGTGATTCGATGTGTTGTAAAAATAACTACAATAAATAAAAATGAAAATAAATAAATAAATAAATAACTCTATAATTCTGTTACAAATATAATAAAATACATAAAATCTGTTACAATAACTATTTTATACTATTATATAGAAATTGTATAAATAAATACTATTATTATAGAGATAGATAGATTCGTAGTATATATTCAGTTTAGGAAAAATATACAATAATAGTATCACTATAATAATAAGGCTTAAATATATTACAAGCGGAATTAATCGAATAAATTTACTGGTTTTTATTCGACATTTATTGTTATAAATGACAAATGGAATTGCGAGAAAATAAATTACTTTTTATACATAAATGTATAAATAGTTATGAGTATATTTTGTTTGATATTGTGCTGCTGTGCTTTATAATAATATTTCGTTATTTCTGTCAATTCAAACACACCAGCTAGTTGTGCATTGCAATTGTATAAAATTAAAAACGGCTATAAAAAAGACAAAGGTAAGCTTCCTAAAATGTATATATCCAAAAACATGGGTAACAATACCTCAATTTAAGTAATTTCCGCCTGTAATGGCAAGTTTCAAATCGATAACAGTTATTCAAGAAACTAGGTGGCCCGGAAAAAATTTACTTAAAGCAAAAGGATATATATTTTATTATAATGGTGTACGATGATGATGAGCTAAAGGTTGTGTTTTAAAAAAAAACTGATATAGAGTAGCGCTCGCATGCACATCAATATTATGATATAGCCTCAGGCGAATGTAATGCCAAGGTGTGACAGGAAACAATAAACACTGTTCAAATATTAAAATAGATGTTCGCAACTGTCAGGGTATGAATATTGACTCGAATCATTTCAGTCATTAATGCGCCACTGATCCACAATAATATTTATAAATGTTATATGAAAATATTTCCTATATATATATATTTCCACATTTTCGTATATGTCTGTGGTGTGGTGGGTTGTGCATACACTTTTTCTGTCTATCATTTTTTGATGGTAAAAATGGGACTAATAAAAATATAAAGTTCTGTCCTTTATTATATAACAATGAATTATTTTCTGATGTTGATATAAAAAAAAACACATCTTTTCATTTTTTTTAACGCTTGAATAGTTGAATTTGTGTTGTAGAAAACGAACATTACATTATATATAGAAATAAATATATGTATTTTATGTTATTTTGACATAATATATATATTTTTTTTTTATAATAAAATACTAGAAAGATAATTTCAATGAAAACAGAAAATTTTGTTTTACAATAATAAATTCTTTTAACTTTTAACTTTTAATTGAATTTTCATTTCATTTTGTATAGTATGAAATTATAATAATTTTTATATTTCATTTATAACCAAATAATAGCTTAACTTATTTATGCATATATAAATATAATATAGAGGGTGAGTAAAACTTCGTTCCGATTATTTGAAAAAATGTATGCAGTCTGATGGTTTTTTAGATAAATATAACAATAATGTTATTTGATATTGTGAAAAATTGATATTGTTAAAAAACAGCACGAGGTACAAATTACTTGTAATGGACAGTATACGGATGTGGTAAATTGTAGCGTTGAATAATTCAATAACACGTTCGCTAATCGGTTCGCTAATGGTAGCTCCATTACTTAAAAATAATTCACTTTAACTGAGGCATTTCTGCAGCATAGAGAAGTGTCATAAACACAATTTACATAAAATGTGAAACGAAATATATTTAAAGATGTGTGATGTATCTATAGTGTGACTAAATGTAATTTATATGCTATAAAAGTTTCCACCACACCTGCATATATATTATAAGCCGGAACAGTATTAGGCTATACTGTCAACAACTTTCCTCTGCACCCAATTATTATTGTTTATTATATAAATTCTGTTTTTATTTACACACACACATACACACCTATATATTTAAAATTATTATAACTCATTAGTGTACATTTTTATATGGTAAATAATAATGAATTGGAAAATGAAGTTGAAAATAGTTATATAAAAAATTACAATACTCATGGCAACGAACAAATATCTTAATTGAAATATTATGAAAACAATTATTAAATTTATATGGTAACTTTTTTTGTAAATGTAAATGTAAAATTAATTAATTAAATATAAATTATCGTTTCGTAATTATGAATATGATGGTTTTTTTTTCAGTATATAAAAATTAATTTCTTATTTCTTATTTCTAAACAAAATATTATCGTATAGTATTTTACGTATTTTCGAATATAATTAACAGAAATATAATAAAATGCAAAAGAATTTGTAATACAGAATTATAATTTTGTATGATGTCCCATACAAATTTTAAAATTCAACTTTTAATATAAGTTACAATTATAAGAAAAACTCCTTTTTATACATACAATTGAGTCAGTTCTATGCATTAGGTTGACAATCCTTACGGTAAATATTTTTGGTAAAAAACTTTGGCAAAATCGTAAGTTCTACCATTGCGGTTTTAGCGAAATAAACAATATCCATATATACTTACAGATTAAGTGTATGAAAGTGGAACTCTGAAAATACATGAAGTATTTATGATTACATACGAATAGTCGTTATATAATACTACTCGTTTGTTGGTAAACATGGACAAGATTCAGTTTTAGAAGTGTTACACATTTAACTAAATTTATTTATTTTTTGCATATTATACAAAAAATCATTAGTTACAAAGTAATTACAGTTCGACGAATCGAATTCACCACATTTACAGCATGATTGCGTACTAGTGCGTGAGAAATGAAGCATACTATTATTGTCATTTTTAAGGAAAACCCAATGGACTATATTATTTATAGTCATTTTTAATAAATTGAAAGTCTTACTTCTTGAAAATACATGATCGATTTATATTTAGCCAAAATGAAATTGTTGTAAATTTGTCTGAAAATTCAATTATATATATATTTAAAAAGATATATAAAATATTAATTAAAAATATAGTACATATACTTACGCTTCGGATACTAAAGCTCGTAATTTACAAAATGTTGAACCCAATAGATACGGATATTGATACCAATATAAACTTAAATCATATGGTAAACCTATAAATTAGAAATAAAAAAAAAAAAAAATAAAACAAGATTAAAAAGTTGTTACACATTTTATATATACTTAACTTATATATAGATAATGTTATACAGGATAAATTTTAATTTGATTTTCTCATCCTTTTTTTTCCATAATAAATAATACATACACGCGTAAAATTTTCGTAAATAAACAAACTCTTTTACTATACGAAATTTTTACTTTCACATAATATTATTTAGGTACTGTTCAAATATATTTGTATACATTAAAATTTTCTAGTTTAGATACATATGTTTAAAATCCTTTAACCATTTTTGTATAAAATAAAATATAACCCTTTTTTTTTATTTGTAAAATTATGTTTCCTTAATGTAATTTTATATTCATATTTATATCAATTGAATTTATTATTTATTATATACCGCACAAAAAAAGCTTAGGAAGTATATGTATTTATATAAAAATAAATGTCACACATATTTATTTGTTATATTTATATATAATACATCTGAGATATATATATAAGATACTGTAGCAAAAGTAAGAGTATATGAATATAAAAAATCAACCAACAATATTATATATATATAAATTTTCGGTGAAAATGTTGTGTGTTTGTGTGTGATATGTATTTGAAGATTCCACTTTTAGCATACAAATTTCATTTGTACGTGGAAATATATATATAACATTTGTAATATAAAAAATACATTATTTATTTTATACATATATTTTTATATTATACATATATTCTAACAAAACATACAAGTGAAAATAATGAAAAAAATCACATCAAAATCTCATAAAAAGATTTATTTTATACTTACTTAGTTATATAAATAAATATACAATATATAAGTATAAACTTATTCGCAACGCCATGTAATTCGTATATATAAAGATTGAGTATTTTGAAATAATGTGAACTATGTGTACAATCGAATAAAATATTTCTATGTACCATATATATAAAACATATAGCTAGATGTAATATAATCGTATCAATATAATCTATCTTTGTATCAAGAAAACCAATAAAAATAAATATATTATTATATGAACATTGAACGCATCGATAGTACAGTTGTACACAGAATTATTTGTAAAGGTTAAAAATTTAACCGAACGAATATATTATTCGAATAGAAATTTATTGAATGATATTAATTTATATGGTACAGTATATATATATTTATTTATTCATAAGTTATAACAGCGGTGAGTCGCTATGCCTAAAATAGTTAGCGTTGATTGCCATTGACATTTGACATTGGTTACGTCCGCCATGGTAAGACACACTAATTTATGTCACTGATATATTTCAAATGTGTTATTCTGCGTATAAATACATACACACTTCACCACATAAAAAATGTCATATAAAATGAAACCGAAAATTGATATTAAATTCTTTGCATGTACTATAATACATTTTATGTATCTCTGTGTTTATTTCGAAATGAAAGTAAAAAAATCATGTTGTGGATTTTCATTGAATATAACCACAAGAATTATACTCGCGTATGGTTAAAATACATGCCCTCAAATAATATTAATATAATAAATTATTTATGTTACAATTTTCTATATTACAATTTTCTTTTCACTTTTAATATATTAATATACATGTTCAAATTCATAAATAAAAATATTGAATTTTATGTAATCCTAAATGCTTATTTTATTGCACACTTATATATATATATAATCGTATATTAGATAAAATCTAATAATATGTATATATGTTTTTATAAGTACCTAAATAAATATTACAATATATGTATAAAAGTGTGTAACGACTGTAAAAACACGTTGAAAATGTTGGAAATAATTTTTTATTGAATGTAATCACCCATCACCGTTGCGGTACAAAGTTTTTCGAATTTTTATTTGTAATATATGTATACCATCAAAATAAAATTTCTCCTCAAAGAATTTTTCGACGTCCTAAGATATGGCAGTTATGGAAGCGCTAATCTGATGTGCCATTGATCTGAACAAGATTACCTGATGGAGCAACATCTGGTAAAAAGACGTTTAGCCACATTTCCACATCCGTTATCCCATACTGTTCGTGTTGTTTTAAATACAAGATTCAATTCAACCATTCTTTTCTTTGTTTTGTAGCGTTCATCAACACAGTGAAATTTTGACCAGGTTCAAAACATTCATAATCAATAATGCTTTTATGGTCCCATGAAATACACAGCAAAATTTTTTCCGTATAGATTAGATTTTCGAGTTGATTTTTACTGGTTGACCTGGATCATATGTTTAGTTTGTTAAGGATTATCAAAATAAATCAATTTTCCTTGACAGCATTTCAATCACCATTGCACACGTGCAGTTTTTTCGCTTAACATTGCTTCTTTCTTTCAATGCATATTTATTCAATCCGAGTTCCTTTTGTATTGACTGAATAAATTAAAAAATTATCAATGGCTGGTTGACCTATGCGTAAAATATGAAACTGATTCATACAAAAAAGATAAAATATTACTGTGCACTACAGATTAAGAGCACATTTCAAAAACATCAGTCTAGAGATGAATGAAGATTTTGTAAATATGCAGAAGAAGTCATAGATCATTTATCGACAAAAGAACAACTGTCCTGGAATCTTACTAATTTGGTGACGACGGTAAAGCTTCACCATTGTTCCCACTCTATATCCTAAAATTTATTAAAAAAAACAGGTCTGAAGTGTATACTCAGAGGATGAGAAAGGCACCATTTCCGCGGGATTATGGGGATGTGGTTAAAAAAGATCTATTTTATTCTAGTCACATTTTTTTTTAAATATACTAATGGAATTAAAAAGAGAATCATTTTGTGTTGGACTTGTCACGAACAATAATAACGATAATAAAACATTCTTCCTAACTTCTACACTTTATGTGTATTTTCATATATAATTATTTTTTTAATTTGGGTATGTATACATTGATTCCCTGTCAATCTTTGAGTGAATAATGATATTACGGATGATTGAATCAATTTTATTAATTGTTGTTGTGGTAATGATCAGCTGAGTAAAATTTTATTCGGTCTCAGATTTCAGCCACTTCAGCAGCGCATTGTATACCAAAAGTTCTCCTTATAGAAATTATCATTTTTGAACCGTCAAAACCATTTTTAGCAATAAGTTGCATTAGATGGAATATGCTCACCATAATTTCTAGTAGCAATCGATAAGTTTCAGCTACTCTATATTCTTTACAAGAAAATAATGAAGTATACAACTTCCTGCAAAGGAAGTTATTTTTTGCATGTACTAAATATGAAAGTTAAATTAATATGTCCTTTATAGCAATTCATAAAAAACTGTATACACCAATATGTAGTGTATATGTGAAGTTAAAATAAAAACAAATCAGAGTAAATAATAATTTTGAAACTCAATAAAATTAATTAGATTTTTTTTAGTCTTCTACATAGAGATAATTGCTCATTAATCAATTTTATGTATTATAAACTTATACTCGTATATTGTAGACAATATACTAATTTATTATATACTACTAATGTACTTATGAAACCCACTTATAACATATAACATAAATTAGTATAATTTCAAAATCAATGTACCATTAATTTCTATCGTCATATTTATTAATATTCTTGTATTACAGCGACATTATTTAAAAAATCAATAATACGATAACCTTTTTTAATGATTACATAAAGATATTTAATTTAATACATGTACAAGTATATATTATATTCTTAGTAATAGAAACACCGCGATGGACATATAATATACAACCTTTTAAATAACTAAATTATATTTAAGGTAATGACTGTTAGAAGAAAATGATATATTTTTCAAGAAATAATGCGGATACATCAAAATTTCGCCTCAGCAATTTAATTGTTTTAATAGCTATATGTATAAACCGCACCAAACAATCATTTTTTCTGGATGCATAATTAGCAATTGTTGAATTAGCTGTAAATTGCTTTCACCCAAAATTCTGCAATTTTGCTTGTTACCATTCCACCATAAATGTGCTACGTCACTATACGACGATTTTTCTAGCACAGAATCATTATTTTCAGAATAAAATTTCAAAATTCGCAAGCGTTGTTCAATTGTGAATCTATTACCAATGAAATGATATAAAATGCACTGACAAAAAATGTTAAAAAAATTTGATAGGAAAACACTTTATTCATAGAGAAAAGTGCCACAATGTTACAACAATTTAGTAAAAATATTAATAATATTAAATGTTTGAATTTAATATTGAATATAATGTCGTGATAATGTTATAAAACATCAAAGCATCAGTACCAATTTAATCATTTTCCTCATATAAATATTTCATTTTTATACTTATTCAATTTCAAATTTAATCAAAAGCTTATATTTATTCTCATTTAAATTGTATTAACAATATATTTTTGTATCATTCAATTCATTATTATATAAATTAAAATGACTTTTTAATACATTTTGTTTACAAATATAATGTAGCATTTTTTTACTTCCAAAGACGGTACCTTTTTTTTTCTATTTATTATATCAAATATGTATTGAAAAACTTAATTATTTTCTTTTATTTATAATATTTCTTTGTAAATTTATTTTCTTCTAAATTTTGTGATCAACATTTTGTGTAACATTTTTTATTTGTGACGATTACAAAAACACAAAAACGAAAATATACACATCAAAAGAAAATTTTTATTCAAAATACGTATTATATTGTTGAACATACGAGTAAATGAATTAAATTTATATTCAGCAGAAAATATATTTAACTTTTACTGTCAATACGGAACATTCCGCAGTCTTTATAAATAACAATAACAACAGATACATAATATCCTTTATAATTTATATACTATCATTTCTTCATCATCCATATGATGTTTTTATGTGTGTGTGAGTGTGTGTGAGTGTGTGTGTATAAAAAATAATAACATAAAACTTTCAAAAGATTTATCAATAAATTCAATATTTTATATATATAATACATAAATTTTATGATAAAAAATTATTTATTTAAAGGGAGAACATTTCCAAATATAGAATTTTATTTAACTTTAATATATATGAATTTAATTTTAAAAGATTGATTTTATTTTTAGATCAAATAAATATTTCAATATATTCATATTTTTGTTGAAAATAAGGTAGTATGGTAATATTTTTCATATTTTTGGATACTAAATGTACGGTGGTGTTGTGTAAAAGAAAGTTAAATAAAATTATATATACAATATAACAAATTATAAATGTAAATTAATACTTACCCAACAATAAATAGATGAGATCAGAAACAGCTAAACTAAATAGATAATAATTTGTTGCTGTATGCATTGTAGAATGTCTTATAATAACTATACAAACAATTACATTTCCTAAAATACCAGCTATAAATGTGCCCACATAAAATATTGTAAACTATATATGAGAAATAAAATATAAATAAAAATAATTAATATTTAATATTAATTATATTATTAATTTTCAGATTTATAAATGCATTTATGAAAAAGAATAATTACGCATTTTAATACTAATTAATTGAGTTACTCCATCATGTGATTTGATGCGCGCCTATAAAAATTTTATTAATAGTCAGAGTTAAGTGAAAATATTTCTATCAAAATAATCTATAAACATTATATAAACAACAATTTGGTATTCGTGCTAAACAAACAACACGCATACATACTCTGCAGTAGATAGTACATAGAAATACAGATTAGTAAATGTTATATCAATTACTATATTAGATTAGGTTAGATTAAAATTAATGATTTTTAAAAAGTACTGCGACCCATAAGAATTGTTGTACTTATGAACAAAAACTTCTCACATCTTGTCATGGTGCGTTTCTTATGAAATTTCGAGTATTTTCTCTGCCAATCGGTAAAATTTACGTTTATCATAAATTTCTAGACAAATGGTTTTAGATGTTTAGTTAGCAGGTCACGTTACACATTCCTAGACTATACCTATATACTAAAATAAAACGAGAAAAATGTTTTGTTACACACTACATCGAATAATGTTCATAATACAGGGTAGTATGATCATAATTTTTGGTTCGATCATGAAAAACTTTGGCATAGACGTAACAACGAGAAGGCATTACTTTTCAAAACAATTGTTGTGAAGTTACTAGTAAAAGAAAAAAAAAATCTGTTAATTTTAGCCATTTCTCTCAATGTTGACTCTGACGGATATTTTCTATAGAAACTTTATATACCAACTCATAACAAATAAACATACAAATAGTGATCAAAATAGAATTTTAATTGTACCGATTTTTAAGATAAGCGCACAGAGCTTCATTATAGCGAAAATAAATCTTGCTCTAAACACAATAGATTGAATTTTATTCGATTATTATGTGATAATTAATATATGTTAAATGTAAAATATAAAATATATTATTTACTATAAAATTTTGTTAAAGAGAATTTTCAAAAAATAGTTTTAAAACACTTACTGGTAAAGCAATTTGTAAATCTAATGTTTGATGACCTCGCATAAAAATAAGATATTCATCTTTTGTGCAATTAAAATTTTCTAATAAATTCGGTTGTGTTGGATCACATTTATGATATTCTTCAGTAATAGTACTATTATAATTAGTATAATTATTATTAAGAATTGTCGTAGACCAATCGGTTGTTATTGAAGATGGTGCTGGTGATGAGTAGTATGACGATGATGATGATGATGATGATGATGGTATCGCTGCATTAAAAATTGCATCAATTGAACTATTAATGATTACATTATTAAAATCACTAAAATTCATTTTAAAATATTGATTTTTTGATTTTTTATTATATTTATAGATGAATTATTATTTATATTCTTGATAAAATTGATAAATATCCACATTTCTGCATTTTTTTTATATATAGAAAATTTTATAATATTATTTGAATATACAATAATATTGTTGTTATTTTATTCTTTAAAGAAATGGTGTGTGTGTGCTTTTTTTGTATTTTATTATAAATATAAACATCACTTTTCTATTTTATAAACATTATATTAATAATAGCATAAAGGAAAAATTATTACACTATATTATTTTTTAGATTGTATCCATCAATTTTCCAGCTGTATATTCTTTTCTCAGCAGACAAATAGAAAATATAAATAAAATTGTTTCTTCTTTGTTAAAATGTTTATTGTTGTTATTATTATTATTATTATTATTATTATTATTGCAATGATATAACGTCATTATTATAATAAACGTATATTTTAAAATATTATTTGTAATAATCGTAGATAAAATATTACTTTATTTTATACATATTTTTTATAATATATTCTTCATATATTTTATTATTAAATTTATTACGATTTTACTCTCGTAATATAAATATATTTAACATTATTCTAAAATCCACATATGAAACAGGTTTTCATACCACACAATAATGTTTTTACATTATATAAATGTATTTATATTGATATAATATTGTTCAGGTTCAGCAAACTAACACTATAATCTATCTAACTCTATACGATAATAATAGAAATAAAATAATTAATTTAATATATATGATATGCGAATATATAAATTATACATTTTAATTTTGATTTAATTCTATCTAGTATTCATATACTACAAAATAAATGCACATTAGTATATGGAATAAAACTGTTATTTCAATTAAATAATTTACTCAATTAAAACCATAATTAAATTGAGGGATTTCACATACATTTATTCCATTTTTTGAATAGTGTAATTATATAAATAAATAGCAATATCACACAATACGTACACTTAACGAAGTATAAAAAGGTGCAGTTAAAAAGTTAGTATTTGCAGTATAGTATAATAATAACTAATTATATTTAAATAAAGCCATATAAAATCTAAATCAAGTTATCATTTTTGGCAGATTTGTTGACAATTTGTTGTTACGTAGGTAAGCTACCAAAATCATAACCGATTTAATTATTATATTATTATAAATATATTTAAAAATATTAATGTTTTAAGTGAGCCTATTTATAATTTGCTGACTGTAATTTAATAGTACGAAATACGTATAAATTGATATTTTCGTTATTGATTATTGTATATAGGTATTTGTACATTAATAATAGAAATAGGAGGTGTATACTATTGAATAATATAAATAAATTTATTAATTCCAATTTCAAATGTTAAACAATTTTTAAATTGATTTATCAGTGAATTGTGAATATAATAAATATATATATTTTTAATACCATTTATTTGTATGTTTTATTTGTTATTTTTACGAAACTGTATATTTATTTAGATTAAATAAACCACAATAACAATTACATTAAGGTTGTAATTGAAATTAATAAATTGTATACATAATTGATATTGGCATTTTTGGTAAAGAGTATCTATGCGCATTAAAAGAGACCCCATCATAACCAAATGACACCTATATATTATTACATAAGGTGAAAACATCAAAATTTCTCATATCCAAGCTCAAATTCAGTTTTATCATATGAAATCTGCTGTTTTATTATGGATGAAAGACAATAAATTTACTTCTGGTTGATTGTTTGCTTATTTATAATGTACTATATTATTATTGACAGTATATCTAATCATTTTTATTTCATAATATACGATTTCTTTAGAACACCATCATACCAAAAACTACGGAACATTTAATTATTTCAGTTTAATCTTACTTTTCCGTTCTATTGCGTAAGCTTATCATCTAATTTATATCTAATTGCTGATGGCGACAATTTTTGTTTTTAGAACTGAAAATGATATATTAAAAGTCAATTAAACCTACTTATCATATATCCGAAGTTTTTTCAAAACGATTGAAAAGATTTATAGATCCTTAGCGATCCAATGAGCTATACACACCTTCTTGCAAGACCATGGTATATAATTTAAGTTTAAACTAAAAGAACTGCACAATGTTTATAGGAAAATTACTGTATTATAATATTTAATATGAACTTTCTTCTGTCGATTTAAATATACAAGATACAAAACATGAACCGCTGTGATATAGTTTATGTTATACTAATTACAGTATGATATAGATAATCGTTTAATTAATAATAGTGAAGGAATGCTTTTGTCAATTGGTCAACGTTAATATCAAATTCAAAGTGTAATGAAATTATTGCTTCTTATGCAAAGATTGCAATACATCAGTGTCGTAGGGTAAGACCCATAATAACAAATGCTTCTGTTGTGTGTGTACATCTGGAAGTAGTACAAAGATTGGCATGTGGGTAAATTACTAGTGCATTTCACACGACTGCAACCGATGCCATGGATTTTCTACTGGAACTACTACCGCTGGATTTATGTGTTACAAAGATTGCGATAATCCCTACTCTCAGATTAGTACGTGAACCTAAATCGCATCAAACTGGAACAATCTATGGGCATAGAAGGATCTTGAATCTTGTAAAATCGTTTATGGAACTGGAAATGCCTATGGGTAAATTCAAGAGAGTGGAGGTACTAAAAATTATCATCATAAAACTCTCATTGATGATGGAATGCTTCATGAAATGGAACATGGGGACAATCCTCACGGATGGATTCTTCATGGGAGACAGTGTGGGTGCTGGTATTTATTCCATTATCCCATATTATTGTTGAACGTGCATGGAAGACGAGGAGACTGTGGTGCATATCGTATTTCAATGCACGGTTTTGACAACTAGAAGGTTGAAGGTTACTGGATTTCATCAGATCGAAGAGAACCCATGGCGTTCTTATTCGGTATCCCCCTAAAACATTTTAACACATTGACATTATTTACAATATGTATATTTGTCAACTCAATGAAGAAGTGTAAAAAATATGTTATTATAAATATCGAAAATTATATGAAGAAACAAAAAAATGTCCTTGATGGAGCGCTTTCTAATTAGCCAATTCCTTATATGATAAACATGTTTGAATATGACTGACTCAATAAATAAAATGAATCAATATAAAAAAAAAAGATTTGCTGTCTGAAATGCCGAATTTCAAGTTTAGATGTATATAGAAAAACCTTGTCATATTCAAAGACATGCGAAGAATCCTAAAATGATGTTTCTTTTTGTTTTCTGCATAACTTAAACCAAATGATAATATAAATATAAAATATGAATATTATGCTAATCCTATTGCACATAATATAGAAGTTTATAAAATAACAAAATTTAATCGCGTTAACCGTCGATCTCAATATAACACATACATGAGAAAATATTTAAAATTTTATTATGTTGCTATTATGTCGCAATTATTCATCACAAATTTATTGTCTACCGCAATGTTATCGTGCTTAAATCTGTCATCAAATATTTGTGCATAACTTAATGTATATTGTAGTTCCAAATATGTTTCTTATACAATATAATTTTTAGTGTATTACGTACGTCATTGTTTAATTTCATTTTTTAGATTATATTATAAATACAGGGTGACTGATTTTGCAATGGGTCTTTCTATTGGTCTAAAAATCAAACACAATCGATAAACTTTTATGCACTTTAAAAAAATAAAAAAGTGATTTGTGTTTAGGTCTTACCGCCCTAACAACATCACCAAAAACAACTTTAATCTGTTATATAAATTTTTTAGTAATATTTTTATATCATATATATGCCTTTAAATGTAGGGTCATCCTCTGTATATACGCATGTATACACGATTAAATGAATTTTTTATAAATTGTTTATCTTTTGATGATAAAAACCCATCGTTTGTGCTTTTATTATATCGTACACTATATGAATATAATAATAGTAGAATCATTCTATTTATATAATTTTATATGTTTATAAATAATGTCTATAAAAATATATGATAACATGATAAGTGAATATATGTACATTAATAGTATATATTTAAAAATAACTAAAGGTACAATATATTGTATTATAAATAACAATAATATAGTTTTGGAATATGTTAATCACATACTTATGCTTATGCTTAACCTTCAAATTGATTTTTTTTACCATAACTAAAATATTTACAAAACTCATTGGTGGCGCAGTGTATATATAGCGTTTATAAGCTAATCGATAGTGAAATTTCAAGTATGATTCTCAAAATTTACAAAATATGGTTTTGGACGCTATACTCAAAGATTAACAATGTCTGCACACATCGTTAAACGGATTAAACACCCATTTATAAATAATGGAATTGAGGAAATATCTATCTTATATCGATGGTTGCAAACCAATTAACGAATTGTTTTATATATCCGAATGGGTCATACAAGAAATGTTTACATTGGTCTATTTGATAAAATCTTAAACGTAATAATGGCTGTACAGCACTAAACATTGCTTCTTCTGATTATCACTTGTTTTTATCGATGTATCGCCCTCGACTTATTAAGTAGCAGCAGAACACTTCAAAAATTATGAACAACTCAAACAATTATTCGAAAAATGGTTCAAAGTAAAGAAAAATGTTTTGCTATAACAATTTACAACGTTTTGAATAAAACATTTTCTTTGCGAAAAAAAAGTGTTTTCTTTAAAAGAATTAAAAACGACAAATATTAAATTTTACACCTGATGGTATACACACACATACACACGTATATGTACTAATAATTTATATAATATTGATAAAGTTATGTACTTAAGATATTTCTATAATGTTATATAATATAACACATGGGTCAAAAAGTCATAATGCCTCTAACGAAATATCTATATCATATTTTAATAATGAGAAACCTTGAAAAAGATATATCTCAAAATTTCATAACAAAACGACCATTAGTGAAGAAGTTACAGTGGATTAATTGACACTATGTTTGCTATCGTCAGAAAAATGGATGCAAAGCATTTTCGTATATTGATTTTTCATTGCTTTTTAATGGGAAAAACATCAAGCAGAGGTATGGTTTAATTGTTCCATCAGCAACAGTCAAAATATATTGGTTTGCTGATTTTAAATGTGATCGTATATACACCATTTCACTCCAGGATCCAGTCAAGATGAATGGCGGACAGTCGATGAAAACCGTCCAAAGTGACTAAAGATGCAAAGGCAAAGATAAATCGTTCCACAAAATAGTGGCATTGAAAAGTTAAAAAAGAGTTGGATTGATTGTATTAACGCCAAAGGAGAGTATATATTGAATGAATAAAGAAGAATGTACGTAAAAAAATTATGTTTTATTACTTAGGTTCGGGACTTTTTCACCCATGTGTTATATACTAACCGCAACCTCGCAGCTATATTTATATAAACCTTGCGTTTTCTTTTCACTTTTATACTTTTATATAGAAATTGATTTTGAATTCATTATTCTTCTCGTACTATACTTATTTTCATATAATTATATATCATAATGTAAGAAAGTTCTTATATTCGTATATGCAAATATACACCTCTATATTATATTGATTATGTAATTGTAACCTTCTAAATTACTAGCATGCATGCACAAAGTGTGATGTATCTTATCTAATATACAAAACTTTTACTATATATAATATATTCCCGTACACTTTATATATACATTTAAGGTGGAACGGTTTTCAAAATGTTAATATGATACAATATTATATAGGTTATACTTGTTTTATGTATACACTAATATTATAATATATAAGTGTCCCAGAAGACTAAATGACTAGATGCAGCAAAACGTGATATTAAGATGTTTAAAATATGGGACTGGAAGACGTTATTAATACTATGCAAGTAATATTATTATGATTATGGTAGTATTACTGGGTGTATCAACAAGTAAATATATATAAATATAAGCAATGCAATATAATAATTATTAAATCGAAAATCAATAGCTATAAACAAATTAATATCAAAATATTACTATTATTATTATTATTATTATTAATATTTTCAAGCTTTTCTTCTATCAGTTTTTTCTAACTGAAATAATAACTATAAAAATACACAAATAGTTAAAATTTAATAAATAAATGCCTTAATTAAATATTAAATAAAAAAAATCGGTTACAGACATCAGAGCTTATTTAATTTTTTAAACACTTCGCTCCACCTTAATGTTCAAATATTAATTATATAGATTTAAGTATCCTCATTCCATGGTATTATATATATATTTATTTATATATATTTATATTTACATTCGCACAGAAAACCAATAAAAAAAACTTTATAAAATAAATCATGTATACTTTGTGTGCGATTGTAAATTAAAAAGACGCAATGTTTACAACTAATGTATAATATATTATAAAGAAAATTACTCTTTTAATTGAAAATGAATTGGCTTGATTTATATTTTTTAGTAAATAGAAGATTTTTATAGAATCTGGTTTTTATTACACGCAGTGTAATAACAAATCATTTCGTTATTGTTAATGTTCGGTGTGTTATTTTATTTATAAATTATGATTGTTAATACTGTTCAGTAGTAAATATAATGCTATCCATATGCCTGAGATGATATGGTAGACAAAAACATTTTATGTTGGTTCAGATCAGAACAGTATACAGTAGTATTGGTGATGGATTTCCATCTTTCATAAAAATATATATTTTCTTTCCAAAAATTATTTTCTATTGAACAATTTTAAATCCAATGTTTTTAGAATTAATAGATTCTGGAGCTCAAAACAATTTTCATTAAATCTTTCGATATATATTTTTATTATACTAAAAATGACATTGCTTCCTAAATTATATATAACATGCATGTGGAATATGCTTAAGAAGATAAACACCAGGTAAATATTGATATATACGCGTGTTATTCGATCTTAACATAAGCATACATATTTAAAAAACGAAAAAGAATGGTAGCAAGCAGTGTAATTATTTTAATTTTAAAAATTATTAATTCAAATAAAATCTTATACGTATACTGCAATGTGTCAATATTGATTCACAATTAGAAGAAACTTTTATGCTTTACGCTAACGTATTTTTTATATAATTTAAGTTGTAGAGAATTCTATTGTCAATGGATTTTAATTTGTGTACATTAATAGAAATAGTGCGGTTATATGGGTGCACCCAAAAAGCATAAGAGAATTATTTAGAACTGTTTTATTAAATACTTTATTCTTTCAAAATTTCACGAAAATTATATTAAATATTCTTTATAGTTAGTGTGAATGACTAAAGCGATAGCCTTCAACAAAATATAGTGAAATTATAAAATGAATATTCATAATTTAATATAATACATTAATAGACTATAATTTGTAAACATGTGGTAAGTAAAACGGTGACGTGGAATCCATACTGAAATAAAGAATTAAATTGAACAACTTAAAAAAGGTTCTTATGGCACATATAATCACGTATAATATATAATACATATTATTTGTTATCATTTTATCATCGATGCTTCAGTTATATGTATAAATTGTTTCAATACAGAAATCAATGTGAATATATATAGTTTTTATCATTTTACCTATATATACGTATAGATTTTTCTTATTATAACTTTTGAAGTAATATAAATCAATTTCTTATTTGTTCTTATCCATTTTGCATCATTATTTTGTAAAAGTTTAAAACATTTTCTTGAAAAAATCAAATTTTTTAAAATAAAACCGCATAAAATCATTTACTTGAACACGTACAAAAGCAATATACACACACTATATAAAATAATATTTGAACATATAATTTAAAATTTAAAATTTGAATTTTTAGTCAAGTATTATACAATAATAATGTAGCTCCAAGTGGAGTTTATATGGTATATCTACCAAACATTTGTTACAGTCAAGTTGGTAAATTATATAGAATATATGAATGGAAATATATATATATATGTAACAATTCACCAATTGGTCTGCAATTATCTATACAAATAGATGTTTCCTTATTTCCTTTATTTTGTAAATAAGTGAGTTGACATTGTTAATAATTAGAGTCACAATAGCATATTTTCGAAGCTATTATTCTTTTTTCTATTTCCATAAATGAACGAATGGTAACCGCAGCTGTAGTTATTTCATAGTAATAAAATCGATGCAGAAAAATTCTACATGTAAATTTCGAGAATTGAACCGGATATATTTGACGATTGATTATAATGACAACATTCTGAATCACTAAGTGTCAAGTATATTTAGGTATACATTTAATTATATAGTTCAATATAAATTATAATTTGATATAATAAAATTACGTTTAAAATATAGAATTTTAAGTACAATTAAGATGACATCACAAGGGCGAAGCATGAAAAAATGTTGTCAAATTACAATATCACTACACTGAAAATAAATTTGTACATAATTTCAATGAATAGCGTTTATAAGCCCATTTTTCATTGTTTCAATGAATAATTCATTAATATTTTTCATTTTTAAAAATTATCTTAATGTACTTGTTTATTGAATGAATGAATTCGCGATCATTAATTAACTAATGCGCAGAATAATAAGTTATTAAACAGAACACGTTGAAAAAATGAATAATATTCATCAAAACAATTATACAATTCTTTAAACCAACGTAGTGATTCATTGAAAAACATTCATTTTCGGTATTATATTTTAATGAATTATTCGTTGATTTAATAAATGTTATTTCATTTTAACAATGAACCATGTTCCTGGGAGCAAAATTAATTAACATTTCATTGTTTTGACATTACTTTTTAATTGGATCCGTGTACTTTTTTTTCAGGGTATATTTTTCTGATAGCCGAGTTGAAAGTATACTATATTATGGAAAAAGATTGGAATGTCTAATTTTAGTAAATTTTCCGAAAAAATAGCTTTCAAAAATTATCATCGTTTAACGGATTTTCATTTTTGTGTACAGAATTAAAAATTATAATCAATTTCCAAAATTTCATAGAAGAGATTCATACGTCCAAAGGATGTATGACCGATTGGCCTTTCCTTTCTATGTCAGTGAAATTTTGTCAATGAAATAATGATACTAAATAAATTTTTTGTAGCATTTGGGTGTTCAATTTATACTTTATATCACAAATTTCTTTAAATTTTCTCTGCCATCGATTGGAAAATTGGTCATACATTTTAAACGTGTGAATAGATTTTAAAAATCTCTTCTATGAACGATTGGAAATTGATTATATTTTACAATTCTGTATACAAAAATGGAATTCCGTTAAAAATATAGTCTGCATAATTCAAAAATATAATAATTCGTAAAAGTCGATTTTCCGGAAAATTTTTTGAAAAAAGGAAAAGCTTTTGTTTATAATGCAGATAAGCTCTTTTGAAAATAATTTTAATTGGCATAGTATTATTTATCATTTGAGACAAATGTTACGATGTCTGTCATTTACATAATATGTGTGGTACAATATTATATAATAAGAATAATGTGTACGAAATATAATGTATGAATAAAACCTATATATGAATATAGAAAAATCTTCTCAGTTATACTTTTATTTGTCATCTAATGTCAACTAGGATATAGCAGTGATACACAGTCATATTAAGTATATATATATATATATATATATTTAGTTTATATATTTATTTGTTTATTGTAGGTCAACGAAAAAAAGAAAACATATAGACTTTGAATTTTTTTTAATTTTAAATAATACACATTCGTTTTATTTGTATAGCTAATAATCCAGTGGAACATTTTGTATGTACTTCCAATTTCTTCAATGAATGCTTATACATAAATTGTAAGTACATCCAATTTCATGAAAAAATTCTCCAATGAACTCATTAATTAATTTATCAAAATATTCACCAAAGAATTTATCGGTGAATTTATCTCTGAATTTATATAAATACTTCTAATTTCATAAATAAATTCACCAGCAAATTTGTTGAATTTGTTCTGTACACACATGAAAAATCCACCCATTCCGAATCCATGAGTATTGTTACAGAGTATAATATCGCATTGACCTTATCAATAAGTAATTAACATTTTTTAAAGTGAACAGTAATTGTATTTACGTTAAAATTTGTTTTTTATTATTAGTAATGATGATAAATAATTTTAAAATTATAATTTTTCTAAATAACTTATAATTGGGAAAGGTATAACTTGAAGGTTGAAGGTTGAAACCCAGCTGAGCGTGAGGCACTGAGGTTGTCCAGCTTAGTTTTATACAATTTTTTTAGAAAAATTATATATTTTCAATATTTTTCTCCAATATTTTATCTTTGCGTTATTTCAAACACATTTTATCCAACTGGAACTATGCTTAAATTCAGGAGAAACTGTGTGGGTATCGTTCATTTCCTTTTTTTTTTAGAAAAATTATATATTTTCAATATTTTTATCTAATATTTTATCTTTCAGTAATTTCAAACGCATTTTATCCAGTTTGAAATATGCTTAAATTTAGTAAAAATTGTGTAGGATAATATTGCCATTAAGAAATATTTCTAAAAAATTGAATTTCATTTATAAATTCACAAAAAACTGAACTTTTTTAACATTTTGTATTTATAATTCACAAATGCTATACCTCAACATAAAGTATATAGAAAAAAGTTAAATTTTGTACTTTTAGTACAAAACTATAGTTTAAGTTTACAAAAGTATAAAAGTTTGTTTAAGTGTTTACCGCACACCGTCATGTGTTCGTAGTGGTGCAGTGTTTTTATGATTATATAAAAAATCATAGAAATTATTAAAAAATAAATCGAAAATTGATGTGTCATGTGTGTTGTTTAGTTGTCGATAAATAAAATTATTATGTTATAATATAGGTGTAGAAATATGAAACGATCGGTTGTTTCGATGTCGGTTTCGGCTGAAATTTTTTTTGTGAGCGTTTTTCAGTAAATATCTCTTTATCATTCAGTTTGTGTTACTTACTAGCTAAAGTTTTGGTTTTTATGAGCCCGCATGCCGCTCAACTCAAACTGCGAGAATGCGAATGTCAAAAATAGTTATTTCTATTTTATATGTGAATATTTTATTAGTTGCGGTCTGTGCGGTCATACAAAATGCTCTCTTCCGCATCAAAATGTCTACCCAAAATAATGAAACTGTTTGCGGTAGTCAAATATGACATATTGGTATGAAAAAATATGACATATTGTTGATATAAAATTATGGTGGTGTAAATTACGAAGTCCGTATAACAGAAATCATGGTCTTTATTAACCCGCACAGGAAGAGAAAAATTGTAAATGCGGCTTCCAGAATGCGGGCTCATAATAATCAAAGTTTAAAAATGTAAACAACAAATTTTTTTCGTTAGTTGTAAATATAGTGTTCTGTAAAGAAGAATTATTACATTATTTTGGTTGACGCTGAATCAAATTGTCAATAATATTAAACTAAACTGTCAGTAACGGAAAGCAAAAACACATAAATTTTTTTCCTTAATTTAGTCTAATTTCACCCGAATTTTAAGAAAAATATAGTGAAATTAAATACTAAAGCCTATATTTCTATGGCTTCACCACCGATTAGACTTATATAGTTAATCATTTGGTTTTTGGTTTCCCAACAATAGATCAGAACAATTATTAAAATATCCAAATCTCGTATATTTTTGAAGCTGTAACATATTTCCATTTAGAATATTTTCACATAAATAATATAATAAAATATAAGGTAATACAAAATATAGATTTGAACATATGTCTAATTTTTAGTAATTCTATTAAAATATTTAATGAATATGATGTGATATGATAACTCGGGTAAATATTAAAGTTGGTATAAGTTATTCTGTATATAATGTATCCTATACCATTATAGGTATTTAGTTAAAACGTATATAGTGTGATGATATAATAACATTAATATATGCGTTAAAAATGTACATAGTTAATTATGTATATATACATAAAGATAAATTATAGCTATATACTAAAAAAAAAATATATAAATGTTTGACAAATGCCAGCCAGAGAGACACTTAAAAAAGGGGTGTTATTTATTTATGTAATATATTAATTTTTTTTTTTATTCCATTCGCTTGAATATGATTATGTTCATGGGTGCGATACATGCCGGTAATGTTATATGCATACACTTCTATACGCATTATTTACATAATAATATATTTAATATACGATTGTTATGTATTGTATATATTATAAAAAATGAAGAGATATCATATGACTTCCGTCAATTTTTTCTTCCATGCACCATATGATAACTTCAAAAGAAAAATGTTAGAAAATGAGAAAATTCAACAAATCTTATATAAAATTCGCAGCATGAATTTATATTTAATATAAAATTGTTCTTTCAAATTAAATTTCCATTTTTTTTTCCTTCTTTATTTGGTACACGCGTGTTGATTTCAGTGAAATGTCCATTATGCGATTGTATATTTAAGAATAAGTATGTATCCATGCTATATATAACATTATCACTTCAAATATAGAGGGGTACACATACTTTTCATTGAACTCGGAAAAAATAAAAAATCTAAACCAGCATGGTATCTTTCTAGGCAATATACATCTATCTATAATAAGAGGCATAAAAATTATATATTATATAGTTATATATTTATATAATATTTATGGTATTAAAAATTTATCGCACCACAATATAATGCGTGTGTTCGTAATACATGTAATATAATATTTAAACGATATACATTTTTTTCATTGAATAACTTATAATTTTTGAATTTTATTACTGTTTTTTATTTTATGCGAGTTATTTAACTTTATTAAGTTTTCTTTTTGATGTTAAATAGATTCACTTCGAATAGGAATTATTAACTATATTCACCATGACATGGTAAGAACAATGACTATTTTGTTATATACCTAAACATTTTATATAGATCGTTATAAAAAAATGTATCTGATTTTTGTCATGTATATAGAAAATAATGTTTGTTACTTTATAGGCAAAACGTGTTTTCAATAAGACATATAAAGATGACACAGTTATATAACATACAACCTCTGCCCCATAATAATCCGGAATAGATTTAAAAAAAAAACACAAAATACCAGTCAAAAATTCGATGAATTATTATTGTCAGTATTCCAAACTCCATTTCGATGAATCTCGCTGAAGATTTCTTAGCAATTTTCACGAAATCACGCACTTCTTTAATGTTTTCTTCAGTAAATTGCTTCAGATGTTTGGACTTGGACGTTCATCATCACTTACAGCAACTTCTGTGAATCATTTATGCCATTTAAAAACTAATGCTTTTAACACACAATTATCACCATACGCGATTTTTCATTTTATCCAATTTTAAATCAAAATTTAATGTTGGTTCTTTGTTTTTAAATTCATTTTTTCAAAGACGCACTTTATACCTTGTATTTTAGCTTCTACTGATTGTAATTTCATGAAATTTTGACAGTTTGTTGAGGAACGCTCACAGAACATAATCACAAAAAAAAAACTAAGACTACGAACTACTACTATGTCATTGATAAGATTAATAGTAATAATAATTTTTAAATTCACCAAATTTCCCAATATAACGTTAACCTATATTTCTGCATCTTAGAAATATTTGTTTAAATTTTCTTCAAATATTGGAATTAGTATACATGGTTCTATTTGCTATAAAAAAAAAGGAAACGAATGGATTTATCGGCAATAAAATACATACATTTGTTTAAACACGTTTGTAAATTACTTCCGATTAATTCGGTGGTCATGAAAGTGACCGTAAAATCATTGACTTTCACACTGTGCTTGATATCGTACCATACCGATATAGAAAATGAATGTTGGTATACTAAATAATCAGTAATATTCATGATGAAGCAACAAGTTATGGGGCGATATTATATGAATAATACAAAATATACATAAGAAGCGATTATATTACATATTTTGTATAAATTGTAAATATAATTATTTATTAATGTTTTGTGAATCATGTTATTTTATATATGAAATGTAAAATATATATATTTATTTATTTATTTTTTCTTACAAAATAATATTATTTATATTTACAATTTGAATGACATAAGAATAAACTTATTGAATATTTGTGTAAAGGTTTAAGGTTATTTTGTTGGAAAAGAATTGGAGAAAATATAAAGTTAAAATAATAAAAAAAAAAAAAAATACAAGTGAATTATATCGCAACACAAATTTATGACAAATATTATGAAATCGTTTATTATGTATAAATTTCTAAAAAATTATGTATTCAGTTATGTCAATCAAATCATTCAAGGGAAAATAATAATAAATATAAATACGCATAATATTTCATTTTACGTCTTTTTTGTGCCAGAAATTTATAACTTTATTTTATTTTATTTTATTTTATTTTTTTTTTTGCCATATATAACACGCTACGACATGAACTTTTCTCTACGTCATTTATTTATTTTTAAACTTTATTAATACGAAATTAAATTTTGAAATAGATATTTTTTAATTGACACCATATATGTCGATTTTAATATATATACTATTTATAAAAAAATAAATCATTTATTATTGAAGAATAACTGAATTTAATTTAATTTTTATTTTTCATAACTTTACTCATAGCAGTGGATCACATAAAGCATAAATACCAAACACTCTGTGAAATTATAAATGATTAACTCCTATTACATCGAAGTATATACATACCAATTGATCAATTATTTTTATAGGATTATATAGTTCACATAATGTATTATGTAATTGATTTAACACATTCAGAGTCATACTGATTTTGATCAATTGTTTTATCGGACCTCGAAACGAATTTTAGCGCTATAGTCCGCATTCTGGAGTTACACCGGACGTTTACTTAATGGACTTCTCGGGAAAAATGCATAATTCAATTTCTTCATAAATGATAAACTCATGACGATTGATTGTGTGCAAATCAAACAGCACAAAAAAATAGCTACCACATCTCACTCAAAGTAGAGAATATCAAAATGGATCGATACCAATGCAACAGAAATTCTGAAATCCCTTTGTTTGATTTCGATGAGCCGAAAAAGATTGATGTTATTGCTACGATCCATTTTAGTGACAATTTCACGTAAAAGATAATAACAATCAATTGAGTAAAATTTCCATGTTCGCCGAACTACTGAAAAGTAAATCTAAGGAAGCATATAATCCTGGCAAAGATATTTGTATCGATTAATGTGCCTTTCCGTGAATAAACTAAATTTTCTTTGATTTTATGTTATAAGTTTACAATGAATTCATATGAATTTACTGTAAACAGCCATATAATTAAGGTTTTATACGTAACTCCCGCATACTGTGCGGGATCAATGATCAATGTTTATCAGTGGTCATGTGACGACGCTAACCCTAAAAGTATCCGTGTAATTACTTTGATATATTATAGCAACAAAATATTGAATTGAATAAAGGGAATATTTGAGTTGCTCCTGTTTCCAAATGCCCTCCCTACATATATAATTTATAAGAAAAATAAAGTTGTATTTTTCTTCACACAGTTTATTTAACCAAAAATATTGATTTTCTTTTACACTCATTATCGATTTGATATATAAAAATAAATAAATAAATTCATTCATATATCCTATTTATTTTAGAAATAATTTTCATAAATCAGCAGATTTTAAACAAAGCCAAATAATAGGTTTTGATAATCCCATGGGTTGATATTTATAAAAAAAAATATATATATGACAATTGATTTATTTGTTTTTGTTTTATTATAAGGAGTATAAATTCACTAATATCTTATTATATTATATCAATAAAATCTATGTAAATATGTTAGTAAAAAAATATTCAAAGAACATTTTTTTTCAATAATTGTGTTTCTCTAAATGTTGTGCCTGAATATACATGTAATATATATATATATATATGGGGTAAATACAATACAACTACACTCTTATCAAATATCAAGTGTCTATATGGTATAAATATAAATGTTTAAGTAATGTCTACATTTTCCTCCTCCATACTCTACTTTTTTCTAACAAATGATTTTTATTTTCAAGTTTGACATAAAAAATAAAATTTATGGTTTCAAAATTAAGACATACAATATATTTTCAGCATTATATTTTTTATTTCTGTCCATGTATATATATGTATGTGTATTGTATTTTTGTCTATATTTATATTTATTTTCTTATAAATAACAAGAAAAATATCTTTATCAAAATATTTACACGAAAAAATATTCTACTTACAACAGCTGGCATATATAATATAAATGAAAGAATGGCATCAACAATTATTCGCTCGTCGAAAAATACAAGGGCGTTTTACATAAATTAAAATCACTTTTAATACAGTAGATGACTAACTTCATAATTTATTTTTTCAAAATTTAATGAGCGTTAACGATGCTCCTGTTCAGAAAAACTATTTTTAACTAAAGAATAATTAAAAATGTTTTATAACACAGAATCCGATGTAAGATTAGAACAGTAACTATTTTTTGTTTTCTTACACGACTGAAAAACGGTTTCAATCTAACATTTCTTAACTCTATATTTGTACATATACAACACTGTGTCCTGGAACGTACATTGATAATGCATAGAATTTTTACCACAATTTATATATAGACCACATGATTCAAAAGAATAAAGACGCCCTTAGTCCTTTATAAATATATATATATATATGTGTGTGTACGATAACGTCCTTAGTCTTACATTAATACGATAATACTATGTGTATATTCCATTATATATACACAATATAAAAACAACTATTTCGTATATATTAAATTTGTACTTAAATTTTTCTGCATGATATTTTTCATCGTAAATTTTTTGTGTTAGAAGGATATTTCATAAATTCTATATATTATAATCTTAAAAACATTGATTTTTCCGTTATTATTTAGTATATTGTATATATTTTGGAAATTTTTAATATAATAAGAAGAGATGAACCTTTGTTTTGCTCTATTTCATATTTAATATAACACGCATCATTTAAAATTTTTCTCTTATATTCGATCAGCTTAAATATATTATATTATTTGGTTGATGGTATATCTTGTATGACACATATTACATATAACAATATTTTCAATGTACATTATATTTTGTACATATATTATCCACGAGGTGGTTCATGATTATTTGAACATTAATTGAATTTCTTTGTCACACACCACAACCGAACCAGGAAGAAACTATGCAAAGCGTGAAATTGAAATAAAATTCGTGCATGTACATTAAAATAGCAAATGATCAGCACCTTCAATGCGTTCGTCGACACAACTAATATAGCTTTGAATGATACCCACATTAAAACAAACTACATACAAAAATCGATATTTGCTTTTCTAAAAAGTATATTATTGGAATAGAGGAAATCATTCAGAGTATGCAAATACTTAGATTAAATTAATATGTTTGAGAGTTTGGTTATTTAAATAAATAAAAACTAAAGCAGTGGTTTTTAATGTAAGCATATTCATATTATTATATTCAATTGTATGAGTTATGTATTGTAATATACTTCTATTAATACTTTCTTATCTAAATGTACCATGGCGCTATATTATTACTGGATTTGAATCGAAAGTTTCATCCCAGTAGCTTAACTATTCACCTATTTAATATTTTATGCAAACACTAAGACTTAATTTGCCTCTATAATCTGCCAAATTCAATGTTAAAAGCAGAATATCAAGCCATTCGATGAGATTTTCATTTTGAATTGAGTATATTTATATCAATGAAGTGCAAATCAAATGTATTGAATATTTCTTATTCGATGGACTGCTCATAATAGGGAACGAGTTACGACTCTTCACATGCGATAGCAGACCTTTTTATACCGATATATGGTGTGAAAACCAGTCAGAAGTATATTTGTAAAATTTTCATCTTGTTCATGTTCGACTTTTTGCAAAAATAAAATATATTATATAAAATCAAAAATTCAGCATATAAATAAATTACAGTACATTCAATTCAATGTTTTATCGCACATATAGAGTCACGGCCAAATAATTAGCAATGCGTTGTTAAAAAGAACTCATTTTTTTTTTAGTTTTCTTTGTATAACATTTAAAAAAGTATAAAATTATGTTAAAATCGAATTTTTTATACATAACATCTCTAGCATAAGTTAATAAAAATGCTGTCCATTAATTAAGCAGTATATAACCGAAAATTGTCAATTGCAATTTAAAACTTAATGTGTGGAAATTCTTAAAGAATTAATTTTTTTTTTATTTTAATAAAATTACTATTATAAAAATTATCTTAAAAAAATTCTTTTAACGCAATGCTATGAATATTTAACCGTGATTGTTTAAGCATTATTTTGATATGAAATATCCATTTTAAAAACATTATTACACATATTGAATATTTTCTTTTTTTTTTATAATACAGCGAAAATCGATTTATGATATTGGAATATTTATTTATATTATATAATCTACTCTATAATGGTACACATTTGGAAATGTTTAGGTAAACTTAAAGTACTAGTACTTATGTATTTTCAAAAAAATTAAATTGGAAAATATATATAACATAATATAAAGTAAGTATGTAGGTTTATAAATATTTGAAAATAAAAGCGATTTATTTGTTATATACAAAACCACCATACCATAAATATATATTTTAAAAAAATCTTTAGTATTTATATTACAATATAGTTAACAAATAATGCATACCACATACATATAATTTATACTGAATTTATAAATATATTCAATTTTATAATAAAATACAAAATAAAATTATTTAATTAAATAGAAGTAATATTTTATATTTCTCTCTATGTGGAGCATGTATACTTTGTACTATTTCTCCATATATGCTTTTATACATTTGAAGGCATATTATTAAATCGTACATATTCATACTATAATAATTTGTTATAGATATGTATAATGTATATATGTCGTATAATAATATAATATGTTATTATATGAGCAATCAAAATTTTTATTATGGAAAACAACTTCAAGTATATTTATTTGATATGTGCTTGCAGAATATCATATATACTTGATATATATACTCTGAAGAAATAATTGCAAATATTATACGAACGAAGTATTTTTAGCTTATTTTTATTTCCATATTTCATATATCATAGAAAACGTTTATGTATGTTATAAGTATATACAGCCAAACCTCGATAAGCGAGCAACATCTGTATATAAGCAACAAAATATTACATATGAAAATGAAATTTAACAAAACAAAACACGCAACAGTTTAAAATACCTATAATTTATATAATTTCTCGTCTGATTTTTATTAAATTTGGAATGTAAGCCTGATATATATACTAATACTACGCATTCTGATAGGGTTGGTTTTCCAAAATTATAGCCAGAAATGGTTGCCAGAACAATTTGGCCATTTATCACCAGATTTATTGTAGATAAAATTTAGTATATACATTCAGATTGTGATTATATGATGAGTTCCTAAAGAAATCGATACTTGCATAATGAAACTGGAGTGAGTTTCATCAAAATCAAATTAGAAATAGCCATCGTCATGTCCTAGAATACTGTATCGATGTTCCAGAATTTCTTTAAAAACTCACATATATAAAACTTCCAAATCTTCAAGAATATCCCCAATAAAACACTTCAGTTCAAAAATTCAAGTAAATCAACTAAAACGTAATTCTACAGTTATAGTCTACTGGCATAATATTATAGACATAGGATAAAGATGTTAAGGATAAAAATAAATTTCTAATAATATAATTTTAAAGATTAAACTCAGATAAATGAAAACTATACGAGTATATAGAGTAATTCTATATTGGAAAATTTTCTTATGGTGTACTCATACGATAAAGATTAAAATCACATGTGAAAATTAATTTCTTATATTTTTTTGTCGTATCAAATTTTAAGCTTAAAGCTCTATAATATAATAAATGTAAATAGATATAGCAAATATAACAAAGTGTATAACAGTTAAATAGTATATATAGCAGAAAAATGATAACATTCAGTATGAAAGTAAATCAGAAAAGAAGACGTAACACTCAACAATGATATCAGTATTTAATTAATTATGTATGGGTAGTTTTGAATATTCTCATAAATTATTATAAATTAATATTGTTCGCCCTCCTTCTATTGCAATAAATTTTGCCATGATATATATTTTAAATCGAAAACAGAATATGTTGAATTACTATAAATTTTATTCATTTATAAATCTGGCTCAATGACATTATTTTATATAATATATACTCAATACTTTATAAATAATGTTAGTCCATAATTAACTCTTAAATTGTTATTATTTAACTTTGTCATTCTTTTATTATTGCATAATATAAATATATCTCTTTTATATATAGAATTTTTTCCAACAGGCATATTAATCATGTTTTTTATTACAATATATATAGTATTTATAATATGTATTATATAAATAAGAACAATTAAACGTTATATAAGATTTAAGAACAGAAAAAAGGATTTATTTTTGTTTCAACTTTAAATGTTTATACAAAACACCCATATAATCAGTAAATTTTCTATTAAAATAAACAAGCAAACAAAAAACGTTTATAATTACTTTTCAATTCAATTCTACAATATATAAATATTATGTATTTCACATTAATAATATCATATAGTAATATTATATAATTGAGAAGATTTTCTGTACTTTATATACGTATATTTGCATTATTTACATAATATTAAGGATTGAAATCTACAATATATTTAACAATATCGCCAATTTACTTTTCTATATTAGACCAATATACACGTCGCAGAGGCGTCTCGTATACGAATCACTAATTCTGTACGATATTCTACTATGGTAGGAAGTGTGAATTTAAACTATAGTTTATGGAAAAAAAATTGTGTGGAATTTTTCGGAAAAAAAAACTAATATGGATAATGATTTAGAGTATGTGCCATATTTTTAAAGGATAAAGTTTAAACATATTTTCTAAATTCAATAAATTCCCGATATTTTGTAGAAGAAAATTTTAAAATCGCTTTACCCATTCAGAAGAGATGCAATTCATCGATGCAAGTAAAATTTCATATAAAATTAACTGTTTACAGTATCACAAATATTTTTTTTAAATTTACACTGACATCAATTGTAAAATCGGTTATATATATTTTAAATGGATTAATCGTTTTTAAAATTATGTTCTATGAAAGATTGGCAATTGAAGAAATTAATTATCCGTTAAAAGATTATTTTTTAGATAAGTCTATTTTCCAGAAAATTTAGTTGGGCCTAATTTTTCCTATTTGCTAAAACATATGATTTTAAAACTATCTTATCAGTTTCATGATTGTCATTTCCGACGAGAAGCCACTGATATATATATATATATATATATGCGTACGGGTAACGCATTTTAGCAACAAACATATAGTAAATAAAAAATTAAGAAATTTCGTGAAAAGGGTGATTTACATAAATATAAATATGATAATTTTACAATAATAATGTTTATGTAAAAGTAAATAATTAGAAAGAAATTTTTTTTTAATATATATATAGCTAAAATGATAAATGAATAAATTATTGTACCATAGATTTATTATTTATTCGTGGGTTAAATAATACTATATATGTTTGAAATGTAATTCATTTTAATTTATAATAACAAATTATACACAACAAACAAATTATATTATTATACATAAAATATAAATATCAAAGTATTTCATAGAAATCTGGTGGTAATTTATTAGTTATATATTTGAGGTACAAATGCGTTGTATATATAATTTGTGTATTTTTAAGAATAATTAGTAACTTATTTAAGATTATTCTTCATTTTATAATTTACAAATATATTACTGTACTCTAAATTTAAATGCATAATTATAAATATTTAAATATAAGACATTTTTTGACATTTAAAAATATTATTGTAATATTGCCAGAATCTTTTAGCAATAATGTTTAATAAGGAAACAGAAAAATTATATTTTACACAACATTTTCAATCAAAAATGAAATTTCATTATGAAAATAACGAATAATTTTTCCTTATATATATATTGGGAATTTAATACAGGACTGCACAATCGTTTCGTATTTTATAGCAAGCACGATATGAAAAAATAGGGAAATACGACACATAGCAACATAAATATATACGCACAACACCCACTAAATCAATGTATAAATACTAATTGTTTTTATTATTTTTACTTTCACATTGAAAAAGCTGTTATACGCCAACATAAATGGAAATAAATGTGTCGTAATTTATAAAAGCTAAATCTTAAAATATCGAGCATGTGCATCATCTAATATGGAAAAAACGATAATTAATTGAAATTAAACTTTAATTCTAATATTAAATAATTTTTTAAAACTTAAAATGATAAATGGTAAAAAATGAGAATGTACTGAGGTGAGCGGTAGAATGAATATTATAATTATGTTGCGGAATTGCTTCCAAAGTAAGTGTCGACATTAACATCAAATTAAAACCTTTTTAGCTTCATTTTAAGTTTTGGAAAAAAACAGAAATACTGAATAATAGATATTGTAATTAATTTTGTCCTTGTGGATGAAATATACCCTTATTATTAATACTATATCGAAGAATTTAATGAGTATTATTGTTTTTCACATAAAAAAATAATTTACTTCTCTATATAATGAAAAATCGTATATCATTTGGATTAGTTTAACAATAGAACTTTTTGACTGTTCTAAACCGGCTATCTTAAAAATTAATTAGCACACTGTCTATAAAAATTGATCAACAATATTTTTCCAATAATATAACGTATACAAAATTTTATAACATTATTTCCTCATACATATTTAATAGTAATTTAATTTAATAAAATTCAAATAGCATAAGTGCATGATAATAATTAAGTTTTATTTTAATTAAAAATTTTCCATTAAATCATTTTGTATTAAATAGAATATTTTAAAATAAAATTACGTTATTAAATGGAACTCAATGTTGTATACTACTTTTATAATATACTATATATAATTTATATATAATATATTATAATATAACAGATACATATATACCAGATACATATATCAGATACATATACAGAGTATATAAATAATATTATATATTGTCTTTATAAACTCTATCTACATGTAATTTATATATAAACACAATTATATACATTCGTTATAAAAAGCACCACATTCTATATATAGGTATCTACACGAGAGTGATTATAGTGATTATTATAGTGTCATACATTATCATATGCATCAGAAAGAAAGCAAATTTGAAATTCAGAAAACTTTATCGTTGAATAATAGAAAAAATAATTGTATGTATGAAGGAAGGGTTAGAAAAAATTAATAAATGTCAATTTCTCGGAAGCAAAAAAAATTTGAACTTGTTTTTTATGAATTTAATTTTTTCTATTTATAAATGGGTAATTCTTTATATGGTACATATAGAGATACGTATTTATTGTGTTGTGTTACTATTTGATGAAAATTGTATAATTATATAAAATGAGTTTTATTTTTTTATATATGCACACCGCACAATTAACACAGATTATTGTAAACAATGAGAGTTTAATTATTAACGAAAATATGTGATGATAATATGATACGCTATTGTATATGAATGATTTAAATAATAAAATGTTTATTTTTAGACATTAATTATACGATTTGTTTTTTTCTTTTTCTTAATAATTAAATATTTAAATATTTTTATAATAGCACTGCGTATAAATATAGAAATATGAATATTTTATTTATTTATTTAACAACCTTATTAGTTTAGTATTCACTTTTACACACAGATGCAATGTCAAAATTTGTTGTTATTTAATTGACGGATGCACAATTTGTTAAATATTAAAATAATTAAATCGTATTACTGAAAAAAAAACTTAGAAAGAATATGATATAGGGATACTATGATGCGATGACATGGTGAATAATTTTCAGTATACGACGTGGATGGTTTACCATTTGTTCGTTTGTGGAATAAAAAAAAAGCGGATATCTTTGAAAATATGATGTTGAACGTTAAGAATAATAATGTATGCACACACACACACACACACATCACTATATGCTGACTATAAACCTATAAAAAAATAATAGAATTATGGACACATCTATATTTCGTTTACGGCAGTACAATTGATAAATTGTTATATACTCCCATGGGCAGTAATTTACCAACTTGGCTGTAATGAATGTGTAGTATGACTTGCTATATATGTAACGGTAACCCGATTTAATAATTTAATATTTATTAAACAGATGCTTTAAGTTTATATTCATTATCTGCAATACCATTTCCAATTTAAGCGTATGACTTTGCATTATAACATTTAAATTTTTTCTTCATGTTTATCCCCCTATGTATAACTAATTGCATAAGTTGGTGGAAATCGTCTGCAATTTCTAATGCAATTAAATCTATATGCACTATTTTTATGTACATACAAGTAACACAAAACCATCCTATATCCATATTGACTATATTATTATTCATATAAATATGCAGAGCTTACGAAGAATTTTTGAAAATGACTCTATACTAAATTAATTATGAAATTTTTTAAAATAAAATTTAACCATAAAATATGTATGTCATGTACATATAATAAATGATATTACATAAAAAAAACTTTGAAATTTATGAAAATTTCTCCATATATTACAGTGTACAATGTTTTATAATATGTATTATTATTTATATTATATTAACATTGGCTATATGGCTATCACACATATACTCGTATACATTATATTTAATTAATTTAGTTTATGTACACCGATATATACTGTATTTATTTATATGCAATTCGTTCATTAAGAAATACTATATATATATAGGGCTGTATTTAAATTTAAATTGACTATTTAAATAAACCATTATATTAACATATAATAAAACCTAATTAGTACATATACGAGTATAAATATAAAATATAAATGTAAAATAGAATCAATTAGTTTTAGTTGTTCATAAAGAATGTAATTTGAAATGTACTTGATATATTCAAGTGTACCAATATCCTATATATGAATAATGACCAAGGATCGTAAACACTAAACATATATATTGTTTTGAACACTATTAAATTTGGTCTTAAAATATATACAGTTTGATTACCGCACATCTGACCGTTATCCGCAGTAGAACATATGTGAACTGTTCGGTTCTTCGAAAATAGTTCCGCTCTGGTCACCCGTACCATTTAAAAAGTATTTCTTTTGATACTTATATTATAAACAATAATGAAGTACTAAGAAAAAGAAAAACTGTAATAAAATTTTCTCGAAATTATTTTTCTAACGAAACTCATCATATATTCGTTATAAAGGTATTAAATATTTTTATATATATATATAGACATCGGATTTTATTTTAAATATAAAAATACACATAAATAAAAATATGTTTTTCAAATATTTTCGAAAAGGAATTTTCTTCTTTGTATGTACCATATACTCTCCTCGTACATATATTATAATATTTGTAGTTTGTATGTACATACAAAAAGTAAATCGTAATATTTGTAATATTTTTTTGTTATTAATAAGAAAATAAAAATCTATTTATATAATAAACAATTTTTCTTTACATAAAAATAAATAAAAATTGTATATGTACTTGGAGGATATGTGCACATTATATAAGTTCCGCTATTTACGTGCATATATTACATATAAAGGATGCTTAACAATTTGTGTCCCGAATTAAAAGTCAAACAATATTAAAATTTTCTGACAACATTTCTACGTATCACATCCGTTAGAAATGTGTAAAATTTATTGCAGGCAAAATTTCCATTTTCGAATTTTCCATTTTCACATTTTAATACAATTTAACAATATAAGACTATAATATGTACCTCGCCCGAACATGATAAATTCTCTTGACACCAATTTTTTTTACCTCTTTCGTTGTTGTCAAAACTTCAACGAGAATTGTTGTTGGTGGTTATTTTTTACATTTTTCCACCATAAAAGAATTTTACATCTTTTATCAACTCAAATTTTACACATTCACATTCAATAAATTTTAAATTTTATAAACAACAAGATTCCAAGATATCGCGAATGCAATTGCAGATGTCTTGAACTAATTGAACATTTCTTATAAGACACACTGTATACAAAACAACAGAAAAAAAAAAAGTATATATAAAACTGAAGCAGAATAATTTAAATTTTAAAATATTTATCACTAAAAAGAAAAGTGTTTCAATAATATATGTAAAATAATTCAGAACAGAACATCACATATATAAAATCTATATATATATACGTAAATTAGACATAAAATATATAACTTGCAAAATGTTTATAAATAAATATACAACAAAATATTAAGTACACATAAAATGTATTTATAATGTATTTGTGTTTTAGAATGTTTAAAAGGGTTAAAATTATATTTATTTAAATTATTACTTATATATACCATATTTAATCTCTTATATACTGAATTTATATAACAAACAGTATATAAATATTGTAATTTAATATATATATATAGGAAAGACAAAACAAAATAAATAAATATTTATATATAATTTTTATATGTTCATAAGAAAACATTATGCATATGCGAGTTCATTGCATAAGACAAGACACGACACGTTATATATATATTTAAAATTAAAATTATATACGTCTAATAAACAAAGATCTAACGTAAATGTTTAAGTGAACCTCGAAAAACAATTTTACATTCATTCATAAAATAAAACGTAATTAAGATTTTTGCTATTTATTTATACATTTATATATTTAGAATACTAAAATTCAAAAAATTAAATTTTCTTTCCCTTTCGTGTATATAAAAGTTAAGATATATATATATAGAATATACATATGTTTAATTAATTAATTAATTAATTAATATATAATTTATTTAACATTTATTTATAAAATTTCTTCTCTGCAAATTACATATACATAAGTTGATAAAAGAACACCAACACCTCGAGATATTATGTTTCAATTAAAAATATCCATTGTAATGTAAAGTTTTAAGTTTTAAATACGCATACGTTGTTTACGATGACAATGTGAAGAATATTAAAATTTGATAAAATTGGAGTGATATATATATATTTATACAGATTCTTTTTCGTCAAAATTTCCAAACAGATTTTTCACAAAGTAATTTATAATTTAATTATAATATGTAATATTAACTTAAATGATATATCATACCATCATATGCAAACTGAAATTACAAAACTGTTTCTATATATACAACTTTTAATTAAGTATAATCGAAAATTTAAATATTCGTTACCTGCAGGCTGAATTCGGAGATTCACAATGAATGTAATGATGAGTGTTTGTGTTCTAAGTTGTAACAGTTTGTGAATGTGAATGTAAATGTTAAAAACATTCAGATGAAGAAAATTTAAAATAATTTTGTATTCACATTTATTATGTTTGTTAGTTTTAGTTAATTTTATAGAATTCTGTATTTTACATACAATTTTAAATACTGGAAAATTAATTTATTTATATTTCTTCTTTGCAACTGAAAATCGAAAGACAATTTTTAAGAAATTACAACAGCCATAGAAAATATATTATATAATTTTAAATATTTTTGTATGAAATGCTTATACGTGTTTTTCTATACATTATTATATTTTATTTATAAAAACTTTGTAATTTTCAGAACCTTTACTATAACATAGGAAAACATAAAATAAACAAAGCTATGTTTTCCATTTGATCTTCTAGATATTTAGAAAATTAAATAACAGATTTACGTACTCATAAATTTAGTTGATGTGACTTTACTAACTAAATTCAATATTACACATATCCAATTTTATAGTTTTTTTATATGATAGTATTTCCTTATCGATACTTTATTATATTATGGTACTACTTTTACTTTTTATAACGAATGTATGTATGTAATCATTTCAGATTAAATTAGCAAAATTTATTTTGATTGATTATTAGAACTAATATGCGTATACAAAAAAAAAACATATACAATATATATATGATATTAATAATCAGATTATCGTATAATTTTATATCTTAAAATCGTGAATATCATAAATTTGTTTATTTTTAAATTTTTCCCTAAATTGAAAATTGAATTAATATATATATATATTCCTACTGGAAATTTATAAATCATAAAACCATATATAATTTTTTGTTTTTTTTGTTTCCTTATTAATATTAAAAATTCATGTATTGTACATTACCCGCACTCACATAAAGAAACATATAATAATAATACATACAAAACATAAATCACATAATTTTATTTTTAGAAAAATTGACAAGCTGTTACATTTTCAATTTTTCATTTTTCTTATAAAAATAATATTATATTAGGTTTTTTTTTTTTTTTTTTGAAATACACTTTATATTTGGTACAGAGGCAGACAGCATCTCAGGATTTTTTATTTATTATATAAATAATGATACGACAAAAAATTAAAATAAAATAATAATACATCATACATACGTCGATCTTATATACGTCTGACTGTTTTTTTGTGTAATTAATTTCATGGTCAACGTCTTGTTATTGACAATTGACAATTATTGACAAAAATTGAAATCATTGGGCACTTGGTTTTTACATAAAGTTCCATGATTTCAATGTAGTAGTGGTCGTTCATACATATACAATACATTTAAATATTGTCGGAGCAATCTTTTATATAGCTGATAAATTGTATAATGACAATTATTTTGCAAAAATACGATTATATTGTGTAAACATATATATCAATCGGTATAGGAAAAGTATCAGGACGATGGGATTTCATCCATCACAATTGCTCTAGGACGCTTATAGTTTTCGAAATATTGATGATTTTATGATTTCTGATAAATATAAATATTATTTTTATATATTACAAACAAAATAGCACGTAGTTTGTCGTGATCATTTAACGTTTGTGTTTCCAGAAATGTCGAGAAAATCTCAGTTTGCTAAATTGCATGTAATCGTTAGTGATCATTTGGAAAACAGTGGTTATGGTGGTAGACGTTGTGTTTAACGTTATCAAATCATTGACGTCAATTATTGATAATAAAAAGTTTAAAGTAGTAATATAAAAAATTTTAGCAATTCTCTTGAATCTTGAAAAATTCGAGAAAAAAAGGTAGACCCAATTAAATTATTTATAGATTATACAAACAATAGACAGAAACAAAATTAAATAAATTATATTAAAACAAAAATTTTGTGTTTTGTGCTGTGATAAATAAGTTTGGGGGATAAAATTACCCTGTCTTATGGATCCAGCAAATACAGTGAACAAATTATCTATTTTTATTAAAACATAACAAAACATAGTTGAGAGAGGTGAGAATTTTTGGAAAAATGATGTGGGTACTGCGTGTGCAAATATTATTTTTATATAAAAATTAAAATTACTTTTTCTTCTGTTCGTTTAAAAAATAACAATAGCAAGTATTGTTAATATTATACAGAACAGGGTGTAGTTGTTATTTTGAAATATATGTTTTGAAAATATCGTCTGATATCTATAGTTACTATTATTATTAATATTATTTTTACATGTCACAAAAAAAATGTCAATACATTAATTATATATGCAAATAATGAAAGAAAAGTTAACTGAAAAGCATTGAAGAATTTTGAAACTTATATATTTAGTATTTCTTGTATTAAAGAGAAGAATTTCTATTACATATTACATATACCAATGAAAATTTATGAGTTCTACGATGAGTTGCATTCATTTTTAGATTATATTTTTAGATTTCAGACACAGAAAAATAGACTATATTGTATTATATAAGTTTATGTAATATAAAAACATGATAAAATTCATGTAATATACATTTTTTTTATATATACGAGTATATTATGTGCAGATATTAGTAGATAAAAATAAAAAAATTCGCAATAAACTTATAAAAAATTAATTCAATATAAGAATTTATAATGTACCGGAAATAAGAAGATTATATCTAGATACCTTAAAGTTTGTACAAAACTATATATTCTTATATAGTTATAATATTTATATTGCAATAGTAAAACTTTTCTAACTTTTTCTGTCATAATAAGGTAATAATAATAATAAATATAATAATAATCGTATTCGAGTTTGAGTATATAATGTTGAAAAAAAAAAAGAAGTTATAACTGAATGTGACACACAAACACACACACGAAAATTTAATAATTTTTTGTAGTGCAGAAAAAAAATTTTCATCTTAAACTGTGTGATATTTATAATTAAATAAATTTATTTAATTTTATGAAAGTATCAGAAACATCAACAGCAATTTAAGTGAAATAATTTTTTACAACTAAAAATAGAAAAATAATAATTTTCACATAGATGATACAAAAACTTTTCTTTTGATTTTTATACAACCGTAATTTTGTTATAAGAATGTATTATGCGGTATAACACTAAACACACTTTCTTCGAAATTAATGCTGTATTATCACAATTATATAAATAGACATTTATTAAATTTAATAAATAATAAAGTTTTTTAGGTTACACACATCGCTATTGCATATCTGACTGATCTATATTCTTTATTGATTTATCTATAAATATATATCAGAAATTTTATTGAAAATATTGTCTGTCCATTGTTGTTTTCATCTTTCTGGTAATTTCTGATAATAATAACAATAATGTCATCCCAAAATAAAATATTTCAATCAATAGCATTTTAGATTTAATGTAACCTTAACTGGTTTTGCTGTATTTGTTGTGATGGCTCATTGTAATTAATTTTGAACGTTTTAAATTAATGTATGGTTCAAAATGATAAAATATTGTTGGTATTAAGTTTTCATATTGCCAGTGTCTCGACATGATTTTAAAGATCTATAGTACACAATATACCGTTCTGATCACACCAAATACATAGCATTGCATTACGAAACGATATGGATTAGCTGTTGGCGTTGATGTTGTTGCGTGGTTAGTCTAGATCAACACATAATTGTTTGCACCATTATAACATTTCATATCCAAATCGAAAATAATTTTTAGCCCACATCGTTGTATTCGTTATTTGTGAATATATCTGAAACCAGTTGAGGCCAAAAGCATTGTTATAGCTCAAACGAAAGCTTACGATTGTGGAAAGCGTTTACACTTACGGCCAGATATAATTTTCATAATAATTTTTTGTCTTATGCTTACACAAATTTTCAAAATGAAAAATTATATATTAGATCCAGAAGAGTGCATAACACGTATCGGTCACATTTCCCTTGGAACTTTTGCCTCAAGATAATCCGCAGAGATTTTAGCGTTTTCTTATTGCGGTTGCAAATGGCGCCATCCTGTATATATGTATCGTATAAGTAATTATACGAGTATACATGCATTGTATATTGTATGTCTGGTCTACGTATATAATAAATTGTATGTCATGGAAATATATTTATTTAAATTATAACAATTAATTATATGATAGATAAAATAATATCAGAAGATAAATATGATAAAACATATATAAATAGATACATTTCATCTTTTAGCGCATCATTCACGTTTATATTTACGTTTAAAATTTTTATTATATATTTTTAATAAATATGTATCTTTGACGTATAATTAAATTTTTTTGTATAATAACTAATTAAATAAATTAAGTTATTTTATTTATTTATATTAATATTTTATATACATGCGACTATTAAAAATTTATATTTATTATTATATATTTACACTTTCATACAGTGGTTCAGTGATTATATAGAGCCCATACCGTTCAATGTGCAGAACTGCGAGTTGAATCGCGCAACTTACATCATTAGACAAAGTGTTCAGTATTTTTCATACAGCATATTACTCCATTAAATTACCATCAGTTCGTTTATGATATCAAAAATTGTATATCTTTGAAAACATGATGTTGGACAATACATTGATATAAGAAAAATTGAATTATTAAAACGTCTAACATATGTAGAAACGTAATTGCAGACCCAAGAATTTTTAAATACAGACAAACCTCATTTTTTAGTTACTACGTAAATACACGTTTCGTATAATTGTTTTCGTTATATCCTCTTTTTTTATATGACCAAACGACTATTCAAGCCTAGTTAAATTGTAACTATTTAACATTTTGACTGTACTCATATACGTAGTAATTTACCAACTGACTGCAATGTTATAGACATAGATATGCTGAAAAACGAGGAGTACTGATGCGGTGGTTGGGTTATGACTTGGTGTATGCATGAGTAATGAACTCATATAGTCCATTCGGTAAGGGGGCGAAAAAGGACACAAACAGTGGTTTGCATCGATCTCCCCGGAAATATTTAAAAAACAAACTTTGGTTATTTATTAATTGTTTTCATAACCAAATAATTGTCGTAACCTTACTCACACATTTTGCGATTGCACGCAATGTCATATATATGAACATATTTAAATTATATGAATTTGTTACGCAAAATATAAAATTATCACATCGCAAAAGTAAAATATATCAAAAGATTTACATCAGATTAGATAGGTACATTCCATATATACATATTTATTTATTATTTTGCTATAAAACATATGATGGCAATTTGAATTTTATTGATCATAGAGATAACAGCAAAAAAAAAGGCGTATAGATCATTAATCATTTTAAATTATTATCTATAATTTTACAAAGAAATATATTTTGTCCAGTTTTCTGTCTTATTATATAGTAAAATCTATTTATTTATATGAAGCTTTACGATATAAATATTAGGAATTGAGTCTATTACATCATAATGCTGCTCGCTTGCGTCACACTAGGGGTGTTTTATAATATAATATTAGTATAATTATAATATATATATAATAATACAAAATAAATTAATATGAAAACTTAATGAAAAGAAAACTAAAAACTGGAAAGATTTTATAATAAAATGTCTATATAAAAATATTTCGTTATTCTCTTTTAGAATTTATATATGTTAATATGAAAAAATTGTATATAAGTTCTATTTCTATAAATGACATATGAAATTATTTAGTATATTTTGTATTGTATATAATAATACTATACACTCACAAAGGTTTAATGAAAAATTGTATACTATTTATTTAATTATTATTTAAATCGTAAATATATATATATATAATTAGAGTTATAGATACAGTATAGTACACAACAAAATAGAATATTATTATCATCATCCAGTCATTGTACTCAAAGTGAAGCATATGGTATATCCTATTTACCAGACATTCCTTACAATCAAGTTGGTAAATTTATTTTGTATGGGTGTGTAAATGTATATAATAACTTTTTTTGCAAATATCAAAAGGTTTTCTTAATTTCATTATTTGTATATGAGTGATTAAGTCATAATGTGGATAATATGATGATAAATAGTATAAATTATAAAGAATAATAATTTAAAATTTAAAATACAATAAAAGATAAATTGTGATAATAATTTCATTTCGCGGCTTTTTTTTTTTAAATTAAATTATTCAAAGTAACGTATTCCACCACATACACATACAGTTTTCTATTAATCTGATTACAAATTTGGTCTAATTATATAATGTATAAAATAAAATTTATCTCTGTAATAATATTGTGATTACGTGTTTTATAAGCTACAATACATATAACATATATAGAATTTAATTTTGAATCATTCATAGCAGTTCCGTTTCAAATAAATTTACATTTTCTCAATATGTATTACACGTGTGCATTACAACGAATATTACATTATATTAACATTCTTTGTATGGTATTATTAAATTAATTAATTACAATAATATAAGAACTAAGTAAATATGTATATACTTTGAAGATTTTAATTATAGGTACACGTAAACGTAATTACGATGTACGAAATATTGAATTTCAATTCAAAAATATATATATATTTCGCAAAGAAAAAGTACATATAAATTAATTTATTATTTGTAAATATATACTCATAATAACTTCATATAAGACAAAAAATAAATTCATCGAAATATTAATTCAATTTACTTACAAAAAAATATACTCACACATAATATATTTGAAATTGCTTAATATATTCGACTGATTCACATTAAAAACAGAATTTAATTACCACATAAAGTTTTAGTGTTCGTGCGATGCTAAATTGCGTTACAAAATTTTGTAATTAATATCTTGAATTTTATTGAAATTTTCAATAGTATAAATATAATATTCTGTTTGTTGTTTCACACACGTCAGAAGATGCTGAGGTTGCTTTTTAAAACCAAATCTGAATTGACCATAACCGAACAGATATATATATATATATAATTCTTTATCCACGGTATATCTCAGTACATACATATTTGTGTTGACCAGAGCGAATAATTTCAATAGTCAAAAAAATATTAATAAAATTATTAATGCAAAAGAATCATTAATTAATCCTAAAATTTTACCGGAACATTTAGTAATTGAAAAATCACTTTTTTTCTTTTCATAAACAATATAACGCTGTCACAATATTATTCTAATGTTATTAAATATTGTATGCGGGAAACAGTGCATTTACCATTGAGTAATCGAAATCACATTATTTTGTTAAATTACAATTTATATATAATATATTTCTAATTATTTTCATAAATTTATATATGGTCAAATTAATGTTAATAACTTGACATATATTTTATTATTGTATATTTCTACATGATTCATAATCAAAGATTTATTATTTGTGCATGTAACACAAATTATATATGTGTCACCATTCCACATGTATAATTTTAAAATTAATGTAAATCCTCAATTATTCTAACCTCATATTTTCCATTTGAAATAAATCTGGAAAGTATATATCTATATTGATATGTATAATCATATTCATTTGAATCTACCATCTACTATACCAGAAACATTATATATATATATATATATATATATATATATATATATATGCAATATGTGTATGTATATATGGTATATTCAATATCATTGATGTGGTGGATGCATTACATATATCTGCAGAAAATAATAATTATACAGTCATATCAGAGAACAGCATTTTGAGATTTGATACTAAATATACTATTATTTTTAGTGTATGCGTTTAATTATATACTATAATTTTACAATATATATGCCTATATGGATTACGTCTTGGTCGTATTTACAGCTGGTGCGGTATTCATTGAATTATATATATATATATGTTTTTAATTATTAGATATATATATTATAAAACCATAAAATATAAAATGTATTTACACATTTTCTATTCATTCTATTCATTAATTTCTCAAAAGAAATGTATCAAATCATAATGAAAACCATATAAGCACATAAACTTTATAATAAAATTAATAAAAACACTATATACTCTTAAGAAGTACCCTGATCATCTTCGATGGAAGGGATAGTGAATAACAGATCGTATTCATATGCATAGCAAAAATAAACATATTGGATAAGTTCTATATACATTCTCTATTGTTGGTATGAAGAAAATGCACCAAATTTCTAAAAACTGTAATTGCGAATCGGTTGGCCTTTAACGACCACTGAAATACCACTATCAATAGGAAAAGCAATAAATACTGTATATATGCTTTTTTTATGTAACAGTGTATAAAGGCTTATCTCTTGATCGTATATCATAACATGTGATTAATAATTGATACTTTACAACAATATAACGATATTAACGCACATATATACAAAAGTTATTATGTGTTGCCCCTAACTTAAACTTATAATGAAATGGCGAAATAATTCGTAAAGATATTTTTAATTAGAGTATAGTATATTTATTGCCCAGACATATGATCACTTAAACGTATATCTATAATCTAATCTTATTTATTATTATTTATATTATTTTCTTTATGGATTTATTTTGAAAAATTAATTAAACTGGTCATCATGAAAAACATTCTATATATAGACAATAAATAAACTTATACAATATAAATATAACTGCAAATTATAATTCACGCATATTTTAGTATAATCATCATCTCTAGAAATTATTGAAATAATATATGAATATATATGAGAATAATTTATAAATATATAGTATAATGCACATACTTTATTCAATGTGCGTGCGTTATCATAAAACAGGGTGATATAAAGCTATAGTGGTATAAAATTATACCGCGGAGATATCGGTTTCAAAAATCTTGTGTCGGAGGGGATGTAAGTAAACATATATTCTGATTACTGAATATAGTATATTTGTGACAGCTATTCTATGAAATACAGAAATTCTAAAGTGAAGATTGGCTTTATTATTATTATTATTATTATTTTCAATGTTTTACCCTCATCTATAACTATTGTAGAATCACACCCTATTCGTGTGATTACGTTCGCATATAATAATTTCAGTAGGTTGTTTCCATATAATTATATGCGATATTGATAGCGTTTCACAGCAAATATTCATGTATTGTTAAATAAAACTTTTATATATGTACATGTTTTTTTTTTAAATAAACACTAAATATTATGTCATATGAATTACGGGGACAGACTGGCGACACAATGGAAAATATTGAAAAATACAAATTATTATATATAATATTATATAACCATATAATTTTCGATCCATAAAATTATAATAAAATATTAAAATTTTATGAATTACATTATGTATAACAAAAAAAAAACGATTAAAAGAATGATTTATGACAAATTATCACTGCGCGCCAATAGATTTTATGTCAATTTAAATATCATTTATGAATTTTATATTTTATAAATTATAAATTATCTTGAAGAAAAATGCTTCTTTAAATAATAGTAAATGTATGCGTGTTTTCTACATCAATTTTTCATTTTTAATATTTCATATAAATGCTGGTGGTGGTACGCTGCCGGTTATAATAAATAATACTGTGTCATGTCATTATAACATAGTTAAATTATAATTTTTCATAAATTGATTTGGAAATACATACATATTTTTACATATATTTAAATTAATTGAATTACAATGTTATTTCTATATGTCCATCCATATTAAGTCATTAATCACATTTCATGATTTTATTTTATATTATTTAACGAACGAGTTGTTATTTGTTGTATTCTTTTATTTTACAATATATGTACTGACAATATGGTGTCGTGCCATATTAGTTGCATATTATATTTTATAATAAACATGTATGGCTATAAATAGGTTGCTTCTATTTTGTTTAACTACAATATGTTCTATATACAACTCTTTGTGTTATTGGAAATCAAAATGTTTAGTGATTTTTAGAAATTATTCCGGCTAATCATCATATAATAGTGAAATTATGAACAAATTGTTGAATATTCTTCCATGCTGCGAGTAATTTACTATAACTTCACTGGTAATTAATGTTTGATAGAAAATGACATGACTTCGGTACAGTAACATAAATTTTATGACAATGATGATCATGCGATGATGAGTTCCGTGGAAAAGTGTAAAGTGATATTTCATAATATAAATATTAAAATATATTAATATTAATACAAAAAAAAATTTTTTTAGTTAATTTATATGAAAGAGTCGATAAATTATTTTTTATTTATATTTTGAAAAAGCAAATCGTTTTAAGAATTTAAGTTAAAATTTTCAAAACCAGTGTCTGAAAACTATATTGAAGTTATGCATATAAAAAAAAGATACTTCTGCTAAAATAGATTACTATTTTTTGATCAAATGAAATTAATACAAGAACTTTACTCAACTCTACACCCAATTAAATATGAGCACCGTGTATTGTATGGTTAAAAATAGTTTCCAAATAAATTTATATATTTGTGTAAATTCTGAAATCTCTCATTTATATACAAATTTTTATATGATATATGCATTTAATAACTATACATGAAAAATTAATCGTATTTAATTGTTATAAGGATATATGAGAATTGAAGTGTTTCTGTACGATAATAAATTGAGAAATAAAAAAAGCATTAAAAAATTATAACTATGTAATACCAACATTATTTTTATATGTGAATATTTTTATGGCTTTTTATGAGTATAATTAAACTTAAAAGCACATAAAATTCCTTTTATAATTTCATATAATATATTTACATATATATTTAATAACTTATATACGTACACTGTGTTACCAATATGTTTGGGGATGTGACAATTCTGGCATTGATAGATATTCGTATAACAATGAATGATCTGAAAAGTTTTTAACTCAAAATTTGATCACTGTACATAACAGCCTTTCGCCAATGAATTAGGTAAAGATCGATCGATTGACATCAAAAGCAATAGAAATAACATTGATGTACTGTATACGTAAGGAATGATAATGGTTAGGAGATCGTCATATAACATATATATACCATAAATAAATGCAGTTATCTATCAAGCCCACATCGCTATATGAAACAAATAAATAAATTTATAAATGATCATTTTGCTGTTAAAAAAAGTATGTTAACATTTTATTTCACACAATTTAACAAAACCTCATTTCAAATGAAATTATTTAAGAATTTTCATGTGTCAAACATTTGCCAAATTCAGACTTGCTATATATCCCAAAACTTAAGCAACAGTCCTCCTATACAACAATTTTATATTATACATTTTTATATTAATAAAAGAAAGTATTGATTCGTGTGCGTATTTACGTGCGCGTATATTATGTTATATATTATAAAAGCGTGTGTACATAATTAATTTTTTTAAGAGTACATAGTAAAATATTCTATTTAATGTGTATACTTTAAAATATTGTTATTTTTATAAATATTAGTAAAGTAAATTAACTATATATTCGTAAATATATGACTCGAAATATAATAAGTGTTTTACACGTGTTTGCTTGAAAATATACATTATTATTTATAAATTATTTTTGTATGATAAATTTATATATATTTTTATATCGAAAAATGTATACAAAGAAACCGCTCTAATTTTATTATACCCAATATAAAAAAAAACCTATAAATTATATATTTAAATACTTATACTAATATTTTATTAATATTTTGTCATTATATGTACTGTACAGATAGTTATGCGTAAGTGAAAAATCAACATAAATCATATGTTAGTTATATTAATTGTTATTAAAATAGTAGTAGAATATATTATATTTTATGATTGTTTACGGCCTTTAATGAATCCACAACTGTATAAAGCTTACTGCTAATAATTTACATCAAAGAAATTTTAAAATTAGCCTATATACCTAATATATTTATAGATAGATCGTTAGGAGTTTGGATTGTTATGAAGTTAATTTTTAAGATCTATATATTGATATATTGACTGATATATACACAATAAACACATAATAAAATTTCCACATTTAAATTAGTTGTGCGAAAAGATTTAATTTGAATTGCATATAATTTTAGTTATACTAAAATGTCATCTATATGATTTAATAATAAAATTTAATAACAAATAATTAGCCGCCGACAATCTTGTGACTGCGTGTACGGTTAATACTGAGAGATACTGTCTGAAAGCATTATTCACATAAAACTTAGTTAATGATTCAATGATTACATGTAGTGTCATGGCGAATCTGCGTGCCATTATAACTCATTAGAGGTGAAGTATATCCTTGTAAATACCCAATACAAATTTATAGAATGTTTAAATAGGTTGGGCGCATGATTAATTGCCAACTTTGGAAAAACAACTAGCTATGTATATACTCAACAACACGGCTACGGATCGGACAGAATAAAATAGCAACTACTCAAACAACGATTTAATTAAGATCCTTAAAATTCGGTATTGGAAGATGTTAGCTACAGATAGTTCAGGTTGGAGAAGTGCGTTGAAGACCTAGATTTTAATGTCATGCAGTGAGTAAGTATTCCATTAAATTAAAAATGTAATTCTATTCGTATATGTATAATACAGAAAATTTTATCTGCAAACTTTTTCGAATCCTTAAAAATAATGTATATGATGTGTATTACCGAAAACTATATACTATTATACTATTATATATTAATATTCTAAAAACGAAACTGCCGTTTTATTTTCTTTGTAATAGATATTCTACAAATATATTCAGAAAATGGTAAAGTGTAATACATTTTAATGTCAAGTGACAAAAAAATATACAGATAATTTGTAAATTAAATTCAATCTATACAATTTTTTATAATATAATATATATTTAAATTATATTGGAAATGTTATTTCATTTATGTGTACACAAGAAGAATTTATTGTATTGCTATAAAACTAACTATACAAGTACCTATATGTGAGTATGTATAAAAAGAATACCTATATATATATATATATAAATTATCCTATGTATATAAAGAAAACCTTTATCGCACTTGACAAAATTTGAATAACAAAAAAACCTATAGAATATGTGTGCGAGACATTTAAATCTTTTCACATTCTATATAGTTATTCCCATATAATATTACAAATTGATGATTTTCTACAAACACTATACGCCGTATATTTGCAAAGTTTATTTTATTTTATTTATATACACACATTATTATTTGCTATATAGCCGCGTATTATAAAAATGCGTACATTTATTTTAGATATAAGTGTTAAATTCAATTTATTTTAATCCATCTATATATATTTTCTTGTATAAATTTATATTAGAATACTTTAGTAAAATATATACTTTAAAAGAAAATTAATACAATTGCTTAAATACAATACAACAATTAATGAGACACTTATTTTGTCACTACACTTTTCTTTTATAATTTTATTAAAATTTTAAATTTCAATATTTTAAATAAAAATATTTATAATAATTAATTACATAAACATAAAAGATTGGTGCGTTATCTCTTCACAAAATCACAATAAATTATAATTTTTTTAATAATTATTATATTATTATATTTATCAAAAAAATATCACTAATAAAATTATAATAAAATAAAATAATATACCAAAAAAAAAGAAAAAGACAAAGTAAAAAAAATTAAAAACTATAAATAATTACAATGTAATATTTTTTGACATTGTTGATAAGAACACAAAACACATTTATAAAATAATTTTTACATAACAACAAAATAAAGATAACAATTAAAAACACTATTTATATTTCATATATCTCTTAAAAATAAATGCACACACGTCTTAAGAATTTATATATTATGATTATAATAAACTAACCGCCGTAAATATTCATAACCAACTGACTTTTTTTTTTCCCATTTATAAATAACATGAAAATATCTTCTACTATATATTTTGATATCAGAGCACCGCATCAGCAGTATATTACCTATATAAATTTTTTTCGCTTAAATAAAATTCGCTCAATTTAAAAAGTGGGGAAATTTGTTTGTTTGTTAAATGTTCATTAAGAAAATTCATGTTACTACGAGTACATAATGTTTATAAGAACGAGTGTGAATTTCCTATATTTTCATGTTTATATATATACCATTGTAATTTCAAATGTATTATGGGAAAATGTATATATTAAGTAGGGGTCTGTTGATTATATGTGAATTTGGGGAAAATATTGTTTTGTAAAAGAAATGCTCAGGCATAAGTGCGCAAATCAACAATATATAACACTGATAACACATAATATGAAAAACAGAAGTTTGGGGAAACATATCTTTTGTATAGTAAATGGAGAATTTTTTTTATATTTATGAATGAAAGAAAATTTATATGGTTTTCCTTATTTATACCATATATGTAGATTAAATTTTCCAAAGAAATAATTATATTGCAGACTGTCGACCGTGAAAACTTATACTTATACGCATAGTTATTTCTTTATATATAAAATATTAAAAGTTACGTAAACATTTTTGTACATGCATTTATTTAAATACATATATTTTTATAATGTGAAGAAATATATAGTTAAGCTCAATAATTATAATTGTTATGATAAAAAAAAAATCTAATAAATGGGTTAGAAGTAGTCTGACGGTGTTACCAAATATTCATCGTATGATCCATGTACGTACACCCATTTGTAGATAAAACGAAATACAGATATATTATTATATTGTATCATATGTTTATAAACAACACAAATATATTGATGAAAGATAATTTAAGAAAAATTAACTGATATAACACTTTAATAAATTAATAGTAAATAGATGAGAAGAAAAGTGTGTATGCATTTTTTAATACATTTTAATAATATAATATTATATTATTAATTGATATATTTTTCTAAATAAAGAAGAATACGTTTATGTGGGGGTGGTGTTTTTTTGGGCAGAAGAACATCATAATATTTATAAAATTTGTGGTAAGACAAAAATAAATACTGAATTATAAAATTGTTTTACATAGTGTAATGGGTAGCTTTCATGCTAGTCACCGATCGGATAGAATTCCACAAAATTAACATGTAAAATCTTTCAGAATTTTTTTTGTTACTGAAATTTTTCAGCTGCGAGTTATGGAATAAAAAACGGATATCTTTGAATCGATACGGTGATGTATGCAACACAAAGATTAACAATGTTTCAAACACGCAATAATAGACAAATCATTCATACAAAACATAATGGAAACATGTACATTTTGCTAATTGCAGACTAATTGATAAATTGTTATATCACTCATTCGGCAAGTAATTTACAAACTTGAAAGTAATGGTGGTATAGTTACCATATATAATAATATGGTTAAATATCTTAGCAAATCTTAAATAAAATTCGATGTACCATCATCAATATTGAAATATATTATCTTCTGCAATAATGAAGCCGAACGAATAGCATAGCTTTTGCCTTTAATCGAGTGATAAACAATATATTAAGTAAAAAATTTAAACTTAATACATGTGTGTATAAATAAATAATAAAACTAAAATATGATTGTTTCAATTATATATAAAACCATTTCGTCAACTAATTATTTGATGTATAAAAAAAATTTTTTTAACATCAAAAACATTATAGGTTATTTTCTTTAAAAGAAAATGGTATGCCAAAAACAAAAACAATAAATTATAAATATTGTATTTTACAAAAACAATCCTATATCATTTTTTACACACATATACAGAATGCAATGCCCATTGTAATTGTATATGCATGCGCTCCCTCGTACGCTACACACACAACCAAACACACAAAAACATTTGCTAATTGTATGCAAATTGCAATTTCACATATAAAATTAAAGAAATTAGCAAATTAAATACATATTATTATAATGAACATAACATAATCATAAATAAGTAAGTATTAATATCATGAAAAAAAAATGTAATATGTGAAAAACCACTAAAAAAAAGTAATATTATGAAGGCGTTGTAAAATAATTGCAAGCCAAAAAGAAAAAAACAAAAATAAAACTTACCCAAAATTCATTGTCTTTTTCGCCGTTCCATTAATCTTTCAATACATAAATATATCAATAATAATATAAATCCCACTTTTTACCATTAAACAAATTATAAATAAATATTCTTATTATAAATTATGTAAAATAAATGAATAAATTAAATTAATTAAATTTTATTTCTATAAAATATTGGTTAAAATTAAATGTAAAAGAAAAAAGACGCGAACACCATTTGCATTCTTTTTCTTTTCTCTACAGAAATTTATAAAACGTGGTAGGCAATAATTTTTTTTCAGCTATTCTATGTTATTTATATACCAATAATTTTCAATATATCATATCAGATCTCTGTGTTTAAAATGGAGTCATCTGGCTGTAAAAAAATATATCATATCAACTGCGTGCAAGACAGAGACAGCAATGACAGAAAGAGATTGACTCAGAGTTCTGTGTCAATGTCAGATTCAGAGTGAACTCGAGTTCTGTTCTGCATACCGTGCGATCTCAACATTTTAACAATATACCGTCACCATCATCAGTATAAGTAATAGATCACACTCACTCAAAACAACAGTGATCAGTGATTTTTTAGGTGCATGCGTGTAAGTCGAATTTTGTTTTTATTTTATTTTTAATGTGAAGTGAAATATTTTTATAATTTATTAAATCATAGATTAGTTCAATTGCAACGCAATTATTATTTCAAATTAAAAAGTTATGAAATTATTTATTAGAAATCAATAGATTACAGATATTTGAGTAAAACAACACCAACAACAATTTTTGTATTATTTTTTATTGCATTTTTTATATGAAAAAAATCCATTGAATCATGGTATAATTTTTATAATAAATTTAATTACAAAAAAATTAAATAAATAATTATCTAATAGTTTTTTTTTCGCTTGGAAAATTGCTGTGCGTGTAACATTTTGCAAGAAAATTTGCAGAAATATGGGGTTCAATTGATATAAACCAATCAATTTATTCTAAATTTTTCAAATTTATCGATTAAAAAGTTAAATTCAAATAGTTATTTGATTATATCACCACCAAATAAAATATAAACAGAAAATAATACGAATAGAAAATAAAAACAATTTATCTTTTACAAATTTTCAATTTCACCCGTTTTTTTGTTGTCATTTTATTAAATCTATTCTTTGTTTTGGTTTTTTTTTTTTTTTATTTGATTAATTTATTTCTCTATTTTATATTGATTTATTTAATTTTTTCTATTTCAAATATCTCTTATTATATATTTTGTGTAAGTATCTTTGTATATATAATATATTTTTTATAAGTATATATAATTTATATATACCTAATCCCGTTCCGTTATTCTTATAGGCGAATACCATCATCAATTTTATTTAAATTCAATGGGAAACGAAAACTTTGTAAGTTTTTTTTTTTTTTTGTTTAAACATTTTCCAATTTTCTCTTTTTTATTTGTTAAATTATCCGATAATCTTTTGTAAAACAAAGTCTGCAATTTCTTCCATTATATAGCATTTGTTGAAGAACATATAATTATTTATAATCTATTGATTTTTAGTATAGTATAAAATAGTATATATGTAATGTTAAGTTAAGTTAATTGAATATTGAACTTACTTACCTTATCTATGTGGTATTATATTCATGTTATTATATATGCGTTGTTATACTTTGTTTTTATTGTATATACAATATGTATTATAGCTATATATAGCTAAAGTTATTTTAAAAATCCATTAAAACAATGCTACGCGCGAAACATGCGAAATATCTTTATAAAACAAAGTCGATTATTACAAGAAAAAAAAAAAAGAAAGAAACACCCCCTCAAAACAGTAATCCATTAGCATTCCAAAACGGATTTCTTTTTTGCTTCTTTTTTTATTGCTTACCTAAGTTTACTTATTTTTTATAAACTCATTAAATATCTTTATAGTGGCGTATTTTTGGATACTTATTAGTTATATAATTATCGACATATATAGGAGTCACTCCAAAAATCAAACAAATACCCTTCATAATTTATGTACCGATTTTGACTTTCTTGAATTACAAATATATATAGTAATTTTAGAATAATTAAGGTTACAGAAATAATACACATTTTTGTTGTCAACAAAAAATCCTTAAACATTTGTATAATATAAATAAGTTTTTTGTTTTATTCATTTTATAACCCTTTTTTGTGTTTAAAATTTAAATGATAGTGAAATTTTATATATCTATAATACAATAATAATGTATATTATAATAAATTTTGTGTAGTTTTATAACAAATATAGGTTTACATTAGACATGGCCAGAAAATATACACGTACCTACATAAAAATAAAAAAAGGGCTTAGTTCTTATCACTTTATATATCAGAAGTAATTTGGTTTAAATTGATTTAAAAAAGAAATGAAATTCATTTGATTTAATTTTCGTTTAATTTAATTTTTTATATTATCTATATCGCTACGCTATATATATATACTTTTAATTGAAACCTTAAAAATAAATATGCTAAATATACTATATTCTACGTACATTATTTATATAAACATTATATATAGCTATAGTATAGACTTTAAATGTGACTTTAAATTTATTTAAATTGTTTATATTTGCAAATTTTTTTTTTACTCTGAATAAAATAAATATGTGTATGCGATGATTTCAAACAGCAAAATAATAGTGTCAGTAACAACACACTGTATATATATTTGAAATAAAATAATAATTATATTTTATATTATGTGTTGTGAAAAACAAAAATCTAATTAAATTGAATGGGTTACAATTAAATTATGTATATATAAATTATAGTAGAGTTTTTTGAGATTACAGAATGATAATGTACGTACACCTACAAACACACACCAGCAATTATATACGTGTGTCTATAAAGATGTATATATAAAAATACAGATTATTTTCTTATTTAGATAAGATAATTAATCTCTGGTATATACGCAGTGACTTTCTAAAACAAAAAATTAAAACTAAATAATGCATTTTTTTTCAAATTTTATTTCACTTATCTTTAGTAGTAGAATATATAAATATATAAATAAGCAAATTATTTAAATGAATCGAAATATGACTAGAAAATCACCTTTATAATCACATAAATAGACGACTTTGTTGTTGAAAACATTTTAGTTGCATATGCTAATCATTTATTTTATGATAAGAAATAGTTTAAATAAGAATGAGTAGACAGTTTCACATTTAACAAAGAATTACTTTTTTTTTTAACAAAAAATCTTTTTATTCGACAATATGAATTTGTAAAATTTACGGTAGATTCGATAAAAGCTGAATTTTTCGATTCAAATCTCAAATTTCCAATGACTCTACAGTCAATAAGTAGTTTGTTCATGTTTGGCAGGTTGAAAAATCCGGTCGATGCCAAATCTGAAGAATGTGCGCATTGAATATTGTAGCAATTCATAAAAAAGGGTTGTTCGATATATTTGCATATTAAAAAACAGTTTTTCTGGTAAACTCTTCAAACTCAATACACTTCATCAAACGTTTTACAAGTTTTTTAATTCCGTCTGTAAAATACGATGTTTCAAAACCTTCAAAATATGCTTCAGTTTCAGCGATAACGATAGCTTTTCCATATTCAATTCTACATGTAATATCCTACTAATACTATCATTTGATATTTTGAACATCTCAGTAAGCTCTTGAATTTTTTTTCCACGATCATTTGTCACTGCATCATTTGCTTTTCTTACCATTTCAATGGATGTTGCTGTTTTTGACCTTCCACATCTTTCTTCATTATTTACATAACCGTTAAAGTTCAAAATAATGGTATTTAGATGTAGTTACAGAAAATATATTTCAAACAACCCTCGTACTTTTCTTATAATTTCTTCATTCAAACGGACCATCAGCAATGATTAATATAATATATATATTAAAATAGGTTACCATAACCTTACCGCAGCAACCCTCTTTGGTGTATTTCCACCCTAGTTTTACCCACTGTATCGATCGGTATTTTTTCTACTGTACTTTAAAATTTTTCCAAACTATTCTGAGAAGTTGTCAACCACATAATTGTTTTTCCTGAACCATTGTAATGAGCAATAAGCAAAAGCTACACCGACATAGCTTTTTAATATGTAAATATGTTTTTGTAAGATGTAATAAATGTTCATTTGAGATTATGTGTAATTGTATTAATATAAAAAGCCAAAGAAGTTACTATGTGTATATTTATTTAACCCGAATTTCAATGAATGATTTATTTAAATGAAAATTTTACCCTTCATTTGAATATATGTTATATTTATAAATATATAATTTATATGTACATATTTGATTAGTTTAAATACAGATTACACAGGAACACATACTAACGCTACGCTATATATTATATTTTTTATTTAAGAATTAAGATAAACATAAATATATATATTATAAAAATACGAAAGAGCACATACGAATATATTTAATAGATGATAAAAATAAAATAAAATGTTTATCTTTTAAAATGTTAATAAATGATCTTTTTTTTCTACTCTTATCAATTATAATGGATAAATTTCTTTAAGATTTCATTTTTATATATTATATAAAGGGAAAGATAAAATATACCATACTCTATCTATATAAAGATATATATATTTAGCTATAGATCATATACACTTCCAGACATACCATATTTATATTTTAAAATATTACATGTATATATTACAAACACAGTGCGGTGGTATAGCGTTCCTTCTAATCGATAGCATGGTACTTTGAGAAATTTTTCAATATATAAGTATAATGAATGTCTGGTAAATTAGCCATATGCTCCACTTAGAGTAATACATGATTTGCTGATTGCGACGAAAATATATTTTCGAAAAACGTGTGGAAAATTTAAATAAGTAAAAAATATTATTAATTTTAAAAAAAATTTATTGATGTGGTAATTTGTGAAATTCACATTTTGTACAAATTAATAATATACTTTTTAGTATACCAAATTTGCAAAAAAAAAAAGCAAAAAACATTTTCTGGAAACTTTATTCTTCTAAGCGACTTCCTATCGGAGCTGCGTGAAAATCATAAGCACTTGAACTTGTATATATTTCTTATTATAAAATAACTTTATATAAAATATATTAATTACATAAAAGTGGTCTTACCGTTCTGTTTTAATACTATATTAATTATTATGATTATTTTAATTAAATAACAACAAAACATATATATTTTATTTTGAGCGGAAGTGGTGTATTTATTTATATAAATATAATATACCAAAAATAAGGATATAAAATAAAGGATAAAAAAACAAAATATATACCGGTTAATTTGAAGTAAATATACGTATACCTGAAAAAAACATGAACTCTTTTGCCATAATATATATATAATGCAATAAAACCGGAAAAAACGAAAAAATCATCTGAATATATTTATAGTACTCTCTATACAATGCTATAAAATTGAATAGAATATTACATATAAGATTTTCCGACTTTTATATATCACTACCACACACAGACACAACCATGTTTTTGTGTAGCTTTTTGTATGTTACAAACATTTATAGTATAAATATATTCGTATCCAGATTCCTATAGAAATTAAAATATGACAAAACTGTACCCAATTTCGCTTTAACGCTTGAATTAGTGTCATTTTAGTCTACATTTTTGTAAAATATATACACCATTTATTTGTGAAAGAGAACTTCTTTTGATACAAACGACTACAATATATAAAATGGTGTCGTTTCCTTTCTTCAGAGTTCCTACTCCGCAGCCTCCACTTCCTTAATGAATCACAGCAATGGTGATAATTTGCATCAATCAAGTAATATGAGGTTCTCTCTTCTTTTGTTTATAAGTGCTTCACAATTTTTGAGAATATATGTTATGGGTTTTTGTTCTGTAAATTTGCATATCTATATTCATCATTCGTCTATAGGCATGTTCTTTAGTAACGCGTATCTTAGTCTGCAGTGATCTCTAAAATCTATATTTTAGTTATATTTTTTATATTTTAAGGTTGAAGCCACCCAAAAAGTTATTTTGATTGTCTTAATTGTGGATGTTTGTTCCATAGCTTAGCCTATATTCTAAAGGCTGTTGCTAATCTTAACTTCTTGGTAAAATAGTTACATTATATTATATTTAAAAGTGTTGAAATAAAACGTAAAAACAACGTGATCTAATATAAATAGTATGGGAAAATGCATATTCAAAATGCATACTTCTTAGAATGTCCCCTTTATGTTTGAAAGCAAAAATCAAAATATTAGCATTTTGTTAAATTTTGGTTGGTTCATATTCGAAGTGGATATAGAAAACAAAAACTAAATGCACACACTCTGTCTTAAAAATTCCCGAACTTTCAGAAAATCTCATGAATCACGTGTGATTATCTATGTATATGTGATATTGGTTGTTAGAAAAACACATCTTTGACTTTGATGTTGTGCCAAAAATTTCATAACATTCCGCTCAAATTATTAATCTATTTGAATCGATTTATATCAGCAAAATACTTTCCTTTCATATAGCCAAAATTAAGTTTTGGGAATAGATATTAGTCGCAGCCAGTCAATTCAGGTGAATATGGTGATTTGGTGAGTGTTAAAACGCCGTGTTTTGTAAAGAAAAACGTTACATAATTCACAAATAATATGCTCCCGCAGTGACTGTTTTGAAGAAATTATTGAGATTTTCTGTAATTTCGAGAATTTTTGAGACAGACAGTTGTATATAAATAATAATAAATAAATATATGTACCAGTGCAAAAAAAAAAGCGTTTTTACTTTTAAGCTTTTTTATGATATTATCCAGATAATGCACAGTTCGTATATACATAAATATAGTTACATCGTCCTCCTATATACATATAAATATAGGCTCCTTTTCCATATATTGTATAACAGTTTATATATTTATATGTAACATTGGGTTGTGCGGATATGTGAACGGCAATAAATATATGGGTATATATTTTATATATATTTTTTCGGTTTTTGCTCTTTTGATATTTATGGTTATGGTTTGAAATTTACCAACCAGGAATATTTTGAAAAAAAAATAAAAAAGAAACGAAAATATACTTGTCTTTTGTCTATATAAACTATATATAATTTGAGGGTCTTGCTTTACGTTCTTTATATTTATTGGTATTATAACATAATATGTCTGCATACATTATATGTACATTCTTATACATGTGATGATACATCCATAGATAAATTTTATATAATATTTACTATTTATTTTTATATACCATAATATACGGACGAATATGTACAAAATGACCTTGTACAAGGTTTTTCATTACGGACTTTTGAATTTTAAATATCAATATAACTATAATAAACCTTTTTGTTTTTAATTTTCACATAAAATGTAATGCGATTAAATAAAAACACCCATCATATTCAATTTAATTATGAATTCGTTATCACAATATACAAAATGATCGAGAAAATGTAGTTCAATAAAAACTATACACAGAAAATTTAACTATAAGGAACATTTCCCATATTTGTAAAGAGAAAATTCTAAAATGATGCAATAAAAATTGCATTTCATGCAAAAAAGAGCATAATGTTTGGAGGAACTTTATTTTATAGTGTGAACCATTATATTTTCATTTCATTTCATTTATTTAAATGCAATATCTAAAACAATAAATTTATGGTTTTCAGTCCTTCAGGGGAAAGGATAATATAAAATTTACGAAAAATAATTAAGTTATGAAAAGGAAGTGCATGCAATAATATAAATATAGTATTAAATTGTATACAGTGATGAAAATTCGTAAAATCTCAACACTAAAAAATATTTATGAAAAGTCGTTGTTCCCACGAATTATGTGATCTAAAGTTAATATCACTGTTGTTATTTATATGTTTTTAGTAAAATTGTCAATATAGTGATAAGTTATAATATATAATATGTCATTTTAAATCAAGTAAATCCAAACATTGTATGGTTACATTATTTATAATGATATACATTAAATATTACATATACATTTTTTTAATTTAAACACACACATAAATAAGAAAATAAATATATTGCAAAAATTAAATTAATTACAATATGAAGTTCGATGGTGTTGTTCTTCATGGAATTGTATTAATACTAATTCATACGTAACTATTGTTCCAGCAACCTGCAAAATAAATTGTAAATTATAGAAATTACGACTTAAAACTTGAAACTTTAATATTGTTAAATTTAGACTTAATTTATAGTATATTGTAAATATTTTATGAAATATTAAAACTTAAAATATGCTATACTCGTATAAATATATAGGTATTTTAAGTTTATTTTCAAAATGATATATCATTCATCATTGCCACACTTGGTGTATATACGCGAAGTGAATTCATCTACTCTTTCTGACATTAATTTACATGCAGATATTGTGTCTGTTAAAATATGAATGAATCCGCATATCGGAGTATTGTAATTATTTCAAATTGTCTATAATTAAAAAAGATTTTCATCGATTTTCTCTTATTAGATAGAGATATTCAGGGTTAATTTTAGTAACCTTTTTTTCTTATTCAAAATTAAACATTTTTTAGAAGATAATAATTATCTCTATCTTTTATTGTTTTCCAGCGTTCTGACAATATAGGTAGATTTTTGATTTATTTTTTAAAGAAATTCATTTAACGATTCGGTTGTTGACTATCTTCATTTACATATAATTTGAACTGCTATTCAAAAACGTGTGTGTAGCATCGATATGAACAAATGCGGTAATCTGATAAAAGGTATAAGGTGAATACATATTACAAAACTTCTAACAATATCTGGTTTGGTTAGTTGCAACTGCAATTATACATATTACCCAAGATAAAAACAATCATTTGAAATGATGACTTTTTACAAGTCTGTTAATAGTATAAATACGTGTATATAAATTGATTTATTAGTGGAATTATTTATTATTATATTTAAATATATGTGGTGATATTAGATTATTTATTTGATAGAAACAGGTTGATCCAATTTCGATTTCTTCTAATTATGATAGGTTCTTCGAATTATTACAAACATTATATAGTTACACGAAATAAAAAAACTGAAATAAATGAATTTTCCGCATTTTTAAAAATTAAATTTAAATTTAATACGTTGGCACAAATGACGACTATATGTCCAATTTTTGTAGTTATGATACGCAAAATTAATTAAAGGTGTACGTCAAAGTGCTAAAAAAGTATTTTATTTGTAAAATTATTGAAAAATAAGTACTACTTACACTTAATACTAATTTTCTTGTAATATAAAAAAATTTCAATCCAGATAATGCAGTAATGTCATTTGTTACTTCATCACAAAATCGTTTGACCTTTTGTACATGTATAAATAAATAAAGTGGTTAAACATATATATTTTGAGTATCGGATAATTTTAAAAACTCTTATATATAAATAATACTTCGATACACCATGATTCCCTTGGAACCGAGCGAAATACTTTAATTGGTACTTTGGCTTCATCATTTATATTAGCCGCATATAATGATACCGCTAATGTTCTTCCAATTAAATAGGTTAATGAAAACCAAAAATATAATGCATGTACAAATGATGCCATTGGACTATATATAATTAAGAAAATATCGTAATTATTTATGGTGGTGTTTGTGTATATAGAAAAATTAGAATTATTATTTTCCATATACACACACAGGTACACCTCTCTATATATGTAATTACATATACTACAAATATAATTAAAAAAATATATTTTACATTAAACTTCGTAGTAATTGTACACAGATAAAAAATAGATTATTTGCAAATGATATTAATGTAATATTTGCTATAGCATTATCAACCGTTTCACATAATTCACATAAATTACGATAATTTTTACGATTTTTTATCCAAAAATGTTCTGGCATTTGCTATAACAATAAATTACATTTAATTTAATTAATTTTATAAACGATATATTAATGTGTTATATATATACACGAAACAATATATATAATTTGAAAACTAACCTGTCCTTTATGTTTTAATAAAATTTTATTGATTTGTTTAAAACGTGACGATAAACCAATACTAATTATCATTACAAATAAATCCATATAATTCCATATAAATGTTGATATTAGATTTAATATTTTACCAAAAAATGCTTTAGTCGGTGTGTACGATGTTATTAAGAAAAATTGTGATAAATGTGATAAAAAGAAAATCCTCATTGGATCTTCAACTTTACAAAACATTGCATAATGTGCTGATGACAAAATACTTAAAATATGCTCAGCTAAATGTAAATCGATGATAAATATGGAATAAAACAATATAAGTCAATATAGATTTATAATAAATATTAGAAATAATTTATATAATTAACATTTATTTATGTGCGTATATGCAAAACTGTAATACTTAGTATAATACTGCAATAATAATACTGTAGTACTTAGTTATAGTATAATGATCACAAAAATAAACACATATTCATTTCTTAATGTAATAATATTCTCAAAAAAATTATTCATTTCGATAAGTGGATTAAGAGGATGTATACGGTTAAGCGGTGTTCGATAATTCAGATCAAAATCTAGGTGAAATCAATGATTTTTTAATTTTCCATATGGAATAACGAAACACATATAAGATTACTGAGATCATATAAACATCTGGAAAAAATGTTCTTCATTTTATAATATTTTGAATGATCATTTACAAAATTAATCAAATTACATTATGAATTGTTTCGTTATATTCCAAGATTTAACCACGGCATTTTTTTTTTCTGTTTTAAAAGGTTATTTTGTGGTCAACGAAGACATCTGCAAAAAATGGGAATATCGTTGTACTACATAATAAAAGTGTATCAAGTTCAAAAGAGACGATATAGTTTAATAGATAAATCGATTTTTCTTACATGCATTATCGAACAGTTCTTTATTAGGTTACGTTATCGGTTATCCTTATGTATATAATATATTGAATCCACCAATACAAATACGTAATTTATTATTGATTGACATGTCATAATATCCTGTCTTTAATCTTTTATACTTTATATTGTATATACATATTATTGGATATACACATCCCAATAGAAGTAAATAAAAAAATTTACAATTTATTGTTTGGTTAGATTTTTTTTTGTTAGTTTTTTGTGGATAAAAATGGGGTCATAATTTAGTAAAGTTTGTAAATAAAAGGTTAGAAATATATTATAAATTATAATATTTTGTGAATTTCAAACCAAATGATTTATAATAATATAAAATGTATATATTTTTATGTTATGTAATAAAAATGCAAGAAAGATTCTATTTACTTTAGCTTTTTTTTTTGTTAGTGTTTATTATTAATATAGTGATAAATATTTATATTATACACCTACATGATGATAAGGTCAATATATCAAATAAACAGATATATATGGCTAATCTTTTTAGAACCATAATCAATTATATATATAGTGTATGTATTATATATCCATGATGATATACTCAAATATTTACTTAAATATAAGATACATTTATATTGATTTTTATTTTTCTATTTCAAAAATAATATATTTCGACAAATATTATGATATCAAAGAATTACCTTTTGAAAATTATATAATATATTCTTTGTTTTTTTTCGAAAATATCAATCAGATAAGTTATATAAGAGAAAATATGTATAGGCACAAGCACAAACGCATTATTGGAGAATCATTCCTAAATTGGGTTATGTTTGTTTTCCAAACAAATCATGATTATAGATAATATATGTGAAGCTAAACGTAAAATTTTTGTAGTCAATTTTTCATATGCTTCACCAACGCACATAACAATTGATTTTACTTAATGAAATAACAACGAAACATTACTTCATAAATATTATTAAAAATATATTATAAATAAATCCACTGCCAGACAGAATTTATAAATATATGTTACAATAAATAACATTAACAGAAAATAAAATAATGTGCTATAGTGATCAATTATTACCAATCGCAATAATTGTATATATACACCATGTTATAATTTTTGTTTGTAAAATTGCAGTACTTACTTATTGTTAAACACATAATAATAATTGTAACCATTTTAATTTTATTTGCTAAATATGATTTTTCTTTTTGTGTTGTATATGGCGGTAATTGTTTTTCAACACTTTCCCATTTTTTCATAATAGTTGACCATTTTAATGCCAAAAAACCAAAACATATGATTGCATACAATACTGAACCATAAAATATATCTGTAACTATATATGGAATATGTACAATAGAATGTTTAATATTAATTATATAACTATACCATACACACATATATATTTAAATAAATTATGATAGAATATATATAATTACCAATTGTATCAAATACATTTGATCCTACTAAAGATCCATAAATTGTTACACCTTCCCAAGCTAATAACAATATTGTCAAAATTATACTATAAATTGTACGAAAACTTTTCCATTTAAAACATACATCAGATGCATTTTTTGATGTAATACCAACACATGGCATAATGGCAAAACACTGTGCCATAACTAGTACTGCGTGCGTATATATGTAATAATTGAAAAAATACCAGATTCATTGAATTGTAATTAAAAAATCAGCGGGTGACGTAAATATTAATATTTTGACTATATTTACATTTTACATATGAATGTATAATACAATAAAAATATATAAATTAACCCATTGCAGAAGAGCATTATATACTTGAAAGAGTTTTAATTCAATCATGTATAATTTTGATTAGGCACAAAACATGATCAAATTATAATTATTGTGATATTTATTTTATAAAATTTATTGTTTTATTAATTAATAACGCATTCAAAATGCATAATCAATTTTCCATTTGATGCGCCATTGGAAATTCTAAGATGTTATATTTTAACTCGTCAAAATTCTATCTTCAATAAGAAAACATGATCAATTTATTTATTATTATGGGCTAATCACTATATAATATAAAAATAATGGAATTAAGGAAACATCTATAACTTTCGATAATTATTAGATAAATTTGTGAATGTTTTTTTTTGTTTTTCATATTCGATTCTGCTGCGCTATACAACTTGACTAGTAGAAAAGATTATAGAGTAATAACTTTTAACTTCAGGTTTTATACTACACTCATATACATTAAAACAAAAATTTCCCAAAACATTATATTCAGTGAACGTCAGCATACAATTTATTTATTCCAAATATATGGGATTATACAAAACAGAATTCGGTAAGAATTGCTAATATGAAAACGAACTTAAAAACTTTCTTTACCATTACTTAACAATTCGATTCTTATAGCAGCCCTTGTTTCATGAAACGATGTACTTATAAAATGATATGCAGCTTTAAAATACTCCAAGGCAGAGTCTTGCCGTTTAATAATTTAATTGGTTATCATAAAATTGATAATTCTTGAATATTTATTTTTTTTATTCAATATATATAATTTACGAAAAAAAAAAATCAAAGATATCCATATCAAACCAAATTATCCACAAAAATCTAATTTTGTGATTGTTGAAATATTAGAATTCCACATTAAACTACAAAACGATTTTTTTTAGAGATATTGAAACTATTAAATAAAGTGTTTTTCATTATTACTTTGCACATTCAATATATTAATAATGATAATAATAATCACAGATTTTTCAAAACATTGTAAATGAAAATTATAAATAAATTGCGTACTGCATAAAAAATCACCAATAAACATTGTATCATTATTTTATGCACTTTTTTTGTCCACCGCACACTAATGATTTAGAGTGAAAACACGCGGCAGTTTTCCCGATTATTAATATCAGTATTCAAAGTACGTGTTCTCTAATACTTTTCATTATATTCGAATTAAATTCAACTTTATATATAAATACATATATTTAAATGTATATAATTTTAATTAGTCAACACAAAATTTACCTGGTGCCACTGCCTCTTGGAAAGAACCATTATATCTAAATTTTTTATTTATTGGTTTTTCTAAGCACTGACTGTCTTCTATATATTTTTTTTTATTTAAAAATTAAATTTACAAAAATATAAGTTCATCTTTACATTTATTTCTACTGTATTATTTTATGAGAAGGAAATTTATTTAAATATTAAAACACTTACTTGGAAATATAGAATTAGTATTCTTAAATGTTGGTTGTATCGATTGTTGTACATCAAGATCAATTGAAAATCTTTAAAATAAATATATTATAATTATTATAACATTATAACTATATTTCTATGATCATTTTATTACCTTATTGTTTTATTTTTAAATGGAACTTTTCTTATTGTATTATTTTCCATTTTCTTATTTTTTACAAATGCTGCAGGTAAAATTTGTGAAATTTTCATAATTATGTTTTATAAATTTCTATTTTAAACACTTATATTATGACAACAATAATGAAATGAAAATTTTAAATGACTAAATGCCGTCCGTATGTACGATGTTAAGTGGAAATTAATTTCAAAGGATATATATTATTTATATATAGATTACATGGATATATGAACTGTTTAAAAATGTATACAGCATTTATACTTATTTCTATATTAGTTATAGATAGAGTGTGGGTGAGTGCATGTTGTTTACGATTATAGTTTTTTTTTTTATATATACACAAATACATTTATTTATACATGCGATTTTATTTTTTTAGATTTAAATCTTTCGACGGTAATTTAAATCAAATTATAAATAAAATATGTACTATTGTATTTTAATCTTACCTTAACACTGAAATCAGTAATTATATAGCCTATTTTTATGATTTATTTTTGTTTACACGCATTTATTTGTTTTTTGTATAAAAATATTCATAATTCTTTATGTAGTGATGGAAAGAGTTTGTATATTTCCAACTTACTTTTAATTTCAGTTAAAAAGTGTTGTTTGCCATTATAAGAGCAAATAAGAACTGTGAATGCGGAAATAAAACAACAGTTTATATACAATATGAAAGACTGAATGTAAAGTATTCTTTTGATACCATTAAATATGAAATATATAACATGATTCAGATGACCGCTACGGCTACATTTCGTGGCATGGATTTTTTGAAGTCTATTTACGATCGCTCTCATATAAATCAGGATGTAATTCAGCGATAAAACGCTTTCAATGTTGTTTTGCATTGCATTTAGTATTAGTAGTTTATTTACATTACTCATTGACTTTATCTTGGAGGCCAATTGACTGTGTGTTGTAGAAACCACATGTCGCGTTTATAGATATCATCAATTTTTGGAAACAATTGGTCTGAAAACAAATTCCATTATGACAGTAATGATGCCGTCAAACCATAAACCACCAAACAATCAATTTTTCTGGATGCATTGTCAATTATTGAATTAGGAATTTTGTTTGTTAACAAAGCCATTCAAACAAAAATTTGTTTTGTTACTGCAAAGATATGGTTTTTTTTTTTAAATTGTTTCCGCACAGATTCATTTTTTTATTAAATAATTTCTAATAATTTGCACGGTGTGTTGAATTCATGATAAAATGGTATTATACACTGACAAAAATTTCACAAAAATCTTGATGATTGAGTGTTATCACGTCAGAATGTGAAAGATCAAGCATCCCTATGGGAAAACACTTTATGCATATAATTTTACTATAGACAGAGAATATAAATAAATTTATATAGACTTTCTATACAATAAAACTTTTTTATTTTACAACTGTAACACTTACGAAAATTTTTAAATTTAACAAAAAAACGTATAAAGCAAATATTCATTTTATTTCTAATTGACATGATGTTTCTGGTTTTTCAGTATTCACAACAAATTGTACTAATACAAGTTCATAAGTAACAATTGTACCAGCTACCTATATATTATTAATAAAAAAAATACATATGATACTCGTATATTATAAACATACTGTTAAAATTACGGACAAGTGATGTGTATTTAATTTTTCTGAGATATGAGCAATCTAAATTTTAGCAGTAAGTGAAAACTGTATCATTAATATATAATAAATATAAATACCTTTAATACTAATCCACGTGTTACACGAAAAAATTGTAATCCAGTTAATGCAATTTTACTATTTACTATTTGTTCAAGAAATCTTCCAGCCTAAAAATTGTAATATACATAATATTTAATGTATAGAAAACTATATAAATTCAATATATATCCTTTATGTATTAGTTTATATATATACGAAAAATTTACTTCAGGATGATAATGTAAATCAGGAATTGAACGTAATATATGCATAGGTTTTTTTGATTCATTATTTATTTGACTTGCACACAATGATACAGTTAACGAACGTGTAATTAAATATGATAATGAAAACCAAAAATATATTGTTTCTAATATAGTTCCTTGTGTCCTTTTCGTTGGTTTTTTTATTTTAGAAATTTAAATAAATAAAAAATGATTCGTGTAAGTGTTATTAATTTTATATTTGAATAATAAGAAATATGTATTAATTCGAAATTAATATTTATTATAATGTATATTTACTGAAAACTATGAAATAATTGTATTATTATGTAATACAAATTTGTTGCAAATGAACATGTTGTTATAGAACCAATTGCTTCATCAACTTTTGTTACTAAATTTGTTATATTTGTAAATGTATTACGTTGTTCAATCCAAAATTTATTTGACATAGGCTTTATATATTAAATATAATTACATTAAATTGAAATATATGTGAATATAATAAATATAAAATAGTTCAAAGGGAGATCAAATAGTTCATAATTTTATAAATATTGTCTATCTGAATGCGATCTCCCTTTTTATACGTTATAAAAATAATAAATTAATATATTTTGGTATTTACCAATCCTTTATAATCCACCAAATATTGATTAAATTGATGTAATCTTGTTGATAAACATAAACTAATTGATATTATAAATATATCGGTAAAATGCCATATAAATGTACAATATAAATTTAAATATTCTACAAAAAATCCTTTTTCACCACCCGAATAATTGGTTACATAAAATAATTGTGGATATGCTTGAATAAAATATCCTTTGAGATTTATTTCTTTTGTACATAATATACCACGATAAACACCGGCTGTTATTGCTAATGCATGTTCCACTATACGTAAATATATAAATAATTATATTTATTTAAATTTATATTAATTATAATATCTATGTTTTTATGAACAATAATATTTTAAAATTTATTTTATTAAATATTAAATACTACAGCCCCACAGAAAAAATCAAATTTTGCTTAATAGGGCTTGGGATCTAAATTACATATGATATAATATGGAAATGAAAATAAAATTGTGTACAACACAATTACGTATTTTTTGAAATCGTGTTACAACGAGTATGTGACTGACTATATTTAATTCAACTGTTTCGATATTTGAATGGTGGCGTATAAGCGGTATATTGTACATGCTACAGTTAAAAACCGATTTCTAATTTTTTCATTAGATTTCTATTTGTCAAATTAAATAGTCTTCCAATACATTTATGAAAAAAAGGTAGCCAATTTTCCGTTGCGATGTAAGTGGCATAATTTTTATTTATTAATAAATTCCTTTGAATATCCACTTCATCTTGAAAATGTGCGATTTTAAGTATTTCTTAAGTATATGAAAGAAAAATGTAATACTATTTCTTAGGGCTGATCACTGAATCGTATACGCAGAATAATTAATTATCCATATACAGACATATGTTATTAAACTATTTTTAATAAATTTCTAATTTAAATTCTAATTTTTATATAATAATAATTTAAGTTTTCTATATTAAAAAATACATTACCAAACATAATTATTGTTATTAAATAAGTGTATAATTTGATTTTACGATATAATGATTTATTGGTTTTATTATCATTAAAAATTGTACATTGTTTTTCAATATTTTCCCAGTAAGTCATTAAAACAGGCCACCGTAAGGCTAACCATATAAAATTTATTATAATCAATAATTTGGATCCAAACCAAAGTAGTGGTTCTATATAAAAATACATATAAATAATAGAAAATTAATTAAATCCCTAAAATTCATTTTTAATTGTTAATAATATATAGATAATTTAATTATGGCTGTTAAATTTGTCCACGGCGTGAGAAGTAATTAGTTGAAGCAGTACTTGTATGTAGTATATTGTAATTTTTTCAGCCTGCGGATATATATCTTAATTAAAATTAATTTTTTTAATTTATCTATATCCTTTTCGTATAAAAATACAATCACAATATTGAAGATACGACACAGGTTCCGTAAATGCTATATTTAATGATGAAATACCGCTAACGATTTCATATAATTTAAAATATGTTGTCTTATATGCATTAAATTAAATTATTAAATTATTAATACAAAAATTATAAAAATTGGAAAGGGATAACTTAAGGCTGAATAATATGGGTAAATTTTAATTAAATAATAAAAAGAAAACTAAAGTTCTTGCGGAAATGTTATAAAAAAAAATTCTGAAGAGAATATAATATTAACAATTATAAGTGAAACATTGGTGGTTATAAATTATCGCTCGCAGCCCTGGATATAAAAATATATAAAATGTATTTACCAATTTTTCCAATTGAAACACCACTTACAATACTCCAATATACGGACAGCATGGTCATAATGAAAATACCAGTTGATACAAACGATGTATGTAACATTCTTAGACTAATCCAATGAAATTTTAAATTTATAGCTGATTTTGATGTTATACCATAAATTGGCATTACCGCAAATATTTGTGCAAAAATTAAAACTATATAATAAATAATTAATAGGAAATTTAATAAATATGAAGAAAAAAATATGTCTAAACATGTCAGGTCTGTGTCAAGTGGATCACCCAGTTATATACAACAGTAACTTGTTATAGAAACTATATCTTATTTGCATATCCCTACATTCTAAATTTTCTTAATTCTAATAATAACCAAAGAAGATCTGTGTAATTATTCCATGTGGTATTAATGTTGCAGAAACTAAAATTTACTGTAATATACTTGTTCCTCAAATATCTATTTTGGCTAACAGACTTCGAAATTATTTGCATAACATTATCTACAATGTCTCCATCACACAACACTATATGAACGATGCAGTCACATATCAAATAAATATGTATAATTGAATTAATGAAACCGCATGGAAGAGTATTATGGGTTACATTTTTCATATACTCATCATATGGAGTAGTTTACTAACTTAACCGCATTTTATTTGTAATATAAGATGCATATACAGATTGTGACTTGGCATCCAAATATTCATGCATCTACATATCTAATATATTTTTGATACCTCTGGTATTATTGGAAAATAATATTTAAATTTTCTGTTATGGATGCACTATTCTTATTCTATTATATTTCTTAATGTTATCCATCGGGTGTTGAATATCATTATCAAATAAAAATATTATGTAAAATATTAAATTATATAAATATATATTTGTATACCTGGTGCAAATGCACAATGTGATATTCCATCATGAAATTGTTCAATGTTTGATTTTATATTCAATGAAGCATTGAATAAATTACTTTTATTCAAATTTTTTTTAATATAATTGAAATCATCTGTATGTAACATATGTATGCATGTAGAGAAGAAATGGGGAAAATGTGAATAATTTAAAATAATGAAATTGTAATAATTTTAAATTATATGTACGATGTGTGGCTATAAAATAACGAGACTGTACAATTTTTTAGTTTAAATTTATTCATATTTAATTATTCCTACAACTCTCTATACTATATATTCAAATTTTCCCTTGACTAATATGTCTGCAGAGACAGGCGGGATGGCAATCGTAAGAGAAGGCTTCACGTTTTTCGTACGAATGTGACGCATTTATAGTTTTTCTGTGTATAGATCAGCATCAATCTCCTTATTTTATAGCCACACGTTGTCAATTGATAAATACGTTACTTTCAAGGAGATCTTTATCTTGAAAAATATGTTCAGAATCCATCGTTGTCCTGGCATAATTATTTATAAAGATAATCACGAATCACCATCAATTAATATAAATTATAGAGATATAAAAAATGCAAAAAAAAATATAAAATGTTTAAATAAAAATTAATTGTGTTATTATTTGAATTAAAAGATATGTGCGCAAAAAATAAATGTTATATAATTACCATGCTAATTTTGGTTCTTTAATTACGGAATGCATATTTTATATCTATTAAAATAAATTCAAATTTCTCACACCGTCTTCTTTTATTCAAATAAAATAAACTTTTAAATTTATTTCTTCTAATAAATATTCTTTTATTCTAATTTATATTTATTTATTTTTTTATTTTTTTATGTACATGAATAATTTGAAATCCTTTTTATTTTTTTTTTTTAATTTCAGTTAATATTTATAATACGTTAGGGTTTGCTAATTTAATGTTTTTCATATTGTAATTAGACGAGACTATACGTATATATACAGTACAGACACACGCATATACCGACAGTTTTATGCATATATGATATATGAAATAAATTATTTGCAAAAACACCAATTCATTTTTGCGGTAATTATAATATGCTGCTGCCGCACTTTTCGCGTTATACGAATATATATACGTTTTTCAAAAAGAAAAATTAGAACTGTGTAAGAAAATTCAATTTCAGTTTTCTTTTACTTATAATTGAAACTATTTAATATAAATATATACAAAAAAAATTTTATGCTTGGTCATCGCTCATTAAATATGAAAAAAAAAAAAAAATAAATAAATAAATAGAAGAAAAAGCTTTAGTTTTTTGTGTAACAGACAAACAATGATCAATAAACAAAAGGTAAAAACATTGTATCCATATATATATTCTTACATTTTTTCATTGAATATTTTCTTGTTTAGTTTAGCATACATTTTTACTATTAATTTTTTAGTGTATATGGACTAAAAAAAATAAAACTAATATATATGTAAATGCGGTAATATAATAATAATCAGGTTTAACGTTCGTATAATTTATAGACGATGACAGAAACAAATTTTAAATTTATGCATGTAAAAGAAGGGGTAGACCAACTTTAAATGCAGTGAACTGAATGTGTCTATTCATGTGTCAAAATCAGGTATCACATTAAATTTTCTTTTAATTTTCATATGGATGATAAAATATAATAGTATATATATATATATATATTGATTTTGTGCCGCAGAAGAAATAGCATTGCTTGATTTAAGAGGAATCTATATTTTCTATACTAATATTTATTTCACCAGACAGTTTAGTTAACAGTAAAATATACACATGTGAAGTGTTGTATAGTATTAAACTGATTTTATAACTTAAACGCGATTAATTTTGAGTAAATTTATATTTATATTACTCCATATACTCAAGAGTATCTCAACGATGTGATTCTGTTTACCAACTCTTTATGTTCTTGTTTCCTTCTATAAATGCAAATTACCACTCCAATTTTTACTATATAATTATATATATTAGTTTGCTTCAATTAGATACACATGATTTCATGATAAATTAAATACTAAACTAATTTTTTTTAATTAATTAAGATGTCTTATTTACAAACTACCCCACAAACTTTTCGTTCCGCCCTTTTGTTATATGTATATAAATATAAAGAACTATATTAATTCCCAATAATCGGTATTTCATCTAATTCATTTAGATATGCTAGATATAAGTTTAATTGTTATAAAATACTAAATACAAATTAATAATTGATTAATTGTATAATTATAATTGATGTCTAATATAGACACAAATGTGTTTTTTGCTTGTAATATATTAGAGTTATAAATTTTATCAAATAATTTCAAAGTCGCGTAAACTAATGGTTTAGGATGTCTACCGCATGTAGAAGTTAATATTAAAATACTTTCCATTGTCATATACATTTATTACGATGACATTCCTGAATAACTATTGTATATACCTAAACTAGCTAGCCAACAGTTATATCTATGTATTCTTGTTAGATTAGTTCCGAACTATATATATTTGATATAGAATTCTGATGGTGTTTATGTGTTACGTTACGGGCAGCTAACAAACCTATATTGATAATTCCAACAAAGCTTACGCATATAAATGAATATTTTCTGTGACAAAATGATAATACATCCACAGGATATATATTTTATATGTTAGAAAATCAGTAAAAAGATAAATTAATATAAAAATAATAATAATTAAATAGACAATTTTCAATGTTTTGTATTGTTAAAAAATGTATCCAAAATTATAACATTCAAACAACTATTTCAAATAATAGTACATATGTTATTGCAGTTCTCCTATAACTTGTATGTTTTGTGTTTTTATTTATATTATGTTTCTAAACAAACTTTATTGCTATATATTATAATATTTTGAAAAATTTTAATAGTGCATTTTGCAACTTTGATATATTTTTTATGTATAATTTATTACTATTTGTAGATAGATAATCAGTACTATATGATGATGATGATGATGATGATGATGATGATGATGATGATGATGATGATGATGATATAATATAATCTATTTTGTTTTTGAATATTGCAAATAATTGTCTATACACGAGTAAATACATACATTTTTGTTCCGCAAACTTTTTCATACATATATAGGAAAAATAGTTGTTATGTAGTTTATAAAATAAGATTAATTTTAATAACACTTTGTTATTTTCCAGTTCACATATATAGCTTTCAAATAGAAAATAATTGGATATAATAATAATTTTTTAAATGAATTTCCAATTAATATAAAATCTCGTATCTTATAAGCGATAAATTATTTATCTTCTTTGTTTTATTTTCCAATATAGTTTTATATATAGAAAATATTTTTAGTAATAATATTATGTATATAATTTTTGTATTATCAATGGAGTTATTATTTTAAAACTATTTAATAGCTTATAATTAATAATAAGATGTAATAATATATATATATATACTACGTTACACTACACTCAAAAAAAAAAAACTGCGCTCACGACAAAGGCAAATTTGTAGGCCATATACAAAAATAATTTGTAGCAAAAACTAACATTTTATTAATGAAACAACTTTTTTAATGTTACTACAAAAACTAAAATTACAAAATGACAAAATTCTTATGATTCAACAAATTTCAATTTGTAGGCATTTACAAACTAAATTTGTAATTGAAACCATTATTTTAATGTTAGGACAAAACCTTAAAATACATTTTGACAAAATTTTATTGAATCGACTAATTTTCATTTGTACGCCATTTTTAACTAAAATTTGTTGTCAAGAACCATTCCTAGCTGTTACTGAAACTACTTTTTATTGTCATAACAAAAACTAAGAGCACATTGCGACAAAATCTTAATGATTCCACAATTTTCAATTTGTATGCCATTTTTCATATTAAATATGTAAAAAGAAAAAATCCTTTGTTACTGAAACGACATTGTGAGACTACAACAAAAACTAAAACCACATTTCAACAAAATTTAAATGATTCAACAAAATTTAATTTGTAAATAATTATAAGCAATATTTTAATTTTTATTAACAATTTTGTAATCAGAACAATTTTTTGTTATTGGCAATTCTTTGCTTCTATAAAATGTTTTTATTATTTTAACTAAAACAAGGCAAAAACTATTCTTCAAGATTTGGAAATAAATATTTATCTGCGATTTTTAAAAATTTGACATGCTATGATATTAGCTTCTAAAGGATCAGGATCATTCCTAATGTAAGGATTCCTTATCAAGGATATGATTTGAGTTGCAATAAGACAATTCAGTTACAAATATTTCAATCAGATATATTTCAGTCAAGAAAGAAAATGTTGTTATGTTTTGTAAAAAAATGAAAAGGTAGTTCAGCCCACGCCTGACTTCATTTACAAATTATTGTTGACAAAATACCCTTCAATGAAATCGCGGAGATCTATTTTGTGAGCGGTACTGTTTGTATTCCTTTTTTTTATTTATTAAATCTTTAATCTTTTTATTTTTTTTTTATAAAAATATTAGAATATACCATAAAATAAATGTGAAATATTTATACCATATATATTACATGTAATTTGAAATAAAATTAAAATTTCATTGGTAATATGTGCAGATAATTCGTAAAAAAAACAAAACGCTTTAAAAATATTTAATATTTAAGAAACTATATTAGATTATAAACAATCTTAAATTTTTTTTTCTTGAAGTGTTCCAAATTGTTCGAAATTAAAAAATAATTAAAAATTTATATTTTCTATTACTTACAAGTAAGTAAATTTGTTATTTATATAGTGAAATAAAAAATATTATTTATAAAACAACAATGGACAGGGCCATTTTCATTTGAGGACAAAAATATTGTTGCCCCGGTCGGAAAAGGCAGCAGAAAGCTTTTTACATTAGCACAGCATTTTCCGCTTAAAACTGAAAACGGTATTACAGCAAAAAAAAAACGTGGCGCTGACAAGATGGCATTCGAAGCCCTTCTTGGTAAGAACTTATTAAACAAAAATTAATGTTATCCAATTATCTATAATTTTGTTGTTATTAGTCAGTAAGTGGTCAAATGGTATTTATGTTATATTATTGTAACATTTATATATTTAAACATACGTCAAGAATTTATATATATTGTATATTCTGAAGTTATAACAAGTATATATATTCACGTGATGCAACTATAATAAGCTTAGTGAAAAAAACATTTTAGAGTTTCGTGTGTTTTACTAAAAAAAGGTAAGTAAGTGAGTGTGACTGGTAAGGTAAGTAATATTTCTCTACCAAAATATGAAAAATAGTTGAAAACTTCTAAACTGCAAGAGTATAATTATAAACAATTAATTTTGTTAAATTGGCATACTTCATACGGAACATATGTGACAAGAAATGGGTAAGCGAGCTTAAAATTTAATTTATATTTCATTTTTACATTTTTCAAAAAGAGTCAAGAAATGGCAAAAACCATGGAAGAAACCAGAAAGGTTCCAGAACATCTTGTGACATTTCAAATAAGATGACATTTATTAATTACTCGATTATATACTGGTTTTTCTTTACTACAACGGCTTTGTTCGATACACGACATTTTTGTTAAATTATTATAGTTTCATTATTAATGCAACAAAACTTTGTATTATAACAAAATGGTTGTTGTTGCAGCAATAAATTTTTTTAAATGTATCATTAAATGCTGTGTCAGATACAAAAATAGTATTTTACTAGCTAAATTAAATTTTACATTTTTATTCACTCAGCAATAATTATTTAGTATTTTGCTTACATTACAATAACTGCTCTGTTGGGTACACAACATTTCGATTAAATTATCACTTTTTTCGTATTTGGAACAATATTTTTGTATGATAACAAAATGTAATTTGTTGCAGTAATAAAATGTTGTAATTTCGTAGAAATTTTTGTACGGGGCACAAAATTTGTGTTTTACTAAATAATTTCAAATGTATCTAGTTGTACACATAACAATAATTGTTTTATATTTGGTTATCCTTATAATAACCATTTTTTCGGTACACATCATTATAGTTAAATTGTCATTTTTTTTGTCACTGGTACAAAATTTTGTATTGTAACAAAAATTGTTTTGTTATGACAATAAAATGTTGTAAATTTAATACCAATTTTTGTTCCATAAACAAAATACTTTGTTATACATATTTGGTTGGTAGGTTCAAAACAAATTTTTCATAAATTCTTTTCATAAAGTTGTCGCCATTGTCAGAATCGGATCGTGGTATTAATAAAAGAAATTAATTATTGGTAACGAAATATAACATTAAAATAATTTAAAGTGATAAAATTAAATTTAAACAAATTCGTGATTAATTTATTAACTATATATATTATTTGCAGGAAGTTTATTTTGTTAGAATTTATAAGAAAACATCCAAAGGTATGCTATTTTCAAAATATCATAACAGATTAAGAAAATTAAGAGAAAATGGGTTAATAGATGTAAAAATAAAAAGGAAATTCTTAGCAGAACCAAGAACTGGTAATTTATCTAATTTTCTGTACACATAAAATAAAGATTAAACTAACTAATCAAATTTACAGAGAGCAAACAGAACAAAAGTGAACTTGATGGAGAAACAATTCACAATCAATTAAAATACATGCGTGAACAGGATAGATGGGATGAAATAAAACAAATGCGGGAACGTAGTAAAATGTTTAGACAAAATACATTTGTTGACAATACGCCGGATATTTCGAATATTATAAAAAATTGGCCGAGCTACAATATGCCTCTTGGACACCAATTGGTAATATTTATGCAATTTACTTCTTACTATATTTGTCAAATTAAATTTTAAATTCATATTTAGATTAACATTGATTTTGATAATTTACATCCTGGAAAAGGTGGTTCATTATTTGGAAAATGGGAGTTATTTTGCTCGAAAATTATTCCAATTTTTACATATAAAATAAAAGATAAAAACTCCAAAAATCTTTTACTCGAACTGTGTGAAAATTGAAATATTTCAGATGGTAATTATTATTCATTTTTTCATACAATAGCTTTTTACTTAAAATATTTTTTTTTATTAATTTTATAATTGTATATAGATGGCAAACATGCTACTATATTATTTCTTCTACATAGCTTGTTAATACCCACTTCCAGAAACGTAACTAAAATAAATGGAAAAAATGTTTTTAAGAAATATACAATAGAGGATTCCAGAAACTCGTTTCTTTTGCGTGCTACAACTTTAATTGAACTCAAGGAATCGCTAAATAATTTAAAAGCGCAAACAAAAAATTTACAACCATTAATAGGAATTGTTACTGATGACCTCTGTGTAATTAGGTAAATATATGTGTTTATCGATAGCATCACTTATAAATTAAATATATAAATGAATTAATCTTTAGATTATAAAAATTATCTGTAAGTAATAATATGTAATATTAAATATAATAATTATTGTTAAAAGTTAAGCCTATTTGTAATTGCATTATTTGTTATTCCTAGTTATGCATACAGGTCTAAGGAGCAATATCTAATGCTAGTGATACAAAAGAGAATTTCTACCTTTTTTGTAAAGAGTAAATTGGTATCTTTCATAAGTTCCCATAGCAAACCAACTTGTTCCAACAAAAATATAAAATCGTTTTACTGACAACATTGCGATTTCTAGAACAAAATTAATTTTGAGATTTTGTCACTTCTACAAGCTCACAGGTCACAGGAACAATATGTAGTGTTAATAATACAAAATAAATTGTATACCTCTAATAAAGATTTTGTGTACAGAACAAAGGAGTTTTTTTGAATTTGTTACGATAGCTTATCATCTTGTTGCAGCAACATTAAAAAATTGTTTGACCGGCAACATTTAATTTTATTGAACAGAATTACTTTTGAGTATTTGTCACCTCTACAATCTTCTTTATTCATTCAACAAACCGAATTAAATCTCACTGTTTGTGTCACTGTAAATATAGATTCAACTTTAGTTAGTTGAACAAATTACATTTTGTAAATTTGTAACAAGAATAAACATTTTACAAAATAAATTAATCTTCACCACAAAATATTGTTTACATATACACAACTAGTTTTTGTAAATTTATTCTTATAGCAAATTTGTTTGTTCTTCTGACAATAAATTGGTTTTATCTACAAACCTAATAGTTCTAATCACAACACAGAAAAACTAAATTTGTATTTTTTAAAAATTTTTAGACAAATGTGCGTGATAAGTAGAACAAAAATTTTGTTAAGTAAATAACAAATTTGTATTCAAATTGATTTTTTAAGTTTTACAAATTTGATTTTGTCGAATCATTGAAAAGTGTGATCGGACGTATATGGATTAAAAGTTTGTCGCCAGTACTCAAAAATTTGTCTCGGGTGCACATTTTTTTTTTTGAGTGTAATATCGTATCGCACGTGATTGACGATTAAGTTTTTTAAATTTCATTCTCAATTTTACTACTTATACTATTCTTCGTTTTAGATTAGGGTATCGTTTTTGAAAATAAATAATTGTAATGTAATTTTTAGAGAAAATAGTTTCCCTTTGATAGAATATATACGCGCATCTGCTGATGTTGATGCTTATAAAGTTAAATATTTAATTTTTTCGTTAAAAAAATGTTATCTATAACATCACCATCTTCAAAGAATATTATGAAATTTAAATTAAAATTTTATTATTATTAAATATAAAATATACGGTCAAATTTATTGAAAATAATTAAAAAAAAATTTAATTCGTTATCCATTTAGTATTAAATAATATTTAAACAATACAATTAATTAATTGTGTATTATTATATTAATTTTATCAGTACCACATGCTTTTTATATTGTGTGATTAATTCAAATTATAAACGCTAATAACTAAAAACTATAATCAATATATGATTATAGAAAACTATATCCAGTCATTCGGTGTGATTTTATCAAATTGTATGTTTAAAGTTACTTCACTACTAAATATATACGCACGTAACGTACCATGGTTTCTAATATCAAAACAACATTGGTTTTTTAATTTTCAATGTACGAGTATATTAAAATTATTAAATAAATTACACTAAATATTATATATATTATATGTAGTACCTATTTATTTATATTAAATACAATCGTATATTTGCTTAATTAATATAGTTTTTTTTTTGTTTAGAACGGTAATGATTAATCAATTTACAATTCGCCAGTTGATGTAATATTTGGACATTGAGTAACTACTGTTTCTATTTTAACTTCATCCAATAATACCAATTCATATGTTGCAATTGTACCAATCACCTATATAATAATTAGTATATTATAATAAAAATGAAAATAAATTATGATAATAAAAGAACTTTCAAAGCTAAAATGATAAATTTAATAATAAAAATGAAAATAAATTATGATAATAAAAAAACTTTCAAAGCTAATTTAATGATAAAAATGAAAATAAATTATGATAATAAAAGAACTTTCAAAGCTAAAATGATAAATTTAATGAATTTAATGATTATTCATATGTACTTACACCTAAAATTAATTTTCTTGTTAAATAAAAAAATCTTTTGCCCGATAATGCAATTATTTCATGCGTTACTTGATCTGTAAATCGTTGTACCTATATAAAAGTAAAATCATTGCACGTATTAATATAAAAATTATATATTTTATTTTAATCTATGGTATATTTTTAAAAAATATATATAATTACTTCTATGCTATAAGATTTCGATGGTACAGCTCTTAATGTATACAATGGTTTTTTAGTTGCATCGTGTACTGATGCAGCAAAAAATAGCATAGATAATGTTCGAAAAATCACAAATAATAATGATATCCAAAAATATATTTTATTCAATAATTTTGGATTTAAACTAAATGTATAATAATTTATAGAAATAAATTATATTATAATATTAATAAATATATAAAAATATCTGGGATGACATTGGTTATTACAATTGAATTCAAATAAAATAATATCAGTGCGTGGCTCGCATGCGATTAGCAGAATTAGGCATGTAACAATTTAAAAATTCAGTCAGTAGAATTAAAGAAACTATAAATTTAATTCGGGTCCATAAGTGGGCTACTTCTATAAAATCATTATATTTGTTATAAAGAAAACCGGGTAAATGAGTTATTCAGTTATTCTATATATTTACCATTTATGAGAGCACCTAGAATAGATATGGAGATAGTGGTACACATTCACATATACAATCATTAAATTTTTAGATCATATTATTGTTAATTATATACTTTCAATTTTTGCAAATAAATCATATAATAGTAATGAAATAATACTATAGGAAATATATTTAATTTTCTATATGACAGATTGTAGGATTGGGAACTGTGTCACTGGGTCCTTCTAAAAAAATCTTTAGAAATTAACTAAGTGTATATAAGATCAAAATGTCAAGAAAACCAATTAAATGATGTTATAGTAACTTCTTACAATTAGTATGATCACCGTTTTGTAAATATATAGTGATGTTTTTCTATTACACAATTTGGGTGGCATATATGAGATATTGCATGCCTGCATTACCACTAATCTATATTATATTGCATAAGTTTTAAGTTTTTGAATAACTAATATGTGCGGATTGTGGAAGTGAAAGGAATTGTATATATAATATAAAAAATTAATATATTATATACCTGAAACTATTAAAAAGTTGAACACAAATAACATATAAATTATTTGAACAAGATATTAAAATAAATATTGATACTTTGGTATCAATATAATTTAATAATTCAGCTAGTGTTATATAATGACTACGAATTTCAATCCAAAATGATTCCGGCATTATCTAGAAAAAAATACATTAAAATTGTAAAATTCGCTTATAATAATACTAGGTGTATTAAGTTATTTATGTAATTAAATTTGAATATAAAAATGATGATGTTCGAAAGTGTATCATATACGGTCGCGATGATGCGTATGGCTTGCTTTTTAAATTAAATATAGAATAAGAAATATTTGAATAACCTTATTTCAAATATATTTTTCATAAAGTCATTACTTAATAAATCGTAAAATATTAGTCTGGGATGTCATAGGAAAATTTTCCACAAAATTACTTTTCACGAATTATCATAATTTAGAATTATGGTTTATATTTTTAACCAATTTTTATGATAGAATTACAAAACTTATAATCAATTTCCAATCTTTTATAATAGAACTTTATGAAAATTACTTCAAGTGTTTGGGAAATATATTGTCGATTTTCCATTCGATGTAAGAGACATTTAGAATATAAAAATTAATGGTACTCTATTCCAAATATGAAAGATGGTACCAACAATTTATATATGTCATACAAAATTTCAATGGCATCGATTGGAAAATCGACTATATATTTTCTGAATGAGTGAAGTAATTCTAAAAAATGTTTTCTATATGAAAAATTGGAAATTGATTGGATTTTGTATAAGTCTGCAATGAAAATTAGAAATTCGTTAAAAATATAGACTATACGGTCAAATTACAAATTATGATAATTCATGATAAGCGATTTTCCGGAAAATTGTCCATTGTACTACGGGAAAATATTTTACAATTTTTTCTTTATTAGTATAATGACTTTATGAGATTTATATATATATTTTGAACCTCAATTTATTTTCATGAGCCACTCCTGCTAATTAAACTATATTTTATGTAGACTATATAGATATAGCCTAGATAGATAGAGTGTAATGATAAAACTCTTTTTATTACATTATATTTATTCTATCCAAATTAATTACGATTTTTCATCATAATCTTGTTAATTTTATTTAAATTATATCTAGGTAAAATAAAATTCTATAATATCTGTAATAAAACAATTAAAAATATAATGAAAATTTAATCTGAAAAGATTATATTATTATTTATATTGTTTAATTTGTCTGCGTGTTAATATAATTACTATACTATAATTGTAATTATAATTAACTAAATATGTACAAAAAAATATAGGGTTATTCAGCAAGATCAATTTCTTTCAAAAAGAAGAAGTGCATCTTTGCTTTAATTAATGATTTGTATAAGAAATTGACAATTCAATTGCCAAAGATCTTGTTATATCACTGCAATGAATTATTTTCTATATATGGGGATTTGTGAACTCATCTCTATATAGTAACATGTTTCGTATATAGATATCATTATTACTTATTACTTTATGTAATAATTGCAATGAATAAACAATTTTAAAAATAATATCGTCATAATATATTTATAGTAATGTCAGTAATGTAAAAAATAAATTATATACACATTATAATTAAATAATAACTATACAGGATGTATTAAATTGTTTACACTTCAAAATATAAGACCCGCACTGTTGATTCTGTATAGTAAATTATATAATGAAAAATAATCAAACTGGATGATATTTTATTTTTTTATTTATAAGCAACTGTTTTACGAATTTTGGAATTTTTCCTATGTAAGTAATCACACGTGATTAAAATTTGGTATAAAAAATACTAGAGATACAAGATACAAGATACTCATATGAATAAATTACATCGAGCCACGTGTAATAAGGTATAACATATAAATATAATTTAGAAAATGAACAATCTGTCATTATTTTATAATTTAAAAATTATATCAAACCTTTCCTCTGGTCATTCTTAATCTACTATTGAGTTGATTAAATCTTTTTGCCAATCCAATGCTTATTATGATTATAAATAAATCAATAAATGTCCAACAAAATGTATTTGATAATGTGATAAACTATGAATTGGATAATAAATATAATTAAATTGTAAATGTGAGAAAAAATAAATTAATAGTATACTTTAATAAAATAAAAATAAACAAATATACAGAAAGTGTTTATCAGAAGTGATCTGCATTGCTTCAAGGATGGGACATAATTCTAGTTAGAAATTTTTATATTACATATTTGGATTTCAAAAATCAGTCTGTATACTTTTTTTTATTGTCAAAAATATAATAACTGCGCTACTATTATAAAAGAAATACAGAAAATTGATATTAAATCGACTTGTACAATACAAAATTCTTAATATATTGTTTACTCAATGTTTTACTATTTCTATAAAAATAAATCGATAATTTCTACATATATAAGAATTATAACTAATTTGTTGCCCTATAATTATGTAGAATAATTCATTGCTCAAAAGATTTATAAATATTTTAAATTAAAAATATTCGTCTGTATTTGAACTTAAATTAAGAATTGATTTGTCTCAAAATCGATTTTATTGTTTATACTTTTCTGTATTTATAGTTTCGGTGTTACGCTACTTCAGAAATAGCAAAACTTTAATTATGTCCCTTATTTAACAATCCCTTAATGAATGAATGCATCACAACACGCACATATTTAATATATATTAATATTTATAATAAATAATATTATTTACATACCACTAAAGGAATTAATAATAAGTTATTGTACGGAATAAATTGCATTAAATGAGGTCGTTCTCTTTTATATAGATTTTCTAAAAAATTTACATTTAATTTACAATTTTCAATAAATTTATAATTATTATATATAGTTGACGTAATGTACATAATATGTTCAACTGTAATAATTCATATAAATTATGTTTAATAATAATAGTTTTTAAATTAATAACAAACATATAATATTGAATATAAATTAAGTAATTTTAAATTTTAATTAATATAAGTTTACCATCTAAAATATATATACTCACAAGCTGCAAATATTATAAATAAAAAACCAATGAAACGTATTTTTGTTGTTAAACGCCAACCACATACATGATATGGTCTGCTTAAAAAAATTAATTCAGATTGTTGCCAAACACGTATTATATGTGGCCAATCTTTAGCAATACATAAAAATAATATATTACTAATCAATACCACAAAAAAAAAAAAAATTGTAGCTCCTGCTCTTCCAATATTAAATTCGTTTGTAGATAAAGTTAGAAATGCAAATATATTTTCAATAAAACCCGTAATTATTATAAACGCTGTTACAATCATTCTAAATGTTAACCATTTAAATTTAACATTTTTAATATTGTTATTAAGTATACCAATAACTGGCATTATACCAAAACATTGCCCTACAAATAATACTATAATTTGAAAAAAATTTAAATTAGTATATACATTTTATTATAATTTAATTATAATTATATTATATAATATTTTTATAACTTTAAATATTTATAATATAAATAATTTAAATAAAATTAATTTTTATACTTGGACCGATTGCTCTGTGAAATGTATCTTGCCGTAATTTATTATTTTCACTTTTTATAAGGAAAACCATATTTAATATTACTTCGCGTTTATTTATATGTTTAATATTTTTTTAAATTTATATTTATGATTTTCCAAAGACACGGTTTTAATATAACTGAAATTAAAATATCTATGTATAAGAGTATATATATTTACAATTTAATATAACCTATACTAAATTCAAATGTATATATTGTATAAATTATTACAATAATTATATATATGTGGATTGTGCATGTTTAATTTTCAGTAATTATCCTACATAAATTTGTATTTTTTATTTTAAATTTTTTTAAATACAATTTATATTTTGTTTAATAATTGATTTTAAGGTTAATTTTCCCATTCAATATAAGATTATGCGCTGGGGAACGGCACGCAGACGTATTTGTATGCGGTTGGTGTGAAAATTATGATTAATTCTAATTCAATGGTAAATATAATTTTTCATTTTTGAAAAGACAAAAACTCAAATTGATACATACGCCAGCCAGCCATACGATCGATCAGTTAGTGATAATGAGAAATATTATGATATATTTAATATTGAAATTACTATATATTAATTACAGTTAATTTTAATATGTTTTCCATAAAATATTAGCATAGTCTCATTTTCTTTAATATACAATTTTCACCTGACACCTACATACCAATTTTCTTTTGCACTGTTCGGTAAATTGGTATTTTTTTATAAATTTTTGAAATATAATTGCATTATATTAATTTTTTTTCACATAGTTCGCTCAGCACAGGATGGTTCAGTTCAAACAGAAAGAGCCAATAGGATTCCGAGTGTAAATGTACTAAAATTCTGTTATGTAGAAAATACAAAGTTAATTTATTGAATTAACTACAATTATTAAAAAGGATGAAATAATAATAATAACTGTTCATCTTTTTTCGTACACAAAATTATTGTAATACCCCTTACCTACTATTCTAAAATCGTCTCTAAAGTGTAAATCAATTTTGCTAATTACATAATTTTCTTGATACATAAATGAAAGTTCGATTTTCTGTAAATGATTCCAATAATAATGGATTTTAGTTTGTGCGATCGGTGGTGTCGCAACTTTTACATACACAAAGTACCGATACTGAATAATGTTCATAATTGCAATGACTCTCTTGTGGTTAATCATTAAAATTTTTTACAATTGTATATGTTTATGGTTACCATATATATACGACGAGTATTTGATTTTAATTTAATTATTTTAATATGTTTTTACTAAACCAATGGTGTACATAATAATTATTTTTATTTATTAAATTAATGCACATAAATTATACAATATTTACTAATGTATAATTTAAATATAGGTGTCAGAAAGTTAAACTACAATATTTGTGTTAATAAAACCAAACACTTGAACAGAAAATGAAATAAAATGTGCCATAATTGTTTCATATTAGTATAAGCTTGAAGCCACATAAATACATCGACAGAAGACCATGTGAAAAAGACTGTATATTCAAATGAAAATATTGAGTTTCCCATGTCATATATTGTTATTTTGTATTCTTAAACGAAAATAATAGTTCAACAAAATACAATAACAAGTAATAATCTCAATCACGTTTTTTATTGCATATAAATTTATTTGAATAAACTCAGCATTTCTGTGTTTTTTTAAAAGGCAAACATCAGCAGCAAACATCAGCAGCAAACATATCCTAACTATATACACCCATTCTTGTTAACAATGTAAACATGTAAAGATATACTTTGAAACATATCAAGTTAAATTCCAGTAAACTCACTGCGCTTAGAATTTATGATTTTATGGTAATATATATGTGTTTTGTGTCTCTTTTGTTTATGTAGGTTAACAGGACGAACTCCTTACTATATTATGTAAATAAATTAATTAAAAATAATAAAATTGTCTTTGTTTAGCATTGAATTTTTCTGATTTTTATTCACACTATACAATACACATACAAAAGCAATAGCGATTCAAAAATAACAATATTTATTTGGTGTAATATTTATATTCATGATGATTTTGCTTATATAGAAATTTTATTCAATTTTTTTTTTGAATGGAAAATCTTGTTATTATAAAAAAATGAAAGATAAAGTTTTTTATATGCATTTTGTCGAGACATAATAAAAAGTTCGTTCATTATTTTTTTGTCATATAACATAAACTAGCATGTATGTAACATATTGTTGCATATTTTCAAATATGCAATAGTTATATGATCTACTATACCATATACATAAATATTCGTATGTTATACAATGTTTATAGTACGCTATGCAAGGTACAAGCACCTATATATATTTAAAATTTTGTATATATTAATATTATATATTAATATTTATAATGATATATATTGATTCGAGGCAATCAATAAATCGGACATCTCGGTATAATCGATTGGGAAAATATAATAATCATACTAAAATTTACTAAACTGAATTATCATCATTATTATCGTTTAGAAAATCAAAAAGCGGTAAAAGTATGCGATGTTGGACGCTATTCCAATGATTTCCATAAATGTTTCTCTATATATACGCACAACACTATATTTATATAATATTGTCTATTCATCTACAATATATAGGAAATTTGAATAAATAAATCATCTATAAAAACATATTCACAGATCAATTGGTGCATTGTTATAATTACTTCACTCATATAATATGTATACATAGTAATTTACCAACTTGAATGCAAATACTTAGTAGATGACTTATTGTACTTATACATACAGACTAATAACTGCAGCGGTTTTTTACTTGGAAAAAATACTATAATTTAGTAAATGTATGTTACTAATAAAAGATTACATAATTTTTCGGAATCATTTTAAATGTTTATATCATTTTTTATTGTGTGAAAAATCGATTATATTTTTCGAATGCGGAAAGTAATTTTAAAAGTGTATTTTATAAATAAATAGAAATTGATTAGACTTTTGAATTTTGTAAAAAAAAAATATCCGTTCAAAATAATAGTAATTAAAAAAAAAAGACGATAATTCAAGGCAGATGATTTTCCGGAAAATTTATTAGGTTATTTGCTCTACTTATTTTTCAAATTTTCTTAATTTTACATTTTTTTGTCGTTAATTTAAATGATAATGTTTTTAAAATATAATATTTGTATGCATTAATTACTAAAACTAATAATATAAAATTTTCATTTTGTGAAATTAGAATGTGCACAAAAATCATATAATATAGTTGGTTTTTTATTCTCAGCTTCTGTATCTAATTGAAGTAATACAAGTTCATATGTAATAACTGTACCGATCATCTATAAAGTAATAATATTTTATTTTCAACATGATAAATATTATTTAATCTAATAATAATAAGGCAAAAATAATAATACATACATTTATTATTAATTTTCTTGTAATGGAAAAAAATTTCATACCCGATAAAGAAATTGATTCACTTTTTACCTGATCCCAAAAGCGTTCCAACTGTTCCAACAACAAAATTTAATATAAAAGAAATATATGTATATTTAGGATAGAATAAAAAAAGTTTTATGTTATAACATTTTAACTACATTTTTATATGCGGAAATGTAATTTAAGCAATAATATACTATAGTTGTAATTATATTGAGAAAAACATGCTTAATTAATAATACATTAATTTGATACAATATAAATAATCGTATTTATATTATAATATATACGTACTTCTACACACCATCCATTCGTTGGTATACTCCGTAATATTGTTAATGGTTTTTTAGCGGCATCATTAACAGTTGCTGCACACAAGAAAACACATAGTGTACGAAACATTAAGTATAACAAAGAATACCAAAAATATATGTAATTTATCGTCAATGGTAGTTTACTAAAAGTAAAGAAAATAATCATTGTATTATATCGATTTTTTTGTTACTATTCATCCAAAATGAATAAAAAATAAATCGTTATATTTATAATTACTTGAAAATATTTAATATTTGTACACATATAAAATATAAATTATTAGCACACGATAATAAAATTATTGATGCCATATGTTCATCAACAATTTCAACTAATTCACACATTAATAAATAATGTTTTCGTATTTCTTGCCATATTATTTCATCAATTATTAAACCATGAAATTTTATTAAACGTTGATTAATTTGATTAAAACGTGTTGATAATCCTATGCTTATTAACATTATAAATACATCTAAATAATTCCATCCAAATGTTGATATTACACTTATCCACTTATTTTATATTTTAAATTGAATTGAATTTTAAGATGTCATATCATTTATATGTTTATTATAGTAAATTAATTATTATTAAATTGTAGCGCAGACTAATAATATGGCTATATATTCTTATTATAATCATTATATAAATAAATAACTAACCTGATGGAAAATTGTAAAACCAATATGATATGGATAAAATTTAAACAAATATTTTGCATTTTGAAGATAATAATCTCTCCATTTATCATCAATTGTAAAATTACAGACATCATTTTTTTTAATATACGTATAAATATTAGATGATAAAAACATTAAATGTTCCACTATAATGTTTTGTATAAACATTTTAATTTATATAAACACAATTTTATTATTTGGGAAATTATTTGCAGAAAAATTCATATTTTTAAATTTCATTAGTTTTGGTTATTATTTTATAGATTTTAAATTTAAATTAAAATATCAATATATGTATATAATAATAACATCTCTATACCGAACCCGTTTTTAATATATGATCTTTTGTTTGAAGAATTTAATTGTTTATGAAAATCTCAAGTATATAGTTATTGACATTTTGATAATAAAGTTAATTTATAATTATTATTAACTTTCCTAAAGGTATATCAAATTTGCAAAATTTCTTTGATTAAATTCTAATATGTAATATATATACTATAATGAAATAATAAATCGAGTTACATAAATGATAAATATTATACAATTAAGTTTAATACATCATTATTAAAAGTATAAGATCTTTAAATATATAATCTCGATTTACTAAAAATTTATAATAAAATGAAATCGTATAATCAAAATACTAAAAAAGTATAAAACACGATGATTCATTTTATATTTAATATAATAAATAATTATATTATAATTTTAATTAAATACAATACTTAACATAATCCCAACACCAATATACATATTGCTATAACATGAAGTTTTTTTGATAAACTCCAATAACTATTAATTTTATAATCTTCGGCGTAAAAAATCTTCTCATGATCGTACCAAATGATCATAATTTTTGACCATTTTTTTCCCAACAAAAAGAATAGTATCAAATATGCTACACAAATACTAAAAAATACAATAGCAACTGCAAATGAAATAAATTATATTTATTTTTTAGGTATAACTTAATTTTTTAAATTAATATAAATAAATGATGTAATAATAAGATATAAAAATACTTTTTCAATGCTTAAAAAATTTAAAACTCTATATATATATTATATATAATAATTTATAATAATCGCAGCTAATATATATAAAACTACGATTTGAAAATTCTGCTTTAAAAATTATAATTACCAATATTTTTAGGTGTAATGCCATTACTTAAACTGAAACGTAAAAAATGTGTAGCAGCAAATAAAGCCATCAGAATATAAACAAAGGAATACAAAGTACGGAATGAAAACCATTTAAATTTTAATTTATTTGGATTGCATCCGGTAACACCAATTATTGGCATCAAACCAAAATATTGTGCAATTGCTAAGATTGATCCAATTGCTTTAAAAAAACTATCTTCATAACATATATTATTTTCAATAATTTTTTCATTAATTTGTTCTAATGAGTTTAATAATTTTTTTTGATTTGATTTCACAATAATAATTTTATCAGGCAATTTTTGTACCGTCATCGTCATATTACACTTAAAAGAATATCTTCGTCGCAACGTACGTTTATTCATTTTATACGTTTATAATTATAATTGAACTAAACTTGTTATTAATATATTAAAATAGAGTTTTTTCCAATCGGTAATATTGTAAAAGAAACATTGAATTTTATTCGAATGTCACACAAATACTAGAATTAGAAATTTTGTAAACACGTACGAGTATATTTACATTGTTTGTATACCATATATATTATTAGATATTATTGTAATAAGGATTTAATGGACAGAGTGGAAATCGGAAAAAAATATATAAGAAAACACTGGAAAACATGACTGTCCGCAACTTTTGTACCAAAATTGACTCAATATAAAATATAAATATAGTTCTATATTATTTCTTATTTTCAACTACATAAGAATATTTATTATATGAAGTTCATCGATAAAATTTTGCGATATCCTTTATTTGTATATCAGATTTTTCATCTATATCCTGGCGTTATTTTTGATACCATTTATATATATGGCTTGAATATTTATAGGTCTTATATTTTAATATATAAAAATTGTAAATAAATATATTCTAAATAGAAATACAATACTGAACTTTCATGATACATATATATTCTATAATTGTATGTTAATATTATATTTTAATAATTTTGTAAATGATAAACATCTCGATAAATATTTAAATATGTTTATAACAATATATACATTTTTTTGTAGATTATCCATATAGTAAAAGGTAAACAAATAACTATATCATACTATTGTATATATACATATATCCTTAGTGTACATGTATACATTATGCAAATGGTATATGGCATGCGGAAAGTAATTGTATATACTCGTATAAACATTATAATTAGAATACAAGAACTTTATATGTTGCATTTTATTAATGAATATGAATCAATTTTCACTTAAACGACGATATATCAAAAAGTATTTAAATTTAATATTTTTCTTCTTAGATAGGGGAGCGGTATAGTGGCTTCCATAAACAGAGTTTATACACAGACGTACTATATATGCCGTATTAAAACAATAAAATGCACCACAGTGTATAATTCAAAATATTAATTGTCCAATATTGCTAAATAAAAATAACGAGATATTTATATATATTGTATTATATTAACATGAAATTTTATTAGTGCCAACACAAAATTCATGACCTCTTGCACTGTCAAGTTATATGTAATTATATCAATAAAATTAAAAAAAGATGTCAAATCAAATCATCAATCTTAAAAATATGGTTGTCAATTATGGAATGGCAATTGACAGCGAAATATCATTGAATGTGTGCCTGTTACAATTTCAATCAGTATAAAATTAGTGTGGCAAAAGAAACGAAATATTTGTCCAGATAGTCTAATTGACTGGTTACTGGTCTGGAGTTCACACAGCAATTAAGTAACTCTTTAAACGTTATATTTGTAAAAAGCCTAAAAGAAATGGATAAGTATATTAACTGCTGAATTCTGAAAATTAAGTTCCACTAATGTAACCATATAATCAACTGTCTTTCATTGCTTGCAAGGAAAAAATAAAAGATTATATTTTATGTAGCTAAATTGTTAATGTTTACAAAAACCACGTTAGTCTAATGTATTTTATTTTTATTAATTCTATAATTATCTGGTCAACACCTCAAAGTTATATTATATGAATAGAAATCATCTATATCCATTAAATGTTTTGATACAACAATTTCCAATACTAGTTTTATGTCATGATTTGAACAACAACTACAACTTTTGAAAATGAACAAATTGTTCATTATATTATATGCAGTAATAATACTTATATTCTATATATAGGAAGTTACGACATTATGTACATCAAATATTTTGATGCAACAATTTCCAATACTAGTTGTTTGTCATGATTTGAACAACAATTACAGAATTACACTATATACTGTTTTCACAATAACATGGATAAAGAATGATGTTCCAGATTTTATGAAAATCCCATTCTATCATTGTTTTGGTTATGTTAAACAAATAAAATATAGTAAATCCCATGCATTTATATAATTTTAAAATTATATTATTGACAAAAATACACAAATAATATAAATAAATAAAATATCAATTTCAAATTTAATTTATATAATTTGATTTCACACAAAAATCATTTGACATTTTGTTCCCATTGTCTGTTTCCAATTGAAATAATACAAGTTCATAAGTTATAATTGTTCCGATAATCTGTGTATAAAATTGAAAATTATATTTTATTTAATAATTAATTCAATTTTTACTATATTTTTAGAAATAAACATACACTTATAATTAATCTTCTTGTTATATAAAAAAATTTCATACCAGATAATGCAATTGATTGGTTTTTTACCTGTTCCAAAAAACGTTCTAACTGCGAAATAAATTTGAACAAACAAGAAATAAATATACATAATTATATCAATATTATCCTTATTATAATACAATACAAATTAACTGAGGATTTTTTTTTGTATAGGAATCGAAAAATAGAAAAACCAGCTTAATTAAAAATACAATATATATACTTCTATACACCATCCTTTTGTTGATATATTTTGTAATGTCAATAATGGTATTTTAGCTGCATCATTAACAGTTGATGCACACAAGAAAACACAAATTGTACGAAAAATCAAGTAAAACATAGAATACCAATAATAACAGTAATTTATTAAAAATGGTAGTTTCCTATAATTTGTGTATAAAACAATAATTTATTATTATAACTATGTTATCCACTGAAAATGTTCGATATCTTTATAAGCAAATTTTATATATATCATATAAATTATAACTCACTTAAACATATTTAATATTTGTAAACATATAAAATATAAATTATTAGCACATGATAATAAAATCATTGTTTCGATATGTTCATCAACAATTTCAACTAATTCACACATTAATAAATAATGTTTTCGCATTTCTTGTAATATTTTTGCATCAATTGTTAAACCATGAAATTTTAATAAACGTTGATTAATTTGATTAAATCGTGTTGCTAATCCTATACTTATTAACATTATAAATGTATCTAAATAATTCCATCCAAATGTTAGTATTACGCTTATCCACTTATTTAATATATAATGAATAATATTAAGATGTTAAATTTGTGTCATAATTACAACTTTATACTAAAATCCATTATAGATAAGTCACTAACCTGATTGAAAATTGTAATGCCAATATGATATGGATAAAATTTAAACAAATATTTTGCCCTATTAATATAATAATCTTTCCATTTATCATCAATTGTAAAATTACATATTTCATTTGTTTTTAAATACGTATAAGCATTAGATGATAAATACATTAGATGTTCAACTAAAATTTAAAGTACATGCAAATAACAATATATAAATATGGGTATTATAAAATTGATTTAATGCTATATTAAATAATAATTGTTTACAATTTTCCTTAAATATACATGTGTATAGTATAAATATACATTCAATAATGTTAATTATATTATATTATATAACTAAATTCTATATATCCTTTCTAAGATTAATTTATTTATTTTCAGGCAAATTAATAATATGTTTATATTTCTTAGCAAAATTGAAGAAATTTAGGATGAGACATTATTTATGCGATAATTGCTACAAAAATCAGTGTATCTTTTAGTGCTCAATAAAATTCCCAGTTCGGGCGATATCTTCTAAAAATTTTAAAGACATTTAATCAAAACAAAAAATTGAAAGAACAAGGACATTTCTTGAACCTTTCAAAAATAATACTAGTTATAATCATGTCGTATCACTTGTGAAAGGGAATTTAATGGCAACCGGTATGGTATAGTCTTATGAAATGGAATTAAAAAAAATAATAAAATAATTCAAACATTTTCTGCATCATTGGAATATTGGATGATATTTTTGTGTACAAATGTATATACAGCAAGTCATCTAAAGAAAACATTTAAAAAAATACTAAATTCCAGTAGTATATTTTAAAATTGATTATGTTTTCATGTACTGCTCGCTATGTTTCGTAATTCTACGTAATTTACGCACTTGTATTTAATTTAATTTAATCTTTGTATATAATTTTCTTATTTGAATTAATATTGTCACAGAAATGTCCTGCATTCCTTAATACACATTTCTATTTAATTATACCTATTAAGATTACATTTCATTATAGAGATTACGTGGATAGCGTGTGATTTTTTTTGTATTGTTCTAGGAAAGGTCTTTTATATAGAATTTAAATATGGTCATTCATATCACATTTGTAGATTATTCTATATTGGAACATGTGATTTGTTTAACTTATCGATCATTAATATAAATGGTGTATCAATTACTACGTTCATCTCATCTCATTCAATTCATAGATTGCGATTTCTATATGCCTCGATACCATGTTAAAATTCGAAAAATTTTGTCCGTATTTTTGACACTTAAAATTACACTATGAATTGTTCGTTTATGTAATCATCATACATAAATAAAATATTGATACACAGCTCGAACAAGAGTTTAACGTAAAACTATGTGCAGAAGTTAGATCTATTAAAATTTTTTCCGAATAGAGTTGCACTACATTTATATACGAGTATGTGTATACTATAAAAGTGATCTAAATTTAGCCGAAATGTATCAATTTGTAACGAGATTCATTCAAATGAAAATCTTAAATTTCCAATATTATCTGCGTTTACCACTAAAATATAAATGTACTTAAACGTAAAATACTAAAAATTATTAAACAATATAATAAATAAACAGAACAAAATACAATACTTATTTACATGTTGCTAATATTAAAAATGATAATCCTATAAGTTTACATTTTCTTGATAAGCTCCAAAAACCAGTCATTTTATAAGCTGAGATATAAAAAATTTTCTCATAATCATACCATGTAATCATTAATTTTGACCATTTAAATCCCAACAAGAAAAATAAAATTAAATTCAATACACAAATTGAATAAAATATAAACGAACCTAAAAAAAAAACCAATTTAATTATGAAGAAATTTTTTGAAATGCTTTTTCCACTTAGTTTATGAGCAGAATATAGAGCTTAAATAATAATATTAATATTATATTTTATATAAGGTCACCCATTTCATTTAATAAATACAATGAACACTACATCAAAAATTAAAAATACTCGTATTAAACGAGGATATTAATATAAGAAATATAAACAATATTTAATGAAAAAAAAAGAAGATTTTCTAGATGATCCTGAAAATGGATGTATATCGTATGACAGTTGACAATAAGGAACGTATTAAACATCACCATATATCAATATTAGCAAATAATGTAATTATCACAGGTTATGGATTTGATTACAGTTATTTTTAAAGGATATTTATTTTTTAGAGAAAACATGACATAAACAAATAAATTTTAATTGAAATATAATTTTGTTAACCTTTAATTATTTTTTATTTAGATTTTGTGCTCTAAAATGCTTCGCATCTTTACCCGTATCACAAATCTTGCTTATAATACAATAAAAATATTGAACGAATTCATGAAAAACTTGCAAAAATACACCAAAATATACACAATTATTAAAACTAATAAATAATAATTACAATAATACATAATATTTTTATAACTTACTAATATTTTTGGGACTAATTCCAATACTTAAACAGTAACGCAAACCATGTATTGCACAAAATAGACCCATTAGAATACAAAGAAATGAATAAATTGTACGAATTGAATACCATTTAAATTTTAAATTTTTTGGATTGCATCCGGTGACGCCAATTAGTGGCATCAAACCAAAATATTGTGCAATCACTAAAATTGGTCCAATTGCCTTAAAAAAACTATCTTCATAATAAATATTATTTTCAATAATTTTTTCATTAATATTTTCTAATGCATTTAGCAATTTTTTTTTATTAAATTTCACTGTTGAAAAATTATTAGATAAATACTTTACCGACATCTTATTAGATTTAAATTAATTATTGTTTTCTTCTGAAACTATAAGCGATTAAATGTTATAATTTAATCATTAAAAATTGGTTTGAAATTAATAATAAATAAGTAGTTATTTTGATAGATATTAATAAAAATTATATTCTGAGATAGTAATCCTTATAAATATATATAATATAAATTATTAATTGGACAGGGAGGCAATCAGAATATATTCGAGGAAAATATTTATTCAACATAAATGAAATACGACAATCAAATAAATTTATAGAAATAATAATTATTTCTTGAATTCAATTAAAGCTTCCGAAATATATATACATTATAAAAATAAAACTTGTTAATTCTAAGAAAACTTTATAAATAAGCAAAATTCTAGATTCAATACTGTATTTGTATACAATTTAATGTTATATTATATTTCAATATTTTTGTATATATTGTATAAAGGATAATAATCTACAATATATAAATATTTAATTATATATTCGTTTTGATGAGATGACATGTAATATATTATGCATACAAATAATTAAAAGTAATGAATATTTTATATTATATAGAAATAAAAAGCAAATAATTATAACCAATGCCTTATTGATGGGCTGGATATCTGTATGTATACAAAAAATTGTAGACATTTATGGGCGTAAGAAGTAATTTGTATACTTCATTTTTTGTTCAGAAAAGAAGTCTACTATGAAAATTATCCTGTACAAAATTTATGACGTATGTAGAAAAATATTTCTATCAATTAAATTAAATTTGTTTTGAAAATGAACAAATTGTTCATTATATTATATGCAGTAATAATACTTATATTTTATATATAGAAAGTTACGACATTATGAACATCAAATATTTTGATGCAACAATTTCCAATACTATGATTTGGACAACAATTACAGAATTACACTATATACTGTTTTCACAATAACATGGATAAAGAATGATGTTCCAGATTTTATGAAAGTCCCATTCTATCAATGTTTTGGTTATGTTAAACAAATAAAATATAGTAAATCCCATGCATTTATATAATTTTAAAATTATATTATTGACAAAAATACACAAATATTATAAATAAATCAAATATCAATTTCAAATTTAATTTGTAAAATTTGATTTCACACAAAAATCATTTGACATTTTGTTCCCATTGTCTGTTTCCAATTGAAATAATACAAGTTCATAAGTTATAATTGTTCCGATAATCTGTGTATAAAATTGAAAATTATATTTTATTCAATAATTAATTCAATTTTTACTATATATTTAGAAATAAACATACACTTATAATTAATCTTCTTGTTATATAAAAAAATTTCATACCAGATAATGCAATTGATTGGTTTTTTACCTGTTCCAAAAAACGTTCTAACTGCGAAATAAATTTGAATAAACAAGAAATAAATATACATAATTATATCATTATTATCCTTATTATAATACAATACAAATTAACTGATAGAAAAACCAGCTTAAGTAAAAATACAATATATACTTCTATACACCATCCATTTGTTGATACATTTTGTAATGTTAATAATGGTATTTTAGCTGCTTCATTAACAGTTGATGCACACAAGAAAACACAAATTGTACGAAAAACCAAGTAAAACATAGAATACCAATAATAACAGTAATTTATTAAAAACGGTAGCTTCCTATAATTTTTGAATAAAACCATAATTAAGTATTATAATTTTGTTATCCATTGAATATGTTCGATATCTTTATAAGCAAATTATATATATCATATAAATTATTACTTACTTGGACATATTTAATGTTTGTAAACATATAAAATATAAATTATTAGCACATGATAATAAAATTATTGTTGCCATATGTTCATCAACAATTTCAACTAATTCACACATTAATAAATAATGTTTTCGAATTTCTTGTAATATTTTTGCATCAATTGTTAAACCATGAAATTTTAATAATCGTTGATTAATTTGATTAAAACGTGTTGATAATCCTATACTTATTAACATTATAAATGTATCTAAATAATTCCATCCAAATGTTAATATTACGCTTATCCACTTATTTAATATAGAATGAATAATTTTAAGATGTTAAATTTGTGTCATAATTACAACTTTAAACTAAAATCCATTATAGATAAGTCACTAACCTGATTGAAAATTGCAAAACCAATATGATATGGATAAAATTTAAACAAATGTTTTGCATTTTCAAGATAATAATCTTTCCATTTATCATCAATAATAAAATTACATATTTCATTCCTTTTTAAATACGTATAAATATTAGATGATAAATACATTAGATGTTCGACTAAAATTATGAATGTACACATATACTATGAATGTACACATATACATATATAAATATTGTTATAATAAAATGGATTTATATTCTATATTGTATATACTAAAAGTGATCTAAATTTAGTAGAAATATATTATTTTGTAATGAGTACTTAAACGTAAATGTTAATATACAAATACAATACTTATTTACATGTTGCTAATATTAAAATTGATAATCCTATAAGATTACATTTTCTTGATAAGCTCCAAAAACCAGTCATTTTATAAGCTGAGATATAAAAAATTTTCTCATAATCATACCATGTAATCATTAATTTTGACCATTTAAATCCCAACAATAAAAATAAAATTAAATTCAATACACAAATTGAATAAAATATGAACGAATCTAAAAAAAAACAAATTAATTATGAAGAAATTGAGTGAAATGCTTTTTCCACTTAGTTTATGAGAATCATGTAGAGCTTAAATAATAATATTAATATTATATTTTATATAAGGTTACCCATTTCATTTAATAAATACAATGAATACTCGTATTAAACGAGTATATTAATATAAGAAATATAAACAATATTTAATAAAAAAAAAAGATTTTCTAGATGATCCTGAAAATGGATGTATATCTACTGACAGTTGACAATAAGGAGCGTATTAAACATCACCATATATCAATAGTTATCATAATATTAATATTATCGCTAATAATGTAAGTATAATTTTGATTAACATTTATTTAATTTTTATATAGATTTTCTACTCTAAAATGCTTCGCATCTCTACAGGTATCACAAATCTTGCTTATAATACAATATATATATATATATAACGTAGTTATGAAAAACTTGCAAAAAATAAACCAAAATATACACAATTATTAAAACTAATAAATAATAATTACAATAATGCATTATATTATTATAATTTACCAATATTTTTGGGACTAATTCCAATACTTAAACAGTAACGAAAACCATGAATTGCACAAAATAGACCCATTAAAATACAAAGAAATGAATAAATTGTACGAATTGAATACCATTTAAATTTTAATTTTTTTGGATTGCATCCGGTGACGCCAATTATTGGCATCAATCCAAAATATTGTGCAATCACTAAAATTGGTCCAATTGCCTTAAAAAAACTATCTTCATAATAAATATTTTTGTCAATAATTTTTTCATTATTATTTTCTGATGTATTTAAACATTTTTTTTTATTAAATTTCACTGTTGAAAAATTATTAGATAATTGCTTTAGCGACATCTTATTAGATTTAAATTAATTATTGTTTTCTTCAGAAACTATAAGCGATTAAATGTTATTATTTAATCATTAAAAATTGGTTTGAAATTAATAATAAATAAGTAGTTATTTTGATAGAAATTAATAAAAATTATTTTCTGAGATAGTAATCCTTATAAATATATATAATATAAATTATTAATTGGACAGGGAGGCAATCAGAATATATTCGAGGAAAATATCTATTCAAAAATAAATGAAATACGACAATCAAATAAATATATAGAAATAATAATTATTTCTTGAATTCAATGGAATCATCAGAATATAATAAGTACCTTAAATTATTATAAAATATTAGTTTATTTTTAAAGATTACCACTGTTATTTTGGAAATACTGGAAATAATTGTTTATAGAATATAATTACCATAAGTACAAGTTTTTCCAATTTTTGAACAATTTATGAATACCATCAAAATAAAATTTCTCCTCTTTTGATGCGATCTAATCTAGATCTAAGCTACATATCAAGCTATTTTTGTCCATCTTCATAATTGTGGAAATGGTGTTCACAGAAAACCTTGTTAATTCAAGGAAAATATTATAAATAAACATATAAATTCTAAATTTAATACTGTTTTTGTATATAATTTAATATTATTTTATATTTCAATGTTTTTGTATATATAAAGGATAATAATCTATAATATGTAAATATTTAATTATATACTCGTTTTGATTAAGTGATACATAATATATTATGTATAAAAATATTCAAAAGTATTGAATATTTATTTATTTATTTATGACAGGAAGTAATATTAATTTGAATAATTCATTATATCTTTAGTAAGGAAGCCTAATACGAAAATATATAGCACAAACACAAAAATATTTCTATGAAGATAAATAAATTAAATTAGCTTTGAAAATGAAGAAATGTTCATTATTTTAAATGCAGGTTGAATTTTACTTTATGTAGGGAATAACAGCATTCACATACATACATTTTTCATTAAGATGTGATCATCGAATATATATACAAATCTAATGAATATTTACAAATACTTATACCATAAAGAAAAAAAATATTAACCAAATTAAAAATAATACACCACTCGTTTATTTTGAAATATACAGATGTTTCTTCTTTTAGTTGTCTATAAACTTCTTAAATGTTCACCATCAATTATAAATTGTATAATTAATTCGACAATATCTTCATTACTTCTTAAAATTTGTTGTCGTATAATTAGTTTAAAATCTTCTTTAACTCCTTTATCCGCACCACGTGTGCCAATACGACGTGTACCTAATGTTTGTTGTTGAATTGGTATGAATTCTAAATGTACATCACCACCATGTGGATACCACATTGACATAAATTCTTCAATCATATCTGGACAAATAATATATTTTGAAAATTGTAAATATATAAAATGACGCCGTTGACGGATTATATTAAATATTGTTTCTGCTAATGCCTCATCATTTGGCCAATCTAATTGTAATAGTACAAGTAAATTGCCAAGTACAACATCATTACAATTAGTTGGATCACTTAATAATTTGAACTACATATAGATAATAAATATTATGTATTAATAAATGTTATGAAAATGTAAACAAATAATACACGGAAGAGAAAAAAAAGCACACTCACCTTTAAATTATTAACAATAAATTTTGTGCAATATTGTATAATTGCACGTTTTGTTAATGGTAATAAAATTAGATGACGTCCATTTCCAATATTTGTTAAATCTTCGATCCAATCTCCTTGTATTTTTGGTAAATCAGTTATTATTTTCAATAAATAATCATATCCTTGAAGCTATAATTTAAAATAAATGACATAGTTAATTTATAATATTAATTAAAAATTAATTAAATCAATTAAAATTTACATTATAATTTGATTGTGCTATCATTGTTAAACTTAATAAACGTAAATTTTTTTCAACATTACTAAGTTTTGTATCTTGTAATAATTTATTTGCTTCATCATTACGTCCTAAATATACAGATAAATCTAATAAAAAACGATTTATCCAATCCGATAGTGGTAAATTCAGTAATAATTGTGAAAAATCTGATTGTAATATATCATTTGAATGTAATAATTGCCAACATTGTGCGGCCGTTACTAAGCATATAGGTATTTCACTTGTGCATGGATAATTGACCGATATTTTTGGTACCTCAAGGCTATTCTCAGTTTGTAAACGATTCGGATCAACTGTACCCTCTTTAAATGCTTCAATTAAAATATATTCAATTTCCATGCCTTCAATAATATGTTTAACATTAGTAACATATTCTTGTAATGACATAACAAATAAAATTGTAGCATAAAATAAAATTTGTTTATTTTCTGATGGACGTGGTGGTATTGACGATACAATATGTATTAATTTTTGCCAATAAATATCTTTACTCCAATTTTTGTTATATGTTAAAAATGTTTCCCATTTTAATATACGTCCACACATTTCCAAAATATTAAATATATTTTTCCATGCATCAAATATTACATTTAATTTTTCATCATTATTATTGGGATTTATAGGAATTGCATTAGTACCACCTGTTGTATTCGTACCAGATATTATAAGAGCACCGGTATTGCTACTAGGTACAACAAACATTTGTTTAACATAATATTCAAAACTTATAGCCATTATACGTGTTACAATAGACGATGGTAAATCCGGTGGTTTATTATAAATTAATGGTATAACATCATTGATTAACATTTCATTAAATTGTTGTTGATTATTTGCAATACCCTGTATTATTATTTCTATTAAACGAACCTATTTTTTTTTTTTTGTATTATATAGAAAACAATATATTAGCATTATTATTAATTTATCTCGTTATATTTTACAATATAGTTATTTTTTTTGTTATTACCGAATGCGTTGGAATAGCTTCTGGAAATCTTTTTAGCAGTAATAAAATTAATTTACAATGCTCATAATTATCTGTATTATTTGCTGTCAATAGTAAAATTTTATGTTGTACATCAAATGACATATGTTGAAATATTTTAACATAAAATTCTTGTTCATTTGTTGTACCACCTTCAGGTATTTTTAAGGCTGCTGTTAATTGCGATATTTCTGTCCATAATTCAGTTGATTGATTTTGAAAATTTACTATACTGCAACAAACAAAAATTGGTATACTTAGTGATCATGATATTGTTTATTTTATACTTTTTAAATTTTAATAACAATCAATATAAGTACATAGTAAATCTGAACTGAGATCGATAAGAATAAGAATAAGTTTAACATGTGATAAAAAATTGAGTTCTAAAGAATTACAGCATCGTTTGAGAAATATAGATATTTCTGCGTATCTTCATTTCTATAAATTTGGATCCATTTGAAAATACAACGAATAAAAAATACGGTTTAAATAATAGTATATATGAAGTAATAAAATAACTATTCACCACATTGAATATTTTTAAGGAATTGTAAGATTACAAAGTAGTTGATTGTAAAAGGAAAAGACATTTGTTGATTATTATTTAAATTAATACTTACATATAACTGAAACACTTTGCTGCTTCCGTATGATTATTTGCTGCTTTTTCTAAACGGTATGCTTCAAACTGAAAGAATATAAATAAAATTATTAAAATACAATTTTTGAATAAATAAATTTTCAAATTAAGCTGATTATTTTTATGGCAATAAAAGGTATAGCTTATAATGAATTTGTTCTCAGATTGTGTGTAAAGTTCTGATGTGAACGATAAATAACATACTTTTATTTAAATAGATAATTATGTAAACTAATATCACCTCATCAGCATTCCAACTCTAATGTTGACAATTTTTTTCAAAATTCAATTCAATTGAAAGTTACTAATCAAATTTTGAAAAATTTGAGACCAAAAATTATCAATTTGTCGGTACCGATTTATTAAGCTATTGATAATATATCACAACCCTACTTTTGTTACATTCCTATTTTTGTTTGAAAAAGGATTTCATCAAATTTATGTATATTCTTTCATTTTATTTTATTGAAACATTCTTTGTAATTAATTAAATGGTAATGAGCTAGTCAAAAAATATATATAACATTTATATTTTTTATAACTTTATATATGATCATGAAATACAAAATTTACCTGTACACCTAAATCATTAGGATATAATGTTTTTGCGGCTAGAATCCACGCTTTTGCTGTATATGGATCATTATCTCGCACTGATGTTGCTTTATTTATTAAATATTTTTCATTATTTATTAAATCCATTTCGTTTTTTTAAATAATATAAATATAAAACAATAAACAAACACTAGTAAAAATGTAAAAATGTAAAAGTAAAGTAATTTCGTGTATCAGAGTAAAAATTATAAAATCATGCTCATAAATAAAAATAAAAATAAATAAATAAATACACTCTTTGTTTCGACCTTTTCGGCTGACATGTATACTCTTTAGGAACCCCAATCGCCCCATTGATTACGCCATCTCATAAAAAAAGTGAAAACTATATAAAATTTAAGTGCATTTCTGCGTGCTATATGAATACATCTCTTTTATTCGTGCCGGCGTTTGTATGAGTTTAGTTTGGTTTTTAAAAAACAGTAAACGTCACGGCACGTCATCACTTTATCATGCTTTCTTGTCGCTGTGTTTATATGTGAACATAAATTTTTACATGTATGTGAGGGCACGTTTAAAATGGTGTGTTAAATATGGTTAAATACTACCATACTACCCATCCATACTAAATAGTGAAGTGAATAGTGAATGTGTGGAGTGTGGACAGTGGAGTTGAGTTTAGTATTAGCGCATAAAAATAAAATATACATTTTCATTTTCGTAAAAGAAAAAGAAGGCAAGGCAAGCAGAGCAAGAGGTTAGTTTACTATTTATTATTATTTTTACCTATTATAAAAATTAAATTTATAAATTTTACTAATTTAATAATTGTTATATAATAATATATTAAATTGAAATATGTTTATTTTTAGATAAATGCTAAAGTTGATAAATGAAAAATTTTAATTTTTGTTATTAACATTGTAGTAGTAAGCAACAGCATAATAATAAAAATAAAATAAGCATAGGCGAGGTATTTGAAAATTATCAAAAAGCATGCTTAATATCATTAAATTTAAAATGTTATTTTTATAATTTAACTTGATATATTATTATTATTATTATTAAACGTAAAATAATTTTTTTTCAGTTACTTTATAGAAATAGATAATGAAAGCTTATCAAGTATTCGGCTTTTTTCTTATAATTCGAATATTATCTGTATTTATTGTGAAGACATGGTTTGTACCTGATGAATATTGGCAAAGTTTAGAAGTTGGACATAAAATAGCATTTGGGTATGGTCACTTAACGTGGGAATGGTCAAAAGGAATTCGAAGTTATATACATCCTGTTATTATAGCTGGTGTTTATAAAATTTTGGAAATAATAAAATTAGATCAAGTTGAATATTTGGTATAGTATTTATTTTATATAATATTTGTGTTAATTTATTTTCTTTTTCTAAAACAAAATTAAATATATTTAGATTCTTGTACCACGTATTTTGCAAGCATTTCTAACTGCATTTGCTGATTTTCGATTTTATCGCTGGTGTAATAATTCAAAATGGGCTATATTTTTACAGTCAATTGCATGGTGTTGGTTTTATACTGGTTCAAGAACATTATCAAATACTATGGAAACATCTATGACAATTATTGCACTTAGTTATTTTCCATGGCAATCAGGTACATATCTATATTACAAACTGTAATGTTCAGTAAAATAATTTTTTTTTTATTTTTATGTACCAAAAGCTAAAGATAGTTTTCTATTTTTATGGATTATGGAATTGGCTATATTTATGAGGCCAACGGCTGTAATACCATGGTTACCATTAGCCTATTTTAATATAAAAAATTCGCAATTTTCAATAACCGAAATTATTTTTAAGCGATATTTTGTAATTGGGTGAGTAATTGTAAATATTTTTGACAATATTTTTTTTTTTTATGTTGATATTAAATAGTTGTACACAGACACACTAATGCAAACGCTATTTACCACAAAATTATCACATTAAGGTGATTTTGATTTATATTTATATATAAAATTGTATTCCCTCCATTTGTTTCCACATTGAAATAGCTTAACGGTCAAAATATTTGCAATTGCCGTAGACTGTTTTGCATGCAATAAATTTATTTTAACACCTTGGGAATTTTTAAAATTTAACTATTTTGAAGGAATTGCCAGTTTTTATGGAACACATGAATGGTAACTATTTTCATTTTCAAGTTTTTAATGAAAATTATTTATAATTTAACCAAAATCTACTATTATATAAATAGGTATTGGTATATTTTTACTGGTTTACCAATAATATTAGGTATCACATTATTACCATTTTTGTTTGCTGTATTGGAAACTGTTATAAATATAGAAATTTTCCCAATACGTAAACAATTATTAATATCAATAATATTTTCAATTATTGTATATAGTACAATACCACATAAAGAATTTCGTTTTATATTACCATTATTACCAATGTGTTTATATATAACAGCAGATTATTTATCAAGATGGAGCCATAAAGCGTCCAGGTAATCAATATTACAAATTAATTAAACCTTAATCATAATATTTACATCGTATTAATTATATAGTTGGAAAATATGGATTCTATCTATAATATTATTAATTGGTAATATTTTACCAGCTACATATATAAGTTATATACATCAAAAAGGTACTATAGATGTTATGCCAATATTAGCAAAAATTGCCAAAGAATATCGTGATGAAAATGGTCAAACAGCAAAATTTATGTTTTTAATGCCATGTCACTCTACACCATATTATAGGTAAATATATAAATTATAAACATAGCATACAAATAAATTGAGGATTTAAAACAATCCCACTGCCAGCTATCTAGAATGTAGTAACAATTGTCTAATATCTAGAAAACACCTATATACTGAATTTTCAATTGAATTTACAATATTTATTTATTATTATTTAAATTAGAATTCAATAAGATAAAAAAAAGAGGTTTGTTTTCAGCATGATTAAAAATACAGAATATCTTTCAATAAAATATCAGATGAATATTATTCTAACTTTCAACTTCCTAGTAGTTGTAGTTTCTTATTTTATATTTTTATTTTGTTCTTGGTACAGTGTGACACAATTTTTTTTAATGAAGATGACTATTATTAAAGTTATATTGATTAAAGATTAAAATATATGTTTTCCCATTTTTTTGTTTTTTTTTCAGTCACATTCATCAAAATATAACTATGCGTTTTTTAACATGTGAACCAAATTTTAATAAACAAACAAATTATCTAGATGAAGCCGATCAATTTTACAAAGGACCAGAAAAATTTTTAAGATCACATATACCAATATATCCAAAATCTGCAATGCCAACACATTTAATAATGTTTGATAATATGCCGGAAAAAATACCAGAATTTTTAATAAATTATGAAGAAATTAATTCAATATTTCATTCCGATGTAAGTTAATTATTTTCGATTGAATTAGTAAATGTATAAACATTTAAAATTTGTATTTCATTATATAGATATCAAATGATGGTCGTATTGGTAAAAATGTTTTGGTATATGAACGTGCTGATGGTGATCCAGAAACACGTCAGAAAAGAAAGACTGAAGCAACAAAAAATCTATTTAATGAAAAAATAATTGAAGACGAAATAGAACCACATCAGTAGGGATGACAATATGTTGCTACTATATATATATATATATCTACTGTAGTAGAATATTTGGATTAAATACAAAAAAATATATGCATTCATATATATTTTTTAAATATTATTTTCATTAAAAAATTATTTAATTTTCGGGATTTTTTTTTGTTTGTGTTTTTATATTATAATTTTTGTGTATTTATTATGAATGATTATTTTTCTCTTAACTTTGTCTCTATTTTCATATTAAAAACAAATTTATTTTAATTATACACTTAATGTAGATTAAGATAATTGTATAATATAATATAAACAAATATTTTTAATATTTAATTTATATACCTTCTAAAAATCTAAAATAATAGCAATAATATCTTAACAAATTAATTTTGTTTAACAAATTAATTTTTAAAGCAAAACAAAGCAATACAAGACTTAGTTTAATAATTAAGAAAAAAAAAAACTAATTTTTAAATATATATTATTATTTTTTTTTTATTATTATTTTTAGTTAGTTCAAAAATAAACGAAAACAAATTGTGTTCGAATATATTTTAAAATAAAATTTTATAAAAATATAGCAATGGTTTCATATAATAAGAATAAATACTGAAATTATCATATGATTATCTGTTGATTGGTCATTACAATTCCAATTATGCATCGTAATATTTATGGATTAATTGGAGGAGTTACAAAAAAACGATTTGGTAATCGCATAATTTGAAAAAGATAATCTTATTTTTTATTAATTAATAGTATCAATCTATTTTCTTTTTCTTTAAATCAAATCTATTGTAAACAAACTTGTTTGCAATACACCACTTACTAAATTAATTGTTTTGGCAAAAAACTGAATTTTATTATTATTATTATTATTATTATTATTTTACACTCATGTTAACAAAGGCTATAATAGAAAACTGGATTTTATTTTATAGTTATGAAGCACCCTATAAATAATTAAGCTCGACAGTCAATAAGTTTTTTTTTTATTGGTTGACAGTTTGACATTTTCAGCTCAGTTGTGTCATTGTGTTTGTCAGTGTGTGATTGTGTGCGGGTTGCGGATTTTTGCGGATACGTATTGTGTTTGTATTATTTGTGACACTTTGTGTAGTGGTGTATTTAAATTTAATAGCAATAGTTCAGTTCAGTTGAAGTTGATAGAGTTTTCGGTGTTTTCATGAACAAAAAAAATTATTCACTATTTTTTATTTGTGTGTTGTGTCGATTTCGATTAATAAATAAAATAAAATAAAAAAAATATCGATTAGATTTTGTCGATTATATAAATAATAAAATTGAATAATTAAATAATTAATTAATATAAAAGTCTCTAAAATATGCAGACAGCAAGATTTTTTGTTCAAGTACGAGGTAATTATGTAATTAGAAAAAAATATTGGCCGACAATTTTTTTTTTTACTTAAATTTTCCCCCTCACTCAAGGCCCCTTCATCATCAACGTCAAGGTGATAAAATTTAATTTATTTTAATTTTTCTTTACATTTTTTTTTTAACTAATCAAATAGACCAATAGATTATATTTAATTAAAATAGATAGTATTTACTTTATTGTACCATTATTTTTATCGACCTTTATTTAGTTTTTTTATCTGTGAAATTGTATGATTGAATTGAAATTAAATCTTGTAAATTAGTTTTTAAATTGTGTAAATGGTAAATCGTAAACATGTTTATTTATAGTTATTTATTAATTAATATTATTGATTTTAGAGGGACTTAAACGATCATGTGTCCGATATAATTCCTATGAATCTACGAGAAAAAATTTAAAATTAACAGCTAATACAAAAGTTATTGTACAAGGTTTTACTGGGAAACAAGGAACATTTCATAGTAAGCAAGCATTAGATTATGGTACAAAAATTGTTGGTGGTGTTTCACCATCAAAAGCTGGCCAACAGCATTTAAATCTTCCTGTTTTTGGAACTGTTAGTATATAAATATTATTTTTTGTTTTTTTTTTTGTTTGTTTATTTTATACTAAATAAAAACGAATTTATATTTATAGGTGAAAGAAGCAAAGGCAGCAACAAAAGCAGATGCAACTGTTATTTATGTTCCACCAGCTGGTGCTGCAGCAGCTATTTTTGAAGCAATTGAAGCTGAAATGGGTTTAATTGTATGCATTACAGAAGGTATTCCACAACATGATATGGTACGAGTAAAACATGCTTTAATACATCAAGATAAAAGTCGTTTAATTGGACCAAATTGTCCTGGAATTATTGCACCGGAACAAGTAAGTCCTATATTAATGTTAGCATTCGTTAATCACTTTACAGAAAATTAATCAATCAATACAGTCAATTACTGATTTAACAGTTGTATGTTTCTACAATATTATTGTTTATAAAAATTGGTTTTATAAGATTTATGCATGTTGTATTCAATCTACTTACAAGAGGATGCCTTCAAATGTACAAAGACAAACTATGATATAGTTAATCTAATAGTTGTTTAATTAGTATTGTCTATTTCAATATATTTTGGTCTTTCATAGAAAACGTTTTTAAAATAACTTTACACGTTTGTAAAATTTATATATTAAATATATTCTAAATGATTTTCAAAGAATCTAGTGGTGCTTTTACCTTTCCAATATCCTTTCTTAACATTAGTATTGATTTAATAAGATTTGTATTACATTAGTTCACGCTGCATCCTTATATTATGTCATTTGTTTATTTATCCGTATTGTATTTTACCTCTACGTTTGTTGTTAAGGGTTAATACTCAGATGTAATAAATTATCAATATTTGTACTCAGCATTATTTTCCTTATTGATATTATTATTATTACTTGTTACGAAATTTTATTGTCTTAGTGATCACCTTATAAAATTCCTTTTATTTTATAACTATATTATATTATTTATTAACGAATATAAAATAAAGTTATGTTTTTTAGCTTCAAATGGATCCATTTAAAACTTTGACTTTATTATTATCTCAATACATTTATAGTTCATTAACCGTCGATAAGAATTCTTATCGATGCACACACTTTTAACTTGTAATGAGAATAAAAAATTATTGTATATAAATTATTCTGTTTTATTGAGAAACAATACTATTATATCCCAATGAACTATTTTTTCAGTAGAAATTTTGTTTTATATTCTCATCATAATTACAATAACTGAAAGATTACATTTTTTTTTCTAATTATTTATACAAATATAATGTGACTAGATGTTGATTATTATTAGCTTTAACTGAAATTTTTTTTTATAATTTTAGTGTAAAATTGGTATTATGCCAGCTGCTGTACATAAAAAAGGAATAATTGGTGTTGTATCACGTTCTGGTACACTTACGTATGAAGCTGTTAATCAAACGACAGAGGTAATTCTATATTAATTACTGGATTTTGTTGTTAATGAAAATTAAAAAATTACTTATTAATTCAATAGGTTGGACTAGGACAAACATTATGTGTTGGTATTGGTGGTGATCCATTTAATGGTACTGATTTTATTGATTGTTTAGAAGTATTTTTAAGAGACCCAGAAACAAAAGGTATCATTTTAATTGGTGAAATCGGTGGACAAGCTGAAGAAAAAGCATCCGATTATTTAATGCAATATAATCAAGTAAGTTTTTTACATTTTACCAAATTACTTACATGTAATTGATCAAATATAAAAATCATATATTACATTTTTATTGTTTATCCATAACGTATCAATTTATTTTACATGCTGTAATCAGCCATTGCATAAAAAACGAAATTTTTGTCTAACATTTAGTTAAATATAATATAACTAAATAGGATTTGTGCGAACTAATAATTTAAAATAGAAAAATATATTTTTGGATATTATTACAAATGTTTCCACTTCGAATTAATAATGTAATCGCGACGATGACTTAAATAGCATATTTTTCATACATTTAAAATTCGGAATTCCTTTTTTTGTAATTATTATTTTACAATAAACATACTTATATTTAAATTTAATTTAAAGGGTATCAAAGCAAAACCAGTTGTTTCATTTATTGCTGGTTTAACAGCACCGCCAGGACGTCGTATGGGACATGCTGGTGCTATAATATCTGGTGGTAAAGGCGGTGCACAAGATAAAATTAATGCATTAGAAAAATCTGGTGTTTTAGTAACACGAAGTCCAGCACAAATGGGCCGTTTATTATTAAAAGAAATGCAACGATTAGAACTTGTTTAAGCTGGCAACAAAAAAACAATAAATTATACACACGAGAAGACACACCCATAAACAAATATATTCATTAAATAAATAATATTGAAAATAATTTTCTCTCAATTTGTAAAATTTTTTAAATTTACATCCAAAAAAAAATAATTTAACAAATTTTGTCTTCTTAAATTTTAATAAATATTCAAATCATTTTAGTATATTACAAATAATAAATCATAAATGAAGACAAAACACAAATAATTAGATAAAAATAAATTATATATATATTTTTAATTAATTTTATTTTAAAAAAAATGAAAATGAAAAAAGAAAAGCAAGGATTATTAAATAATTTTTTTCCTTTCATATAAAACAAATAAATAAGCAAGGATTTGTGACTAAAAAAATTGAATTAATACAAAAAACGATCTGAACGAAAATTTAATTATTTATTAATAAACTTTCAATTATTATATAAAAAAAAAAATAAAAAAAACAATTAAATAATATTCCCGCCAAAAATAATATTAATTTAATTAGTTATTTATCATCTAAAAATTGTTTTAAATTTAATAAACTCAGAAATAGATAAGATGAAAATACACACACATAAAATCCAATTCGTAGAGAAAAAACAATCCTAGCTATAGTTTATTATCAATTAATTTTGTTATGGTGAAATCTTTTACCAATGTGTTAACTGTACCACTATCCAACCAAATCAATTCAAACCTATTTATTTGTATTGATGATAATCCTCAAATAATTAATACTTTCTTTATTCAGTCATTCAACAACTTTCTTTCATTACAGCACATTTATTATGAAAGATTTCACTATTTACGATTTTTTTTTATTATTATTTTTGTTTTAAAATAAACGAACTGTTTTTATTATATTTAATTAATTAATTAATTATTAAATGAATAAGTGAATTTATTTTTATTTTTTTTTTTTGTGTATGTATATATGAGTTTTGGAACTCTATATAAATTACTATTTTTAATTATATGAAAAAAAGAAAAATATGTGAATAAGAGCACTCTGTTATTAAATTATATTTGTTAATTATTTACACACACACACACAAACACATACAATTCGATTATATTTAATGATTTTTTTCCTTTCAGCATCTAATTTAAAATATTTTTTATTCTTATCACTTCAATTGGCAGTAATACTGCACGCCTAGGTCATGATTTTCTAATTGAACAGGCACAAATTTTGTCAGATTTTTTTTTTACAAATTCAATGTACTGTCCGATTTGTATACGAACCAATTTGCATATCTGAAAAAAAACCACATTAATAAGAAAATTAGAAAATAATTTGGCAAAGGTATTTCCGGTTGTGATAGAACTTGGGCTTAAGCTTTACACACAGCATAAACAGTGTTGAACATAAAGAGTAAATTGCAAAGAGTGTCAAATTATAAATATTATTTTTAATTTAATGCATATATGGAGACAAAACAATACTCATGCAGTTTACTATTACTATTTGTTTGTAATATTATATGGTTATGATGAAGCAGACGACTATTTATAAACATATATTACAGCAAAAAAAAAATTTTTATTTTTCAATGGCTTGTTTTGTGTTATCTTTGACTCTATTAAATTATTTTTAACATATTTTTTCTTTTTTAAATTGATTATCTATATCTGTAGAAATAAAAGATGTTAAATTAAATATATGATATTATATAAAAAATAAAATAAAAATACGCATATACGTTACATTAAAATAATAATAAATAAGTTGTTTTGATTTATATTTATTACATCATATCTATGATTTATGAGTATTTTGAATTACAGTTAAATTGTAATATGTATAATATAATAATTCGGATGGTATGTTGGATATAACATACTTGCAAAGCCAGTTGCGAACGAACGGATTGTAATGGGTTAGCAACGAATATTAAATAAGTAGCCGCGGACAATCTGGCAGCTATGTATTGGAATTACTGGGGGGGGTACTGTGTGAAAGCAGTATCCGACCAAAATTTAATGATTCCGTGATTAAACAGTTACGGCGAGTCAGCAGCTCCATTATAACTGCTTTCGGAAGAGGTGAAATCTACGCCTGTAAATTCTCTACGAATTTACAGAATTATCAAGTAGGTTGGACATATGGTTAACTATCAACTTCGGAAAAACAACCAGTTATAAACTCTACAACACGACGTCGGATCGAACAAAGGACAACGATTTAAAAATTGCATCATGACGTTAGTTGTGCATATAGGTCTGGATGGAGAAGCGTGTTAGAGAAGGTTAAAATCATACCTGGGTTTTAATACCATGGAGTAAATAAGTAATATTATAATTTAATCAAGACTACTACTTTTAGTATACTCTTACACTTTCATTTAGGAATGTGAATTAAAAATGTAAACAAACAAAGTTATATTGTATACTATAATTAAATACACAATCAATTATAACAATAATTTAATTGTCAAATGAATTGAATAACTATTGATATAAAATTCAAATAGCATTTAAACTATATACAATTTTTTGAATTAACAAAGATTTAAATTTAAGTAAATATTAAATAGTTCATTCCAGTGACGAAATTGCCACGGAACAAAATCTTGATATAATTATGGACCAATTCCATTGAATCAATGATAAGTTTTGCATACGTCTTTTTCATTCAACGTAAATTTGAAGCATGGCACAATATATTTTGATTTTTTATATTTTTAATTTTAGAGAAGTATACCCCACTTCTAAAAGGTTATCTCTTAAATTATTTCTTTATCAACAAAATAAATAACAATATAACAAATTATTTATATATGCTACATTAAAAGCAAATGTATTTGTATAATTTTTAAATACTTTTTAAAATATAATAAGTAAAAATAAAAAAAAAACTGTATAACAAAAATTAGTTATTTATGGAAAACAAAAATTGCTTGCCCGAGTATATATACTTTTATTTACTTTTTATATTTATTAAATAAATTATTGTCAATCATTTTTTTCCGATTGTAGATGATAATAATAATGATACAGACGATGAAATCTTTAATAAAAAAAATATGGAATGTTAAAGTTTAAGAATGTTGATAATATATAAGGAATGATTTTATTCAGCTACAACCAATTTTGTTTGAGATTCTTTTGTAATCAATTGTAAAAGACTACCATTTTCTGGTCTTTCTTGTCCATTTGTCCATTTAATGAAGGTACTGTAAATGAAAAAGACAAAGATCAATTACGGTTTCTTTTATTTATAATTCTTTTCATACTTGGCAACAAATTCTAATGGTGTCCATGTAGTAAAATCACCATTTGGCATAAATTTTCGATTCATTGGTGTATCCAATGTTATTGGTAATATTGCTACAACCAATGATTTTTCTGGTAAACCGGAATCTTTACCAGCCAATGATTTTGTTAATTGATGTACAGCTGCTTTTGCTAAACCATAACCTATTTGGTTTTGTATAATAAATAAATTCAATATTAAATACAATATACATATATTTTAAATTATTATAGTATACCAATCATTCCAGGTGTTCCTTTTAATGCTGGATTAGCACCTGTTAATGTTAATAAACCACCAGGTTTTAAATATGTAGCACCAACAGCCGCTGATATTGTTGATGTCCAAACACTTTGTTTCCACATTAATTCAGCATTTTTTGCTAAATCTTTTTTTGCATTACCACCAGCCCAACCACCAGCCACACAAATCACAGCATCTAATTGTTCACCTTTTAATATTGTATTCATTTGTTTTAATACAATAGTTTCTTGATCACCCCATGTTTCATCACGATTTACAATTATATTTGAATCGGCTGATTCATTTTCAGCCATATCAATACTAGCCACCCACTTGAATCATTTTTATTAATTTATCATAAATAATTTTTTGTTTATAGCTTAAAAGTTTACAGATTTGTTTTTGGATTATATAGAAAACTATTTTAGAATTTAGATTTAGACAAAACAAATGGTTATATTTAAAAAAATTCTGTACATTTTTGAGATGTAATGATAGGAACTGAAACTGGTTATTTGAGGTTTAATTTTAATTTTACATGTTAACAAAGTAAAGATCGTAACTGGGATAGATATGAAGATATGTAAAAAATAATTTATAAAGTAAATTTGATCGATTTTTTTGTCTAAAGCTAATTTATGAGTTACATTTAGAATTTTCCAATAAATTCTAATTTTGAATTAGACAAAATAGAATCATTTACGAAAATGATTCGGGATAAACCAGAAACTGATAAGAAACTTCACACATCTTTATAAATTATAATATATATTATATATATAGCATGACACAATGTTATAATTTAATAAATATAGGCATCATGTGACGCATTTGGTTAAAGAATACATAACAATTTGCACATACATAAAAGTAATTGTATATTTAGAAATTTTTTGAAAGTAATTAATTATTAAATAACAACAAATTTGTTCCATTTATTAGAAACCGGTTTACCATAGCGTATAGTAAAGGCTGGTGAGATGTAAATAATTATTAATTTCTATGAAAGAAAAATATACTTTCAAGGATCTTAAACGAAGTTCTATTAATATAATTACTTTCAAGGATGTTTTGATATGCATTGATTCATAAAATTACATGTAATTTTTGCAATCGTATGTAATTCATCATCCATGAAAATAAATATCAATTCATATAGATTTTCTATAGAGAAAAAAACTTACCCAATTTTGTGCTTTAAATTGTGTAACACAAGCAGCACCTAAAGCACCTTTGCCACCATAAACAACAACTCGTTTTACAGACATTTTTAAATTTTTAACAGACAAAATATAAAATCTAATTAACTAAATAAAAAAAGAAGAATATTAATAACAAATTGAATAACTTATTTTTATATTCACTAGACGATGTTACGATGATGATTGAAATGAATGTGAATGATGAATATAATGGTGGAATAGTACTACCTCTAGCTAGTTAATAGAAGTGTATTATATATTATTGTAATATGATTTTATTGGATTTTATATGTTGTCTTATGTGATGTGGAATTTGTAGTTGTATTTTATTTTTATGCTATGTTATTGTTATTTATAATGATTTTATTAACGGTTTTAATTTAGATGAAGAATTTAATCTTGTAATTTTCCTCCGTTTCGTTCAAATATTATCAAAATATTATTATTATTATTATTATTATTTAAACAAAATTGTATTAATATAAATAAAATAATAATTTATTATTCAGTCTTCGCAAAGTCGCAATCGTTGCAATGAATATTTGCTTAGGAAGATAGAGAGAGAGAGAGAGTATTGAAAAGATTACTGATATTGTAATTGTAAATAAAAATATATAGATATAGACGTGGAAGTCTGGAAGTGGAAAACAAAATTATTTAGCTGTTTCTTTTCTTTCCTTTCCTGGTTTCTCGTTCTCGTTTCCTTTTTTTCTTATTCATTCATTCTGATCACATACTGTGACATATGGTAAAAACTAAAAACAGAGACAGACATTAAATTAAAATAAATGAGAGTGTGCACTGACACTGGACACTGGAACTGGACAACTGAAGTTTTTTTGCCGGTTCGAGGCAAATTCACAATTTTAAATAATATCGATGATAGAATGGATATCGTATTAATTGAAAATAAAAATTTCACACTTGAATTTACTTACAGAATTTATATTATATATTATTTTTTTATTTATATATGATAACTATTTGGTTGATGGTTGATTTTGTTTCTCGGTTGGCCCTGTCAGTAGGTTTTGGTTATTATATTTTCACACTTTACCAATTATTTGTTATATAGTAAGAGGTTAGCTTTAGTAATGAAATGGAGCCAACAAAGAAAGATTGCCGTCATGTTATTCTTTGCCACTTTAATCAAAAGAAATCTGCTGCCCAATCTCAACGTTTGTTAGTAGAAACTTATGGTGAGTTGGCTCCAGACATTTCAATACGCCAATATTGGTACAGACGATTTAAAAAATGTGATTTTGATATGTGGAAGATAAGAAACCAAAAAAATTTGTGGATGAAGAATTATTAGCATTAATGAAGGAAAATTCAGGTCACACGACTTCTGAGCTTGCTGAAACACTATGTGTTGATAAAACAACAGTTAGAAACCGTTTACTTGCCATAGGAAAAATTAAAAAAATAGACAAATTGTTACCACATGAATTTATAAATAAATGTATAATCACTTAAAAACACTTGCAATTTAGTTGCTTTCAAAAATGAATACTAGATTTACTATAAATATTTTAGTCTATCAAAAATGAGTACATTATTTTATTCATTTCCTAGAATTAAGAGTAGCTAGCAAGTGTATTATATTTGCTGAATTCATATTCAGTATAATTACTGCCACATAACACTGAAGAAATAAAAATTCGAGCTAGTATTGAATGAAAAATGATAACATATGTGTGCAGCATGATTTGTATGATAAAAATACTGTTAATCAAATGTACGTGTTTGCAAATGGATGAATCCATTATTTCCAGAAAGGTAAGAAGAATTGTAGCAAGCGAATGCAATTATTTTGATTAAAATAAAGTATATCATATATACAACAAATGCGTTTTTCTTTTTATTTCGACTAAAAAAACAATTGAAAAATTATTTTCACACCAATCCCATTGTATTTATAGTTGCAGTTATTTGAACTTTTTCGATTTATAGAAATCTTGTGAAAATACTGAAAATGTTGATATTTTATAGAAAAATTATATACTCTTTATGAACCGGTAATAAAATTTAGATATTTCGAGTTGTTCCGATTTCAAGATGAGTTGCATAAAAAAAGCAATAAAATTTTGTTCAATTATGATGAAATCCAATGAATTTCTATATCAACTTTAATGTTATCGTTGTTGAAAAGTTAGATTTAACCGTTCGCTGTTGAAATCATTTTGGACACTGCCGAACAAGGGTTATGCAAATGTTAGGATGTAGTAAAAATGACATAGACAACATTTGATTATGTTAGAAATACTAACGTTAACCGCAATACCTTCAGGGTTCCTGCACATTGAGTGATTTAATTGTAAAGATTTGTAGAGTATGCTCCTAATAAAACTTCGTCACACTTGACCTACTAGACTGGAATGCATGCATTTTTATTACTAAGCTAAATTTAATTACAATAAAATTATTTATTAGAATATAAAATAATATTTCGATAATACAGACTTAAAAAAAAAAAAAAAACTAAACTTAAAACTATTTTCTTTTGATTTATAAATTGGAATAAAAATAAAATCTTAAAATTTAAAATTGCGATTATTAAAATTACTAATTGTTAAAAAATTAATAACAAAAAAATATAAAAAATAATAATAATAACATATATTTTAATTTAAATGTCGTTGATTTTCTTTTAATTGAACTGGGAACCGATGAACATTATAAAAAGAAATGATTATCTAAGAAAAATTAACATTTTTTAGCAATTCAAAAATTTTTAGTTGCTAAACGTTCGATGGAAAAATGTTTTAAATTATTCTGGGAATAAAAACTTACAATGGAAATATAATTTTTTTTTCATTATTTACGAAGTTCCTTATAGAATTTTTAAAAATTTATATTATTTTAATAAAATATTTGGATCATTAAATAAATTTTAAATTTTATAGCACTTCAATATATGACCCTTCGGTCGGCTCGGCTCAAATTAATGCATTAATGTTTTTTATATCAAATCAACGGGCATTAAAAAGCTAATATAAATCATTGATAGATAATAAACAATGAAATTTATGAAAATAAAAAAAATAGTAATAGAAAATCACATTATAAATATATTTTTTTTTATTCCTAGAAAATTAATTTCTATAGAAAAAAGATCCGAAGTGTAATTGATCATCAATTCTATAAAAGTTAAGAAAAGAAAATTTTGCAAGACCCCATTCTTTATGGCATATCATATAGTATAAATGTATATAATCACTTCTCTACGGTTGAGTTGATATAGGCGAAAACGGGAGATATTTTAATTATTTTTTATAACATCAATCACTTAAACATGTTACATCAGCACCATATTTTAAACTTTATTATTGTATTCTTTTCAGATCTTTTTTTATTTATTAATTGATTTTCTTTTATTATTATTATAATTAATGTAATATTGTTATTATTTTTTTAAAATTATTATTATTAATATTATTTACTATTTGCTTACACCCACACAAACAAACGAAATTCAAAAATAACACCTTCACACAAACAACTCTTAAATATATAAAATAATTTCTTTTTATGTCTTTTTTGTTCATATTTTATATAAATCATCCTCATTTTTATATTGTATTATTTTATTATTATATTATATTTATAATCTATTATGTTTCTGTTGATCAACACAGAATACATATTTTATTAAATATTTGTATTCATTGTTATCATTTTAGATTTTCTTTTTCTTATAAATCAACACGTGGTCGAAATTGTAATCTTAATGGTGGATCCCTGAAACGCCATCGTGTTACATACACGAATTTTAATGTGTGATCTTTACCAAGTAATTCATCATTGCACAATATATCAACCTAAAAAATATTAAATAAATATAATTAATTACCGTCTTCAACGTTGGAGTATTTGAAATATAATGATAAAGATAATAGATATTTATATCAGAGATAAATAAATATATTACAGAATGAATAATTGATTAAATCAATAAATAAAATCAGCAACACATTACCTCTCTATATTTATCCATCCCATTTAATACTTTTTTAGCAACAAATTTTTTTAAATGCGTTATTGTTGCTTGTGAACTACATCGAATAAAACGACGTTTTAATGCATTGAAATTATTGCTCATACATTCTAAGCATACATTAACTTGTTCATCTTGTCGATGATAATCAGAATCTATATGAGCTTCATTCAACTTTTCAACATCTTCTTCATGATTTAATGGTATATCCTTAGGACATGGAAGATTTCGATTTTTATAAAAATCACGTTCACGTTTTAATTCATCTAAATTGAGAGAAAATAAAAAAAAAAAAAACCAATGGATGTGCACAAAAATTAACTATATTTATTTCATATGAATGCGAATTCAGGTAATTTACTTTCATGAAGATTTGGTACCAATTTATAAACAACATCTTGCATGGTTCTATCAAAACTTATATATTGTAAAGGATGTGATTGATGAATAATAGCATCACAACCCGGACATGTATTATTTTCTTCTAAATGTTTCACAAGACAACTTTTGCAAACTATATCCGGTGAGAGAAAACGAAAACATTAAAGAAATTCAAATGAATTGCAAAAATATGATAATAGAAATAATTATTTAATTACATGTATGAAGACATTCTGTAACTGTTGTAGCATCAATAAAATATCCTCTACAAATAATACAAGTTATATGTGCATTTAATATACGTAATTTTATTTTACGTTCCATATTTAATTTTATATTTTGTGATCCTGTGTCGTTGAAAAAAATAATTATTATTATAATTATTATTATTATTAACAAAATTTACAACACTTTTGCAGGTTTAAACACACCTCACACCACACACAATACCAAAAAAATAAGACAACAAAACAATAATTTTATTTAAAATCCATTTTTTTATTTATAATTTTTATTTATTTAGATACGATTAAAATAACACAGCACATATTCTTAAAAACAATTAAATATAATGAATGTTTTAATAAATGCTTATATTTATTGTTTTCTTTGCAGCAAAGTAGAAAAACGTAAAATAAATGTAATTAATTAATTTTTAAACAAATCAAAAATTATAAAATGGAATTGAAAAATATGAAGACATCAAGAAATATGAATGAATGAACTCAACAAATCCTCAATCCTCATTCCCAATGCTAATATACTACTCACTCACACTCAGAAAGAAAAAATATATATATGAAATATGAAATGCAAAGTTACTGAAATGAAAGAAAAAAAGATATACCAAATATGTGGAAAAATGACAACCTCATTCCAGATATTTTCTCAGAAGCGATAGATCGATGCTTTGTTTTCTTTAAAGTTGGTTGTGCTGCTTTAGTGCTTATTGCTGTAAAATCCCCTAGTGCAATTATTGTATTAATTATGTTGATTGTAAACGTGATAAATTCTATTATGTTTTTGTTATCATCTAAGCGGAAAATTTAGTTATTGAATTCTTTTGAATTACGTGAAATAATATATAATTTATTAAAGTATTATTCTATAGAAGAAAGGTCGTACAAAATAGCAAAATAAAAGAAATAATATTTGTAGAAATACAAAACAGTAAACAAAATTGCTTGTGGGGAAATTCTCAAACTCAAATGAAACTTTTGGATATAATGGAAATATTTATTGGATATTACATTACAATATTGGCTGGAGTGTTTCAATTTCAATATTATATTGTGAATGAAGCACTAACAAAGAAACAAAATGTATAATAAAAAACTATAAAAAATAACGATTTATTCGAGAATTCGCAAAACTGTTTTTTGTAAACAAAAAAAAAAGCAGGAAAGAAAGGAAGTCGGCTCGATCATATGTCTACAATTAATATATTTATTTGATAAACTATTGCGAATATTAAATACACTTCTGAAATACGAAGTTATATTTAGATATTTTTTTGATAATTGCAGTAAATAACAGACAACATTAAATTTTAATAATAAATTCATAATATTACGTTATATTATTATTAAAATATTATTAAAAATTCCAAAATTTGACAATAACGTAAAGGCAACAAAAGAAATAAATGTTAATGACCTTCGTATGTCGATCGCCATCGCCTCGCCATTGTTTTTTTTTATACAAAACAAAACATAAAGGAATGTATTATTTCATTTTTACAGTTACAAAGTTAATGTGACTAATCTACAGTAATCTACATACAGAAAGTATGTTTGATTTATATTGAAATGTCAGTTGATAATTATAATAATAATAATAATACATAATAATCAGTTTATGATATTTAGTTATATATAAAAATAAATATAATTTGTAATATATATAATATAATTAATATAATTTTGATGACAACTTTTTTTTGCTTCCACGTTTCTTAACAGGTAAAATTCTCAATTTTCATATATTTTGATTGATTCAAAAAAATTATTTAAAAATGAGTGATAAATTTAATGGATCCGATGAAGAAATAATAATTGCAGAAAATGTAAATACGAATTATAATAAACGCCGTAAAATATCACTAAAAGTAGAAACTAATAATAAACGATATAAATTAATTGATACTGATACCGAAAAGTATGACAAAATATTATCTACAAATATTCCAAATCAAAATGAATTAAACGCAACAAATTTACCATTATCAAAAGATCAAAATGTAAGTATAATAAGAAGAAGAACATTTTTGTAATATAATTAATTGAAATTAATCTGTATCTAAAGTATGAATTTATCTATTCATTTTTGTGTAGATATCTGTATATTCGCATTCGTGGTACACGCAATATGCCGATGATATTTTAGAAACATATTTTGAAAAAGAAAAGAAGCGTTTAAAATTTTTAAATCAGTCACCACAAATTTCGCATAGAAAAGATGTTGTTGATTTTGTGAAATATGTTGCGATGGAAAAATCACTATCAAGGACAACAGTACATTTAGGTAAATTTAAAATTTAAAGTAAATGTATCAAATGGAGCATATGATATCAATAAGAATTCGCCTCTAAATTAATGGATTATTATTAGTTATATGTATATTTTAGTTGAGGTGTGTGACAAAAGCCGAAAGGGTATTTAAAACACTGACATAAAAATAATTATTCACATAAAATTAGTATAATTCTGCAAGTGAATTATTTTTGGCCAAGCCTTTTAGATGAATGAATCGGAATCATGTAATCTTTTTTTATTTAAACAAATATATCATTAAACGTATTACCACAAGTGGATAGCATATGGCATCTATCCCAGACATTCATATTACAGTTAAATTGGTAAATTACTCTCTCCACAACCATAGTACGTACGATGATTTCAATGTGGACAGACAACTTGCAGTGTAACCGCGGAGAGATCTATGACGATCTGCATTTGTGATTCAACTGCGCTGTCCAATGTTTTAGAATAGTTTCTTTAATCTAAAGTTGCATGTTAGTATTTCTGTCAGTGTTCTGACTGTAGTCCTACTCAATTTTCTTCAGATTTTCGTTCTAACTGGATTAAAGTCCTTTAGAAGTTCTTTAAATGGTTACAAGGTCTGGGTATTATTTCCACATCATGGATCATTTCCAAAGTGATTCCGTTAACAGTATTATCCGAATAGCCTATTCCCTATTCCGCAGAACGGCTGTATCTCCTACAGTAGCTATAATGTTCTAGAAATCTGCATTAGATCTCTTATATTATTAATAGTTATTTCTATGTTGTGATATCATACACAGATTTTCTGTTTTCTGGTATTGTACTACACAGCTATCATTTCATTCTGCATGCTTGGATTATATAGGTTGATTACTTACAAATAAGTTGCATACCCACGCTATATGGACTCCCTAAATTACTCCGTATGTAAGCATACAACAATTAATCTGCAAATATGTTTAGACATATGGTTTATTATAATAATTCAATTATTTTCAACACTATATTTTCAAAGACATTCGCATTTTGATTTCATAAACGAACCAATGGTAATTCAATGAAGTAATTTTCCGTATCAAATATATTGTAAAATGTTGGTTGTGTCACACTATTTTTCAAAGTTAAGCTCTATTTTATTACTCTAATTTTTGCTTAAAAATGAAATACAGATTTATTTATTAAGTTAAGTTAATTATTTATTTATTTATTTTATTTTTTATATAGCTATATATTTAGTAGATATATTTATGGATAATTATGATATTGCATTAGATAAATTAAATTTGGTTGGTATTGTTCTGCTATTGATTAGTTCAAAAATTGAAGAATCTGAATTAAAAATACCAAAAATTAACGAATTAAATTTTTATACTGAAAAATCTTATCCATTAACAGATTATGTTGCATTAGAAAAATGTATTTTGAATTTTTTTCAGTATGATATTATGATACCAACTGCATCTGTATTTATTGAATATTATATTGAAGGAATAATTGATTATAATGATTTAGTTGAAAATAATATAGATTGTGTAAATAAACCAAATATACGTTTTATTAAACAAAAATTAGGAAAATACGTATTAGAATATTTAGATTTAACATTAAAAGGTATAAGTATATATTTTAATAATTTAATCACCAGTTCTGTTTACCATAATTTCTAGAAATTCTTTCATAATTAAACTTTATAATGTAAAATTTAAATTCACCGCCTTTTTTTTTATTATATTTTACACATTGTAGGAACTTGAAGTTATCAAATCAATAACTAAATAATACACATACGAAAATATATAGTATATTATACATAATTACATATATTGAATTAAGTTACACAGTCTTGAAATTTCCGTTCATTTAATCACTCAGTAGGGCAGTAGTATAGTGTTCATGTTAATCTATCGTTAAATATACCTGGTTCAATTCCCGCTATTTACAAAGAGAATTTCTCGGTATTTTGTTTTAATGCGAAAATTTTTCAGTGGGCTGACCATTTGTTCGTATATAGAATAAAAAAAAACCAAATATCTTTGAAATTATGGTGTTGGACACTACTCTTTTTAACGTCTATAAAGTTCTGAATATTTTTAATATAACACTGTATGTTACTACAAATGAATTGCTTGTTGAACTACAATATAACTTCCGATTTTAAAGATTAGTTATTAATATTTTTCGCTAAATAATAAAATTGGTACTGATCTTTAGCTTGTTTTTGAAAATTATCAACGTCATCTCAGTTTACCGATATTATCTAATCTAAATCTTCCATGCTTTTTAAGTTCAAAACTTTTTGATACATCGTTTCGTCTGATTAAAAGATTAATAATATTAATTTATTTAGTCGTAAAAAATAGTACATATAATTTAAATTTTTTTGTAGATGTACAAATGATGCAAGAATTACCATCAATTGTATCGGCAGCCTGTTTAGCAGCTGCACGACAAACAATTAAATTTCATTCAATTTGGACACCACATTTAGAGAAATTAACAAAATATAAATATTCCGATATTGTAAATTGTATGTTTAATTTAATAGCATTACGTAATACCGAATTATTTAATAATTCATTAATAAATACCAAAAGTATTATAACAATTACACCCGAATCTGGTTACATGAGTGATTATGTATATTATGATGAGGATGACAATACCAACGATAATCGAAATGAAAATAATGTCAATGCCGAATTTATTGTTGATGGATACAATAAAAATATTTGATGTTGATAATTATAATTTTATAATATAAAATAATTTATTATAAATAACATACAACAAATAAGGAAATTTAATATAATAATTCAAAGTTTTTCTATATTAATAATATTTAATTTTAAATTAATTACATTTAATTAATTTTTATGATGTTAAATATTTTTTACCATATAATTGTGCTTTTTTTTCAAACATTAATGATTTTATTGGACTATCTTGAATATAAAATGGATTCATAATATATTTAATATAAGTTTCATATATTTCATTAAAAAAATTTTTAATTCCTTCATCATTTTTATTGTCATGAACAATTATAAATCTCATTTGGCTAGCTGTTACAAATGCTGATACAAACCATTGATTAAATTTGTCTATCGATTTTAAATACATATTATTCATTTTCCATTTTTGTTCATCAACCAAATCTAATGCAGCATGGGCTATAAACTGGTTTAAATGACGATGATCTTCTTTCTAATAGGTTTTTTTTTAAATAAATTTTTTTTGTTATTCTTACAGTCAATTATAAATAAAATTAAATAACTGAAAATCGAACGAGGTGAGTAAGATAAGTAAAATATTATAATAATGTACCTTAATATCTTTATTGCTAGTTACAAATTCCATTTCAAATATTGGATTATCATTATGTCCAACAATTGCAAAATAATAACTATTTGCCATTCTTTTTTTTATATTTGTAATTTATTAGAAGGGAATTTTTTTAATAATTATAAATTGAATGTTGTCTGTTTACAATTTTGTTGTTATATTTTTCTTTTTTTTAATTTTTCGTAAATAAAAATAATAAAATATAGTATTTTTTTACAAAGAAAATGTCAACAAAAACAAATCAAATACATATACACCGTCATTATTAAAGCGGCACTGGCTGATCAATGTTTCTACCACTATATATTTATGTTGGATACAAATGCATTCAACATACTACGATTTCCCATACAATTTCTTGCTAGACTTAATGTAGAAAAGCACAATTAATATTAAACAATGAATATATTATTTGTTTATCGTCCCGATAAGAATGTTTTTATATATGGATGTTAAATTGTTAACAATGAATATGAATATATTAACAATATCTGCTTTTTTTTGTTAAATAAAAATATGCAGGGATTTATTTCAAGCCACTCGTAGTTGTAGAACTGCAACTGCAATGCATCTGACATACATCAATATACTAATACGAACTACGAAGTATTATATTATCTAAAAGTGCAGAAATCGGATTCACAATTTTTTTACGTTTATTTTGACAGCAAGTCGGAGAATATAACAGTCGTTAAACTGGTAGTGGCAGATAAATCATAAAATCACGGAATTAAAATGTGTAGGGGATGAAATACAAATGGAGAAAAAATGAAAAAGCAAAGGCAAAAAGGATCAAAATCAAGTAAAAATACAAAACACATGGCGATGATGTTGCAGATAAATCAAGTTTAATCTTCATCCGCTATTGTAGACAAAAAAAAATTAGGAAATATGTAAGTATATTTTTATGAAAATGTAAATTTTGGCATATTGAAATATTAAAATTATTAACTACCTGTTTGGTTGGTGTACTTGCTTTGCTTTAATATGCTACTCCTAATCGCATAAGCAATATTTTTTGTATTTTATGTAAGAATTTCGTGAAGTGATCCTTATGCGTGACTTGCAAGGACTGTTTAAAAACATTACATTCTTGGCTCCAATGTTCGACAAATCTGTGTATATAAATTTACGAAAAACAGTTAAATTCATACAAAAATAAAAAATTCGTCGTTTAATTTTTGTAAAAGATAAAAAATTGATTCCATGCAATGTCCAATGTTTTGCGTTCAGTTAAAACAAATTCGATAATTAAATAAATTATACTTACGTGGTGCTAAAATTGTATTTAAATTACTAAAGCTACGTGAGATTACAAAGTTATTTAGGAAAATGATTGTTTCTATGTAAAGACTAAAAATAAATCGAAATTTAATTCTTTTTTTTTTTAAATAATAATAGATTTATATTTACAATTCGTTTGCTTTTATTTTTTAGGACTCAATCATCAAAAAGAAGAAAAGCGGCATTGGATAAAGCATATGCACCATACAAAATTTCCGAAACAGATGCAATAAGAAAGTATAAAGTAACAATCAATCAAGTTTGTGAAACACCAATTACAATGAAAACAAAAGTAGTTTTAATTCGAAGACGTATGGAATCACCGGATGATGTGCAAATAGTTCGTAGACCTGGTAAGATATAATAATAAAACTCATACGGCGTGGAATACAAATAACGTAATTTGAAACAAATTGTATGTAAAGTAAAAATCAGATTTGCAATCCATAATCAACATTGTTTATGAATTATTACAGCTATTAATTATGGGCTAATATAAATATATAAATTACAATTTAATATTAATATAAAAAATTATATTAATAGAATTAATATAACAATTACTATTTTTTTTTTTTTTTGTAATAATAGATGAGGGACATACACCAATATTTGAGGGCAAATGTAATGTTCCCAAGGTAGGCTTTAACGACAGATTAATTTATTCCAGAACATTCTACAACCAATAAAAACATTTAATTATAATACCTATTTTTATTTATTTAATAAAAGATTTTGAATCAAATTTTGTGAACTTATTGAGTTTCACGAAATATTATTTTATATCTTATATTAAAAACTTAACTATATATAACTATCCATTTTATTCGTAATTATCATATAATTTAAAGAGTGATTAATTTTAAAATTTATATATGCAGTCCATTTGCTTATCCAAATCCAAATATATGCTTGGTTGGTTAGGTTCATGTATAAGTGCAATTTACACATAACATCCAATCTGGTAAACAGTAAACATGTGTATGACATGATGTTTTTATGACTAGGACGGATGTTAAACATCATATTGATATATAACACAATGAGATTGATACAAAAAAATTAGTAAAATGCCTCAAGAAATTATGTATGCATAGATTCCTTTGTATCATATTACATTTTTTAGTTAATCACTTCATTTATCTGCGTATAAGTGGCATATAAAAATATGTAATCAATATTTATAGTATGTTTTTATTATAAATAAATTATATTTAAAAACGTCTTTTTTTTTTAAAAAATATAGTATAATATTAGATACATGGAAAGTTACTACGTGAAAAGAAACTTTTATTTTTGGCCTTAGATTCAGAAACTTAGGAACTTTTAGATTTGGTTTATGCTTTGCGAATTACGAGGTTTCAACGCAAAAACCAGAGATTTCAAGGTGATTTTCAAGTCAAATATTTTATTAGATTTAGCCAATACCGCATTATTATTGTGTTTTAGCCGATTGTCAAATATTAAAATTAGAAATGTCAAAAACCAAAATTCCGTTGGCTATTTAATATTTTTTTCACAAATATCTTATTTTTTAAAAAATATACATTTTAATACATTTTTAATGTATTAATTTTGACAGTTTTGTAGATTTTCCTCTTTCTGGGTATATATACCTTACGCCCTCTCACTAATAGTAAATTAAGCATTCATATAAGCTATACCGCTCTTATTCCATTTTTAATTTAATGCATTATAATGAAAAAAAGTGGAAATATCATATGGGCTTCAAGCTTAGTTCAAATATGATTCAAGCTGTGAATCAGTTATTAGATCAGCGCGTATCATTCAGGCGCCGGGCTGTCGCAGATATCACATTTTCAGTGGGATTTTTATGTATAAGTCAAATGTCAAATTAGCTGAAGCTAAAGATGAGGAAGAAGGAAGGAAGACACATGTTGATCTTGATCTTGATGATGGACGGTAAAGGTAGTGTTTAGTGTAGTGAAATATATAAAAAAAATTTAGGGCATAGAAATGTAAGTATATTTTTATCATGAAATATAATAATATATAATAATTAAATAAATAAATAAATATATAATAAAAAATGTTAAGAACAAACACGTGAAAACTATTAGAAATTAAATTTTTTAAAAATTTTAACTTAAAGAATACACCTAATGTTTTGACATAAAAACTAATAATGTAATGTAAATGTATTATTTAAAATGGATGCATTATGCATTTCGAGATTTGATTATATCGCATCATAAGCATTCTGTAGTACGATTAAAATGAAAAACCAATAAAAAATTTGATATAGCAAATGTTATTGATTTTAAATTAATTTGAATAATCTAAAATGAATATTTCCTTCATCGGTAAAATTAAAAGTATAGTAATTGGTAATTGCAAAAGATGAAGTAATGATTTAAAACTTGGTATATTTCCTTTGCTATGCTACTTTCTAATTTTTTTTTTTATTTTTCTTTCTCGCGTCACTTAAATAAGATTTTTCATATTTGTATTTGAAAATAAAGTTCGCTATGTGATCCTTGTTAAGATTTATGCATTAAAAAGGTACAATAATTTTATTATAATACTTAACCATAATGCGATCTGAGAATTAATATGTAATTGTGGACTGTGGTGTTGTTTGTTAAATTTTTTTAATTTTCGTGATGCGACTTGTGAGTCTGTTGAAAAACATTACATTCTACAATGGTCGACATACCTACTATAATTATCAGTTAAAAAATTTTCGATAATTAAATAAATTATTCTCGAGTTCTAAAATTCTATTTAAATAACTAAAATGTATACAAATGATTGTTACTATGTGAAGACTAAAAATTAATCGAAATTGACTACCAATTTTTAAATAATAAAAGATTTTTATTTATCATTTTTTGATTTTGCTTTTTAGGGATCAACAATCACGGAATCATGAGCAAGAAACATATGCACCACACAAAACTGTTGTAACAGATTCAATAAGAAAGCACAAACCAGATATCAATCAAGTTAATGCAAGACCTTTAGCAGGAGAAACATATATAAAGACACGTTTTGACAATACAAATGATGTAACAATAGATCGTAGAAAAGGTAAGAGATATTGATGAAACATCCTCCAGTATGGAATACGAGTGATTTAATTTTTGAAACAAATTTTATATAATTTAATTTTTAATTTATATGAGCTCAATAATTTTTGTTTTTTTTTTAAATATTTAAAACAATATGAATAAAACCTATGAGTATTTTTTCAATCAATAATTTATCAACTATCAATATAAAAATTACTTCAATCAACTGGTTAAAGCTTTCTTCGATCAACATTTTATCAACAATCAACATAATAATAACTTCAATCAACATTATTATTTTTTTTTATTTTTATAATAATAACATTAGTTAAATGAACAATTAATTAAAGTAACAATTAATTAAATTAGCAATTAATTAAATTAAAAATTCATTAAATTAGCAATTAATTAAATTAATAATTAATTTTTGGTCATGTTATTATATATACATCATATCAAAAAAATTCTAGATAGAAATTATTGCAAGGTAATTATATTATTAAATATTATATTGTTAACTATGAACACGTAAGGTAATCGTACACTTTATGGCAATTTGTCATCGATATGTGAAATCTATTGCCATGGGCATGGCAACCCAATTTTATATAGGCATTTTTACATAAACCATTCGAAAGATAATTCCTTTGTAGAGCTTTCACAAAATTTTAAGATAGCAACAATTATATTTTTAACAGACTTTTTTTTTTATTATCATTTCTCTCTTTTCTCTGTTATGTATTTGGCGTGTTGTTTTAGTATAGTATATTAATGATTATAATATATTTAGGTGTTATTATTCGAGGGGAATTATATTATTTTGCATTTTAAAATATATTTTGTTTCTAATTTTCTATTAAGGAAAATATAATATATTACGTTTAGGGTTTTTTCTAAGATATTTTATGTTTACTGTAGACTAAATATAGTAAGTCATATTACTCCAAGCTTATAGCATCTAGTAAACATTCATTACAGACAAATTGGTGTAAATTACTCCGTATGGCTATTTACCATAATTGTACTGCAATTAACGAAAGATATATTTATAATTCTATTATTTTTATATTGGTGATCAATCCATAGTGATGTATTTGTGTGTGTGTGTCTGCAGACATTTTTAATCTTTGAGTAGCGTCCAACACCATATTTTCAAAATATCCGTTTTTTTTTATTCCATAAACGAACAAACTGAAAGATTTCAGTATTAAAATAAACACCGAAAAATTTCCTATGGAAATAGCGAGAGTTGAATCCGCTATATTGCATAATTATTAAACATGAGCGCTATGCCACTGCGCTACTGAGTGATTATAACTATACTAAATATACATGCAAATATATGACACGAACAATTCGTTGTAAATTTGTTGCTAATTTTGTGATGAAAGGATTATATTAATAATCAAATTTATTTATTACTTAATTACTTAGTGCATGGAATTAAAATCCTTCCACTAGTCTGGTAGCAAAGTCTTAACAATTTGCTCGTGCAGTTGATACCATGATGCATTTCCACCATGTTTAAAAAATTCACCTGGTAAATTATCTAATGCAGTTGATTTATAATTCTTGTATTTTAGCATAACATTCTTTACTTCGTGTATTGATGGTTCATCTATAAAATGAGCAGTTTCAAATTGCACATTTTCCACAAAATTTACTGGCGTGTTTATCAAATGTTTAAAGTACTCGGTCCATCTCTCGAGGCACCTTTTTTATGATTCCATCTATGTTTTTGCACAAAAGCGATTGTTGATCCGTTTGTGCGATTACGAGTTACCCCTCGGTACAATTTTCTGTTATCTTTGTTTCTGTTTGATTTTTCTATTTCGAAATATACGCATCTGACCAGTCATTGTTACCAGTCCTAGTTTTTTTTTTCCACGAAGAATCAATTTACGCTCCCAGCTTGATATTAATTTGTCCCACATACTATTTAAATTGTTTTTTTTTTTTTTTTAAGTCATATTTTGCTCCAAGTGGAGCTTTATGTCATCTAATAAAGCTTTCATTGCAACCAAGTTGGTAAATTACTCCGCATGGGAGTATATAACAATTTACCAATTGTGTACTGTACTGCACTGTAATTAACGAAAGATAGATGTTTTCAAAATACTATTATTTTTATATGGGTGATTAGCCCATAGTTTGTTTACCTGCTGGTATCTTCTCGACTGAAATAACATATAACATATAACCTAACAACATATAAACGAATGTGTCGTTCACGTAAGTGTTGTTTTACATCTCTTTGAGGAGGTTTAGCGAAACTTGTACAAATTATAGTAATATATTAATCGCTGGTACTATAATATTGACTTACTTTTTACTGATCTTGTTACTTTGTTTTACTTAAAATTAATTACAGATAATTGACTTCGTTGAAATCATGAAAATGACTGTAAAGGTTAGTCACTGATTAAGGTCCATTTACTTCTTTTCGTTTTTCATTCCATATCCGTGACATATAGGGCTACATTTTGGATTCTGTAGCTAGTATCAAAATAATTTTCGGGTATCGTATCAATCCATAATTTTATCTACAGAACCATATTTCTTCCTATGATTTCTTAAAATGATTATCTCACCATAGTTCATTACTTCCTCTTCCATGATAACTTCAAAATTTCTTGCTGAATGGAAAATATTTATTTAATTTATGCCAGATTTTAAACCTATAAATATTCTATAATATAATATTAGTTATGTGGTTATGATTTATGTGGTGTTTTAAATATATCATGTTATTCATTCTTATTTAAATGACGTTTTTCTTAGCAATGGTGTTGATAAATGACGATCTTGGTCCGATTGTGTAATGGCATAATGGGGTTTATTGTTGCCAAATTGGAGGCACCTATTTGATGTTAATTTAAAATTGGTAAGCAAAAAAACTATTTATAATATCATTAGATCAGAAATTCCACCAACTAATATCACTTATTCATAGGTAATTGTATATACCAATAAAGATTTATTGTTTTACAATCTTCCAAAACGTCAGTTGCAATATTAAATAATATTTAATCAATTGCTTCGCAAAATAGTTCACTTCAAATAAACAAAAATGATTCGATAGTTCTGTAAAAATACCAATGTATTAAAAAAAACCATACTCTTACAAATATATGTACTTCCAATATATGGTATGTGGAATATTACGTGATTCTCGCAATTTTTAGAGTAACTAACGTAAATAGTAATGGTATTGTAAGTAAATATATCATTTAATCACAATATTGTAATCATCTGGATATTCACTAATTTTTATTATTTTATATATTAATATTTTAATTTATCAATTCTCTAATGAATATAAAATATTTTAAAAATATATAATCAATAATATTGGATACACTCAATGAAACAGTTGGAATATGTTTATAAATTTAAATGTGTGTCCAAATACCAAAATAAAAAATTACTTACGTTTTCTACTATATTTGTAGTTTTCAAATACATAATCTCCAAAAATAAGATCTGTGTCAAGCACATTGTTTGGAACTAGCTGGCCATAGCTATTATGACAATTGTATAGATGACTTAATATTTTATTATTTTACGTAAATAATGAAGACTTAACGTCATTACCACCATAATTCATTGTAATTTATTATTTTATGGTAGAGCATCCTAAATTGATCAACATTTTATGATATGTTTCAATTATACATTCTGTTACATGATATCTTTTCCATAATTTTCTTGTATTATGTCCTCTCTTGTATTTTGTTGGAATGGAACATTTTTTTGAATTGTATTAATTGAAACCTATGACCTTTTATAACATTAAACATGTAGCAAAAATTACTTGATTTTAGAACTTAAATGTATATAATGGTGTTATTTATTATATTTTATGTCAAATCAAAATTATAATATCTTCTAATTTATCCAGTTGTCGAAATAAATTTTGAAGTTTTTGCACTAATCATTTGCAAAACATTAATAAAATAATAAATAATAATTTATATTTATAGCAAATAATGTCTTAAAATTAGAAGTAATTTGGTATTGTGTACAAATAAATGCAGCTGTAATTGATAATGACGAATATTGTAATTTTCTTTAGCTTAAAATTTTACAGATCAATTGCGATACTTGATTCAGACTGTAAAGAAAATATGCATTGTATATGTGGTAACCAACAAAAAAGGTATGTGTAATTGAAAATAAACATAGATTTAATTAATAAGATTTGTATTTCACTAAAATAAATCGAATTCATAAATACAATACTTGTGTGGAATATTTAACTACTTATTGTTGGATAATAGGCATACACCGACAAAATTATTAAAAGGATTGATGATGATTTGAAGATATCTACATTTTGATATTCTACTATCAATGGACATTTTTGAATAGTATATATTTCATTAAAATGAAATTTGGAATTTTGGCATACAAATGATACACACAATTTTCTTCCATGTTCTTGCAGGCAGACATTTTAGACTAATACAAAATACCAATATAAATGTCGTATTCTGTCAAAATTGTTCGAATAAAAATGAAATACCTATAATTTTTTCGAAGCTGCAATATAGCCAACATGTATCTATAAGATTAAAAAGATATGCAATATTATGTGAGTATATTTTTTATTTTATTTGGGTGCGTTCACATAGAAACGTTTGGTGTATGTTTCGTAATATAGCGAAAAATTAAGCATGTATAGATTTAAAATTTTGCTCTTGGAACATTCATTGCGATTGTTTTAACAAATCTTGGGTAACATTCATTTTCACTTTTTGAGAGTAATAAGAATATTCAACAAATCACAGTAAATGTGCGAAGAACAAGATTTCTATACATTGCTTTACGATACAATCGGGACTACCAACAAATTCTAAATGGTGCAATGACCACGATTTGATAACAGTCTTTGTGTCTTCTGTTCTATTACTTAAAGGCGATTTTAAAAAGTTTCCTTCACATTTTTAATTTATTTGGTCTGTAATTATAGACAGATACATGTTTTCCTTAATTACAATCCTTTTATATATATAGCGTCTAACATCATAATTTTAAATATATTCGTTTTTCGATCCTGTAAACGCCTCAATTTTATGTATGAAATATACTGAAATTTTTCTCATATCTATACCGGGAATTGAGCATAGTACTTCACGACAACTTAGCATAAATGCTAACAACTGCGCCGCTGAATGTTGTATTCGGTTAATGTTAAGTGGTTTCCATTACCCAAAAACTAAATATTGATTCGGTATCCATGAAATGTTGGTTAAAAATCATGGTGAATTGATTGTATGTAAAATTTCATGGATTTGTTCCTGTATTCTAAACAGTCAGGGCAATTCTATTCTATAACATAGATATCCTTGAATATAATACATATATTCGTTTATATATACAGTGGGCGAATTTCGTTTGGGCGGTTGGCAAAAATGCAAGTATTTTCACAAAATAAAACAAAATTTAGAATAACAATTTGAAAATTATAAACTTTATTAACACTTTTTACGACATCAGTTGATTTTGACTATGATCGCTATTTTAAAATCACGATGAATGTCGGCGAATGTACCTCTACGGTAAATTAACTATAAATCCTAGAGCCTTGATCTGGAACGTTTGAACTATTTTTTAGTTATTCGTTTTGTTACAACCCCGTAGGTAAATTTTCTTAATTTGATGTTCATTTCTTCTTTCTTCTTTTTAACATGTGCACTCTAACGCAATTTTGCATTCAGTATCATATCTAGATACTTCGCGTCGTTTTCGTATGGAATTACGTATGATGGTAAATGGAACAAGATTCATCTCATCTTTGTGTTGGTGAAACTAATATTTACTAATTTTTCCTCCTTCAATATAATTCGCTACTCCTTCGTCAATTCATTAATTTGATTGATAGCAGTTTGTAGCTTCACAGTTATTTGTTAAATTTCATTACCCACCGCCAATGATTGTAGTATCATCAGCAAATACATGTAGCAACATTGATTTAAATATTTTTTAGAATATATCGACTATATAGAAGATACAGGATTAGTTCCAATACAATTCATTGTTAAACGTCTGCCTCTATCTTGTTCAATTTCGAGTACTTCTTGAAAATTAAATGAAAATAAATAAAAATGTTTTGTTTTATATTTTATAAAAATAAAATTATATATAAATTTTTATCGTTTTCATTAGATTGTTATTGAATCAACAATCAACATCAACAAATCAACAAAAAACGAGAAGAATACATAATTAACAATCAACAATCAACATTGTTTATTAATTATTTCATTTATTAATTATGAGCTCATATAAATATATGTTAAAATTATATTGATTGAATTAATTTTGCATTTACTATTTTTTGTTTTGTTTTTATATTTACTCAATATTAATAATAAATGTGTTCAATTATGTAATAATAGAGGAAGGAAGGCAACCAATATTTTATCGATCTGAAATTTCCGTTAATGATATATTTAAAGTAAATGAAGTAACATCAACAAATTCAGCATCACATTCAACACTAACAAAACCATTAACACGTCCAAAGAAAACAGCTGTAAGTATACACGTTTTACATAATAAATTTTTACTTAATTATCTGTATCTGATTGCGATTTAGTGAATTTTGTTCGTATGATTATTTTATCACTACCACAATATTTTAACTTTATAGAACAGTATACGATTAATGATCTTATTAGTAATCGTGTCGGAGATCGTAAACGTGTTGAACACCTTTAACGTGATGTAGACCCTTATTGCAAATGAAAAAATTAAATGTGAACTGAATTAATTTTGTTTATGCCTGTAGAGAAAAGGATCGTTCAGATAAGAATCATATACAATTGAAATAAAGTTAGAATCACAGAATCGACATAACAAGTGAACGATTTTAAAGCTATATCCTGTCTTTTTAAAGCTCTGGTCAGTAGTCGTTTAACGGAAAATTTAAGAAAAACGAAAGTATGTGTTTCCATAAATTTACACCGCGCTTAAGGTGTGCTCAATATTTTACATCTTAACAAATTATATACTATGGAAATCTTTGTGGATATAGATGGTGCTTTCGATAAAATGGATTTATCTGATGCAATAAACTATCGCTAGCGTATCAGTGAAACAAATCTATCAATTAAAACGAAGGACTAAAGAAGAATATTTTCAGTGGACTTAGGATATTGACAACTTACAGTTACACTGCAATGAAATATGGTGATCAATTCGCTAATGCAAACAAATTTTATTTCGATCTTGAAATTAATTTTTCAAAAGCTACTGTAAAACACAATTGAATCACGCGCTAAATGTAGTACACTTTTCATCAATAATCTATATATCTTGAAAAATAACCGGACAAACAATTCCTTGATATATAAAAGTGTTTTCTTCAATGTTCTTGTATCTCATCAGTTTTGCAATTACGTAACCTGTTCATCCGTCCGGATCATTTTTACAATAATATATTTATAATGGTTTTCCATTTTTTAGCATAGCAATCTTCTGTCACATTTAAAATAACAGTTACAATATTTAAAACTAATTTGATATCTTCTAAGGTAAACGAACTTGCACTATATATAATTTGACATGTTGTTATCTTAAAAGTACATTAGTATCAATCGAATTTAATGTCAAAATCAATAAAATAAACCATAATAAATTTAAATGCAAAAAATTCACAAAATATATTAAAAAAAATTTTATTTTTGGTACAATTTTGTAGTCAACTAATTGTTTTTCTTTTCTATTTTTTTTTTAGGGTAAAAGAAAATTGACTCGGCAACAAAAGAAATTTAGTAATAATTCTAAAATCAAAAAAAGAAAACGCAATATCAGTTACAGTGGCAGTAGCAGTAGTAGTAGTAGTCGTAGTAGTAGTAGTAGTAGTAGTAGTAGTAGTAGTAGTAGTAGTAGTAGTAGTAGCAGCAGTAGTAGTAGTAGCAGTAGTAGAAGTAGTAGTAATAGTAGTAGCAATAGTGATACTTGTTCATCTAGTAACACTAGACGATATAATAAAAATCATAGTGAACGCCGACGCACGGTAAATATATATAAAAGTGGGCTATGGGCTACTGGGTATGACATACTAGTTGACGTCCTACACGTATGAATGTGCATGTCATACCCAGTGGAAACATAGCCTTATGTAATATAATATATAATAAAGATAATAATTTAATAAATTTAATTTTTAGGTGACACCAATTCGTGATAGTAGACCTAATCGAAATTACGATCGTAATCGTCGTAAAGATCGAAACTACGGTCGTAATCGATTTGAAGATCGAGATTACAATCGCAATCGTGTTGAAGATCGTAAACGTGATGAAGATCAAGAAAGTGAATGTGTCCCATATTTTTTAGACACCCGTAGAGAAAGGGATCGTTTAAATAATCTAAAAAAAATTTATACAGATGAGATAAGGTTAGATTTACAGAATATTATTACCGTTTTTAAAATTAAATATTTTAAATAGAATTTTCGGTCGTATATGTCACATAATATATTTATTATTATCTTCATAACTGCTGTATTGAATAAAATGTTAAGATAAATCATAAATTATGTAATGAATGATTTGATTAAGCATTAAAAGGTTTAAAATGATAATAATAGATATATTCTTCTATGCTATTCCTATACCGAAAATCAGATTTAAATTATTTACTGTTAACAACAATATACCAATATTTCTATTCTAATTGCTAATAATAAAAAATAACGTTAGATCAATTCGCCGCGAGAGATCACCATCGAGAACGGAATCACCACAACAATCACCGCCGCCAAATGATTTTGTACCTGTTCCTGTATTCAGTGATCCATATGTAAATAATATTAAAATTTTGAAATGGTTTACAAATTGACATTTTTCGTTTTTAATTATTCTAAACAAAAATAGTCGTGTTTCCCACCTCCACAAATGCTTCGTGGTTTTACACCATTTATACATCAATTTCAACCACCAATAATGTCACCATCACATAGGCTACAATATCGGCCACACTATGGACTACCATGTGGGCCACTACTAGGACCACCATATTTTCCACGGCTTGGACCACTGTATGGGCCACTGCATCGACCACCATTTAGGCCACCATATTATCGACCATTTCACCAAAGGCCACAACGACTACAAAACCCTCAAAGTATGAAAGGTAATATGCGTTTTATCCGAATTAACAGATTTTAGTATTTAGTTTTATTAAGTAATTATTTTTTGTTTCATTGAATGTTTTAAAAAAAACCTATAAATGTATTTCGACCCTTACAGATTAATCATTAACTACATATTAGAGCCTGACTCTGTATCCATCTCAAAGATTTAATATTTATCATAGAATTAACAAGAAAATTAATTAATTTTAGAGAATATAAATATTGTGTCAAAGTTCACATAGTCCCAAAAATATTCTCATACAGATTTTTTTTTATTTATGCATTGTTCTTGAAATTTTAATTCAAATTTCATTTTATATTTGTACTAATTTAATTTCCATTTTACTTATAACAAGTCCCTTAAAAGAACTATCGTTAATACAATATTGTACATACTTAAAGTTAATTCAAATTCTTACCATAAAAATTTAAGAAATATCGTTACTATTACTACGATAAAAGTCGGCTTTGCACTCATCAAAATAATATTTTTCCGTTCAAAGCATCAACAACAATAGCTCCAGCCACAGCAACATCAGTAACAACAACAATAACTACACAAACAACAACATTACCAGCAGCTACAACAACAAAAACTGCTGTAACAACCACAGCTGTAAAACCAACATTTTCAAATGCAGATTAATGTAACTGTTCCAGAGTGCGCGATTTTAATGTGAATATTTTTAAATTACAACTTAATGTAAGTATGCTAATTATTGACATACGTCCTATTATTGACACAAAACATGAACAAATAAATTATTATATTAATAAAATGATGATAATATGTTTATAATATATTTACCTCTGTTTCGGTTTCGCGGTTTCGGTTTAATTGTTCAAAATGTCATTGATTTTGAATTTGGCAATATTGTTTTTGATTTAACAACCACAACACCAATAAAAATGAATGTTTTTGTTCATAAAATTTTAAGGAAAACTTGAAAATAATATAAATTTCAATATATTGAATTTTGTATTATTTTGAAAAGTAAAAAACTAGTTAATATAAACATGCCTGTAAAAGATTGGTATAAATATTGTATCATGGCTAAATATAATGTCTCCATCTATTAAATTAATTTCAAATGAAAAATACCAAAAAATTATAGATATTCATGTGAAAGAGTCACCTAACATGTGAAATATTTGGTACTACAATTATAGTTGCCATTCAATCGTTATTTTTCGAATTCAATCGTATCTTAGATTTTGTAGAAGGAGAACATTTATGTGTCAGTTCGTTCTGTCTGACACGGCACGACTGCGTAGTGCGTATGCGGTGTAGAGTGGGTGTGGTACTGATAGTGTGAATAGTACTGCTAAGTGCTAACTAGTAAATATAATTTAATAAGGTAGAACTCGTAAAAGAAGCAAAATTATATTAATTACAAATAATTGTTATAATTAATAGAATAGTAAAAAATAAACTTCAATCCATAACGATAATAAATTTCGTGTTAATTTTTCCAAATAATTAGTAAACTAACGTTTTTAAAGAGATATATAAATTGAAAAAAAATTAGAAAACTATGTGATCTGCTTCAATTTTGATATATGTACAATGTCCATATTATTTGCGTATGTATAAAGATTAAGTAATAAGAGACAAAACAGTGTTTTTTTGGTACTTTAATATTTTTTGGTCAACATCCATTTCCTTTAACTTTTCTTCAATTGTAGCGATTGTAACTGAAACCGTGAAGTAGAGATTTCAGATTTATATTTATTTATGTATATGTAAAACAAAAAAATTTTCAAAAAATTTACGAAAAACTGAGATATTATACAAGGAAACATATTTTATGTAATTTCTTTATAAATGTTAATAATATATTTGAATTAGAATTAAGATAAAATAATAAAATGTAAAATATGAATGCCATTTTTGTGTCTTTCTTTTTTTATAGGAATAAATAATCAATAAGTGCGGATGCGCAAAATTGCAAAAAACATATACGCCATACAAAATTTCGGAAACAAATTCAATAAGAAAGCATAAAGCAAAAATTTATTAAGTTTATGCAACAAAATTAACAAGAGAAACATTGATAAAAGGACGTTTAGACAATCGAAATGATGTAAAAATTAGATTTGGTAAGATATTAATGAAAACACAAATTAGAAAGAGAAAACATTTAGGATCACATTTTACGTATTTGAAAACAAAAAAATAACAAATTTATTTTCAAATGAGCTCAATTTTTTTTTTTGTTAAAATATATTAAAATTATTACTACAATCAACATTTTTATCAACAATCAACATTTTTATCAACAATCAACATTAAACTTACTTCAATCAACATAAAAATTACTTCAATAAACATAAACCTGCAATAAACATTTTGTATTTGTTTATGTTGATAATATAATGCGACTTAAACACTTTGGAGTTCGGACATCATTATTATGAAGTCGTAAAATTTTACCTTCAAATGAAATTGAGGTTGCAGAGCTGGTCGCATTGTGTTGTCAACATTGATTTGATATTTATTATACAGAACATTATTTTTAATTAATTTAATTCCTCATCTCTAAAATTTATAATTTCACAACGTAAAACCATTCATTACTACATTCTATTTGTTTTATTATATTATAAATTATAAAATTTATAATCGTTCAGAATTTTAATAAAAAAAATAATTTAGTTGTTATTAAACTATTTCATAAGTAGAATAAAAATTTATTTTGTTAATAATTCTAATTATAATTATAAATGGATTCAATGAATTTAATTTTTAATTGTGTAAATGTAATAAATCAACGGTATAACTAAAAGACAAAGTCTGGATTTCAGAAGGAATTTAAGGTAAAGTGTATTATTTAATAATAATTTTGTTAGTTTAATCTTATTTTGTTTTATTTTAAAGATGAAGAAAATAATATTTATGTAATTTATCATCGAAAAATTATAAGAAACAAATGCATATAGTAAACATAATTATTTCAGAAATTATGCATTAATTAAAACTAGAATACAATTTTTCAATCGTTTGAATTTTTACTGCTGTTGACATGTTATTCAAACATGCACATTTTCAGAATAGTTTCTATATATTTCATATATAATAATGATAATATTAATAATAATAATAATAATAATAATAATAATAATACATCATCAATTATACTTCAAGGCATTTAGCAAAGATTCAATATAGTTACTAAGTTTGTAAATTACTCCGTATGTGCAGATAAAACAATTCATCTGTATTTATCAAAAGATTATGTTTCTTTAACTTCATTAATTTTATATGAATGATTAGCCTATAAAAGTATTATGAGCAATTATATATGAAATCCTTAAATGGCCACCACCATTACTTTTAAAAGCATCGATTCAGAAGTTAAAATTTTTGATTATTTGCATTCCATTAACATTGCCTAGAATCTTGGTTTTCAATTGCTAAATTGTTGGCATAAACCTTATGTTTCAAATTGCTCCACGGTAAAAAAAATCCGAAGGCGTTGAATCGCAATGATCCTAGAGACCAATTGCTGTTAGTTTTTTTTTTTTTGTAATTATTCGACTTCAAAACTTTATTTGCAGTAAATCGATAATTTCACGTTTTGTGTGAAAATAAAGCGAGAAAATAAAGATCAGAAATATCGATTTCAATATCTAATTTTAACAAAAGTCTTTGAAATATTTGTAATGTCAATATTAAGTTCGTTATTTTCCCAATTATTTATATTAAATTCATTTTATTTGAGATCCTCGTATTTTACTCATGGAGGACTATTTTATTTACTGGAATTAATTAACATGACTTAAGTTTTATTCTTCATTGTAGTGGATTTTGTTTTTATCAGAAAAGATAATCTTTTTATACTTCTTTTTTTTTTTCTTGTCCTTTTTCAATTGTTATCATTCAGAATTACAGAATATAATGTCCTAAAATTATTCTATCCATGTTACTTTCTGTTCCATGACAAGACATAATAAGATAATTTTCTGTTCTATGGGAATTTTGTAAAAATTTTCCAATACCAAACATTTTAACATTATTTATTGGAGACTTGTAATAATTCTATAATTAAAGAGTAGGCAGTAGGCATTGAAAGTCTATTGTCTCCGCTACCTTTAATGCAAGCATATTTGGTTAATTACCGTTGAACAAAAGAAATCTTCATACATCAATAAATTAAAGCGTATTTGGTGTGAGTTGCCACTAGGTATATACGATTAATATGTATATACCAATTTTCAATGGTTATCTTAACTAAGAAATTATATACAGATATAATAAATTATGATTTCTTACAGTTCATAAGTTGAGAATTATTCTTCATATTTTGGCGAGAGATGTTCGCCTGCAACATGGAGGTACATATAAGTATATTATTTAACTACTACATTTAACTGTTATTACTTATTTTGAAAACAAACAATGTCGTAAAATTTGAAGAAATTTGGTATAGTAAATAAAGTGGACAAATAAATTCAGATGCATTTGACAATGTCGGCTATTGTCCATCATTTACTAATAGAAATATAGGCTGTAATTTCTTTGTTTTGTGCCATTACATTTAAACTATACAATATATTCATTGATATCATAAACATATTTAATTTTCTTTATTTTACATTTTTACAGATTAATGAGATTTACTTGATTTAGACTTAATCACACTCTTACGTCGATTTCACCAAAATAAATCGTATTGATAAATTCAATCTTCTGTGTGAACTGATTAAACTACTTACACCTTAATGTTGGATAATATAGATGCATATTCAAAATATTTAATAGATTCATGATTTAAATATAATTTACATTTAGATGTGCTATAATCAATGGACATTTTTGAATAATATATATTTGATTGATAAGAAGTTTTGTCATATTGGTTTACAAACTTACAAATAATATTCACACAATTTTCTTCCAAGTTCTTGCATTATATAAAAATAGATGTCATCTTCCGTCAAAATTGTTCGAATATAAGAATGAGAAAACTATAATTTATTCGCAATTTTTTTATTGAAAATTATATGAGTAATTTATTTGTGTTGAAATGGAAACATTTGGGGTATGTTCAGTAGTCTATTTCGAAATATAGCGAAATATTAAGGTACATCCCAAAGCAACAAATTAAATGCTTTAATTACCATAAAATAAACAATCAAATATTATGAAAATAAATACTATTAAACAAATATATTGTTGGAAATATTGTATTCATGCAAATTTGTTCAAAATATATTCAATGCAAAATGTTTATCACCGTCAGTTTGGACTAAATGCAATAATCACTGTAAAGCAAGCAAATTAAAAAATTAATGCTTTCAAATTTACATAGATTTAAAAAAGATATAGTGTCCACTGCGCTCATTTTACAATGTTGCAATATAGTTGTATGCAAATACTTTTATAATGCTATAGACCATACACCAAAAAAAAAACAAAAAAACAGTTGAAGTGCAAATTAAAACAAAATACAAAATCATATACAAATGATAACTCATCTGAAATATGTTAGTATTTTAATAAATAATGACTAATTGTACGGATCGATTAGCGCAAATGCTTCTAATGAGTGTATGCTGGTTAGATTAGTAATTGATATCCCATTTGTTCCAGTCGGATGACTATAGTGTTACGGGAACGCATCGTTTGCAACATGCGATCCATCGAAAAGAGGAAAGAGTGATTTATAAATGTTAAGTGCGATACAGAGATAGGAAATTGAATCTTTGTATCGAAATATTATGGGTGATAATAATAATAATAATAATAATAATAATAATAATAATAATAATAAGTGGGTTCACATATTATATAACGCTAAACTCCCAAAAGTATGGGTTAAACAAGGTGAATCAGGTAAACAAACACATCTCTGAATAGTGTTCAAAAATATTCGTTTTTTGATTTCATAAACGAAAAATATGGTAATTTAGTTGATTAATTTTTTAGTATAAAAAATACGGAAACATTTTTCTGTTGGCAGTGATGGGAATGAATTTACCATTTGATATGCAATTATCGAAAAATGATAGATGTTTCTTTAATCCGAACACTATATACCTAAAAAGTCATCTTTGATATACTATTAGTAGATCAATTAATGTTAATTTTTAAAATTATCCTGAAACTGTTGTTTTTTAACCATATGTTTTGTTCCAAATTTATAATTAGAACATTATTTGTTACATTGCATAATTATTTAAAATTTTATATGCGCAAAGCACTGTCAATACGGTTAAAGTTTATGAATTAAATTATATCTCAAGCAACATTTTCATATATAGTAATTAATTGTTGTTTTCATTTGCTTGTACTATATATTAATCTCAATTATGTATAGTATATTAATATTTACAAACGTGAGTATTTAAAATTATCATAACTACAATATAATCATTCACATTCAATATTAATGTTATAAATTATTATCTCTATTATTTGGATATGAATTGAATGCATTGGCGTCAAATGCAATTAAATAATTTTTTTCAAATAATTACTAACACCACCAAATAATTATCTCTCACTTTACAATAGATATATATAATCATCGTTTACAATTTTAAATACATATACATTTATATTATAGAATTGTAGAATAGAACATTTACGAAGGATATTTTAATTTCAAGTACCTAATTCTAATCTAATCTATTATATATTAAAAATGTATTCAAATGAAATAGTTGTCTTACTAAATATATAAATAAATATACAGATGAAACATTGTAATAATTAATACGTTGAAAATTTTTAACTATTTATTATATATACACATTTGTACTTAACGTTAAAAAATAAATTTATATATATATCTTAATACCCATATGCAGGCCCGTAGCTTTCATATGAACAGAACGAACATAGAAACGGGGCGCGTATGATTTAGGGGCTGAAAACTGAAAAAACACGCTAAAATCATCTCACAACTCAATTTAAAATTCATATTACTTTCCTACGACTGTCTCGGGGTAACGTTTTTAGTAATATCTCGGGTTGTAGTTAATATTTTTATATAAAATAAAAAGTGTATGCAAGATGAATGAATAGAGAACAAGATGAATGAATTGATTGTCTTTTTTACCATTTAATTACAACCCGAGATATTACTAAAAACGTTACAACCCGAGATTGTCTCAATTAGGCGTAATCAACTTACCCCGTGACAATTTAAATTTAAAGGATGGGTTTAAGTAAGATAGAAAACCCCTATATCAGTTACTTTCATTAGTTTTTTACTTCAGGAAAAATTTTACCATTTGGAAATCGATTTTTGCTGGAAAATTAAATCGCTGGGCGTTAATAATAATTGATAATAATAATTAATTTAAATAAAAATTATATTCTGTATAAATTTCAAAATTATGCACAGGGCGCAATATTTGCTCGGTACGGTCTTGCCCATATGTTTATAAATATATTTATTTAGATAGAGGATAGTTGTAAAAAATAAACACATAATTTAAGTAAAAACTATTTTTTTGAAAATTTTCATGATTACAGTTTGTGTTACGTCTTTGTATTGATCAGTTGATAAAGTTACATTTTTTCCTTAAATATTTTGACGAAAACATTTTCATATATTTTTTTTTTCTTTAATATAGTTATTCGGTAATCTAAAAAACTGTTCTCCATCAATAAGGATACTGTATAATAGAATATAGTGTAATAGGTAGTGTATAGTATAATAGAATATATAGTTACAGAAAAATCATTCCATATCCTTAAATTAAAATTAATATGTATATAGTTTAATTACGTGCTTATGTAATTGAAACAAACTAACTAAAAATATTTTTTAATATTATTAAATATAAATGTGTATAATTAAATAATAATTTTTTGTTTATATAATTTTAGATTATCGATGTTTTATTGGATAGTAGTTTCGAGAGAATTCAACTTTATATTCAGAATTTAATCAGGTTAGACAAAAAATCATTGTATTTATAATAAGTAATTTTGTTTTTTTAATATGTGCAATATTAAATTTTGTGGGTAACAACTCAATGTGGAACAATTATATCCATCGCAATATTAAAAATATAAATCTATAGTTTTATCACTAAGCCTATACGGCATATATGTAAATAATGATTCATAATTGAATGTTATTTATTCAGTTTGTAAATAGAACCATAGTATAGGTAGTCTTATTACAGTTTATAGATAGTCACACTTCATTATGCATCAAATGGTCATTTCATTGAGAGCCATATGAAGAAGATTTCGCAGTGTGTCAATCAATATGCTTGCCCACCAAGACCAAGGCCAAAACACATAACATTAATGTATTGTAATAATATAATTTTTGTTCTTAAAATATTTCACCAAATTGTTTCGGAAGTTACTTCAATTAATATTGTAAAATACGATTATTTGATTTTAAACCATAAGTAAAACTGTTGTACTACAAAATTTAATGTAAATTTATATATTTTGTGTTAAATTCATCGTATTCCATAACTGTGGAAGATATAGTGTATGTGTTTCTTTCCATCCATCAAACAATATTGTGACAGTGTTGGCATAGCAATGCTTTACACTAAATAATTTATTAGTAGAGTTGTTCTGAATTTTTTTTTATTTAAAAACACAGAAAATTTCTTTCACCAATTTCACTAATGTTACAATTACTAATGCTTAATTTTGTGTTGATGTTTGATGACACATTCGATTAAATGTGAAAATTGAAAAGTTTATAAAAAATAGAATAGCATATTGCCTCACTCAATACACCAAATGCGTATATTTTGTATTATTCATATACACCATCTCCATCACAGAATTTATAACATGTACCATTGCAATTTGATTTTATTTTACACTTGTGTTACAACGATTTGAGTGTGATCAAAAATCTATACCTTATCTTGTGGTTAAGTTTGATATTTGCTCAGATACGTTTTTAGATTTAAGACTTTAAATTTACATTATCACCATTACCGCAAGTAAATTACTCCAATAATTCCATTATTTTTAAATGTGCAATGTATTTTATGGGCTATTATTATAAATAATTATAAAATATTGTTCTATATAGAGTCAAATAATATGTCACCACAACTTCTTAGTGTAGCCAATATATTCGGAATACATGGAGGAATATTATTTGTTTTTAGTTTTCGTTTCGATTATTATTGATATACTATATATATTTCTAGGGATACACTAAAATATTTAATTTTTCATTTGTTTAGTTAGGTTTTCCCAGTACTGTATTTTTCATATGGATATATGTATAGATTAGAGGGAGGGCAATTGCACATCCAAATATTTTCATAAACATGTAATGTAAATGTAACCTAAATAAATTGATACATTGTAAATGTATCATATCAATCAATGTCCATATAAAAATAAATACATTCTGTGAATATGATCTTAAATTTAGCGGATACAATATAAAACATACTACTTATATAAGGTTGTCAACTATCTCCCTTCCGCCTTTTTGCTCTTTATTCAATGCTTTATAAAAAGTGTTACAGTAATCGGATTTAGTTCAAATATGCGCCGTTTTGTTCGATAATCTGTTTCCATCTAGACTGCAACTTCATAATACCTCCCTCGTAGAAGCCCCCCTCCTTATTTGCGAAGAACTCGGACAGCCACTTTTCACAAGCCTCTTTTGAGATCAACTTTACACCACCAAGGGCGTTCGCCATGGACAGGAACAGGTGGTAATCACTTGGCGCTATGTCCGGGCTATATGGTGGATGCGATAAAACCTCCCATCCGAGCTCCCGTAGCTTCTGACGAGTCATCAACGAAGTGTGTGGTCTGGCGTTGTCCTGGTGGAACACTACACCCTTCCTTTTGGCCAATTCTGGACGCTTCTGGTCGATCGCCTGCTTCAAGCGGTCCAGTTGTTCACAGTAGATGGTAGAATTAAGCGTCTGGCCATATGGGAGCAGCTCATAGTGGATGATTCCCTTCCAATCCCACCAAACACACAGCAAAACCTTCCTGGCCGTCAATCCCGGCTTGGCCACTGTTTGGGACGATTCACCGGCCTGCGACCACGACCGTTTTCGCTTGATATTGTCGTATGTGATCCATTTTTCGTCGCCAGTCACCATCCGCTTCAAGAATGGGTCGAGTTCGTTCCGTTTCAGCAGCATTTCGCAAATGGAAATTCGGTCCATTAGATTTTTCACTGTTAATTCATGTGGCACCCAAACATCAAGCTTTTTTTTGTATCCAGCCTTCTGCAGATGGTTTAAAATGGTTTGGTGACTAACTCCCATCTCCTGGGCGATGTCACGAGATGCCACATGCCGGTCTAACTCGATGTATTCCATGATTTGATCGGTATTTGTCGTCACAGGTCTTCCGCCGGCTGGCGTATCCATGGTGTCGTTTTCACCGGCTCTGAATCGTCGAAACCATTCCTCCGCGGTTCGAAGTGATAGAGTACCATCCCCCAAAACACCATTAATCTCACGGAACGTTTCTCTAGCGGATTTGCCTTTAACGAAGGAAAACTTTAAAATAGCGCGAATTTCGGCGTTAGTGAACTCCATGTTTACACGTCTATAACTGTTGAACGCAATATCCAAACTAATCATACATAGCGTCGTTTTGTTTGTTATGTCAAGAGCTTTCAAATTATGTACAGTGTTGCCAGATACGAGCTCTGTAGCGCTTTGTACATAGCCGCGAAATTAAAAAGACAAAAAGGCGGAAGGGAGATATTTGACAACCTAATATTACGGCATTGTCCAATTTTAATCTATGATATTATTATTATTATGTCCTCGTCGTCAACTTCAATATCGTAAACTTTTGCATGAAAAATATATTTCATTTTCAATTTCAGGAATTTACAATAATAACTTAAACAATTTTATTTATAAAATATAATTATTTTAGGCATGTGCTTTTAACTATACGAGATAACAATCAATATTTTTTTTTATATACATTTTATATTTAATTAAAATTAATTTATTTGTTTTTCAGTTTTTAGGTTGTTTCTATAAATTAATTAACCGATGAAAATAATTATCATTTCAAAACAATTAATTATAAAATATATTTAAATTTAAAATATGTGTCTACAATCAACATTATATTTAAAAAAATATAAAACGAGAAAAAAAATTAACAATCAATATATTTTTATGAATAACTCTTTTAAATTTGTTAATTATATGGGGTCTTGGCTCCTCTTATTATACTGATTTTTATTAATTTTATTAATTTTTGGTTTATTTATTGTTGTACCTTTTATAAAACAAAAATTTTAATAATAATTATATTAAATTAATTTTTTTTAACATTTTCGTTAAATGACCGTAATAATATATAGAAGACGGAAACATACCAATATTTTATTGATCTGGTATTAATGCTAATGTTATCATAAAAAAAACACAAGCAACATCAATAAATTCAACGTCAAACTTAAAATAAACATTAACATCTCTATAACACCTTTTAAATTCTACAGAGGCAACAATGTATAGAAAACGCACAGAAAAGAAAGTAAAAGTAGTCGTAAGTGTTCATATTTTATTTTATATTTTATATAACTATAAGTATAAAATTTATATTTTACTATCTCATTATTCTGGGTTTGATTAATTTTGTAATTCTGTTTCAATGCGTCAGCTTATCACTATATACAACAATATTTTTTTCTACATAAATAAAACAAAAACTACTGCTAGTCTAGTACTAGAAAAACTACATGTAAGATTTAATAGAAGAATACAAGTAAAAGATTAATTTTCAAAATGTTACAATCACAGCTAATTTATCTGTGGTTTAATATATGTATTGGACTATTTGTTGAATGTCGACGATTGTACAATATTCGCGTTCAATCCCACTCTATGTGCTTGATTTGGTTTGAAATATTTTAATGCAAAAATTTAATAATAATATAGTAAATTTTTATGAATGATTATGATCATTTATATTCAAGTAATTTTGACGAATAGGTAACAAATGTCTAATGATCCTGTTTAAACTAGAACAACCTAAAACTGTAAACATTTTTATTTTGGTATTAATAATTTATAGATAGTTATCATAAATTGTGCCAAAAAATTTGATTTGATTTAATCTTGGTATTATCGATGTCACTGTATTTAGAGTAGTCTCAAACTATGTTAAAAAAACGACAATTACAATATTAAAAATAACATATTCACTTTTATTTATTAAGTTTTTAATATCGAATGGTACATTTTACTTGTATTTTATACCATTAGATCAGGTTTACATCATGGCATGATATAGATAATAAGTGTTTTCTTTAATTTTTTTGCATCATTAATGTAAACGATTACGATTTTTTGTAGATAGTTGTTTATTAAATAACACAATGACATTTTGTGTTTCAGTCTTATTGTGAAAAGCAATAGCTATTTTGACTTTTTACACAATTTTATTCAACATTTACTGAGAAAATTCATTTGGATGTATCGATGAATTTTTATTATATATATGTATATGTTGTTCACTTATAATTCTCGGTATCGTTGTATAAATACTATTTTACTCTCTTTGAATTTTCAGGAATAAATTACAATGTAAGACCTTCAAGTAATTTTAACAATTTATTTGTTTATTGTAGTGTTACTGTTGTATATATACTATTAAATGTATTGATTTTATTTTTCTTAGGATAAACCCAACGCATCGGCTCAAAAACAAAAGAAAAAGAATAATAAAACTAACATTAATAAAAAATATACTAGGACTAGTAGTGATAGTAGTAGTAATAGTGGTTACAGTAGTGACACTAGTACTACTAGTAGTACTAGTACTACTAGTACTACAAGTACTACTAGTACTGATTCATCGAGTAGCACTGATGTTAAACGATATACTAGAAATTATAAGGAACGCCGTCGCACGGTAAATATATATATGATTATTAAATATTATATTAATAAAAACGGTAATAATTCATTAAATTTCATTTTTAGCCAACATCGACGACAGCAATTCCACAACCGCACAGTTCAAGAGATAAGCGTCGTCATGAAAACAATAATGACAATAATCGCAAAAGATCATCATCAGCTGAATCATATAATTCTAAATTAAAAAAAAAAGCCAATCAACCTAATGAAGAGCATAATCGTGATCGTTATCGTGATCATAATAGTGATCATTATCGTGATCATAATAGTGATCATTATCGTGATCATAACAGTGATCATAATAGTGATCATAATCGTGATCATAATAGTGATCACAACCGTATCGCAGATCGTAATCGTAATGAGCCATACGTGCCATATTTTTTGGACGCTAATAGGGAAAAGGAACGGTTAGACCGCTTAGCAGACATATATACAACTGAGATAAGGTTAGCATTTTAGAATTACAGAATATTAGAGTTTTTTCAGTTATAATAACAAAAATATTTAGATCAATTCGCAGAAGCTCTCCACCTCCACGATCAGTACCGCAAAATAATATTGTGCCAGTACCATTAATTGGTTTGCCATATGTAATTCATATAAAAATTGCAATAAGATTTAGAAATTATAGACATTTTTTTTTTTATGCTAAAATAGTTTTCTATGCCACATCCAGGAATGTCCCAGAGATCAGGCTACCGACCACTCATGCCACAATTTCCACCACCATTTATGCAACCATTACATGGGCCATCACGTAGAACATTTCAGTACCGACCAATGGCATATCCATTTTCACAGCAACATCAACGAGAACAAAACTCACAGAGAATGCAAGGTGAGAATCCACGATTTCAGCGGATGAATAATACACAAAATAATTGATTTTAGCATAATTTGTTGTATTTGAAATTTGTGGAAAGTGGAATGTAATTATTTCATTTCACATTTACTATTATATTTTCTATGTATACTATATAAAATTCATTTTGATTCAATGAATAATGTTAAATGTGCCAATTTGTTAAAAAATTGGAATCAGCCCTTGAAATTACTTTAATCAGCATTACAAAATACTAAAAATCATTAACATTTATCTGATCCATTAAAGCTTAATCATAAAGTTTTTATGTAAAGTTAATTCAAAGATTTATTATAGAATAAATAAAAAATTAAGAATTTGTATTGTATTATATATTAATTAAATAATAAGACCTAAAGATACTCTACTTCCATTTTTTTTCTATCCAATAATTGTAATTTTTACTACACTTTCAAATTTTAATTTATTCTAATTTAATTCACACTTTTTTTTACTATTGTATAATTTATAATTAGTAAATTAATAAAAATTATTTAGTAGTAGTGCCTACGTTTGCTATAAAATTTATCAAATCTATTAACATATGATTTTATAATTAAATTTAAGTAATTATTAAAACAAAACTGGATCTAAACCAATTGCCATTCATTTATACAAACAAGTGATTTAATAATATTTACCTTTTATTAAAATGTTTGCCTACAACAATCTACTAATTACTACAATTTTAAGTGTCACTTATTTAAATATTTATTTAATCAATGTAATATGTATGTATATTTTAAGAAATTTGAACACATGGGAAACAATGCGATCTTTCAGTCACATTAAAAATGTTATCGTTTATAAAATAAAAAAGACGCAATTTTTCATGTTTACAACTTACTAAAAACTTATTTAAAAAATAATATCATTATTATTAAATGATAAAGAAAAATATTATTAAGTGTCTATGTGTATATTAATAATTATGAAATATAATTAAGACAAAATAAAATTAATTATATTGGCATTATTATTATTATAAGCCGTTTTTAAAAAAAATGTGTAATCGCCAATTATTTCATACAATTTTTTCATTTTCAAAATTTTTACGTTCCTTTCGATTCGATACAATATGCAAACAATTGGCAAGTGCACAATATGTTTAAAAGCGGCATTAAAAGTTATAATTGTTATACCATATATCTATTCTTTCTGTTGTGTATCGTTTAATTTTTGATTATTTTGTTTAGATTTGTAAAATCATTAAATTTAAAATTATTTTATTGTTCTAAATTTATCTTAATATTACGAATTCACAATGTAATATAATAAATATAATGAATATTCATAAAGACGCGTCGAATTGGTACCATAATATACATAACATATGGTATATATAAAATATAAAACATATATTGAATTGACCATAGGGTAGGAATAAATTAATGAGTAAATTGACGTGTTACAGATAAATAATATGATGTTTAAGGATAATAATTCAATAAAATACAAAAAATCCTGAAAGGTCATGAGCTATTCAGCAATATACAAATAATTGTATAAATGAAGTATCTAAAAACCATAATTGCAGATAAATAAGTATAATATTAAATGTTTACTAGATGCCTTATAAATCAAATTTCCGACTATTGTCGGTGACTGATTTGGTGTAAAAGGTCTGTTCTACCAAATCCCGCGTATCACTTACCTTGTGAGATTTAGATATAGTGACCATATACCAATCATATCTTCAAATTATACAATATAAACATTTAGAGATGCCTTCTCCATCTGTGAGAATTTAATGTAAAAAATGTATATCTGTCATGTAGATCATGACATAACCTCGTTTGTGTGTGGACTGATAACCTCGACGAAAAATAAAAGAAAGATTCAACGTGACGTCTCTATTTTTATTTTTTAGTATTATTTTTCATCCAGCAACTCCAGCAATCGCCATTCCACCAAACCAACAAAGTAAAAAAAAAAATTTGTGTTTACAATCGTAAATTGCAAATAATTACCAAAATATTGCAAAATACTTAAATATACTATTATTTATCATTTTTGTTCTAGTATTGTAGTATATTTATTTTGGAATTGATTTTTACAACAAAACATATTACATTTTGCTTACTTATTTTGTGATTTATAAACAAAAACGAAAAAGAACACAACACAACAAATAAGCAGAAATATGGTCTGTGTTCCATGTTTTATCATTCCAGTATTGTTATTTATTTGGCATAAATTTATTCAACCGTATGTTTTACGTTTTTGGAACCCATGGGAAAAAAAAGATAAAGATGGGAATATTATAAAATCTGAATCACCATTTCAATGCATTGGTAATCAATGTAAATTTATTCCTAAAGGACAGCCACAGCACCAACAAAAACAAGAAAATCAAACGAATGATACAATGGCAGAAAATTTAATAACATCAACTGAAAAAGAAGCAATATCAGCAACAATAGCAAATGATAAGAAATTTGATTGAATTTTGTAAATATTACATTTATTAGTCATTTTCTCAACAAAAAAAAAATTAGTAAGTATTATAATGAACGAAAACGAGTACGATGAGTATATATTATATTTTATTGAATATGGTTTTGTTTTAAATATTAAATAATTTCTGTCTGTATAGAATGGTTGTTTAAATTATGACAACTGTTTATTTAATTAAGTAATCTGAAATAGAAAATAATGTAACAAAATGTTATAAATATTTTATTATTTTTTTCAGTTTGTATTGTGAAAAAATTCTGTATATGTAAAATACAAATACTTGATTAATTTGCATTTTTAATAGAACTATTGAAATTCAAAATACAAATTTATCAATTGTGATTTTGGTTTTGCTTTCATATTTAGTAATAATATCTTGAAAGAGGGGAAATATATACAAATTTGATCACGTGTCGTATGTCAAAGTATATATAAAATTCAAAATGGTTGCTTTCATTGCAAATTTTCACGTTTGACATAACATTATTTATTAATTTTTTATTTTATGGATTTGGAATATTTGTAGTTAGTTTTGGTTGTGCTAATTAAAATAATTGTAAATAAACATATAATAAATAAAAAATATTAATATTATATGAAATGTAATGTAAATTAGAAAATGTGTGATAATAATACAAAGTAGTAAGTTTCGATTGAGTGCAATGAAATCTATATGTTTTACCGCAAAATAAATGAAGATAATAGGCAGCCTGACAGATATTCTTCTGTAGCTCATTCATGTTAGGAACTGAATTTACAAAGATTGTAATACAAAATAAATACTTAAATGAATATAATTACAAGCAATACCATTCCATCTGAAGGTTTTTTATATTGTAAGTATAAAATTAATAAATTTACCAAAAACAAAACATAAACTTTCTATAGTTTCATCACCTAATCAAACGTATAAACATTTTTTTTATTCGGCTTTTGGTTCCTTCCATATCAATCAATTGTTAGCACCATTTGGCTTCAATATAATATAAGGGATAGTTGGTAGATGCTATATTCAAATCATAAACCTTTACATTATGAACATTTTAAAGTGTGTTACAAAATACGACATATTAAAAAAGGTATTTATTATTATTTTTAATTTTGTCTATTGGTCACCCGGAGAGTTTAAAAATTAATTGGTGTTCAATGACCGAATAATGTGATATCTTTTATACATTCATTTATACCTGTAATAAAATATATGTATTATTATATAGTACTATTATAAACTAATTCAAAATTCAATTTATGTTTATTGTAATTTATATTGTAAAACGCTTAATGATCAAATAACTGGTTATTTCTTTTAACTTGTAATTTACTGATAAATAGAAGAAAAGAGTTTGAAATTGTAATATTACATACATATTATTATATATATTGAACAGAACATTTTTGAATCAGTTGAATTGTAGAAGTCGATTGAATTGTATCTTATATTTTTATATAAAATGATTGTCACTAATTTATATTTATTAATATTTGTAACATTGTATTTCGGTTTTTATTGCCTTGGTGCGGACGAAAGTATTACCAGTGGTATCGGTAGTAGTGCGGGTGGCACTGAAAATATTCTCGACCACGACGATGTTGTTCGCTGTGATAATGAAAACGATGATGATATCGAAATTACAGTAAGATATGATAATTATAAAGTGTATACAGTAGTTCCAACTAATCAAGAACAAATTAATACATTACAATTAATCGAAAATACAAGTGATAGTTATAAGTTTATTGTTGGTCGTGGTAAAGTTGAAAATGATGTTGTTCTTATTGTTGCACCACATAAATTCGTTGAATTTACAACAATATTACGTATACATAATTTTTTATATAAAATATTGGATACAAATTTACAAGAAAAAATTGATGCAATGGTAATAAAATATCCAAACAATTTAGAATTAATAATAGCTGGAAAATCATATGAAGGTAGAGAAATACGTGGTATTAAATTATCATTTAATATTAATTCAGATAATGCAGCCGTTTTATTTGAAGGTGAATGCATGCGCGTGAATGGATATTACCGGCAGCAGTAACTTTTTTATTACATGAATTAATCGAACAATTAAATTCACCTTCGACTGAAAATCATATTACATCGTTATTTCGAGCAAATTCGGCAAATATAAATTGGCACTTCTTTCCGATAATAAATACAGATGGTTATGCGTAAACATTTCAACGTGATCGATTATGGCGTAAAACACGTACACCATCGTCAAATTTTATTTGTTATGGCGTGGACCCAAATCGTAATTGGGATTTTCATCGGAATGAAATTTGTTCAAGAAAATATCCATGTGCTGAAACATATGCTGGTCGACGAGCATTTTCTGAACCTGAAATGTTTTCATATTCTCAATATTTAACAACAATAAGAAAACAATTAAAATTATATTTCGAATTCCCATATTCACAAATTCTATTATTTCAATATGAACATACGGCTGTACATACAGAAAATCATGATGACTTAATGGCAATTGGTAAAAAAGGAATTGCAGCTTTAGCAAAACGTTATGGTACTCGATATGGTATTGGTAATACATATGCTGCAATTTATCCAGCAACTGGTTCTAGTATGGATTGGGTTTATGGTAATATATCGATACCATTATCATATACATTTGAATTAAGGCCGGGCAGCCTTAATTTATCAATGCATAAATAAATATTAACATAAAAATGTAGTTGTACTTAATACATACGTACTTTGTTATTTTGAATTACGTTAACATTCTAATTTAATTATATTTTATTGCAATTTTCATGAGTTGTTGGTTTTAGTTAAATTAAATGTTGATTATTCTCTTCTGATGCAAATTCTTAAAAAACCATGGTCTGAAACATTGATTGCTAAGTTCTCAAATATAACAAAGAGAAATTCTGAAAGTGAGCATATTCTATTTAAGAACTTAGCAATCAGTATTTCAAACCATTTTTAAGAATTTCTATCTGCAGGCAGTGGTATTTTCAGAGTTTCTTTATTCAATCAGTATTGCAGACCGTATACAAGAATTCGTAACCATTGACATGATTACTCCGATATACGGATATTTTGTTAAGCTCTGAATGGTGAATGGAAATTTTTCAAAGATTCGCTTTTTGATTTAATAAACGAATTAATGGTAATTCACTGGAGTAATTATCAGTACGAGTTAAACTCGCACCCTCTGGATTTGATGAAATGGACGTTGACCACTGTACCATTAAATCACTACATAAAGTTGATAAGTAAAATATAGGGTATGTTCGCTTTTTAAAATGAATCCGAAAGAAATCATTTATTTCAGCTAAAATCAGTGTGTCCATAATTATACTAACGAAATCAATTAAGTATTATTGAAAATGGAATTGCATTAACGAATTCTCGAGGTAACGTCAGAACATAGAACACATGGAATTTATTTTCAAAGTAAAAAAATATATTTCATTTTGATTTTGCATTGCATATTTTTCGGTTTAAAAACAATTGTTTTTAATATATATAAAACCAAAAATTTTGAATTAGCAAAGACAACAACTTAATATGACATTTATATACAATAATTTTTTAATATTTACATTTGTAATGTTTCTTTTACTTATCTATATGTTTATGTGTGTTTATTGTATGCTTGGTGGGTTTATTTGTATAACATTATTTTAAATGGAAAAGAAAAAATAAATAAAAAGAAATCACTTGTATTTGTTGTTTTCATATATAAATTTATTTTTCATACAAATCATATGCAAATTATTATTAAATATTACTCTACCATTAAAAATTTTCTTTTGCAGATAGAAAAACACACACACACACACACAATTAATATAAAAAAATGAAAATTGGGAAATTTAAGGACAACCGAAATTACTTAAAACAAAATTTTAAAGGTAAATTAGTGTAAAAAAATATTATATATTTGGGACACGGGAAAAATCATAGCTCAGCTGTTTGAAGTGGTAGGATGTTGTGATACATATTAAATGATAGGTAATTGAAGGACGTATCCTTTTGTAAAAAAAAAACTTGGGTTTTTCACCATGAGTATGAAACCGTTATGTGAAAATTCCGGGAAAACGCGTAAATAGATTCGGGTCCTCTAGTGGTAAAAATGGTTTCTAATATTCTAATTAAGACATCTGGAAATTTTCGGGAAAATCCGGAAAATTTTAATTTGGATCGGGAAATTCCGGGAAAACTGTAATAGGTAGGAAACATTTTCAGTACCACTCCCTCAGTACATTTACCATCTAAATCCATTTATGGCTATAAGAAATCTGTAAGTCATCAACTTTAGGCAGGAGAAATTTCCCGGAATTTCTGAAAACCAGGTTTTTGATGATTTCGAAAAAAATTTAAGAGTTAGCCAATTTTCGTTACAGCCATATTATAGAGAATCTTAATGCGCACATTAAAGCTTCTGGACTTTTTTTGTGAAAAATCTATTGGTCGACTTATGACCAATTTAAGATTTGGGAATTTCCGTGTAAGCCTAACTTTGGGCAGCCACTGTGGGAAAACCATTTGACTTGAGGAGTTGTGGTGGGGCTTAAAATACGTGGCATATAGTCTACTATTTGTGATAAATAGGGCATTGGAAAATTCCATTGGGAAAGCCGGGAAATTCCCATTTGAAAACTTGAAAAAATCGATGTTTTTCGATGTTCCTGGAAAATCCACATTTTCCACTGGAAAATTCCAAAAAAAATCTGAGGATAAACTTTGGACTTTCCTTTACATTTCTGCATCATTAGATTTTTGGAAAGTCCAATATTTCCCGACTTTCCAGTACTCGGAAAATTGGTCTGCAAACGATTTTCCGATCTTTGGGCAGCCCTAGTTGGAAAACCCTTATAGATAGAAAGTCACCCCCATATTATAATTTGTAGCCCTTGAGGAGGACTATCACTGGTGAGAAGCTCCTCCCGAAATATTGAGTATTTCCGGAGTTATAGGGGTCCAAAAGTGACCCATTTGGTACTTTCGAAGGTCCATAGCTCCGCCCCCGGAAGGAAATCCGGCAAAGAGGTCGACAGATCCTGTTTTTTTTCCGAGCTCTACAATCCCTGAAAATCTGAAGGTCCTACGGGCAAAAAAATTTTTTCGGCAGTGGGTTATAACCCACACTTTTGGGGGTCAAAAAAGTCCAAAAAAATAGGGCTGGAAATAGGCTTAAAAGACGCGGGGTCATCGTCCGAACACGAATCCGTTGAGATAACTCGAAAATTCCGCCTCTAAGTCGGTCAAAATCGTGTTTTAATATTGGGTTGTTTTGTTCATAAAGTACCGGGAATTTCCAAAAAAAAAAATTAAAAATAGTTTTTTTTTTTTTTTTTGGCAATATTTTTTTCTATCATCAAATTGGAAATACACAACTGAGACCACCACCACCACCAAGTAAGAATATTTATTTTTCATTATGTGAAAACTTATTTTTTTGTTTTTTTTTAAGAAATTTTTTTTTCGGTTTCGGTAAGAAATCGAACCCGCCGTATTCATATCTCATATGAATATTCACTGCACCTCTACATTATACACCACCAAGCTTATTATAGTTTATGTGTCGGTTGCGATATATAAGGGACAAAAATTTTGAATTTATTTTTTCGGAATAGGTACCACATTAAAGTTGATCGATTTTTTATTATTTATTTTTATTTACAGGACACTTATTAGAGACTCATTTTTTTTTTTTTTCTTCTTTTATATTTTGTAGGTGTAGAATTTCGTATATGAAATATTAATTTTATTTTATTTATATTTTTATTTTGTACTTAACATTTTTTTTTTTTGTTTTCTTTTTCTCTTTTCAGATTTCAATGGACGGTAGTTAAAGGTTGGGGAACTATTGATGAACGTCATAAAATAATTAGACAAATATATTTTTTTTTAAATCAAATTGTTTATCGATTTAATAAATAAGTTAAATTATTTTTACATTAAAATAAAGATCACTGATAATTACCATATATTTACATTATTTTATATTTATTATTTACATTATTTTATATTAATCTTCAATGGCTCTTCAAAACACTTGATGGTCGTTTAACGTTTTTTCGGATGTATATTTTTCTGCAATCCATTGTAAAGGAAGATGTTTGTTTTTATTAAAGAAACATTTCTTCTGCTGATATTTGTAAGTTGTTTGTATTTTTACTTGTTACTTGTTAATAAGTCAACACCTGTCTATAATCTCATTCCAAATCTACATACCAAATTGGTACGAAATTAGCCAAGAGATCATTCAGTCGTACAATTAATAAAGATTCCCTATGTATTAATTTTCAAGAAAATTGTTCATTAATAACTGTATAATCCTATTTCGAGAACCTTTTTATACAAAATATTATCGAAATTGTTCAATAAATGATGCAGATATTTCCTTTAACAGAAATGCATAGCATTACGTATACGCATACCGACAAAACACACAACTAGATAAACAGGGCAAAAATTTCGAAAAATAACCAACCAACCAATTTACGATTTTTTAGAATTGTTATTAGGCAATCATAACCACATGATAGTGAAAATATTGTTTAATTTTTATTTATTGTCGGCGGGCGATTATGCAATAACAAAGTTGTAATATATAATAAATATATATATAAATAATACAAAATAATAAAGCAATGGATTGTTATTGAGTTAACTTGTGTTGTTGTACACATCATATATTTTGTGTGTTTTAATATTGGTAATAATAAAGACATACTCTTTGTAGTCTTTACGGTACGTACGGTATATCATCTTTTATTATTATATTTTTTTGTTCCGCCTCTAATGACAGAAGACTTTGTATTGTATTACCAATAATTGTTTAAATAAATAAAAATTAAATAATATTTTCACTATCATATGGTTATGATAACTATATACTTAATAACTATTCCGAAAAATTCGTATATTTTTGTTATTTTTCAAAGTTTTTGGTCTGTTTATGTAGTTGTGTGTATTGTATGTATACGTATTGCATTCCTGTTAAAGGAAATATCTACATCATTTCTTGACCTATTTCTCGAAATAGGATTATACAAATGTTAAATTTCTTGCAATAATTTTCTTTATGTCCTATCAAATTGTACTGAGCATTGTAGTCAATTAATATCGAATTATTTTTACAGTATACACATAAATAATTAATTTTTACTTATAATTATATATAAATATCTTACTTCTATTATTATCTATTATTAATATTAACCCTTTTAACATATATTCAGTAAACATAAATGAATTAACTAAATATTTATGACGACATATTAATAATTGCAATACTTTAAATGAATTTTAAATAACTATATATTCTTTTGACAAAATTATTTTAATATTATAAATTGAACGAATTCTAATTTTTTAATTATATTAATTAATTATACATTTAATAAAAATAATTCCAATTAGTCGAAATATTTCATTCATACGTGTAAAATGTTTGTAATAAATATGTTAAATTATTTTTACACTTAAAATAAAGATCATAATTAGTGATAATTAGCATATATTTATATTATTTTTTATTTATTATTTATATTATATTTTATTTATTATTTATATTATTTTATATTAATCTTCAAATGCTTCAAAATGCTTGATGGTCGTGTAACATTCCACTGTCTTCTGCAATGCATTGTAAAATAAGTTGTTTGTTTTACTTCAAGCAAAACTTCTAACATAAAAATAAAATGATTCTGTAATGGTTGGTAGATTCCGTATGTGATCCACTTGTTGTAACATGATTTGTTGATACTACAAGTTTCACCAATTTCATATTTCTTCAACCGATTTTATATCATAACAATATAATATTTATAATCGCATTCATATACAGGTGTTATCTAAAATATAAATAATAATGTTTAATTAAATATTAAATATAATATGTATTAAATTACAAAATTACTGCAACTTTACCTTTGGTTAAATTTAAAGATGTATTATTAATATGTCATTAAATCTAAATTTAGTAAATTCTTCAAAATACATGTCTGTTATTGTGATTACTATCGTTGTCACTTTGTGTTTTAACAAATATTGATGCATAAATCCTGAACTATATTTATTGGTACATTTGTTAAACTTGGATGGTGATTATTAGCTATTAGATGAAAATTATAGATACACGTACACGTGTTGTAGTTGTTGCTGATATTGCCGACGAAAATATAGAATTAATGGTAATTTATATGATGTTTAGTTTAGTTTATGATGTATTTTAATTTCAATATTCATTTGATTGAGGTTATCAACTCATTGAATTAATGTAATTATCAGGTTGTTTCTTTCAATGATGGTACATCCGGTGAACTAATACAATTTATACATCAATATCATGATAAATAGTTGATTGTTGTGGTGATAATTGTTACTGTTGTAGTTGCACATGATAATATTGATTATATACTGCCGTTGTTGATCTAATTGTTGACATTGGCAATAGTGATATTATTGCTCATGATATTGTAGAATAATATCGGTTTTACAATTCAAATGGTTGCGATAACTATGCAGGTGGTGATGCATCAAATTGTATTGTAGTTTTTATATTGCAAGAATGTTTACAAGTTTTTAAATTAATTTTTATGTTTAATTTTTTTTATCACAATAAATTTTTAACTGAACGACTTTTTATCATCATGCAAAATCAGTCATCCAGTGAAATTTGCTGGAGCTCATGTTCCCTTAGAGGAAGTGATAGGGTTTATCACCTTAATTTTTATTAATCTTCAAAGGCTTCGTAATACTTGATGGTCGTTTAACATTTTTTCAGATGTATATCATTTTCTTCTTCAATCGATTTACAAAAAATTGCATGTCATGTATTATTTGTCAAATGGTTTTATATCATAATAATTGATACGAGCTTTAGGATTAAACAAAAATAAAATTCTGGAATTTGCCTCTGCTTAGATTTATCCTTAATATTTATTAGTTATAAAATATAAATTTAGTGAATTCTTCAAAATACGTTTCTGCTAATGTAATTACATCGTTGATTTTGTGGTTGAACAAATACTGCAACATTTTGTCTACACTATATTTATTATTGTACATTTGGTGTACTTGGCTATTGACTATTTAGCTACTAACACACGTTTACGTATTTGAGTTTTTGCCCATGAAATTATAGAAATATTTCCAATTTATTGTAATTGAAATGATGGTTGTGTTTGTAATTCAATAATATTTAAATTATTCACACAGCCGGTGAAGTATTATTCAAATGACATCAATTTCACAATAGTTTGTTGTTGTGGCTGTAATATTCTGTTGTAATATTGCTTATGATAAATACTGATTATGTTGTTTTTTATGTTGAATTAATTGCTGTCATTGCGTGCAATATTAAAATTGTAGATTAATAACGATTTCATCATTCAATTGGTTGTTGAAGTGGTAATGATTGATACTGGTGGATTCTTGTTATGGTGGTGTACCCATTATGGGTAATGTAGCGTATATGTGTAAAATGTGACCATACATTTAAAACTGAATCTGGTTGTTGGACTGAACTTGACTGTAAATAGAATTAATTTTATAATATAAAATATAATTAAAATATATAAAACGTACAATTTTAGTGGTTGTAAACTGAATGAAAAAAATGTAATTACCATTTTATTAACGACACAGCCGGTGAACTAATATACAAATGTCATCAATATCATAATAAATAGTTTATTATTGTGGTGATAATACTCTGTTGTTACATTGCATATGATAAATACTCATTATGTTGTTTTTCCTGTTGATTTAATTGTTGTCATTGTGTTTAATGTTCATATTGTAGATTAATTACGATTGCATAATTCAATGATAATGATTGGTACTGGTGAATTCTTCTTATGGTTGTGTACCCATTATCCGAATTGTAGCATATAGGTGTAAAATGCGACCATACAATTTAAAACTGAATCTGCTGGTTGGACTGTACTTGCCTATAAATAGAATTTATTTTAAGCTATCATATTAAATATAATTATTATAAATAAAACGTACAATTTTAGTGGTTGTTATTGTTGAACGCATTGAATATATAGATGTGATTGTAACGGCGACGGAAATTGTTCACGTTGTTGCGTTATGTGTGGCCCGAAGAAAGCAAACTCTGGTATAAACGCGAGATTGTTGCGATACTGTAAAAAAAAAACAAATAATTATAGTATGATTTTTATATTAAAATAGCATTTGGCTGAAGTTACATAGTTGCCATTTCAATTATACATTACATATGATGGAGTTGTTTCATAACAATTTAAAAAGATATATTAATAGTAACACAAAATTGAATACAGTTTCAATGATTTGATTTCAGAAACTATATGAATAAGAGTTAACATTTTTGACTATAACCACTAGATATAAAATTGACTGTCGGTTGATTAACAAAATTATTTATTAAATGTGAATTTAGAATGTATTTTATTAAAGTTCTTTTTATACTTTGGATATAATAATTTACCATTTGGTCTTCAATTATCGTAACACAGATATGTTTTCATAATTCATTTATTTTTATATGATTACCCAGCCATTGTTAATCTTTCAGCAATGTGAAATACTAAAGAGTGTATGTTTGTTGTTGGCTTTTTTTTTTTGTTGTGATCCATTCAGCGAAAATAGCTATTGACAAAAATCAACAAATATGATTTTTATATAATATTATTTAACAACAATTAATGTAAACACACAGAAAACAATTACATTTACATTTTAAATTATATCACAGAAATTAAACAATAATTATCACAACACTTATTTTATTTCATAATAAATACTTAATTGCCTTTATATTTTTACAAAAATATATTATGTAACTTTTGATTAATAATTATTACGAATTTAACAAACTGCGAAGCAACATAATTTTTGGTTTTGGTTTTTTAAACATAATAAATACAAGTTATTCATTATTTATTTTATTATTATTATTTTCAATTTTATTTAAATTTTCATATACCATTTCTATTTTTCTATTATGCTATAAACTATAGCGTAAAAAAAAAAAGAAAAAAACAATAAATAAATAAAAAAAAATTATATATTATATTATTTATTAATATTGCGTGTATTATTTTTTAATTATTTGCGTTTTTTGAGTTTATGTGTGTTTGTGTGTGTGTGTGTGTGTGTGTGTGTTGTGTGTGCGTCTTAATAATTCATATGCAAATAAGTACATACAAAATTAAAAATAATTATTTTTTTTATGGCAATTAATAAAAATGTTTACAATAACATAAAATGATAAACGCATATTTGTTATTTGGAATTGAAAATAAATACAATTAATTATTTATTATTTATTTATTTATTTTTATATTTCTAAAAAACGTTATATATCTCGCAGCAATTCGCAATTATCAAAGATTTATTTATCATATGAAAATTAAAAATCGATAATTAAATTATAAAACTTTTTGTACCGATAATTTTTAATAAAAAAAAAATATTTTTTATTAAGAGGAATTTGAAATAAAATGAAAATATGCATCATCTCGTTGTGTGTGTGTGTGTGCGTGTGTGTGTGTGTGTAAAAGATATGTTGATATGTTTAGAATTTGGATTTGATAATGTAATAGAAAAGAATTCCTTCTTTTATTTGTTTTAAATTAATGAATTAATTAATAAAGAAAAAAATATTATTATTTCTATTCCATTTTTAAATCTGTACAAGATTAATTTTTTTTAATTTTATTAATATTTATGATCAACACTTTCATCAAACCCACCCACCGGCTGTTACCAAATTATGTTAAAATATAAAATATTACAACTATCTGCGACGAATCTGGGCTGTCGCACGTATTCACTTGAATGACTATAACTTCGTAACGATTCGATAGATAATTTAAAATATATCTGTACGTATAAGTAATAAAATGGGTAAATACGTGTTGTTCTTAACATTTCTAAAATAAAAAGGTATTCTAAAAACTACTAATTGAAAGTAGCGAGTACATGTTATTAACACCATAATAAAGTATATATGGTATTGTTAAAATTTCTAAAATATGTGTAAATGGAATGCATATAAGTAAAAAATTATACAAGATTTGACAACCAACAAACAAACCAATATCAAAGACTAGCAACAATATAATGCTTTTATTCTCCAGTCGCTTTCCACTTTTTATTTTCAAATAAAGATTTTATTCCATTAATCGCGAAAATTATTCTATTTATAACAACAAAGTTGATAAGCAGAAAAACTTATTAATATATAAAAGGTTATAATCATAATAATGGCTATAACAACGAAAACAGTTTCGAACACACCGGAATTTAACAAATACACAAACATGATATTATTATTTTCACTCCAGATCCACAACACACCAATACAGAAAATAATATGATATTAATTAAAATCAGAATCAAAAATTACTATATATAAACAAAACTGATTCTAGCATACGTTATTTGTTGCAAATACATGAATGTTATATTATATTTTTGCTATTGGTATATATAAAGAAAATAATATAATGTTTATGTATTTGCTAATATAAATTATGCAGTAATCATTGTTCGTTGTTATAAGCAATTTTTGATTACAGTCTTCTGCATTAATTTATAACATTTCTATATAGGTGTGTCGTGTTGTGAAAATAATATCATTTTTGTAGTTTTCGTTGTTGCAGCCATTATTATTAAATTATAGTCTTCTATATTATATATAAATAATATTCTTGCTAATCAACTACATTGTTAAATACAATAATTGTTGCCATTATCGCCTGCCTGATTAGCATTAACTGCTTCATTAACCTGTTCCCGGTTTCACATTCGTATGACATAGATCAAAACATTGGTCAAATATATCGATGTGTCATTTAAACGCGAGTTCATATATTTGGTTAAATTAGTAAAGAAATTGCAATTATTACAATTATTTTACATATGTCAATAGCGTAACTGGATCACTGGACCCACTAAATTATTTTAGGCTAATGAAAATATATAGCAATTTTAGTGGTTATGCTCATAGTTCTTGAACCGGATAATTGAATATTTTTGACATCAAATATTACGCATGTTGTCTGTATCGGTTAGATGCAGTAAACTGTGACATTTAGATCCATAAAATTCTGGATTGGAAGGCGTCAACTGCGGATAGATCCGGTTGCAGAGGTTAAAACCGAATCTTGATTTTAATGTCATGCAGTAAGTAAGTATGTTGTGTGACAAAACAATGTGTAATTTACACCTGCCAAAGGTATTGGTATTATGAATAAATAATTAAAAGAATAATATATTCTACCATACACAATTCAAATTACAATTAATAATTTTATAAAAATAAACTATATACTAGACACAATCTTTGTGTTTGACGCGGCGCGACAAACATCATAATTCATTTTTATATTGCTTAATTAATTCATTGTAAACTATTCATCGTCTACATATGAACAATTCATTGTAATTAAAAATCAAAATCTAAACTAAACGTACTTACATATATGATATGTATTGTATTAAATATATATAGCAATAGTTCGATTTTTTTAAAAAATAATCATCTTTACCATAAATGGACCAGTGGTCACGATAGGTAGCGATAGTATTAAATATTTTATATTTCTTACATAATTTTTAATATTTAAATATAGCTATTATTATCTAAATTTTTAATACTAATACATAACTTACAAATAGAAAAAATTTTCGATTTCAGTTAGTACCAATTTTATTTCAATATCCTCTCTGTCTTTTTCATACATAACAATGTGAAATTATATAATTCACAACTTCCGGTAAAATGTTTTCTATTTTATGGTTTTTTGTTTTTTGGCTTTTATTAAAAAAAGAAAAAAATTACTTTTTCTAAACATATGAATTTTGTGTTTTTCAATATAAAAATAAACCGTTATTGAATTTTTTATGTTTTTTAAAAATTTGTTTTTCTCTCTTGTTTTTTAATTAATTTTTTTTTTTTTATTATTTATATACAAATTAAAAATAAATTTAATAGAAAAAAAAATAGTGCCAAAAAAAATTGGTTACAGCCTTTAGTTTAGTTAATTTTTTTTTTTTTTTATATTTACAATATTTACAATAAAAAAAATTTTTGAATTTCACATTTTGTTCAACTTTAAAAACAATTAAAAAAATAATATAGCTGATTATTGTTTTTATTTATAATTAATTAATTTTAATTTTTTCTTTATGTTACATAAAATATAATTTTTTACATTTTGTCTTTTTGTTTTTTTTTTTTTTTTTCGATTTGTATGTATGCATTTTCATGTGTGTTTGTGTGTTTGTTTTTTAATGTGTGCAGTACATAATTTGTTTATTGCCATTTGGTAGTTTGGTTAATAATAAATTGAATTATTATTATTATTATTAATTTTATTATTTATAGGTCATTTAATTTTTAAAATATAATTTGCATATATATTTATATTTGTGTGTGTGTGTTTTTTTTTTTTTTTATATATATATATATAAAGTTTATTTACATATAATAAAGTTAAATAACTATTTTTTATAAATAATTCATAAAATATTATTTATTAATAATTATACAAATAAAAAACAGGCAGAAAAAAAAATAGTGATTAAAAATAATTATTTAATTTGTTTTATAATTTTAAATAATAACTATCACTGTGTGTGTCTGTGTGTGTGTGTGATATACTTTTCTTATATTTTTAATACGAATTAACGATTTAGTGTGCAAAATAATATAGATAAATATGCAACAACACGTTCAAAAATAACATATTTATTATTTATACACCTACAATAATGTTTTCATCACATTTAATGGTGGTGGTTTGTTTTATTAAATTTATTTTATTTTTTTTTATTCAATGCAGCAGCGCAAAGTATTACAACAATTTTAATAGTTTGTTTTTCGGTTTTTCTTTTTTTCTATTCAAGGTAATATTTCTACATAGTTTTCTGGTATTAAACCAGATTTTCCATTTAATGTACCTTCTAACCATCCAGGTTCGTTGGATGACCGTACTAATATAAAATATAAGTATAAAATTTATATTAATTATTTTTGTTTTGTATTTTAATATTAATTATTATTATATAAACCTGCAAGACACCAACAAGACACATTTCTTGGGAATGGAAATTCAACAGCAACTGATGAAATGATAAAGAAAATGGAGTCGATATATTGTCTAACATCAGCTAATAAAATTGTCTTGGTCTTTTACTCCAAAGTGGTTAAATTGGACCACTAACATTTATGGACCATATAAATCAGCCCCAAAAAACCACATATAGTTTGCACAAAAGGGATTAAAAGACACACTCTTTACTTCTGATGATCTTTAAAGCTAGCTTATATAAACTTATATCCTAGAGATCTGTCAGGAAAATATATAGGGATTTATGCCAGAAACTGGTATGAGTTTGCTCCTAAATCATTTCGTTCATGTCCCAGACTTATAAATATTTTCGTAACATTTTGCAAGACAGCATTGATAATAGAAGTATCATATTACGAGCACTAATATTAAATGTGTAATATTAATACTACAGATGAAATGGGACTCTGTCCACTAGAATAATATTTCCTACAATCAATAATCACTCCATAAATGTCATCATAAATTATATGAGAAGATTAATGTTAGCCAAATAATCAAGTGAATTTAAATGTTCAAATTAAAAATCATTTAAAATGCCAACCGGTGCAAAATCAAAAACCACACAAAGAATTAAAGTCTGATACAATATTTTTATAACAACCCTTGACATTATATAGTTTATAAATAAAATTAATAATATTTACCATTCGTTATGATTTGATTTGGTTCAAATGATAATTCACCATCATTTTCTGCTAAACAAGCATAAAGTGTTCTCACCCGACTAAATAAATAAAAAAAAATTAATTAATGAAATTATCATTCTACATATAACTTAAACAACTTACACTTTATCTCTAGGAGAATTATATCTTGTTCGTCCTATGTCTTTTGTTCGTTGGGTTTTTTTCGGCATAAAATTTAAGTTATTATCATTTTCACCACGTAATCCATACGATGAATTTAAATTATTATATTCCAAATAATTTGGTGGTGGTACTATTACTGGCGGTTGTTGTTGTTGTTGTTGATGTTGTAATAGTTGATGTTGTTGTGGTTGTTGTTGACGCGGACTTGGGTGACTTAATGATGATGCTGAATATACTGATTCATTTGAACTACTTGTTGAATTTATACGATCAATAATTGTTGTAGCTGTTGATGCTGCTGCTGCGGCTGCTGCTATTGACGGTGGATGATGTAAACTATTTTCACTACTATAACTCAATGAATTTAAACGAGCTTGTTGTGCTAATTGTTGTTGTCCACTATAAATACTTTCACTACCACCACGTGATGTAATTGTTGATAAATTTGTTTCACGACTTAAATTTAAATTTGTATCACGATTTATATTAATAAGATTATTATTATTACTAACATTATTATTTGTATTATTATTATTATTATTATTATTATTATTATTATTATTACTATGCATTAATTTTTCTCTACTATTATTACTACTTGTAAGACTACCACCCGAATTCGATAAATTATTATTTGGATGTGTTGCTATTGCTGTTGGTGTTCCCGTTGATGACTGTAAATAATTATGATGATGATTAGGCGATGGATTATGACTATTTGGATTTGATGATGTTACATCACGATTTAATGATGGTGTTGATTGATTCATTTGATGCGTTTTTGTTGTATCATAAATATTGGAATGATTTAATTTGGAATTTTTATTATTTGTTGTATTTTGATAAATTGCTAAACCATTTGGAATATTTTGTAAACTAGATGACATTACGGTGTCTGTATAATTAGAACGTGCTACAACACGTACAATTGGTTGATTATTTAATGTATTACGATGAGATCGATATCCACCATATGTACGTGGTATTGGTTCTGGTGGACTTGAATTTGATGAATATGTTAAATAATCTGTTACTTTGCCCGGCTGATTTTTAAATATTAAATCATAATTTTCAATTAATATTTCTATAACAACATTATTAAATTTTATGTCTAATATTGCAGCTAATGTTTCTTCAACGGCGCGTAATAATGTTGGACCAAATACAACGCCTAAATTAAATACTGACATTTTATTTTTAAGTGATTTATTTGCAACACTAAAAACAAAAAACAAATACATTTTTTTAATTATAAAAAATATGAATTCGTAATATTATTATAGAAATTCTGTTAATAACATACACTTAAATTATTTACTTCCCGATTTCCCGAAGATCAAGATATGCGTAAAATAATGTTACAACAAATGTTTGAAACGGTCAGCACGACTGGTGATTACATTTTTTTTTTCCAGACAAAAAATTATTTATATTAACGACAAAGAATTAAAGGGTATATTATATGCAAGATGTATGACAGTCGTATATATGAATGATAATCCAATTAGCGTGAACAAATGGTTTGAATAAACTAATATATAATTTTTAAACATACAAGCAAACAAATGATTTTAAATGAAATGATAGATTAGCAAGTTTTTTAAGTATTCATCCAGTATAGTAATGGTTTGTAATAATAATATTAATATACAGAGAAAATTGCCATAAAAATATATTTTGCAGATGTGTTAAAGTGAATGTCAAAAGTTAATTAAGGCAATTTTTTAAGAATAACTATTACATTCTGCCACATGCAAACAAATTGTTTGTGAATGCGAACACTCTATTGTACAAACGGAAATATATTGTAAACTGGATTTTATGACATTTATTTAGGACACCTCACTTGTTTTTTGAAGTGGTTGATCAAATAGGACGTGTACCGCATGTGATGATTGAGAAATATGTTTGATGAACATAATGCAAAAAGAAGAGAAAATCGAACCGAAAACCTAAAAGATAATCAGAATCTTTATTACTATAGATAATACATATTAAATAAGATTTAAAAAATTCAAACTTGAAGATGTTACATAAAGATTGTTTGAATAATTTAATTCTACAGACAAAAGCAGATAATTTATAATATATTAAATAATAAAGATATAAGAACCATTACCCACCTCTCGACAATTTTCAAAAATTTTACTAATTATCGATAGTGAAACGATAATATATCAATTCATTAAGACGGATTGTAAAACTTTTTTAAAGAGAAGGTACCATTGCCAAAAATCCTATAATACATATATTGTATTTTTGGATGTAAGCATCATGCATTAATTATTAATTATAATGGTTATATTGATTTTGTAAATGAAATATATACTATAAAAAAAATATTTACACACAGATCATAATTAAACGATTACGTGGGAATGTAAATGTATCATACGAATAATAAATGTGACTGATGTGGATTTTTAAACAGAAAAAAAAAAGTAAATAAGAAAATTTTGGTCTATTATTCTAAACAAAATAAAATAAAACCAATCAAAATAACATTGTTGATACAAATAAATACTGTACACTTACTTTCTTAAATGCTTTATAACAATTTCTAACATTTCAAAATTAGGCTTTGGTAATCTATAAATTAATGTATGTACATCACTTATTCGTTGAATCCTTGTTTCTTGTTCTAATAAAATTAAACATAAAAAAATAACAATTACATTAAAATTAAAAATAAATTAATAATATTTATAATATATTAGGTAGAATTCGTAATTAATTAACCAACATTTATTAGAACTGGGTAATTATTTTTCGGTCTGATCATTCAGACTCGTAAACTACACAATGAGGATCATTATAGAATATTCATTGTTTCCATTCACAATATTTTTAGATAAATTCGAATAATAAAGACTGTGATTTAACTATTTCCATTCAAAAGGTGACACAAGAAAAGTTCGATAGTCTTGATTTTCTTTTCATCCATACAGCCCATATAAAGAACGTACGATACGATGCGGATTTTTCTTAATTACTCCCGTCCCAATTCCCCATACGTCATTGATCAATCAGTTAACATTGGAAGTCTTCCCTTTTCCAGGTTATCCTAAATGAATCACTCCCGGTGTAACGATGGTGAAGGATTTATCAAAGTAAGGTTGACGTACATGTAGTACACAATATACGGTTTTTGGCCGTATTTCTAACCGAATATCACATTTAGTGTCTTTTTTTATTCCCTCCTTCGAATTCCGTTTCTAATTTAGGTTGCAGTCAATTATTATGCCCATTCAACTGTGAATACAATGCTGAAACCTATTAGCTAGGCTGAATCAAGTATTGGTATCTTGTATATTGTATTGCCATGCGGTACTTACTTTAATTAAAAATAATTATAGTAAAGAACCAGATTCAATTAATGAAATTATTCGGTAATTATTTTAATACAGAAATTTTTCAGTTGAGTAAAACGGTGGTCATTTTTACAAAAAAAAAAAAACTTGACCTGCGCCACTCGATTATAGCCTAAGCACTCATATAAATACAATGGCATTAAGGAAATCTATCTTTTGATATTTGCATACTAATTGATGTATCGTTATACATTTCCATGTGCAGACATTCATCCACTTAACTGTAATGAATGTGTGGTTGATGCTTTTGTTGCTCCAAATTAAAAAAATTAAATGTTACTTACTAGCAGCTGCAATAAATCCATTATGATATCGAAATGTCATTATTGGTTCGGTTAAATTTCTTAAATAATGTTTAAGTGCACTAGATATTGTTTTTGTTTCCAATAAATCACTATATTGTTCATCATAAAAAAATTGTAATCGTTCTACATCAGTCTTTTGTCTATCCATTCCTAATTGTATAAGTTTTATAATTTTTGTATTTACACCACCAACTCGATACAATCCTTCTTCTTCTAAACCACGATTTTCCAAAACTTCAACACATTTTCGAATAAATGTAAAACCAATATCATCCAATAAATATTCATCACTTGTTTTTGATTTACCAGGTGCTAAATATGTCTGCCGTAATATATAATAATATAAAATTAAATTAATTAATTCATTGTGGAATAAAAAAAACAAAAAACAAAAAAAAGATAATCAATCACTTACCGGTTCTTTTCCATCCATTGCATTTAACCATACTTTTCGATCTTCTTCACTTAGGGCCTGAAATGTAAATGTTATGCCTGGTCTTTGTTCAAATGTTAAATCAAAACAAAATCTTTTTTCAAAATCGGATGCACGTCGTGTACATTGGACTAGAGTTAAATTTTCTGGAGGTGTTTCTGTACGCCCAGATATTTGATTATATGACAGCATCGTAAATTGTTTCTGTTGTTTTTTATATGTACAATAATATTTGGACCATGTTGCTGTAAATGCTTCTGTAAAATAAAAAAATATTTGAAATATATATTTCTTGTAAATTTTATCAATTTCTATTTTACTACCACATATATTTTAAGAGCGTATATGTATACGGAAATTTAATGCAGAGGACAAAGATTTTCAAGGATTATACCATATTCTAATATTTATGATTATTGCATAATAGTTGATTGTACGACGGAACACTGTCAACTCTTATTCATCGTGAATAGTAGAAGAAATGACATAATCCGATCAACCACAACCGGTGTATTTACATTAGTTTGTTGCTACTAAGTTTTTGGGTCTGTATTTGAAATAGTCGTCTATTAATTATAAATCTTTTGCTCTCCAGCTCTTCCTAGCCAAAATCTAACAGTCAATTTGAATTTCTTTCGTTTTTTATTTATTTAATTATTGTTCGTTTATTAAATTTGTTTTAATGTTTACAATGGCGAAATAAAAATGGTTTCTAAATTGTTCTGGTGTTGTAAATGGGTCATTGAATAAATTCCGATACATAATATATTGGGAATGTTTAGTATGGGTATTTTCTTAAAATACGAATGTTAGCATACTTATGCTCATTCAAATCAATAAATACTATAATATAAACTTACTTATTTTACTTTTTTCCATTAAAAATAAGTAACCTTGTTTGGTGTACTCAGTTTCTGGTTTCTGAAAAATATATTTAATTAGTTATTTTGATTTTGTAATTTATTTTCAAAAATTATTCAGTTTTATATTAAATATTGGTGATAAACTTAGTTTCTGAGGTTAATTTATAAAAAAAAAAAACACATTTCTTTATGAATATATTTCATCATTTCATACTACTTTTCCGCAAAGTTATAGATTACTCGATGAATAAAGTTTTGGCAGTCAATATTCATTAAGTCATTCTTTTGATATCTTTTTAAGATATATCGAAAGTATTATCGTATTATCATAATAACCAGAAGGGTATTTGTCCGTTGAATGCAAACCTTATACCATGGAATTACTTAAAACTTAATTAAAATGATATCGTTATTGATAACAGTTTTGATAGTTCGTAACGCTTAACAATGCCTTTCTAGTTATTGCATGGAAATTAAAACTTAGGTGCGAATTGAATCTTCTCCAACAAGCTTCTTCATACAGACCTATCTGCAGCTAACGTCTAATCCTAATATTAGAGTTTACAGCATCTAGATATTGATTCTTCGGGTATTCCGACTCTTCTTCTCCTTTCTGGATTATTATTCAACAGATTTTTTGGCACACGATCTTCTTCAATACGTGATACGTGTCCACATCATCTTAAACTATTGATTTTGCAAAAATCGTTTCATGTTTATCAATATTTAGGCCCTTACTGCCTTCACCAGCATGATATTAAAAAGCAGTGTATAGATAATGTTATTCAAAGATTAACAATGTCTGCACACGTACCATTATGAACTAATCATTCATATAAAAACAATGGAATTAAGTAAACGTCTATCTTCCGATAATTACAGATCAAATGATGAATTGTTACATATATTGAATTTCTTCCCTTGTGCGTAGTAAATCTTTGCCAATAGTCATTGGAATGTAATTTACATTTGTAATAGATGCGTACCACATACAATAAGTTCCCACAAATAGTCGATAAGATTCGGTAATATATTTCTTTTGATTAAATTATTGTCAGTGATATATACATTTATCGTAGAAACGCATAACTATAACTATAACCTAAAAAACTAAGTTTAACTTTTACGCCACTTAAACATATTAAAATTGCATACCTATAGCATCTAAATTCATTAATATATTTATCAGGAAAATATTCAAATTACATATTAAATATAAACAATAATAAACAATTTTTAATTTCTTACCATTTTACTATCCATATATTTGGATTTTAATTCTTCGGCTTTTGTGCGAGTTTCATCAAAATTTTCTCTTGTCTGAAAGTATTTGTTAGTTCAGCTCAATCAAAAAAAAAAGAAAAACAACAACAACAACAATAGCAATAACAATAACGCAAGAACAAAATTAATTCATGTAAAAGCTAATAGGTCTACTAATATGTGTGTGCCGCTCACGGATTAATCTCTCTGGCCGCCTTAAATGATGGCGGTTTCGACTGAAATATTTTTTTGTGAACGTATTCACTTTATATCTTTATCTTTCTCAGTTTGTGTTACGAGCTAAAAGTGTAAACAACATATTTTTTTTTTTGTTGAAAATGTCGTGTTTTGTGCCAGAAAAAAGTGATTTGCGGGGAGGTTTATTGTTATTGTTTCATTGGAAGAAAACTGCTGCTGAAAGTCATCGAATTCTTGTTGAAGCTTATGGTGAACATGCTTTACAAGAAAGAATGTGCAGAAAGTGGTTTCAACGATTCAAAAGTGGTGATTTTGATCTGAATGACAAAGAACGTGGAAAACCACCAAAAAAATTTGAAGATACAGAATTGCAAGCATTGTTGGATGCAGACGATGCGCAATCGCAACAACAACTAGCTGATTCCTTAAATGTATGTCAACAAACCATTTCTAATCGTTTAAACAATATGGGTAAGATCCAAAAGGAAGGAAAATGGGTTCCATATGAATTGACAGAAAGAAGCATGGAAAAGCGAAAAACCACGTGCGAAATATTGTTTCAAAGACAGCAACGAAAGTCGTTTTTGCATCGAATAGTCACTGGTGATGAAAAATGGATTTATTTTGACAATCCTAAACGGACTAAGCATTGGACTGATCCAGGTCAACCAGTCAAATTGAAGCCAAAACGCAATATTCATGGAAAGAAGGTTTTATTGTGTATTTGGTGGGACCAAAAGGGCGTGCTGTATTATGAGTTATTGAAACCTGGTCAAACTATTACTGGTGAGGTATACAAAGGACAATTGAATAAATTGAATCAATCATTGAAAGAAAAACGACCAGAATGGGCCAACAGACATGAAAGAGTGATTCTTTTACACGACAATGCTCGTTCACATGTCGCAAAACCGGTAAAAGAAACATTGGAAACACTCGGATGGGATGTGTTACCACACCCGCCCTATTCACCAGATGTTGCTCCATCAGATTACCACTTGTTCAGATCGATGGCACATGGACTCTGTGCACAACGCTTCCACAATTATGAAGACGTCCAAAATTGGATCGATTCTTGGATCGCATCAAAAGAGGAGAAGTTTTATTTTGATGGTATTCATAAATTGCCAAAAAATTGGAAAAAGGTTATACTTAACGATGGTAATTATATTCAATAAAAATTTTTTACTGTTATTACCGGAATTAATGTGTTTTATTTTTAAAAAAACGGCACACACATATTGGTAGACCTATTATATAGCTAATTATTTATATTATACAATTTTTTAAAATGCTTAAATTGAGCAGCTCTCATATTAATTTAAAATGAAATAAATAAATAATAAAACAAAAACAAAATTAACATTATAAACAGCCCCACACGCACAATAACATACCTACAAATAGCCTCCTTATAATATTATAAATTTTTCTAAATAAATATATTCATGTATACTTTTTGCATCATTTTACATAAATAATAATATTTAAATATATATAAAATACTAACAAAAAGATACATACCTTTTGAACTTTATGTTGAAGATCATTCATATATTCTTTTGCATCTTCAGATACTTCATGTCCTAAATGATAAAATACAAGCCACCCGGACATAAACGATAATAATGTTTCAACAAATTCAAATTTTATACGTTCCTGAACGTCTTGTATACCAAATACATAGCTAAGTGATTCACGTAAATATTCACGTTCTAACATTCCCAAACTGGCATCAGCCTATAAATAATTTATTAGATATATTAAAATATTATAAAATAATAAATATTTATTCAAATTTTAAATAATTATGTTTTGTATTTATATATAGAAACAAAGATGTGTAAAAAAAAAAATAAAATAAAAAATATAGTGTGGCGAATTAATTCCAGTGAACTACTCAAAATTCAAACGCATTTTATAGGATTTTATTATTACGGAATGATACGATAACAGCAATAAATGTGTTTAATATATATAAATCGTATAAAATAAGTAGTGTCCGTGATAAACAAACGTAGACAAATTTTGTTTCATTTGTAATTTACGAATATACGGAAAATTCTCTTAATACAAAACGGACCTGGAGAATGCACACATGGCCAAAATCTCAATTAGCGCAATCAGAAAGTCATTTATTTAAAACATGGATTTAGATTAGACATTTCTACTAATATAATAATGGTTATTTAGTAAATACATAAGTGAAAACCAATAATATAATAATAGTCAATTAACCAATTGATAATTTGTATGAAAGGAGATATAATAAAAAGGACTTCAGTCTTTTATATATTTACAAATAAAACAATGTTTTTGTTTTACAAAAGATTATTTATATTTACAGCAGACCTTTGAAGTCCTTTCCATATCTATCGTAATAATAATAATAATAATAGTAATAATAACGTAAAATGATTATGGAAAACAGAATAAGTGATTTTTAACCATTAAAATTTTAAAGTTTATTATTTTTTAATACAAATATTTAGATAATTTATAACACAGAAGTTAAGTTTTTATTTTTTGATTATTTAAAATCATTAATTGTTTGAAATCGGATTTATCGGACGAAATTTAAATAATTACAGGATCGTTTGAGAAATATTGCTGCTATTGATATTGAAATTTTATATCATAAAAAATGAGAATGTAAATTAATATATCGAATCTATTTTGAGTGCTATCAGCTTTATCATAACAAGAAATTAAACCCAAATGATGGAAGAGTGAAAAGAAATTCATTATTTATATAATTTATATACGTAATATATTATGTTAATAAAAAATAAACAAAGTGTTAAATAAATATCCTGCTACATTAATTTAAATTGTAATAAGTGCATTGTAATAAGTGTATGAAATGGCTAAAAAAAAATTAAATAATTGAATTTAATGATCAATTGGCATTGGCCATCGTTAGCTATGAATTTACTTTTAGTACTGCCTTTTGTGACAGTTCAGTGATACAGTAATTCACACGTATGCCATTCCGTCCAATGGTGGTGACAATTCTGCGGTATTGACATGCGAAATTATGTATTAGTATTACTATAAATTCAATTTGTTTGTTTATGAATCTGAAAACGGATTTATACATGAAAATTTAAAGTTGTCTATTCAATGACTAACAATGTGTCTCACACAACACCATCTATGTGAACTTATTCACCTATTTACGAATAATTTAATTAATTATGTACTATATATAAAACCATAACAACAGATCAATATTGGTGAATTGTTAAATATACTTAGTAATTTACTAACTTGACTCTAATGTTTTGTAGATGCGTATTAAATATAAGAGTGATAGTTGTAACGAGTTGACTTAGCATATATGTATGAACAATGAAGCCATAATGTCATAATCGCCAGAGGAATGGCGCTGACAGTATTCAGAAAATATCCTGTAATCTTCCCGAGTATACACTCGGTATTACTGGTACTATTGGTATGTATACTAAAAATTACTTATTAATTGAATATAAATATAATGCTACATATAATAAAAACATAATTATACTGATCAATTAGTAAATTGTAATGTTTGTTTAGATGGGTTTAAAACAATGAGTGGCAAAGTTAGTGGATAATTGACTTGGCTTTTTTTTTTCAGCAATTAAATCACATAACAGTGCGGACATGGGAACGAACGTTACAGGAGCAAAAAAATCCACATCAAATTAATTTAGTTAAAATACTAAAATCTTCAGTAAAATTCCTTCTACCACATAACCATTATAAGAATGGTTTACAAACAAACATAAAATTTTGATTAAATTTGTTGTTTAAATTCGAATAACTTACATTTTAAAATATTACATTACATATCAATGTATGTTAATTTTCAATTTGATACTTATATATTATTATAATCATATATTTTATTAAATAAAAAACATATGAACGTGTGTCAAATATTTCAAATGCTCAATTAAAAAGTTTGTTGATAAAGTTTTTACAAAAATTAATGAAACGTTAGCAAAAAAAAAAAAAAATAATTATTATTATTTATTTTATTGTACACGTAAATATGTCCTAATATATCAACCCACAATAACTAAATCAAACTATATCTTCTCTATATAGATATATATATATATTAATTACTTTTATTGATTTCAATCAAAATCAAATATATTGGTTTTTGTTATATATATATTACAATTGATACAAGAACATTATATTATTTATATATATATTATTATATTTCTTTTATGTATGTTATTATGTTATTTTATATTCAAAGTCAAAAAACACACAACAACAAAAAATCTATAATAACGATTAAAATATTAAATGATCAACATTTATAATAGAAAAATTTACAAATGATAGATTTAATTATTTTAGTTGCAAAAATATAAGTAAATAAAGTAAATTATATTCGATGTATATTAGAATTTTCATACTATTATAATTTACAACATATAAACAAAATTTATTAATTGTACAGATTATTATGAAAAATAATTTTTATTGTTTGTTATATTAATATGTTAATTTGTTATTTACATTTTTTTTTTATTATTATTATAATCAATAAATCAAAATATCAACGTTCACAATATTATTTAGAAAAAAATCAAGTTTTTTTTTTATTAAGTACACACACTAATAATAAACACAAAAAAAAAAAGAACAAAAAATTATATTAAACACACACACACACGCACACACACACAAAATTTTTAAATATTATTTTTATTTATTTAAATAATATACACAATATTTATTTATTTATTTTATAAATATTATAATTATTTATTTATTTATTTATTTTATTTTATTTTATGCAGAAATTATTTAATACTAATTCAACAAAAATTATTAATTTTATAAGAACTCAATTAAAAATGGCACTACTCACACATAATATAATAATATATTTTGATATAATACACAAATTTGTAATGAAATCATACATATATAATAAGAAAATTTACACAATATATATATATAAATACACATAGCACGCATACATAGATAAACAAAAAAAAAAAAAAAAAGGAAAACACACGTAGGTATATAATAGAAAAAATAGTATATAGTAAAAAGAAATGGAAAGTCGAAAAGCTAAAAAGGAAATTATTGAACGTTTGATGACTATTCCCATTTAACGAAACACCCAATTTGTATATTAATATTACATTATAATATGTATTGTTGTTGTTGATTGATCTTAATTTTGATAGAGATGTAAAAGTGATTCACTCACAAAAATATCGAATATGTTAACACAAAAATAATAATCCTTAAAATATTAATATAAATCCTTAAAAAAATTTACGTTATCATCTACTACACACAACATACACTATTTTATTTAATCTATTTTTAATGTTAAATTTATAATCGAATGTTTAAGAATTTATTTGAGATGGGAAAATAAATAATTTTATACCCATAATATATTTCGAACAAATTAATATAAACCTCAACATTTTATTACAATAACGTCATTTTTCTCAATTTTCTTACTCATTCCCATCCCACCATCCATACCATTGATACGATAGCATCATCATCATCACCTTCAACACACGCAATATCATTTTTTTTTTCTTTCCTTTTTCCATCGCAAAAGGATATCTAATATGATGACTAATATAAGGAAATAATAATGTAACTGTAAGGTTAAACATAAGTGTATATAAAAAAAAAAAAAAAAAAAAAACATGCGCACAACAATTCACACATTAAATTTTATTATACGCACGATTTTTTAAAATGTGTATGTATTATTTATGTATATGTATTTGTACAATGTAAAAAATAAGGAAAAAAAAAGGATAAAGGACACAGAAAGTAATAAAAATGCATTAGCACACATACGCATAATATGTACGTACAGTAGTGGCTAAGATTATAGCTGTCCTAGGAAAGATGATATTTGTTTTATATAATTGTATCAAAATATTACATCAAAAATGCAACAAAAAAAAAAAAATGTAACGTATGTTAACTGAAATTGGTGCCTCAAATTCTATTAAAACAAATAAATAATTTTACTTATTATTTATTACAATTTAACCCTTTCTTCGATATTTTTTCATAATTTACGTAATTTTGTTTGGAACACACTACATTTTTTCAAGCGATCGATTCTACATCCACGCAATTATTTATATGTACGGTTACTTCAACTACGTAAAGTATAGTGACAGCAAATAAATTAAATTTGGATAAACATATTATGGTTTTAAAAAGTATTATGGTTATTGTACATTATTATACTGGTTGTATAATTGTGTGCGTGTCTCCATTCATAGTATGCAATATCCCCATTGAGATGTTTCACTAATCAAAGCATGTGATTCATTAGTATTTGTGTCAGCAAATTGCAATTTCCAAATAAATGTTCTTCAACTACTAGTAGATATGTGACAATCACCCAATGACGGCGTCATACCGGCTGTCGGAAGGTTAAAATAAATATGTACATAAATATGAAATGAGTTAATATAAAATATAATCTTTTATAATAGTACATATACTGTACTGATAGGGTTATACCCACGTTAGACATGCTGTCAGAGTAGACAATCATTCTTATTCTATATTCATTCTACGAGATAAGATTTAAAAATACCAACACTCAATCTAGTGTGCAACCCATAGTAAATGTATTAGTGTAGTATATAGTATTTTTGAATAGAAAGTTCAGCTACTAATACGGGATAAACCGACATTACCATTAATATAATTAATATTTTACGTCAAACTGGCTTTTTTTTTTGCACGCTTCTATTGATGTGAACGTAACTGTATACGAGTATGTGCAATCAGAAGTATATGTCCTTACAGATGTTCATTGTACAATATATATTTATTATCATTCATGCATTCGCTCTATATGCACACTCACACAACAAACACATTATAAAATATTATTTCTTATATCTTATATCCTTTCATATTTATATAGGTGTCTAGTGTCTATGTTCTTATCATTTTCCAATGGCATTTATTTAAATATGTTTATATATATATTTATTTTGTATATTGTATTATTGCACACGTATGAAGTTTGATTTTTTATATCCATCATATCAATTAATTAAATACGTGAGAGGTTAAACTGGAATTGTTTTTAAAGTATGTTCGCCTATATTATTTAAATATTACAGAAAATATCGAATCAGACCACTATTCGGATACCTAACATTGCAGTCAAGTAGATAAATAACTCCGAATACTAGTATATAACAATTCACAAATATGCGACATACATTTTATTCTTATAATGCCTTCAACTATATTTTTCAAAATATTCGCTTTTTGATTCAATAAACGAACAAATGTTAATCCATTTGAGTTAGTTTTAAATATGTAAAATACTAAAAAATGTATGTCACATGTCATTAACGGTGCATTGAACTCGCAACCTCCGGATTGAATGCCATGCGATTTAACCAATGAATCACATATTTACCTATATAACGTGCAATGAATAATTCATATAATTCATTCACTTTATTCGTTAAACAATAAACTATCAGAATATATGTATGGCAAATAGCATTATTATATTAAACATTTAAAAACAAAACATTTTGATTACCTCTTGTATTGTATTATCTGGTTTCTTTGAAGACATATTTAAAAAACGTTCTTGTGCTTGACAAAATTTTGAAGTTTTTTTATCAAATTTTTTTTTATTTTCTTTAACACCACCTATCCGTTCTTTACGAAAATTTTCCAATGGCACAACGATTTGATCGTGTGCCCGAGCCAACTATATACCATAAATAAATAAAGTTAAAATTAATTTATTATAATTATGTATGTAAAAAAAAAAATGTATACAAAATCAATTTTACCACGTTATCTCGTTCATCTTCAATGCCAGTAATTAATTTACTAAATTGTTTTAAACTGTCAACAATAACTTGTTCGTCGTCCGTTTGTGTTGAACCAATACATTCAAAATTAAATTCAGCTAAACTTTTGGCTAATGTACGTTGTGCTCGTGATAAATCTGTAATGAATGAACGAAAATTTTATGAATATTGGTATATTGAAAAAACGACATAATAATTAATTTTTGGTTGGTATAATATCAAGAATTTTCACATTAAGTAACTTTCATACTATATTCGATCGTGGATTATTCATGTGGTACCGTAAAACGTACTGATTTCCGGGAGTTACGATTCCGGATAATAGATATTTTATCTCCAGTGGTAGCTCCTGCGAAATATATTCTAAAAATCTAATAAGTTAATTGTGAAAATTATATTGCATCTCTCATATAGTCGATTTTCCATTCGAAGTATAGAATGATTTCGGATGAATTAAAAAAATATCTAGAAAGATACATTGATAGATTGTACCTTAACATTTAAGACAACTGTAAGTATAAATTGTATTTAATTGGACAACCACAAGTGGTGATTAGCAGTCTCAATTTCAGTTGTTTATATCAATAACGTTTACGACTTTCGTCCTCTTATTACGAAAGATTTATTGTTATACGTCTTTCGCATACCATTCGCTAATTCTCTCTTATCATTAATGTCTGATTAGCGTTCAATATTTTCAAAGATATTCGCACAAATGAACTTATCAATCTATAACAAGATATAGCACTCGTAACTCCCGGATTGAATGACATATGCTCTATATATATATATATATATATATATACAATATATCATTACATCACTGAATACCTAACAAGTTTAATTAGAATCATAAGATGAATATTAGGCGTATAATAAATGAAATTTTTGGAGTGTGTTGATTCATTTTTCATGTTGTTGTGCTCGCATACCTCAATTTTTTCCATCATTAGCGGATGTTCCTGATTGAAATGAAAGATTTTCATCAAAAATGCTGATAACGTATTGTAACATATACAATATTCAATTCAAGCTCTTTAGAATATACTCTATTACTTATTGTCGCACCATTAGTGCCGTTTATTTTTTTTCTTTTACAATATTTAATATGGGATCTTTCACGCCACCATTATTAAATCAGTTTATGGTGGTAAAGGTTTTAATTTTTTGATCGTATACAACAGAAAAATGTAAAAACAGAGTTAAATAAAAGAATGTGATTAAAAATTTAAAATTGTATTTTCGTGATTTGATTATTAATGACATTTTCGTATATATAGCGCATATAATCCACTTATGAATATTATATGAGACATTTAGAGAATTTGAAATAGGTTTTATATTGTAATTAAAATGTTTATTTATATGTAACACATAATAATATTGAATATGCAATAGTAAATATAGGTATACTAATTTTTTATATACACAACATGTCACACACACACACATACACACAACATACATCATACAGTCAAATAAGGAAGTAACAGCTCTAATGAATGGAATGAATAAAAAAAGTAAATAATAATAAAAATGAAATTAACTAGGTCAATTTTAGTCAAAATAATTTTTGAAATTGTAATGTGAATAATATATAAAGCAAAAAAAAAAAAAAAAATAGAAAATAAATCGCCTCTTCAATATCTCTTATTGAACAAAACAAGAAAAAAAAACACCACCCACAAATTTTGTCATTAAAATAGGTTTTTTTAATATATATTCTTTTAACTTACGTAATTATATTAATTTGAAATTTCAAATTAATTATTTTTTCATTTTTTTTTTCGCAATCTTCATTTTTAGTTATTCTCGTATTTTATTTCTTATTACATTTATTGGTACAGTAAAAGAACAGAATTTAAAAATAAATCCATACAAATCATATAAATATTAAAAATAAATATTAAATATGTCAATATTACTAAGGATAATTTTTAGTATTTCAATTAGAAACTTTCATATGAGGTAAGTGTTACATTACGTATAGTAAAAATAAAAATTGTTATTTGTATTTGTATATTTAATTACACAACAATACAAAAATAATTTTCAGAACATTGTCATTTTATGATAATTTTATTTATTTTATTTATTCTATACTCATCTGTTTTTCCGTTTTGAATTGTATTAAAGAAAAAATAAAAAACGAAGAATCGCAGCACGTTTGTCAAATATAAATTTAACAATGATATATTTTTTATAAGTTATGAGATGCTCCCGCGTAATCGCTACATTTTGCTATATTTAAAAAAAAATGTTTCTTAATTGATCTTGCATAAATAATTGTATGCGAGAATTTTATTGACCTGATATTTAACTATGTATTAAAAATTAATATATGTAATTGTATTATATACATTGAATTTATGATGTATAAATGATGAATAATAATTGAATGACCTACGCTGAACATATGTGGGAGCGACAAAAAATCACTCAATTTAGGGGTATATAGACTGTATTTTTATACTATAATTAAGTATTATTTTTGATTACTAAAAAAAATATAAAAATATGTATAAACCCTCCCTCAAACCTTATAATTATATGTAAGAGATTCACGACATGTCCTGCAAAAGCAAAACGCATTAACATGGTATTTTCAATGTGAACCAAAACTGCTAAATGTCAAAGTGTCACCAGATGAAGAAAATTAAAAAAAAAAATCTCGTTTTATGAAGTTAAAAATTTAAATAATTATTTTTTTTTTCTGTTCCCGCACATAATGTCATTTGGCAATGAAATAAAAACGGTTTGCATCAATTGAATAAATAAATAAATAAAATAAAAAATAGCAACAACCATAGAAATATTTATAACAGCAGTTGAAATTACTTTGCATTATTAGAAGATCTACTACTATAGGTCAATGGATTATAAAACCACACATACACACACACACATTAATGCCAAATTTGTAGGAATTAGATCAAGATATAATCACGTTCTGGTATGTAAGTTTCCAGAACTATCATTTGTATATAAATTTTCAACGATCAGCATGTTCAATACCGTATAAAATCAGTTCGCATTATACGATATAGGTGGGTCCGGTTATAGAAATACTCAAAGTATTATAGGTCTTACTTTAATAATATATATATATATTTTATTTCTATACGAGTAAATATAAATTAATACAATATATATATTTGTAGTAAATGAACGTTAATTCAATTTAGTGTATAGTTCTTCCCTCCCATTTATCTTCGACTGACGTTATATTTTAATTTTAATTTATTATATAATTTTTTATATAGTATTTATCACTATGATGGGAATTATTAATTGAAATAATTGTGTCAATATGAGAGTAATTTTTAACAGCATAAATAATATATAATTTAATTTTTGTACACAAATTGCAAATCCAATTAATTGTGTTGTTAGAGTATAGACACAATTTTAAAGCAGCTGTATTTTTACAATATAAACGAAAGTGATTAAAATTGTTTTGTTCATTCAAAATATTCTAATAATTTATATTCAAATAAATTTGTCTAGAATAAAAAATAATCTAGTCCACTGTAATTATGTGATTAAAATGATAATAATTTTTCAAATGATGTAGATCATGTTCAGATTAATATGATCTTGAAATCAAAGAACTTAATTTTAAAATGAATCTAAATCATTTTGTTATAGTACATATTAAATTTAAATTTAAATCAATCATGATCACATATAGAATCTGAAATTTAGACTATCATCTTTACTAAATTATCTATAATATTAATCTTTAGAAAACGATGTAGACTATAATCTGTAAAAACTAATCTGAGTGTGATTTCAAAATGTTTCTTTGACAGAATGTAGATAATATTAATAATATGATTATCAAAGCATAACTTATGGTTGGTTGTATTTGCATAATGGTTGGATTTCGTTTTCATGTAGAATGTAACTGATAAGATAATTAATAATGCTAATATTTACATATGACATAGAGATTATCGATCGTTTCAACTGTGTTTCCATTCGTAGTAATTGCATTACGTATAATACTTTTATTAATAATATTTTCAGCTCAAAAATACTTACATTATCAATTAATTTTTAATAGAATTACTATCAGAAATATGAAATCATTTTATTTTATTTAAGTATATAATTTATATTATAAGTATTACAATAAAATTTTAATATGAACATTAAAATATGAAAATAATACGCACAACAATTCTTTATTTTCAGAATCTAATTTGAAATAATGTCAACTTTTTATTATTGAGTTGACTTAACATTATTACTAATTATTATATAATAAATATATATATATATATTTGTATTAAACTATTAAAGCAATGCAAAGCAAATGCGATTAACTACGTATGGGCGTATGGCGATAACGAATAAATACATTCCGATATGTTAAGTATTTATTTCTTAAGGTATTATTGATAATAATAATAATATTATTATTATTATTATTATTATTATTATTATTATTATAATTATTATCATTTTATTTTTTCATTTTTAATTATGTGTGTACTGTACCTACATAAATTTCTTAAAAATTAGTTAAATTAAAAAGAAAAAAAAAAAAAGTACATAAAGATAAGAAAAAAAATTAAATAAAAATTGACAATATCATAACGTGACATTGCATTTAGTTATCTATTTCGATTTAGAGAGACATACAAAATTATCTTTTTAAATAAATACTGTATTTAATAAAAAATAACTTTATATATTACCGTCTCTATATTATGACGTCACTAATTAAAGAAATAAAATATATGATCAACAATAAAAAAAAATGTAAAATAATATTAATTTTTTAAAATAAAATTAAAAGGTGAGACAAATTTACATACTACATACTCGTAAATCATATGATGGATCAAGAAATAAATGTCATTTTTTTATTTATTTAACAGTGGGTTAATGCACTTTCTAAAAAAAAAAAAGCTGAAGTTTTTTTTGCATTTATTTTTTAAATGGTAAAACTCAAAATAAATATTTTTTTTTTTTATGTGTTTGTTGTATTTTGGTCTTTTATTTTATGTTGTGGATTGTGCGTAAGTAAATATGCGTATACGTAAAACTTGATTGATGATACAAAACAAATGTAAATATGAAGGAAATCGCAAATCAACAAGTAGTTGTTTTTTGTTTTTGTATTTTTGATATTGTTGAATATTAAAATATTATAACGAAAAACATCACACAAAAACACACACACACACACACACACAAATATACGAAACAATTACCATTTTTTGTTTTTGTTTTGAATTAAAAAAAAACCTTGATGAATCAGAGATAAATTTGTATTTATTTCATTAACACAAATATTCGTCGAATACTCATAAAAGTTAAAAAAAAAAAAAAACAAAAAACAAAAAACAACATACTAATATGGAAAAATATGGAAAAATACAAACATCACACAATATTCTTTTCAAACACAAATGCACAACACAATCAAAACACCTTCGTGTTTTTTTTTTTTTGTTTTTTACATATACCTACATATTTTCTGAAAAAATAATAATTAATTAAATACACTCTTACGTAAACACACATTCATTCACAACAACAAATTAATATAAACACAATTAAAAAGAATGTACACATACTTTTGGAAGCAGCTAATAAATCTTTAACTTCTTTGATAATCCTTTTAATTTGTTGACTTGTTTTCTCCAATTCTTTTTCATGTTTATTTAAATTTTCACGAAAATCCGGACTATCTAATATACAATCTGTAAATTCCAATGGTAGTAAACCGACCACCATTTTGATGAAGATCGATTCGTCCCGCCGTACCGTAATCTGTACCTCCTCCAGCACCACCGCCACACCACGACCTTCGTTTTGTATATTTTATTTTACTTTTTGTTTTTTCTTTCTGTTTTAGTTTTATTTTTCGTTATTTATTTATATTAATTTTATAAATTTTTATACTGTTGTTGGCGATAAAAAAAAAAAAAAAAAAAAAAAGAAAAACAAAATAAATATAAAATAAAAACCACAAATTAAAATTTTTATCAGTTATACGAAAAATTTAAAATTGATAAATTTGTTTTATATAGGAAAAGTTAAATACCGAAAATATTACTCATTCCACAGAAAAACATATTATTTTTTATTATTAAACAAAAAAAATGAAGTGATAAATAAAATACACGACACAATATAAAAAAAATAAATATAATCATTTCACTACAATAATTTTATTGGATATCTCTTTTTTTACAACAAAAAAAAAAAAAAAACATTATTGCCATAAAAATTATCTCATACGTGTGATAAATAATTTAGTATTTTTTTCTTTGGAAATAAAATTCCTTTTCTTTTTCTTGCTTTTATACTGTTCCGTATAATAATTAATATTTTTTAAAAATATGGAATATATAAGACATTTAATACAATTTTATTCGCAAGATTTTAAAACGCAATAATTATTTAATAAAAAAAAAAAAAGAATTTAACACAACATTTTCACACACACAATTTACATATGCTAACAAAATCTTTTTAGTTGTACAACGGCTGGAAAAATACTAAATACTAAAAACTAAACTATATATAAGATCATAAATTAGAAATTACTTTACTACTACACGTTTTTAATTTTCACCAGTTTTTACGTTACGTCTACAAATAAGAATTTATAATTGGAAAGAAATTTTATGCCGAAATCAAACGAAATGACATTTAGATGAAATAATAAATTAAAATGAAAATAAAAAAAAAAAAAAAAGAAAAAAACAAAAATTGCAAATAAAACTTTTTGAAAGCTTTTTTTAACATCAAAACCAAATAAATGTATATTTTTAAAAATAATTTGAGAAAGTTATTATTCTCTTTTTATATCACAACTGTCAAATTAACAAATTCATACCCAGTCTTCATTGAGAAAACGATGTTTAACGCTTTTTGCTACATAAAATATAGAATATATACTTAAAAAAATATATATATTCATATTACGAAATAATATAGATACCCGATATGAACATACTCATTGTCATTATCCACAGTCCAAACGGTCCAAACTTATCGACATCAAATATGCAATAAAAAAAATGACAACTTATATCAATCTCTTTAAATGTCAAATCTTTGAAAAAAAAAAAAAGAAAAAAGCAATAAATGAAAGTTTCAGAAAGTTTTTGTTTTTTGTCTTTTTTGCTCACATCTTTTTCATCATTTCATGGTTATTTTTTTTTTTTTTATTACAAATCAAATTTACAAAACGAAACGAGAATTATTTTCGTTGACACGCATACACATATACCAATTACACAATTACACCATTCATACATCCATAATAACACTTCTTATTTTTTCTAAACGCAACTACTAGTACCACCAACTAAACTATGCACGACAGACAACACACACACACAGTATTCGAAATAAAAAGTGAAGAAAAATTTAATTTTAACAATGAATAAATTGAATTTTAATAACAATTTATTTATTATAAAATTATTTACTGTGTGTAAATTATTGAATAAAAATGAAATATAAATTTTAAAAAAACTTATAACGCGTTTTAAGTGAAATTTGTAAAGAAAATATAAGATTTATGTGCAGCGAAGAATTTTTCTCCACCATTTAATATTTAATAAAATAAAATTATCGATTGATACTGTATTATTTGTGTGTATTTGTTTGTTAATCATTTATTTTCGGGATTATTACTTGTTAATAATTATTTATATAAATACAAAAAAAAAATAAAAATTCAATACAATATTATATAAATAAATGCTTTCACAAATTATATCACCTCAAATTCATATGTAAATTATTCATAAACCATACTAAGTTTCTTTGATATATATCTAAAAAAAAAAAAACAAATGAATAATTAAATTATTTCATTTATGTTCCTTTTTGTCATCTGTGGTGAAACTGATGAATCAGAATCAGAACAGAAGCAGATATAGAGAAAGTAAATTATATTATAACATCGATTAAATTCTGAAACTTTTTCTAAAAATATATTGTAATAATATAAAAAAAAAAAAACGAACATAAAATAATTTATTTTGAGTAAGTATAAAATGCGTAAATTTGTTTTTATATTGTAATTTAAAAAATTCTTTTTCAGACATGTACTTTATTTCTACATTATTTTTATCCCGGCCGCAATTTTGACCCTTCTTGCTTTGGATTATTTTTTTTCATTTCAATTTGTAATTTAAAATATTTTACAAATAAATTCAATGAAGAATACATGAATATATAATGGAAAAAATTATAAAGAAATCAGTAAAGTTATACATGTTTTAACAATGGCACACAAAACAACAAACAATTGATAAACTTCATATTATAAAATATATAATGAATAAATTGATTGTCCTAACTAAATACACAAAAAAGTAGATAAAAGAATTTATTTTTAATTTGATATGAAATTGTTAGATTGTATTTATGTAAATACTATCAGATAATTAATTGAAATAATGTATAAAAAAATAATAATAATTACAATTAAGTGATTGCCACACCACTTCTATTTAAATTTTCATTTTGATCATACAAGTAAAGTCGAAAAAAAAAGGAAAAAATGGATCGAAATAATGAAAAATTAATAAATAATAGTAATAAATATAATAACAATAATAGTATTAATAATAATGAAAACAATAATGATAATAATAGTAACAACAATGTAATACAACGAGGTGCTAATCGCACTCAAAGGATCCGTCCGCAATCTGTTCAATCAGCCCGGTTATTAGTGTTTGATAATGTTGATAGCGATCAACAACAACAACAACAATCTATACAATTACAATCAAAACATAAACAATCTGATAACTATGACCAATATCAAGAATTCTCAAATAAAATAAATAATAATAATGTAATAAATAGTGTAATGGAAAATGTTAGTTCGACGGGTACCACCAAAAAAGAGGACACAAATAAAACAATAAATTTAAATAAAAAAACCAGTGGTAATCCAATTGTAAAATCTTCATCTGTAATTATATATCATCAACAGCAACAACAACAACCACATCGAAAAATCTCGTATCAAACTTCCCATTCATTACGTACATCAACATGTGGTGGAAGCGGAAGTAATGTTTCTAATTTAGCACGTATTAGAAGTTCAACGCTTGGAAAATCAGCTCCATCATTATCAGCAAGTATGGTAAGTGTTTCAATTATTATTTATTAAAAATAAGACAATATTAGAAGTATTTTATGAATGAAAATAATTTATTGTAGTTAAATTTTTAAATCAACTGTAGAATTTGTGTTAATTATTTAATTGGGAATCCTTCGCAGAAGAACAAAGTAAATCGATAACAAGAAGACTTTACTTCACCATTATTGACGTTATATACTCTCTCGTCTTTAGGAGTTTGGCTTGAATTTTGTTACTACAGCGGTTTTATCGAAAAACCTTAGATTGTTTATTGAACATCTTACAAAACAAGAAGTTTTGCAAAGAAAAAATTGAATGGCAATCTAAGGGTGCCATGCCAGGTGGATATGGTAACGAAATACAAACTCGAATCAGATGTGTGGCCTGACCTGGTGGAACACAATAGCTTTTCAAATTTACCAATTCTGTTCGCTTTTTTTGAATGGTTAGTTGTTAAATGTACACTTTTGAATCGATTGCATGGTAAACGTTCAAAATAAAGCTAACTGATAACAACATACTTGGTGAATATCAAATTTAGATATTGTTTGTGCTGGTTCATCTTACTGGGTCTACGATTTTTTTTCGATTTACATTATTGTTTATTACCAATTTTTATCGCTAATTATCAATCGAATCATAAATGGAAATCGTAATGCGTTGTTTTAAGTGCATTTCTTTAAGTTCATGAAGAACCCATAAATTGAGTTTATTTACGTAGCAAAATTGTTTGAAACGCTTTCAATGTGTAATATGTTTGTGACACACTGAGCCTCTTTACAATCATGTGTGTTGTGCTAAACGAAACTTAGTAAATCAATTTTGCAATGTCGTCATATTAAGAATTCATCACCAAATACAGCAGATAGCTTTGTTTGAGCATATCATGCGTTTTTCCTTTGAGAAAGTAAAAAGTCAAAATATGACGAAAATGGTTTTTTGATTTATCTTATAGAAAAAAATGCACAACCGAGCGAAATTAATATTTAACTAAATGGTTATTAAAGTATCAACCATCAAACAACAATATCAGTTTGGCATTTAGAATACAAAAATATAAATAATAATTCGGCTGACGCTATCAATCAGTGAAATGTGCAATCAGTTAGATGACAACCCAATATATTGTTATAAAACTCAGTCTGTAAAACAAATACAAAGGACTTATACACTTACAAGCTATACTTACTGGAGATAAGTGTGTAATTTATCAGGATTCACTCTATGCTTCTATGTCTATTAATGAAATCCATAAATATAATATAGTAAAGAAGCAATTATAACTTTCGATATTTTTACAGTTGCACATAACAAAATATCTTCTAGTTTAGAAATATCAAATTATGTTAATAATTAATTATCTGCAGTAATTTACAATTGCCTATTGACTCATCTTATATAATAATATGGCATATGATTGTCGCGTTTGTGTAAATTAAATGGAAAACTTTGGTTGCACAAAAGAAAATTGTATTAAAATAATTAATAAAATTACAATTACAGTAGATCAACACTTAAAACCGTATCAGATAAAATCAATTTAATGAAAGTTTGAAAAATATTCAAATATATGCTAATATTACTTTTAATTTTTCTTTATAATTACGTTTGCAGAAAGAACATGGTATAACAAAACGTATACAACCAGCAACAAATAGAAGTTCCGCCGTTGTATTGCATCGATTAAGTTTAGTTGGTCATACAACATCACCACGTTCTCATTCACCAATATCGGCAAGCCCAATTGATAGTCCACGTATAAATTCACCAAATATTTTACATTTTCCATTTGTACCAATTAAACGTATAGCAAATTGTCGTGGTGATGGTCGGAGATGGTCAGTAGCATCATTGCCGTCGTCTGGATATGGAACTACACCAGGTAGTTCTAATTTATCGGTAAATTTCTTTTAAATTCATTATAGTTTAAATATTCTTATATATCATATTGAATAATAATAATTTCTGATAAATAAATGTGTATATAGTCACAATGTTCAAGTCAAGAACGTCTACATCAACTTCCACATATGCCAACAAGTGATGAATTACGTATTTTATCACACCATTTTTCAAGTAATGATAGTAATCCAAGTATTGAACATCATCATTGTATACCATCATCAAGGCATCACTGTTATCAACATCATCATCATCAGCACCTTCATCACTATCATCATCATCATCATCAACAACATCAACCACAAAATCCATCGCCATTATCGCAACAACATAGTCGTAGCCCTGGTCGTAATAATAATAATAATACTAATAATACTAATAATAATAATAATAATAATAATAATAATAATAATAATAATATTAATAATATTAATAATAATAATAATACTAATAATAATATTAATAATATTAATAATAATAATAATAATAATAATAATAATAATAATAAGAATAATAATAATAATAATAATAATAAAAATAATAAAAAAAATAATAATAATAATAACAACAGCAATAATATTAATAGTAATGATAATAAAAAAAATAATAATAATAATAACAATAATAATAATAATAATAAGAATAATAATAATAATAATAATAGTGGTGGCAGTAATATGGAAGATTCAGTTGTTAGTTCCTGTGGTGGTACTAATAGCGTTGAAGGTAGCGGTAATAATTTATCTTATACTGATACCGAATGTGGTATTGCAAGTGGTAGCGCCAGCGGAAGTGGTGGTAACATTGGCACAAATAATACACGTCGTTCATTATTTCATCGTCCACGGTCAAGAAGTTTATCAAGTCCAAGTCGTTCGCCAATTATTGATAGTGAAATTTCAATGATGAATACATTATATAAAGAACGTTTTCCAAAAGCAACAATACAAATGGAAGAACGCTTAACACATTTCATAAATGAAAATAAAAATGTTGCATGTGGAAATTTTCGGGAATCACAACCAATTGTACGTTTTGTACATCATCAAGTTGTGGAAATGGCACGTGATTGTTTACATAAATCACATGCGAAATTAATAACTAGTCGTTATTTCTATGAAATGACCGAAAACTTAGAACGTTTATTATCGGAAACAAAAGATAAATCACCGGAGGCTGCTGCTGAATTAACGGGTATAATAAAGAAATTATTATTAATAATATCGAGACCGGCACGTCTTTTAGAATGTTTAGAATTTGATCCAGAAGAATTTTATCATTTACTTGAAGCAGCCGAAGGTCAAGCGAAATCATTACAAGGTATTAAAGCTGATATACCACAATATATTATACAAAAACTAGGTTTAAATCGTGATCCAATAGCTGAATTACGACAAGAAATACAAGAATCAAATGATTGGAATAATAATGATCGAGTGGAAATGAACCAATCATCAATCGTAAATTTAAATATGGATCAATCACAATTACAGTCAACTAATATGCAACCATTGTTGTCGTCATCATCATCCTCTTCATCACCTTTGCCACATCAACCACAACAAGTAGGATGTTTAACATCAACACCAAACCAGAAAAAATTACGGCCAATACAATCGTATCCAATTCAACCGAATCATGTACCAAGTGAACAAGATTTTGAAATAACAAAATTAATATCAAATGGTGCATATGGTGCTGTTTATTTAGTTAAAAATAAACATACACGTCAACGTTTTGCTATGAAAAAGATTAATAAAAATAATTTAATATTACGGAATCAAGTTGAACAAGTATTTGCTGAACGTGATATTTTAAGTTTTGCAGACAATCCATTTGTTGTTAGTATGTATTGTAGTTTTGAAACAAAAAAACATTTATGCTTGGTTATGGAATTTGTTGAGGGCGGTGATTGCGCAACATTATTAAAATCAATAGGTCCACTACCATCGGATATGGCACGATTTTATTTTGCTGAAACGGTTTTGGCTGTTGAATATTTACATAGTTATGGTATTGTACATCGTGATTTAAAACCAGATAATTTATTGATAACAGCATTTGGACATATAAAATTAACTGATTTTGGTTTATCAAAAATGGGATTAATGTCATTGGCTACAAATTTATATGAAGGTTATATTGATAGTGAAACACGACAATTTTCTGATAAACAAGTATATGGCACACCAGAATACATTGCACCCGAAGTTATTTTACGTCAAGGTTATGGTAAACCAGTTGATTGGTGGTCTATGGGGATTATTTTATATGAATTTTTAATTGGTTGTGTACCATTTTTTGGTGAAACACCTGAAGAATTATTTGCACATACTGTAAACGATGATATTGAATGGCCAGACAGTGATGATTGGAGTGTTGCACCAGAAGCAAGAGATTTAATAACATCATTATTACAGCAAAATCCACGTGAACGATTAGGTATTAGCGGTGCCCACGAAATAAAAGAACATGATTATTTTTCGACTGTTAATTGGAATTCATTGTTGCGACAAAAAGCTGAATTTGTACCACAATTATCAAATGAAGATGATACTAGTTATTTTGATAGTAAGTTGATTGATTTATAATTTCATTTATGTTATATAGATTATCATGAATCAATTGAAATCTTATGTTAGATAGGATACGACAATATTTATTAGTAAAAAATCATTTCCATTCATTTTTCAATATACAGATGTGCTAATTTAGTTATTTAAATTATTTATCTGCATTGCCTGCATAATTGCACGCACAACAGCAGATGTCAATAAAACATAAATATATGTTGTTTTTTATTTGTTTTAACTGACGTCTTAACAGTTTTTTTTCGTATAAAACATAATTTTTAATAATCTTCATGAAAGGATTGTACATTTGTAAACTAAGTATACACAATCATATTATCCATTAAATTTTTTTTATATACGGCAATTGCACAACTTTTTCTAAAATGTTTTCATAAAATGGTATTTTTCAACAGCTCAACAACTATACACTTTTTCTAGGAAGTTCTAGATATTCTCTAATTAAATAATTTCTTTATAATAATGTCTACAGGTCTAATTTTATCTATAGCATATATCAAACACATGTCTACCTACATAGTGCATATCATTGCACTTCCTCTGTTTTATTCATTTAATTTCAAAATTAAGCTTCATTCATTAGCATTAAACTTGCTTATTATTTGAAGACAGTTTTATATGCTCGTAACAAAGTACTCCACACTTCTATGTATTTCTTCAATGTTTTTTACAAAATATTTACTTAGTTTTTCTGCAATCACTTTAACTTTAGCAACTTTTTCATTCACTTTTATATCGTCAACTTCTATCATGGCAAATTTTTTTGAATAACCACCATTACTTATTATTATTATTATATTATATTTATATTGTATTATTAAATTAACTTCATCACTGTCATCAAATAAATATTTGCAGATCGTATGGATCGTTATAATCATGATTTAGCTGGCGATGATACCGATGAAACTGATGATTCACCACTTTTTGGATCATTTAGCTCTTATTCACCACAATATAAACGACAATATTCATCACGATTAGCAATGAATATATCTGACAATAGTAGTAGTACAGGCGATGACATCGGTAAAGTTATAACCACACCAGAATTAAGAAAGCTTGATGTAACTAAAATTCATAATTATACTTTTACATATACTTTGAACTAATAACAATTAATTTTTATTTATTTATTGTAGCTATCATCATGTTCTATAAAAATGCCATCGACCCCGGATACCGAATATATTCCCGATATGTTAAATACGCCTGATCATGAGGATGTGAAAATTATTCATCAGTATTTAAAACAACAACAAAATCCTCAAACATTATTTTCCAAATTAACAATAAATACAAATACATTGGATAATCAAAAATTATTTGATACACATCAAATATCATTGTTGGCGACAAGAAAAACGTTAAGTACACCAGAATCATCTCAAACTGATAGCGATGATGTTTCACCGCAAATACAACGGAAAAGACGTACAATACATGCTCGAGAAATTTTACCGAAATTTTCAATTTCTATTGAAGATGATTTTACGTAATTTATTTTTATTTACTTTCTATTATTATTATTAGTTTTTTTCTTTTTTTTTATATTATAATATTCCTTTATATTTATTTATTATTATTAGACAACAAAGTGGTGGTACATCATCATCTGAAAATATTCAATCCAGTTCAACAGTAACATCAGAAAATCCATTACAACATTTAGCTAAACATCGTTCACGTTCAGTTGTTAAAAGTGCATCTGCTATTGGATTGTCATTAGTTATTTCAGGTAGATTAGATATTTTTCTAAGCATTTTGAATTTTTAATTTTGTTTTCTTTTGTTTAATGTAATATTTAGATGACAGAACGTCGTCCTTGGTATCGGGTGATGCTGGTATTAGTGGCGGCAGTGTTGCTAGTATTAACACAGGTATGCAATCGCCTAGTGGTAGTATTGGTAGTATTGGCGGTGGTAATGGTGGTTCAAGCACAGCTAGTTCACGTGACACATCACCTTGTCGTGAACTATCACCATTGGTAACCAATTTAAAACCACCTATAATAATTCGTCGTGGTCCGCGTGGTTTTGGCTTTACCGTACATACAATACGTGTATATTATGGTGATACAGATTTTTATACAATGCATCATTTAGTAATGGCTGTTGAAGATGGTAGTCCAGCGTATGAGGCTGGGTTACGACCAGCTGATTTAATAACTCATGTAAATGGTGAACCTGTACAAGGATTATATCATACACAAGTATTACAATTGTTATTAAGTGGTGCTGAAACGGTTACATTACGTGCAACACCACTTGAGCACACAAGTATTCAAAGTGGTGGTAGAAAACGTGAATTGTGGCAAAGTAAATTGGCTAAAAAAGGTGTTAATCGACAGAAAAAAACACGTAGAGAAAAAGAAAAAAATCGTAAAACGTCATTATTTCGACGAATCAGTACAAAACGAGCTAGTGCAGAAATACAACAAATGACGGCTAATATGTCATCACCAACAATGGTAACACCAAGTCGTAGTTTTCAATCATTTACACGTGCTCAAGAATTATATTCAACAGCAACATTCGTAACGACAACAACAACACCACCAACAACCACAACATCAATAGCAACATTAAATCGTTTAAGTTTATCACCCTTAGATACATTTAATTTGCAATCAACATCCGCATCGTCACAATCAAGTTCACCATCATCATCTGTACCAAATACACCGACTGGTGGGCTTAGTGGTAATACAGCTCCACTATATCAACGGCCATCGACATTACATGGGTTAAAACATAAATTACATACAAGTGGTTGTACTGGTGTTGCTAATAAAAATTTGCATACCCAATCATCAACATCTATTTCAAATAGACGTAAATCCGTTGGACATATACCATTATCTCCATTAGCAAGAACACCTTCACCATCACCATTACCAGCTTCACCAACACGTTCACCGAGTCCATTAACATTTCCTGTATGTCATCAGCCCGGTTCATCAAATACAACACAATCATATAGTCCATTAGTGTTACCAAATGTTAGTAATAATAATAATATTAGTGGTATAAATACTATTGCAAATAGTGGTATTAATTATAGTGGCCTATCATCAACAACCGGTAGTAGTGGTGGTGGTGGTGGTGGTTGTGGTGGTAATATCACATCTACTGTTAGTGGAACAACAACAGTTACGGGCAAAAAAGTATTTGCAAGACCAAAAAGTGCTGAACCAAGTTCACCATTATTACGTCGTGCATTATCACCAGATCGATTGCATCCACGAACGGCAGAAAATAAATGTTTAATATCGCCATTATGTTGTAATACAAGTGGTAGCGGCGGTACCGGTGGTAATTCTATACATCAAAAACAAAGATCTGCATCTGGTTTATGGCGAACAAGTGGTTTATCATCAAGTAATAGTGCTAGTAGTGGTTTATCTACAAATTTAATATTATCGTCTGCATCATCATCATCATCTTCGCCATTATCATCATCTCCGTTAACTGCAGTAACACCAATTGCATTAGTCACAGGCGGCACACCAACGCAAACAAAAACAACAGCAAAAAGTATATGTACACAAATACCGTTAACATCATCATCACTGTCAACGTTATCATCAGCAAATACGTCAGTGATTACAAGTGCATCATTACCATTTTCAGGAATAACAACAATTGTACCACCATTGACTTCCGCTGCAGTAACATCATTACCATCATCATCATCGTTTCTATTATCAAATTCATCGTCATCAATTGATAAGGTAAATACAAATGTTGATCAGTCCGATGGTGGTGCAGGCGGTACTGTAAACACATTAACATCATCGACAATTTTATCACTATCTTTGCAAGCACCCGGTGAATTGTTACCTCGAATAGCTGAAGAAAAAGATTCACCAACTAGTTCAAGTCACGATACAATATCATCAATAATTTCTGAAACTATTAAATCAATTGATAAACCATTAATTGGTGAGAAAAAAGTATCGTCTGCCAAGAATAGTAATAATAAATTACAAAATAAAGATGAATATGGTAATAATTCCAATAATAATAGTAATAATAATAATAATAATAATAATAATAATAATAATAATAATAATAATAACAATAATAATAATAATAATACTAAAGGTAAAAATAATAATATGCAACAGAAAAGAAGCAAATCTCCAAAAACGAAATAAATATTTATCAATCATTATTTTTATTTTTTTTTATTTTTTAATTACTCTTGGTTGTCAATAATTAATTAAAATAATATTAAAAAATAATGAATAAATATTTTTTTTAAGAGTTTTACGAAATTATTATAAATTAATGTGTTTAGAGAGCAGTGGAAGAAGAAAAGGATTAAATTATTTCTTTGGATAAAGTATTTAAAATTAAATTGCCAATTTTGTTCGGCGGTAATTATTTGGAAAGAAAAAAAAAATAACAATAATAAATAAAAAAAATCTATGTTACAATAATAAATAATCCTCATTCCTAAGATTTTCAATCAAAAGAAAAATTTTAAATTAAAATACATATAGTAACTAAATAAAACAAAAAAAAAATAAATAAATGAACTTAAAATATTCTATAATATGTAACTATTAATTTTATTTATATTTATTTGTAAAAATTAAAATTAATTAATTATTCTTTTTTCTTTTTTTTTTTTTTTTTTAAATAATTTTTAATAATTTCTCTAATTATTTGTGTCATTTTTATTTTAAGTAAATTTAGAAAACATAATAACGAAATAATAATTAAAAAGAAAAAAAAAAAAAAAAACAATTAAAAGACTTTTGGTTGGTTAAAATATACCATATTCCGAAAATTAAAATTGCTTCAATTTTGTACAAGTATGTAAATTTCAATTTCACTAAGTTATTCCGAATTCAGATTCTATCGGATTATATGTATTAGTGAATATTCAGTTAAATAAAATAGCTATATTGCTGATTTCCTAAATTTCAGCTTTACATTTTTATTTTAGTTGTCGTTGTCATATATAATATAATTATAATAAACTTTATAGCAAAACAGATCATCATTTAAACCGCTTCTTAAAACACATAATAAATAATATATAGAGATAGTGGAATCAAAAAATTATTTGAACCCTTTTTTTTTGTTGTTGTAATTTTGATGTGTCAATTCATCAATTTAGAGAAGAATTAATTTTTATTTTGCACACAAAATTATCTTTATATAGTGCATTTTTAAAGAATCACTATATTATGTTTAACATAAAAAGAAAGAAATTGTGGTTTCTGGAAAATTTAAGCACAAAACTTTAATTATACAAAACCACCAACTTTTCGCCTCATTGACGGTGACATATTTTTAACAATTTTAGTTTTAATATTATACTAATACTAATCAATGAGTGATTCAATAGATTCATATTTTTTCTAATTTTTTTTTTTATCAGATTTATAATCATTTATGGATTCGATTCAAATAATTTTTTGAGACACTTGACTTCATTTATTCAATTTATATCCATCCTATCCCATATTTCCATATGCACTCACACACACACACACACACACACACACACACACACACACACACACACACACACACACACACACACACACACACACACACACACACCCCACACACACACACACCCCACACAACACAAATATAAATTATAATATAAGAGTTAAAAATAAAATATTGTTATACTTATAATAGAATTTATTTTCCGTGTAAAAATTATCAAATGTAATTAATAAAAAAAAAAAAAAAATCCTGTAAAAATTATCAATTAATAAAAAAATACATGTAAAAAAAAAACAAGTAAAAACTTTATGATCCAATGAATAAATTATACAAAATTATATCGGAAAAGTTAATTAATCAAAATTAATTTATTAATTTAAAATATATTTTCTTAAGAAAATTGGTGTCATGTGACACAAAAATAGAAAAAAAAAAAATGAAAAACAAGTGGAAAAAAGACGTTAAATTTAGGCTAAATTATGCATTTGTGATAAAAAAAAAAAAAAATTTTAATTTTACTATTTAATTTTATTATTTTTATTTTTTATTTAATTAAATTGTATTCTAATTATTTATTTGTATATAAAAATATTTTATTTTATGTTTCATTATTTTTAAAAAATTTAGAGTAATTATTTTATTATTTTCAAAAAATTATTTGTAATAAATTTTTCAAAATTCGAATTATCTATAAATTTAATAAATATTTTCATTTTAAATATTAGAGAGATAAAATTTAATTTAAAAAAAAAAAACGGAAGCTCATCCATAATACCGATAAATACACACAATTAATTAAATATTACATATGTACTCGAACACTACACACTACCACCCAACTACACTATACATTTTTAAACACACAAATAAAAACATTTTCACAATATATAATATAGTCACATTCGTATCGTATATATTCACCACATCCGCCGCACATATTTAACATTTAATATTATATTTTGTAATACCTGTTGTTGGTTTAATTTTTACAGGGGGTATATATCATAAAAAATAATGAATATAAAATATTATAAAAAGAAAAATCACTATTAAATAAATTTTAATTTTAAAAATTCAAAAACTTAAAAATGATATATTAATTTTTGTGAAAAATTTCCTTTAAAAAAATTTATTATAAAATACAATTTATAATTTATCAGACAAAACACTTTTTGTATATGTACGTTTTATATAAATATATTTCCATAAGAATATACCTAATATATCTGATATCTATGATTTGACATCCTTTAAATTTTTGGAGTGTATAATAATTTAGATCTTAATAACTTGTTGAGGGTAGATACACCCAATGTGTGACATAAAAAACGTGTGCATAATTTTATCAATAGTATATCCTATATATTATATTCAGATTTTACACTTTCAAATTAAAGTATCAACAAGTAGTGTAAATTACTATTCTCCAACTCTATGCAAAGGCAATAAATGACAATAGTTCTGGCCACAAATTGATATAACCACTTAGTGAAATTATTCGCCTTCCAAATTTTACTTGAAATAAATAGATAATTTTGTGTGTGTGTGTGTGCGTATGTACTGAGTTTTATTGAAAACAAACATATTGGGAATTTTCATTTCTTCAACTACATGCTATGAATGTTTGACACATGAATGAGTAAATGATTGAATAAACCCTGTGATTTATGAAAATGACATTAACAATTACGACTGCAGAAACACACTGCTTCCAATCGTAGTAGTGTTGATCATCATTTAAACAAGATTCTTTTCCAGGTCAAATTTCAACAGATGAAACATTTCTGTTATAATATTATAAATAAAATTGTATTGTATATTTTAAATCGTTTAATTTCAAAATTTATATTTAAAAATACAAAATTATAGTTATTGATATAATTTATAAAAATCGTATACAACATATACTATATACAATATAATTATCTTGATCGAAATTGAAACCAAAATCCTTTTTCGGCATCCATATTTGATGTATTTAAACGATAAACAAATGGATATTGTGTTTTTGGACATTTTTCTAAATGAAAATTGGTCAATATATTATAAAATAATGACTTAATTTCCATCAATGCAAATCTGGAACCAATACAATTACGTGGACCAATACCAAATGGTAAATATGTACCAGGATGTATATTAGTTTTATTCTCATCACTGAAGCGTTCGGGATCAAAACGTTCGGGGTCCGGAAAATATTTGGAATCATTTTGTAATGCAATTGTTGGTATTGTTACAGCATCACCAACATTTAATAAAACCTTATTGCCATTATAATTTTCTAAATAATATGGTTTTGTTGTAATACGATCACTTACAGGTGCTGGTGGCCATTTTCTTAACGCCTCGGATATTACCATATCTAAGTACGTTAGTTTTTGTAATTCATCATAACTTATTTTGCGATCACCCAATTTTTCATTCATTTCATTAATTTCTTCAAATAAACGATTTTGTATATCCGGATTTGTTGCCAATTCGTATGACAAAAAACATAATAAAGTTGAAACTGTATCAAATCCAGCAATAAAAAATATTAAACATTGTGCAATCATATCATCTTCTTCCCATTCTTGTAGTGCTATTGTTAATATATATAGATTTTTTTTTTAAATAAAATTATATAATATGTAATTTTTGCTTTAATTCAATAAAAACGTGCGCATATTATTATTGTTGTACTGTATTATTGGAATGAAAAAATCTGATACAAATTTGCATATAAATTGAGTTATATATAATAGTAATCGACCCAAAAAATAAAAATCTGTACTACAATTTCCTTTTCATAAAGACGAAATTTGGAAAAAAAAAATTTAACAGTATTACAATAAAAATACATTTATCATGCATTAAATTTCCTGTCAACACATTACTTCCAACAGGGAATAAAAAAATTATCATCATATAACGTTATTTTAACACAACACCGGTCCGTCGCAATCTGATAAAATGGGAAAACTCCTCAACATAAAAATGACCAAAGATTCAGAAGTCGTCATTTATTGTATTATATAAACATCCCGTAACAAGTTAAATCATAAATAATAATAAATACATGTTTACAACAGCGCGAAGCATACCCTCCTCTGCTGTGTTTATGTGTATTTTAAAAAAATGTTTAACACTTTTTATAAATAAAATTAAATACAAATACGTACTTTGTAAATTTGACGTGGCTTTATTTACTACACCATTAGCAGCAACAGTTTTATTATTTGTGGAATTTTTTTGTGCACCACCATCATTATTAATTTTAACATGATTAACAATATCATTATCAGCACCATCATAATCATCATCATGTTTTAATGTGCCTTGTTTTGCTTGTATTAATAAATTAATCATATCTTGTCGTATGATATTATTTTTTTCACGATGTTCAAATGTTTGCAAAACAATGTCACGAAAATATGTTGCATCCCGTTTATCAATAATTGCAATTTTAAAAAATCGCATAACAGCCGGCATACTTGCATAACCGAAAAATTTTAAACCTTTAAGACCATCAAAATTTGTAATTTTACGTCCCATTTTATAAAATTCATTAGTTTTATCCTTAACTGAATTAACATTTAAACCAAAGGCACATGATGCAATTGTATCTGATGTAAATCTTGTAAATAAATCTTTTAATTCAATTTCAATTGGTTTATTATCATTCATGGATTGCATTTTATTTAAATAATTTACAAATTCTTCTGTACAATCTGTTATCAATGAATACAATAATCTCATTTTACTACCTGTAAATGCTGGACTTAATGTTGTACGCATACGTTTCCATTTATTGTCACGCATAAAAAATAACGAACGTCCAAATAATGGTTCGATATGTTCATCGACATTGAAACGATGATTTGTAAAATGTTCAAAATCCTTAATTGTTATTTGTTTTACAATATCCGGATCACGTATAAGATAAATTTTTTTACCAATTAATTCATATACGCCAATAAATGATTCTTTCGGATATTTATAATAGAAATCTTTTAATAAATTAGGAAATGCTTTTTTACCCAATATCATTTCATAAAATGATCCTAAAAATGGTAATCCCCGTATAAATTTTACATTACGTTTTTCAAAATAATTCCATGATTTTATACAGCATTCATAAATTATTGTGCATAATAATACAATTATTACCGTCGAAAATATATTAAATTTATTTAATAAATTTGTTATTATCGATATCATTGTAAATTTATGTATACATATATTATAATACACAGAAGCAGCCACACACACACACAGTATTTATTATTATATTATTTTTCTGGTTATTATAAATATTATAGATTCACTTCACATAGCTTTGTGTGATCATGAACAAATAACAATAACTATTCGAAAAATCGAAAAAATTAAACATATAGGTATGATAAATAAATTTAAAATCTAAAATCTTGTTCTTTCTAATGATTTGCATTTTTTTTTATGTTTGTCATCATTTATAATGAGTTGTGACTAAATATAATTTCGTCTTATATGGTTTTAACTCATTGGTGGCAAAATTTCCAGGATTTTTGTAACAAAAAAAAAATTAAACAGTATATGTAATCAACCGCCTATATTGAATCACAACAATGTCAGGGTAACGAGATATTTCCTTCATAGTCCCTCATTTCAGTAATAAATTTCAACACAGAAAATCAAATGGTTTCGGTTCGATTTACGAGAATTCATACGCCTTTTCGATTTTGTATTTCAGTAATTGTTCATCTGGTAATTTATGACTTCGCTGTATTTATATCACTGATGAACTTGTTATATATTTCCGATGTCTCACCAAGTTTATTAAAAAATATATGTGAATTTCTTTGATGCGATGCAATGCCATGATAAAAAATTAACAAAAGTCTTGGGATTTCTTACACACAACACAATATTTATTTATAATATCATTTAAAGTATAAAATGTGATTTAATTCAATTTTTTTTTTTGTTATCATTTTTGGTAATTATACATGCAATGAATTTGCAAAATATTTTATCAAATTTTGTTTGTTTTCTATATTAAAAAACCAAAATAAAAATAATAAATAATATAGATAAACGAGCATGTGTATATTGGTATTGTTTTGTGATGGACTAGAGTTATCTACGGATACACGACGATCACAATAACAAATATTTTTATTATAAATATTAATGTTCTAATTTATGTATAGTATTTATGTATAGTATTAATATAAATTTATCTAGAATAAAGGGTATAATATTTTACATAATGAAAATTGTTTGAATTGAAGTGATTGAATGGTGCAGTGGTTAAAGAACACGTCATTCAATCAGGAAATTATTGCGAGTTCAATGCCCGGTATTGACGTGAAAAACTGAATTATATTTGTTCTTTTATGAAATCAAAAAATGAATATCTTTTCAAAATATGGTGTTCGATGCCAATAGTATACAGACAGAGATTAACAATGTCTGCACAAACAATGCTATATGGGTGATTTCCACTTAAGAATAATTGTAAAAAAATAGTACAAGCAAGTTTTATAAGATTTTAGTTTAAATGATACTTATATTTAAAGAAAATGGACATCACTAAATTAAACATTAATTATAATTAGTTAATTTATTTACAATAATAATCATTTTTATTTGTGAACAGTGATATCGTAGCATCGCAAACTAACATATACTATATACAATACAAACAAATACATAGTGTAAATGTTATGCTTTTAATGAATACATATCGCTGATTGAATTCCAAAATTCTAACTTATATATGGCATATTGTTGTCAATATCAGAACTAAAGTCTAAACGAAAGTATAGTATACTCGCGTTTGTAGATTTTTCTTTAAAGTCGCAATTAATAATAATACACAAAAAATCTCTTTAATCCCCATATTTATCTAATGCATATATTTTTCTGATCTTCTTAAAAGTTAATGTGAGGTGTTTTAAAATGTCAACACACAGTTTAGAATCCATATAACAACACAACCAATCAAATAGTAAATACTCAATTCATTGATGATATACCATAATAATATACCATATGAATGTAGTGTTATGTAATCCCTTAAAATTATTAACATATATTCCAGATTAAATGGTAAAATTTTACATATTATAATCACATACGAAGAAATCTATCAACTTGACGGCAATGTTTGGTATATATACCAACACGAATGACACTGTGGTGATGCGTTTTTCGGGCAATTTCAACCCATATATTAATTTATGGAATCGAAATTGGGTAGTGTAGGGCAAACACAAAGTGTCAGCAAGCCTCAGACTGAAATTATTGAAGTCTCCAGTGAAAACTCTTCCACCAGACCATTCTTCTTGTTGTAATTTCCCAACATTTTTATTTTTATTTAGACCATTTATTCACTAACATAACCGTCCCATGTCCCATTCTATTTAAAACAAGAATAACATAATATTTATCATATAAATACATACACTGTATTGTATGTCATACAGACATAAAAATTATTTTAAATCATTAATAAATATTTTAAATTTACGCAAACAAGAAAAACAACTATTTATACAAATTTATAATATTGAACAATTAATATTAAATATTTTTAAATATTTTGAATATCTATATTGTTAACCTTTATGAGAACGTATGTGAAGTTTAAAGTTAATCAATCTTTTTTAAATGAAATTTACATTACATACATTTCTCTGAATACTTTTGTTACAAAAAATTAATAACTTTTAGTATAAAGGGAGAAAATATGAAATACTTCACATACATATTACATATTGGGATATTGGTAACACCATGAATCAGTTAGAAAATGTTTTACACGTATATACTATAAATTTATTGCATTATGAATGTCAACAATATCAATCGCATTACTTACAGAGATTGGCTTAGATGTAGCGAGTTTGAGGGGGACCACAGTAATAAAGAACGTGATGAGCCAATCGAAGAATTCGAGGACTGTGAATCTCATTAGCATTTTAAGATAAAGATGATGAGGACATGGTATTGTACCACCTCAGTGAAAACATTTTATTATTATTTTTGTTGTAATATGATCCAACGAATACCGCATTCATATGTATTTGCCTTATTTGATTAGAATTAATTGAAGATCGAAAGGGTTAAAATATATAGGGCGGAAGCAGAAAATTGAGATGTATATAAACGATAGGTATTACATATTAATATTAATAATATAAATACATTTTGAAAGTGAAATTAGTTAGCATAGAATTCGGTTTCACACAAAAATTTTAAATATTTAAAGAAGAATGGCAAATCAAATAATAATAAATTATGAATATAAAATTAATTATAAATGGTTAATATTTGCAATAATAATATTTATTTTCATTTATAATTTTATTATAAAATATTGGTGGTATTTTCAAAATAATGGTGTTAAATTTATACGTGGTATACCAATAATTGGTAGTCAGTACAAAATGATGTTTGGGTCAGAATCGATTACAGAAAGTTATCAAAATTTATATCAACAGTTTCAAAATGAAAAAATTATTGGCATTTATGAATTTCCGGGAACGCCGGCTTATTTAATTCGTGATCCAGATTTAATTAAAAAAATTACAATAAAAGATTTTGATCATTTTGTTGATCATCGTTTCCATATTGATGGTGAAATTGATAGACTGTTAGGACGATCATTATTTTTTATGAAAGGTCAGAAATGGCGTGATATGCGTGCCACATTAAGTCCAGCATATACCGGTAGTAAAATGAAAATAATGTTTAATGTAATATTAAAATGTAGTGAAAAATTAACAGAAGAATTAGTTGATGAAGCAAAAAAGGTAACACCGATACCATCATTATTATTAGAAATGAAAGATTTTTTTTCATGTTTTGGTTGTGACATAACCGCAACATGTGCATTTGGTGTGGAAACAAATTCCTTAAAGAACCGTAATAATGATTTTTATCGTACTGGAAAAGCGGTATCTAATCTCGATGGAATAAATGGTATAAAATTTTTTGGATATTCAACAATGCCAATGATAATGAAATTATTGAAAATTAAATTTATTGAAGAAAAATATGCAATATTTTTTCGTGAATTAATTCTTGGAAATATTGAATATCGTGAAAAGAATAATTTCGTACGACCTGATGTTATAAATGTATTATTACAAGCTCGTAAGGATTTATTAAAAAGTGATGATGTAAATATCACCAAAGACGAAAATTCGACGATTTCAAAAAGTAAGTGACATTATATACACAATATGGTTATTCCTAATTTTCGTTATTAATATTCTGTACATTTTTTCTTATTTGATACAAATTGTCATTTGGATTTTATTATAGTTTGATTTGATATTGTCATAGAATATTTTATATTTTATTGTAGAATGGGAAGATGATGATATTGTTGCACAATCAGTAATATTTCTTGTAGCTGGATTTGATACTGTATCAATTGTATTAAGTTTTGCAGCACACTCATTAACTGTTAATCCGGATGTACAACAGAAATTATATGAGGAAATAATAAATGTTAATAATAATATTCCAATTGATGAAGATTTATCATATGATCAAATAAATAATATAAAATATTTAGATGCAGTAATTAATGAAACTATGCGTCGATGGCCACCAACTATAGCACCTGATCGAATTGTAACAAAACCATATACATTAGAAACAGGCGATGGTCGCAAAATTAAATTAAAAATTGGTGACGGTATACGAATACCAATGCCGGGTTTACATATGGATCCAAAATATTTTCCAAATCCAAACGAATTCGATCCAGAACGTTTTATGGGTGAAAATATTAAAAACATAAAATCAGGTACATTTTTGCCATTTGGTTTGGGACCACGAAATTGTATTGGTTCTAGATTTGCAATAATGGAATGTAAAGTGATTTTATATTATTTAATATTAAAATTTCGTTTCGAAATGAGTGAAAAAACTCAACACCCAATACAATTACGACGAAATACAGCTAATATTGATGCTGCTAATGGATTTTGGGTTAAACTTGTACTACGTGAATAAAATCATATTAATTATACATTTTGATTATTTAAATAAAATTAAATATAATGAAAATATGATAATTTGTCGTTATTTATTTTAACATATAAATAAAAAAAAATTGTTAATACAGGGTCAAGATAAATTCTAATTTAATTATGAAACTTGTCATTGCTGATTATTTTAATAATTTTTGTAAATATTTGAGCCATATTGCTAGAGTAGTTTTTTAATATTTAAGATAATTAAGAGCCCGTGTTCACCTCGCACTATGGCTTAAAAGATCTTATTGTGTCCCTGTCCTATTGTTTCTAAAGGAAGTTCTCTGCCCTATGGAATTGGACAATACCATTTACAAGAAATTTCTTGAACCTGGTGTCATTGATGAATTAATCTCGTAGGTACAGTGTCAGACAAGGATATGTATAGTTGGGGTATCCTCATCATAGAACCTGTCTTTTTTCTTATTTAATTCTATATATATTTCTTAGTCTTAGTCTCCTAACATTTGCTACGAACCTCATCGTATATTCGTTGGACTACATTTTTATGACCACCTCTTAATTCATTCTGCCAAATCCACAGAAAGGCGAGAGTTCATAAGAATTAATCAATGCATATTTTTTATTCCAATTCATCTGTCTTCTCATTATCTGCACGTTTGCTAAGTGCTGGGATCCAAACGACGCTTACGTTTGTTAATTGTTGAATGTTAATCTGTTAGAAATTGTTATTTTATTTTTACTTGGTTCAAATTATTGTTCAAACGCCACTAATAAAATAATTCTATTATTTGGAACGAAGTATTTCTTGTGCCAACACTCACTCAACAATTATCCTACCGTTATAATTAGAAAATTAATAGGTTCAGTAACATTCAATATTAATACGACCATATCGAGAATAAAAATGAATATACATCACATAAAAACCAGAAATATTACGTATGTTAATTCTATATCAGAAAAAATTTATAAATCATAACTCAAAACAAAACCCATTATTTTTTTACTGTGATATTTACATATTTTTATATTTGTCGCATTTTAATTTTTCAGCCTTGAAAATGTTGTACAATAAATAGCACCGCCGTTGGATAAGGAACAAAAAAATTCAATTTTTAAATAATTAAAATCTTTTCATTATAACTTTTTTTTTATAATATAAATATAATATATTGATATATATTTGTATAATTGCACTATTAATTATTATTTACAGATGTTTTATTTCTAAACTTTCAACAATACGAAATGCATTGAATTTTCAATGACATTAGCAAATCTTTCATAAAATATTACTTTTCAAATTTTCATAGATTGATTTCTAATGATAATTTTGTACCTTGGATTAGTTCTTATTTGTAAAATCGTACAGGAATATATTGGGCTATTCTTAACGGATGAGTGTCTAATGGTTTTGGATCGCCAGGATATATTTTGAACCCATTTAGTTTATTTTATTTATAGATGATTTAGTTGAGATAAATTATCCATTTAATTAATGTGGTAAAAATTAAAAATATTTGAAATGAAATTAAGATAAACAAATAATAACACAGAGGTTATAGTGGGTAACGTTCATGCTTATCAATCGTAAAAGACCGGCTTCAATGCAATTATTTTCTGATGATTTGTTTAAAATGTATAAAGAACAAAAAAAAAAATCAATATCCAACATGAAATGCTTAAAAACGATTGTGGTGATAATTGTTTCATCGCAACACAAGTTAATGTCTTATATGTGAATATGTAAACAGTACAGTAAAATATGTTTAGGAAGAATAATCTTCAATATATTTTATACGTAAAATATTCGTAATCACTTTAGATGGCAATTTAATACATTGTAACGAGGAAGATTACCAAATGTATATTTACAAAGGGAAATGAGAGTGTGTCCATGAGGCAAAACATATTCTGATATTTATTAACATAATTATATAAATATTAAATAAACACGATGAGAATCAGATTTCATGAGAAATTGTAGAAGTGTATTTCAATATACACATAAACTGATTTACAGAAGATTGCTTCAAATTTAGAAGTGTTGGGTGCTATTCATAAAGATTAAAAATTGTCTCTACATACAAAAATTCAAGTATAATTGAAAAAATAAAGTTAAAAAAAAAAACTCAATAGATTGATAAATAGTCACACAATAACGTACATAATTTTACGACAGCGGATTGGGAAGTTCAAGGCAAACACAAAGAGTCAATAGACCGACGAGTGTAAATACTAATCTACCATATCATACCACTTTTCTAGGTGAAATTTCTACTGTTTATTTTAATTTGAACCATTTATACACTAATATAAACGTCTCGTATAGAAATCTAATTTATAACTTAAAACAAGAATAACAACTATTTTAACAAATTCCCACATTTAATAATATTTTATAGTAAACAATTATGTTAAATCTTTATTAAATATTTTAAATGTAGTATCCACATACAAGAATAAGAAATAATTTTTCCATTTTAATCAAATTTCCGCATTCATAAAACGATGCTATTGTTATTCTCTATTCAATAAAAAAAATCTTTATAGTTCTTCTAAAAGAAACAGGGTTTTTTGTCAAAAGAAACCGCCACGTTATATTTGTACAGATACACCTTTTACAGTTTAATAATGTCAATATCTTCTTAATCAATAGAAATGATGTTGTAAAACAAGTAAATAGAAATAGTAAAGAATCTGATTGTTGTTTATAAAATATTGAATGAAACCATTAACCATTGGAAAAAACACGTTTATTTTGCAATAATGATGCATAATATTAACATAATTAATTATTTATTGGAAAATTCAGGTCTAGAAATATTAGCGATTTAAAAAGGGTTAAAATAACAATCATCTTTGTGGTGGTATATACATTTCAAATATTTAATCTAAATCTTTAGCATAATTATTTAACGATGTTAATTGGCATGGATGCCATTCATATAAGTTGTGGTGGTTTTAATAAAATATCACCTTTATTGCAAAATAAACGTATTTTTCTCAATAAAAAATCGACGGTTTCATACAATATTTTATAAACAGAGAATTTTCATTTAATTGTTTTACAACATAATTATATTATTAATAAATATTGTAGTTATTGACAATACGCAATTGTAAACTGCGTACAAATATGACTTGACAGTTACTATTTTTATAAAAAAAAATAAGCGGTAATCTGATGGAGCAACATCTGGTGAATACATTGGCTGGGATATTATATCTCAACAAAGTGTTGTCAGCAATGTTTCTTGCAGTGGCTTTATAACATATTGTCCGACGTTGCCATTGAAAAAAAATCACTTTACCGTATCTATTGGTCCATTCTGATTGTTTTACCTAAATTTTTCTGCCTCCTATCTATAACAATACGATTCAAAAACGCTTCCTCGGCTGTCTCTCAAAATTTCACAAGTTGTATTTCGGTTTTCTTTGTCTTGCTTGTATGTGTCTATTTTTATACAATATGCCATATTTGTACAACTATTGCTGGTGATTAGAGGTCTCTTAACTAAACGGAAAAGGTTGTAATGTGCTTAAATCTTACATACGATGTGATAGAACATCGATTAACTTTAATTCAGTCATCGAATTCTCATTACGCAGATATTGGTTTTATACATTAAGTTTGAAATATATTTACAATAAATTCCAAAAGAAATGATATAATTTTTATCAAATAATACAAATAGATATATTCCATTGATGAAAAGACAGGTACATATACTTACATACTCTTATGCGAATAAATACTCATAATTAAACATTCGTCTAACATATTTTTATGTAATAATTAAAATGCTATAATCAATTAATATGACCAAAAAAAAAAACCCTCCCATGATATTATTAAAAATGTAAGTTCATAAATCAAATCATATATACATACACTATTGAGTGTGTGTGAATTAAATTGATAATTATTGACCCTTCACGTTTTATCATTTGTAAGTTTGTATTTTAGTTTATTCTGTTTATATTTGTATTACAAATATAGAATAAAAGGGTATCAATTCTAAAATTAATTATAGTAAATCCACATATTGGAAATGATACAATTATTAAATAATGTAATGTAAATGTAAATAATGTAATTTGTTTGGTACAAAATGGTTAAGTTTTTTGGCAGTAATCTCTATATTTTGTTTTCTTGTTTTATTTTCTTATATTATAATTATTATAGATTTATTATAATCCGGATGTATCCCTAAATGGTATACCATCGTATACATTTATTACGTCACGTATATTATACTAGTATTCAATAACATTTATATATAGCTAAAAATAAAACTATCAACGAAATAAATTTTTTCATTTCGTAAATTAGTATTATCATATTACGTATATGTGTAAAGATTAGTTTTCGCAATTTTTTCGTTAAGATTATTTATTAACACATTGAGTGTCAATTCATTCATATGTGAATGACAGTGAAATTTTTGAGAGGGCCGAGTCAAACACATATTTGAATAACAGCTACTGTAATATAAAACACAATGTCAGAACCAATGGTATTCAACCAATGGTCTAGGCTAACATATAACTATAATTGGTTTTTGATAATTATTTAATATAGTGAAGAGTTTTAAAGATAAGTTTTGAAATTTCACTATTATTTATTATTATTATTATTCGCAATGGAAATAAAAGAAAATCTTGTGTTGCTTTGCGCCTTCCAGATACCATATATATTTGAAAAAGGTTACGGCGCCGAGCGCTAGCTTTAAAAACGTGAAGAAACAAGATGAAGTTCAAATAAACGGATATGATATGATGTGATGATATGAATGACGTGGCTCTGCAGGTGAAAATATTTATTACATTACCGGTCAAATATGTATGGCACATAAAATTTTAATAATTGTTATTTAATTTTATTTTATAGATGCCATAGAAACACCATATATTTATTTATAGGACAAAAAACAACTAATACTAAAATATTTTATCAAAATCAGCTTAGCACACAATGTGTTAAAAAAAATTCGATTGAAAATAATTTTTTTTTCATGATCTGGACCCAAGTGATCTATATAGTATGATTTAAATTTAAATTTTACATTAAACAGCAGAAGTATAAAGTAAATAAATAAGTGCCGTCTAAGCACTAGCACATTTAATATAAAATTTATATATGTACTATATTATTTATATTTAAAGAAGAATGGCAAATCATATAATATTAAATTATGTTAATGAAATTAATTATAAATGGTTAATATTTGTAACAATAATATTTATTTTCATTTATAATTTTATTATAAAATATTGGTGGTATTTTCAAAATAATGGTGTTAAATTTATACGTGGTATACCAATAATTGGTAGTCAGTACAAAATGATGTTTGGATCAGAATCGATTACAGAAAGTTATCAAAATTTATATCAACAGTTTAAAAATGAAAAATTTATTGGCATTTATGATTTCCCGGGAACGCCGGCTTATTTAATTCGTGATCCTGATTTAATTAAAAAAATTACAATAAAAGATTTTGATCATTTTGTCGACCATCATTTCCATATTGATGGTGAAATTGATAAACTGTTTGGAAAATCATTATTTTTTATGAAAGGTCAGAAATGGCGTGATATGCGTGCCACATTAAGTCCAGCATATACCGGAAGTAAAATGAAAATAATGTTTAATGTAATATTAAAATGCAGTGAAAAATTAACCGAAGAATTAGTTGATGAAGCAAAAAAGGTAACACCGATACCATCATTATTATTAGAAATGAAAGATTTTTTTTCATGTTTTGGTTGTGACATAACCGCAACATGTGCATTTGGTGTGGAAACAAATTCCTTAAAGAACCGTAATAATGATTTTTATCGTACTGGAAAAGCGGTATCTAATCTCGATGGAATAAATGGTATAAAATTTTTTGGATATTCAACAATGCCAATGATAATGAAATTATTGAAAATTAAATTTATTGAAGAAAAATATGCAATATTTTTTCGTGAATTAATTCTTGGAAATATTGAATATCGTGAAAAAAATAATTTCGTACGACCTGATGTTATAAATTTATTATTACAAGCTCGAAAGGATTTATTGAAGAGTAATGATGAAAATATCATGAAACATGGAAATTCGATGATTTCAAAAAGTAAGTGCGGGCAACAACATATATAATCATATATTATTTCTATACTCTATTATTATTCTGTATATTGTTGCTGATGCTGGATTTAGACATGCATTGTACCAATAATACTTCATATACAATATATATGATTTGATTTGAATTGCCGACCAAATGGTGGAAGTGGTGGTAGATTCACAATCTTTTTTTCAACTCTTTTCATTATTTATTACGAAATTTATTTTAGGCTAACTTCCGTATGATAGTATAACAAAAATTAAATTAATTATTTTTATGATTAAATGCGTTTTTCGGTTTTAAAATAAATTGGAGTGTAAGTATTTATATTTTTGAATCGATTTATATTAGGATCACCAAACAATTAACAATTTTGCAACACTGAATTAAAGTTCCTCCATACATAATTAAAAATCATTTAATTTTTTGACAATTTGTTTTCCTTTATTCTTAGTCACATTGTTCCCTTCAGAGGGCGCCTCAACTCATTCGATTTATTAAGGCAAATATTGTGATATTTTTTTCAATATAATAAATTATAAATTTACGCTTTTTAATATTGTAGAATGGGAAGATGATGATATTGTTGCACAATCAATAATATTTCTTGTAGCTGGATTTGATACTGTATCAATTGTATTAAGCTTTGCCGGACATGAATTAACTGTTAATCCAAACGTTCAACACAAATTATATGAAGAAATAATAAATGTTAATAATAATATTCCAATTGATGAAGATTTATCATATGATCAAATAAATAATATAAAATATTTAGATGCAGTAATTAATGAAACTATGCGTCGATGGGCACCAACTATAGCCGTTGATCGAATGGTAACTAAACCATATTCATTAAAAACAGACGATGGTCGGAAAATTAAATTGAAAATTGGTGAAGCCATACGAATACCAGTACCAGGATTGCATATGGATCCAAAATATTTTCCAAAACCAGAAGAATTTGATCCAAAACGTTTTATGGACGAAAATATTAAAAACATAAAATCAGGTACATTTATGCCATTTGGTTTGGGTCCACGCAGTTGTCTTGGTTCTAGATTTGCAATAATGGAATGTAAAGTGATTTTATATTATTTAATATTAAAATTTCGATTGGAGATGTGTGAAAAAACTCAACACCCAATACAAATACGACGAAAAACTGCTAATATTGATGCTGCTAATGGATTTTGGGTTAAACTTGTACCTCGTGAATAATTATAATTATTATGAATTTACATTTAATAATTAAAATTATAATATAATATATATATATATATATATATTTCATTAAAATATTACAATTTGTTATTATTTATGTTGTTATTTATTTATTTAAACAAGAATACAGGTTAAACCCAAAACATTGTATTGATATTAGTATATTAGTTATTACGTATGGCACTAAATCAAAACCATATTCGATAATTCTAGAGAAATATAAAATAAACTATGCATTGACAATTTATTCCCAAACCGTTTTCCTGGACCAGCTGCTTGACATATATTCTTTGGCAATATATTTTAATATGAATGAGAATATAAATCGTATTTGCAAATAATTAAATTCCATCATTTAATTTAAATATTCATATTACTTTTTAATTTATTGTAATAACAAAATTAATATAAAATAAAGTAATTAAGTTATGTCTTGCTTTAAATGTAAAAAAATGGTAACAGAAAAAAAACCGTTGACTACAGAGTGTCGATAATAATAATTAGATGGTTCTTATAATATAAGGCAAAACACATTTATCAATTTAATAAATAATATTAACTAAATGAATGCAAAAAAATGCAATTAAGTCTCAAAATCTTCCCAATATTTCTAAATAAAAATACATTCACGTGGATTTTATAACTAAACTAAACAAATTCCATTGATTTATGTACAAAGATTTTTCAGATGAAACGAATTTCTCATTTAAATCAGTATTTTACAATTTTGACCTTGTTTCACGACTAATACATGTACGCGCCGGAGTGTATACTGAAATCTAATTTAGTTAAAACAAGAATATCAACTATTTATTCTAATTTATGAATTTTAAAGTTTTAATTAAACAATTCGATATTATATATTTTAAAGGTGATTGTACTTTTATTAATATTTACGTGAACCATAATTTCAACTTTAAAATGATATTTTTTTAATTAATTTATTCAAAAAGATAATTGATGTTTCATATTTTAGATTTTTGAATATTGTTATGGAAAAAAAAATGTATAGATATTGTGTGGATCCAACATTGTCAGCAGCAGCAGCAATAACATTTCAAATATTAATTTGGGTTAATGTGATTTATTATTTATGTTTTGTAAATGATGGGTTACCCAACATTGTTACACAGCGCAATTGGTAAAATTAAATTCGTATGAGTGTGTCATCTTTATTTCTAATCGCTATAATTCCTCTTAATTATATTAACTTAATTAATGAACAAAATAATTCCAAAAACACATTACTTTTGTTGATACAATAGTAAATTATTAGCATGTTCACTAAAATTTAAATTTTCAGCAACATTTTATATTAAATTTGATTAAAATTAGATTGCTCATCATTTTTTCATTTCGTAAATTAGGATTATCACATGTTAAATTTTTTTCTCTCACGCAGTATTATCGACAAGGTTATTTATTTTATAATTATAAACATTATCAAAATTATCTATCATTATTGGAATTTTCGTTAGACGAATCAGCTATTTATTTCCGTAAATTTATTTATATTCACTCACGAATTTAAAAATTGTATTCTTGGACAATTGTTTTTTAATCAATAATTTTCAGTGAATGTTAAAAGTGCTTTGTTTTGATTATGTGTTGTATAACGAAAAATGATATACCTCCTACCTACAACTACCTGAAAATGTATTTGTATAATAGTGTCTCGCATGACAGCTTCATTTATGAATACTGCGTCCATAGTGTTTTATTACATACAAAATCATTTTTCAAACATATACCTTATGTATTATTATAGCATTTAATATTTTATTTGTATAGCCATAAATAAAACAACCATTGAAATACATTTTTTCATTTTATAAATTAGAATTATTTTAATACATATGTATGTATTTGTTTTCGCAATAATTTCGATAAGATTATTTATTAAAAAAAATTTCGATTCAAATTTTAATTTTTTCATAAAATGAACCGCAGAAATATAAAGTAAATAAATGAATGCAGTGTACTAACAAGATTTATAAAGTTTTAATATAAAATATATATATTGTATGTAATATAATATATATTTTTATTTAAAGAATAATATGGCAAATCATATAATATTAAATTATGTTAATGAAATTAATTATAAATGGTTAATATTTGTAACAATAATATTTATTTTCATTTATAATTTTATTATAAAATATTGGTGGTATTTTCAAAATAATGGTGTTAAATTTATACGTGGTATACCAATAATTGGTAGTCAGTACAAAATGATGTTTGGGTCAGAATCGATTACAGAAAGTTATCAAAATTTATATCAACAGTTTAAAAATGAAAAATTTATTGGCATTTATGAATTTCCGGGAACGCCAACTTATTTAATTCGTGATCCAGATTTAATTAAAAAAATTACAATAAAAGATTTTGATCATTTTGTAGATCATCGATTCCATATTGATGTTAAATGTGATGCATTGTTAGGACGATCATTATTTTTTATGAAAGATCAAAAGTGGCGTGATATGCGTGCCACATTAAGTCCAGCCTTTACCGGCAGTAAAATGAAAATGATGTTTAATTTGATATTAAAATGTAGTGAGGAGTTAACCAAACAATTAGTTGATGATGCAAAAAAGGTAACACCAATGCCATCATTATTATTAGAAATGAAAGATTTATTTTCACGTTTTGGTAGTGATATAATAGCAACATGTGCATTTGGTGTTGAAACAAATTCGTTAAAGAATCGTAATAATGATTTTTATCGTACTGGTCAAGCTATAATCAATCTTGATGGAATAAATGGTATAAAATTTTTTGGGTATACAACAATGCCAAACATTATGAAAATGTTTAAAATTAAATTTATCGAAGAAAAATATGCAAATTATTTTCGTAAATTAATTCTTGAAAATATTGAATATCGTGAAAAGAATAATTTCGTACGACCTGATGTTATAAATTTATTATTAGAAGCCCGAAAAGGTTTATTAAAAAGTGATGATGATGAAAGCATAATCAAAGATGGAAATTCGACGATTTCGAGAAGTAAGTAAATATTCTGAAATTTTATATACTCTTTTCTAACAGCCAAAAAACATTATTTTATTCACTATTTTTGATATACGAGCCAAGAAGAATACAGTCATTTTCCGATAATTTCATAATTGTGGAAGAGCTGTTCATGGATTCGATGTGCTATATGAATAAGTTGTAATCTGAAGAAACAACATTAGCTTCTAACGTTGAGGTGGTGGTTATTTTGCAACATGTTTTGAAAAACCAATTTATCGTGTATTTTGCGTTTTTCTTGCAATTATCGGTGCAAAATGATTATTTGTTGGCACCACTCTTTAACACACATAATTAACGTGAGAATGATATAGATTTTTGAGAATACTTTCACGTAAAATTTATGTCAGCTGATAACATCATCATTATTAGCAGTGACAGCTATATTTATTGTGGGGCGGCAAATTCATAATTGTATTTTTCGTTGCATCACTTAATATAAATTGTCATTTGGATTTTATTATAGTTTAATTTTATTATATTATATTAGAATATATTTTTCAATAAAATAAATTATAAATTTATATTTTTTAATATTGTAGAATGGGAAGACGATGATATTGTAGCACAATCAGTAATATTTGTTGTAGCTGGATTTGATACAGTATCAACAGTATTAAGTTTTGCAGCACACTCATTAACTGTTACTCAGGATGTACAACAGAAATTATATGAAGAAATAATAAATGTTAACAATAATATTCCAATTGACGAATATTTATCATATGATCAAATAAATAATATGAAATATTTAGATGCAGTAATTAATGAAACTATGCGTCGATGGCCACCAACTATAGTCGCTGATCGAATTGTAACAAAACCATATACATTACAAACAGATGATGGTCGCAACATTAAATTAAAAATTGGTGACGGTATACAAATACCAATACCAGGTTTGCATATGGATCCAAAATATTTTCCAAAACCAGAAGAATTTGATCCAGAACGTTTTATGGATGAAAATATTAAAAACATAAAATCAGGTACATTTTTGCCATTTGGTATGGGACCACGAAATTGTATTGGTTCTAGATTTGCAATAATGGAATGTAAAGTAATTTTATATTATTTAATATTAAAATTTCGTTTCGAAATGAGTGAAAAAACTCAACACCCAATACAATTACGACGAAAAACAGCTAATATTGATGCTGCCAATGGATTTTGGGTTAAACTTGTACCACGTGAATAAAATTATATAGTTTTTCATTTTATTTCATTAAAATATTATATAATTTGTTGCATATTTTTTATATTACTATTCTTATCAAAGAATATTGCAAAAAAAAAAAAAATTGTAATCGTAAAACGAAATAAATTTTAATTTTATTGTAAATAATAATATTATTGTTGATAATTTCATGAAATTGTTATGTTTTTTTTTAATCTTGCTAGCCAAATGTATATATGGAAATTAGATAACAAACATACAAGTATGTATGTATATACATTACAATAACAATATTATTGGGTTGCACACTAATAAATTGCGTTTTTTTTGCCATCTTTTAGGCATCATATTTTCGCGCTCACAAATCATCTGTTCCGTATCTGCAAAACCTGAATTAACCATTCAAGAAGTTTTTCAAACGACGAAATAAATGGTAATCTGATGATGCAAGATCAGGATTATATGATGATTGTGGTAACACATCCCAACCAAGCTCTATTAATTTTTAATGAATGACCAAATATGTGTGGCGTTGCGATGTCATGGTGGAACACAACACTTTTTCGATTTTTAAATTCTGGTCGCTTTTCTTGAATTGCATGGTTCAGTTTCGTTAGTTGTTGCATATATATTTGTCACCGTACACAGTACATTATTTTTTTGGTGAACTTGCTTCATGGAAGCAATAAAATAAAATATGAGGAATAAGCGAATTTTGATTATCCATTATTGATTTTTTTTCTTTTTCAAAAATCATCTAATATGTGAAAAGTACAATTTATTAGTGTGCAATCAAATATAACTAATTGTAAGTATTTATGACATTGGTGAAATTTTCAACTAATTTTCAACTTAAATGTCTACTTTTCTGAAAAATACAGATACATTTACAGATCGTTAAACAAATTTCACAAATGTTACATCCATTAAATGAAATATTTTATCTTAATGGTAACTGCCATAAATAGTTTTCTTAACATCTTCATCATCATCATTGTTATAATACATAATATACAAACATTTTAATACAAATATATGGATTAGACTGCATTTACTTAAACATATATTATACTACATACATTGTACAAACATGTAGTATATACTATTGGACAAGATAACAGGTACATAAATATGATATTAAAAAAAAATGTTCCCATTAAAACAAAAAATAAACAAATTGATCATAAATTCAAACTATTTGTTGACATGACATGATAGTCAAATTCATAAATTAACAGCATTTTCGTATATACACTATTGCGTGTGTGTGTAGTGTATCAAATTTTTGTTTATGAAAAATTAAACTTTTAATAATAGGCCGTGTACGTCTTATTATTTTTTTTAGAGTTTATTCAGTTTTTAAAGTTTATTCCGTTTATTTCGTTTATTTAATTTACATATATACAATATATTATCAAATAGAATAAAAGGCTATCAGTTCTAAAATAAATTAAATCTATATATATAAAAAAAATGATACAATTATTAAATAATATTATTAATTTGTTTGATACAAAATGGTTAATATTTTTGGCTATAATCTCGTTATTTTGTTATAATTTTATTACTAAATATTGGTGGTATTTTAAAATACGTGACGTAAAATGTATACGTGGCATACCATTCCTTGGAACCCAATATAAAATGTTGTTAGGTATTGAATCATTATTGGAAAGCTTTGAAAAATTATATCGAAATCATCCAAATGAACAGTTTTTTGGTATATATGAATTTGGTGGAACACCCGCATATGTTATTCGTGATCCAGAATTAATTAAAAAAATTACAATTAAAGATTTTGATCATTTTGTTGATCATCGTTTCCATATCGATGTTGAAGTTGACTCACTGTTCGGACGATCATTATTTTTTATGAAGGGTCAAAAATGGCGTGATATGCGTGCAACGTTAAGCCCAGCATTTACGGCAAGTAAAATGAAAATGATGTTTAACTTAATATTAAAATGTAGTCAACAATTAACGAAACAATTGGTTGATAATGCAGAAAAATCATTAGAACCTACGGCGCCGTCTATAACATGGGAAATGAAAGATTTATTTACACGTTTTGCAAGTGATGTAATAGCAACATGTGCATTTGGTTTTGAAACAAATTCATTGAAGGAATTGCATAATGAATTTTATAGCACCGGAAAGGAAATTACAAGTTTTGATGGTATAGGAATATTCAAATTTTTTGCAAATGCTAGTATGCCAAATGTTATGAAATATTTAAAATTTGGTTTTGGTTTTGGTTTTATGAACGCAAGACAAGCAAATTATTTTCGTGAAATAGTACTTGGAAATATTGAATATCGTGAAAAGAATAATATAATACGATCTGATGCTATCAATTTGTTATTACAAGCAAAAAAAGGTTTACTAAAACATGATGATGATGATGATGATAATAATGTTGGCGATTATAATGATCAAAATGCCACTAAATTAAAAAGTAAGTATGTATTTACAATCCATATAAAAAAAAACCCCCAAAGAAGCATAATAAACCCAACTTAGTACTTTATAACAATAACTCATCGGAATGTAACACTTGTATAATTTAGGAAAATATGTAAAATTCAAAAGAATGAATGGAACTGATATGTTTGTATTTGTGATATTAGTAACAATATATCTGATATGAATTATAAAAATTTTTAATTTTATTATTATTTATGGTTTTTTTACATATACCATAATTTATTTTTATGTCATTATCTGATTAATACATTTTTTTTTTATTTATTTAAATAATTTGCAATGCAAATATCAAATATATTAGAGCGATTATTAATGTATTCATCAAGTTGAGCTAGAAGTTCACAATAAAGTAAGATTGTATAAAAATAATTGCAGGTTATTAAAAATAAAATAAGTAATATTTTAAATTTTAAATTTAAGTTCAAAACTTCATGTCGATGGCATTTAATCTATTCGAATTATTAAAAAAAAAACACTTCCTTTTTTTTTTAAATTAGGTAAAACATAGGAGAATTTTGCTCATATTCGAATTAAACGTCTATACTAGAATACAGAAGCTTCAATTTTTAACGATAATTTAACACATTATTATAATATATAATTAGACCAGTTTTCAATTAAATTTACATTTTTTACAAACAAATTATAGATAATTATAGATGTAAATAGATAATAATATAGATAATAATATAGATAATAATCTTATATAGTAATTAATTTTTCTTTATACATAATAATTTATACAGAATGGGAAGATGATGATATTGTCGCACAATCGGTAAATTTCTTTCTAGCTGGATTTGATACAATATCAACTGTACTAAGCTTTGCAGCCCATGAAATAACTGTTAATCCAGATGTACAACAAAAAATTTATGAGGAAATAATAATGATTAAGACTGATATGTCAATTGATGAAGATTTATCATATGACCAAATTCAAAAAATGAAATATTTAGAAGCAGTAATTAATGAAACTATGCGTCGTTGGTCACCACTTGCAGTTACTGAAAGATGTGTAACGAAACCCTATACATTAGAAAGAAATGATGGACGAAAAATTAAATTAAAAATTGGTGAAGGCATATGGATTCCATCACAAGGTTTACAGATGGATGCAAAGTATTTCCCAAATCCAGAAAAATTTGATCCAGACCGTTTTAATAATGAGAATATTAAAAACATACAACCATTTACATTTATGCCATTTGGCGTTGGACCACGCAATTGTATTGGTTCTAGATTCGCAATGATGGAATGCAAAATTATCTTATACACTTTGTTATTAAAATTTCGTTTTGAAATGTATGAAAAAACTCAACATCCTATACAAATACGTCGTAATACTGGTAATGTAGATGCTGCCAATGGATTTTGGATTAAACTTGTACAACGTAATGAATGAATAATATAATTTTAAACATTAAGTACATAAAAATTGAAATTACAGATTAAAATGAGACAATACTCTGTAATAGTATAATTAATATAAATTATCATCACATTTCTTAAAATTATAATTTTAATATACATATAATATATAACAATTAATATCTTTATTATAGAAAAATGTATGTTAAAAAATTATTATTAATTTCTTTTATGGTTTGATAAAATACATATTATGTATACCATTAAATTAATTGTTCTAAAAATTGAATAGTCTTATTATTCTTAGGGACCATACACACAAACACCTATATTTTATATTGATTAGTTTTTGGTCTGTCACGATTTATAACTCATGAACGATAAGTATTTTAGTTTTTGTTTTATTATTTTATAAGTAAAACAATTAAGTACAAAAAAGTAAAATTAATTAAAACAAGTTTATGAAAGTGTTGGTTTCGTCATGTCAGAATTTGTTAAAAATTGTATAAATTGGTACCAATGGGGAACACTATTGAAGATGCACTGTATGCAGGCTTCTTTAATCTTGTTATAATATAAATTAAAAAAAAAAAAAGAGGAGAAAAACCAGTTCGCTACTCGTCATGTTTGTATATATTATGATGATAAATTTAAATAAATACATATCAATTAACATTTTGTATTACATATCGGCGTTGAGGTACGGTATATATAAGAATATATATAAGTGAGAGTTTAAATAGTGATAAAATTTTTCAATAGGTCAACTATATTTAATCGTTGAAAATGGGTAATTTAAATTTAAATGGTACAACAATTTTGCTTATCATTTTGATTAAAAAAATTACAGAAACATTAAGTGATACATTTAATTCAAGTGTAATAATTGAAAATTATAATAAAGTTAACATAGACGAAAATGATATTTTAATAGTGAATAACAATAATTATAATGAAAATGATGATAATAATGACTATAATGAAATTATGAATGAAAGAATCGGTATTTTTATATTTACTAAATATTGTGGTCCAGGTAATCGTACAGTACGAACACTTCAACAACGACACAATCACAGACGGAATAAACAAGAAATTCTTTTTAATAATTATATTGACAATATAATAAATTCGGATATATTAAAATATCAAAAAATTGATATTTGTTGTAAACAACATGATGAATGTCCAAATTATATAGAAAATGTTAAAGAAGATTATAAAAAATTTCCCAGTTTACCAATAACATTCCAGATTTTTACAAAGTTTGTATACTAACTAATGATAATACATATTTTATTTATATTATTATTATTACTGTTATTATTATTATTATTATTAATTTAGCAAAAGAGTTATGCTATGTTAATTATAAATTTTATTCTCAAATTTCAAATTTTCTTTTTAGGTTACAATGTAAATGTGATGGTGATTTTTATAAATGTTTAGATAATTTAAATTCAACATATGCTTCATATATTGCATTAAGTTATGGAATTTTTCAAAATTCTTGTTTTGAATTAGAACATCCGATAATAAAATGTAATAAAAGTGTGTAAGTATTGTAATATCTATTTTCATAACTAAATAGAAAAGCTATTCGAAAGATTTTACTTCGTAAATTGTATTTAAATACAATCAATAATAAAATAATTCAAATATTTTTTATATTGTACTTATTCATAACATGTAATTAATTATTTGATATACGTGTAAAACAATATTATTTCAAAACAATAAATCGTAAATAATGACTATTATTGATATGGATACAATATTATATTCCCTGTTTAACTTTGCTTTTTTTCGCAAATAATTATGCTATAGTGAAAATTATTAATAAAAGCGCGTAATTGTTCTTTACCCTAAAACCTACATCTACATATATTAAATATTTTCATTTAATGAAGAATGAAGTTCAGTTTTTGTTTGATACAATGTCGTGGATTGTTGTCAAGAGTAAAACTTTTCCACGAAATCTGTCAAAAAAAAACACAATTTTTCTGTTTGATTTGCATAGATATGATCAATCATATGTTTTGCTGTATTCTTTTTCATTAGTATTGCGTAAATAAATAACGTTTTAAATAACTTATGCTTTTCAAAATTCATTATTAATTGTTGAATCTATTGTATGTATTATAACTCTTATTCGTCTGCTATATTAAAGAAATCAACATACAAAAGAATAAACTTGGTTGCACAAATGAAATGTAAATTTAGAAAAGGTAAAATTTATCGATGACTCATTTTCTAAATCTAATGAAAAATTTTATATACAGTAAAATAAACCTATGTATAAATTTAACCAAAAAAAAAATGGAAAATGGCGTCTAGCTAGAAATTATGAAACGATAATGCGCCATTTTTGATTTGATAGATATAGCTAATAGTTTTTCAGAGGTTTTTTAAAGCCAGTTTTTTGGACAAGCATTTACTTATATAAAATTAATTTTCTAATCAATTATAAATTATATTAATGTAATTTCAACAATTTTGTATTTGAAATTCTTTTTTTATATTGTATAAATTGTTGGATATAATAAAATAAGAAACTAATGAATTGACTAACCTGTTGATTGTTGTGTCGATATCAATATATGAAAAATAAAAAGAAAAAAATATATTAATTTAGTTATTATTCCACTTAATTTATATAATAATTATTATTCTTACCTTTTTTTATGCTAAATACAAATTCATATATATTTTTGCTTTTTCAGGTTTGGACGATGTGAACAATACAATGTAGATTATACACAATCAAAATTATGGCAATGGTTTGATATACCATTAGCAATTAGTAAAATTTATAAATTTCCTAAAATTTAATACAACATACAAAATAAATTATGCTTATAGAATTTTTAACATTAAAAAATTAAATAAAATATAATATAAAATAAAAGAAAGACCACTTCACTTCACAAACGTTTCAGTAAAACAAAACAAAAGTACAAAATTATCCCCAAATGTCCACATTCCACAAATCAATGGTCAATGAAAACGAAATGTCAAGTCAATACAAGTGACAAACCTCATAAACAAAATGAGAAGAAAAATAGAAATATAAAAAAACCACTGTAAATTTCCCATACAGATGATCATTTTATTTTGGATCATAGGGATTGATGTGATGTAATTCTAATTGTAACTATATATTGTAAAGAGGATGAAAGATGAAAATATAAAACTCATTTTCATAATTTTCTAAATTGCTTTTACATTAAATTATTATTAATCCTAGAAAAGTAATCATTCTGTTACTATAGTTCTCACAGCAAGTTGTTATTCATGGGTGGTGGTTAACTCTTACGGTATATAATTACAAACTTGATTTTTATCGACCAGCAACGTTTAACGTTGGTATAGCAACTTTATTAGATCACAGATTTGCAAGTGAAATCCGTACGTATTTATTATTATCTATTTTCATAACTAAATAGAAAAGCTATTGCAAAATTTTTACTTCGCAAATTGTATTTAAATACATTCAATTCAATAATAAAATAATTCAGATATTATTAATACTTATTCATAACATGTAATTAATTATTTGATATACGTATAAAACAATGTTATTTCAAAACAATAAATCGTAAATAATGGCTATTATTGGCATAGATACAATATTGTATTTCCTGTTTAACTTTGTTTTTTTCGCAAATAATTATGCTATAGAGAAAATTATTAATAAAAGCGCGAAATTGTTCTTTACCCCCAAACCTACATCTACATATATTAAGTATTTCCATTTAATGAAGAATGAAGTTCACAGTTTTTGTTTTGATATAATGTGATGGATTATTGTTAAGAGTAAAATTTTTCCACGAAATCAGGCAAAAAAAAAAAAAAACACAATTTTTCTGTTTGATTTGCATAGATATGATCAATCATATGTTTTGCTGTATTCTTTTTCATTAGTATTGCGTAAATAAATAGTTTTAAATAACTCATGGTTATCAAAAATATAACTCTTATTCGTCTGCTATATTAAAGAAATCAACATACAAAAGAATAAACTTGGTTGCACAAATGAAATGTAAATTTAGAAAAGGTAATATTTATTGATGGCTCATTTTCTAAATCTAATGAAAAATTTAATATGCAGTGAAAAAAAAATACACCTATGTAAAAATTTAACCAAAAAAAAAAGGAAAATGGCGCCTAGCTAGAAATTATGAAACGATGATAATGCGCCATTTTTGATTTTATATAGATATTGCTAATAGTTTTTCCGAGGTTTTTTAAATCCAGTTTTTTGGACAAGCATTTATTTATATAAATATAATTTTCTAAACAATTATAAATTATATTAGTGTAATTTCAGCAATTTTATATTTAAAATTCTGTTTTTTACATTGTATAAATTGTTGGATGTAATAAAATAAGAAATATATATATGAAAAATAAAGAGAAAAAATATATTAATTTATAGCTATTATTCTACTTATTTATATAATAATTAATATTCTTACCTTTTTTTTATGCTAAATATAAATTCATATATATTTTTGCTTTTTTATATTTAGACGATGTGAACAATGGTTTGATATACCATTAGTAATTAGTAAAATTTATAAATTTCCTAAGATTTAATACAATATAAAAAATTAATTATTCTTATAGAATTTTTAACATTAAAAAATTAAATAAAATAAAGGAAAGACCACTTCACTTCACAATCGTTTCAATAACACAAAACAAAAGTACAAAATTTTCCACAAATCAATGGTCAATGCAAACGAAATGTCAAGTAAAGTCAACACAATTCATAAATCTCATCAACGAAATGAGAAGAAAAATAGAAATATAATAAAAGCTCTGTACGCCAACGCCCCACACCACTCCCCGAATTTAAAATTGACAAATGCTATAAATTCTTTGTATTTGGTTTGCAATTCACATGCATATGCTCACATTTTTGCTATCATAGGGATTGATGTGATGTTATTCTATTTATAACGAAATATTGCAAAGAGGCTGAAAGATAAAAATAGAAGACTTTTTTTTCATAATTTTCTAAATTATTATTAATCCAAAAAAGGTAATCATTCTGTCACTATGGTTCTCACAGTATGGTTTTGTTCATATGTGGTCAACTCTTACGGTCTAAAATTACAAACTTTTTCAACTAGGAACGTTTCACGTTGGTATAGCTACTTTATTAGATTATCATTTGCAAGTGAAATTCGCATGTTTTCATTATTATTAATTTTATTTTTAAAAAATACAATATATAAATATATTAAAAAAAGTACGTGTTAATTTAAAAATTTTTAACGAAAAATATTAAAAATAATTCGATGTTCCCTGCTTGAAAAAATGAAAAATTAAGACGCGAGTAAGCCTAAATACAAAATAAATATTTCAAGCTACAATTTTGGGCTATAACTACAATGATACGTTGCGTCCGTTATGTGCGTCTCACCGTCTTTCGCACAATTCTACTTGATTATTTTCATCTTTGTTTTTTTTTTCGTAACATAAGTATTATTGTATTTAACCCATTTGAAATATATACACCAAACATTAGTAACATATTCCAGAATTCCAGTGTGTAGTGTAGACAGAGCAAAAATTATTTTAATTGCGCCTAATTTTTTACATTTAAAACAAGAACAGAAAATAAAAAACAAAAAGGAATAAAAAACAAATGAAAAATTCTAATGTTTTTGATTATAAGCTAAAAGATTATTATGGTCATCAATTTTGTGTCGTGTTGCTTTATATTGTTCACGTTCCTGATCTGGATATTTAGTTGGCAAATTCGGTGAGTGTAAATTAACTTTAGCAGGAAATCTAAAAAAATATAGTTTAATTTATTAAATGATATTGCATAGGAACTATTAAAAATTAAACTAATTATTAATTATTAAAACAATACTTATGAGAAATTATATACCTTATACCAGCAATTTCAACTTCATAATCACCACTTAAAACATATTCATTTGTAACTCGTTGATATTTTCCATTCTTATCAATATTTTTTATAAAACCAAGACATACTTGTTTTTTAAATGTATATCCATAACCAGTGGTTGTTGTTTGACCACAACATATTCCATTACGATATATTGGTTCACCACCCCAACTCCATAAATCAATTTCGGGATCATGATCATTTAATAATAATTGTACATACATTCTTTGAACACCTTCTTCGCGTTGTTTTATTAATGCATCTTTACCAATAAAATCATATCCTTTCTGTAATAAAAAAGAATAAACATATATTAATATTATTCGTAGACATTTATTTTCGGATGTATTATAGAATCGATGTATGATGTGTATTTAATAGTATAATGTTAGTGTTATATTTTTCTTACGAGTCTGGAAACATTACGGGGACTGGGAACTGGTAGATTTACCCTATACAAATGCATATAACTTATATATATATTTAAATTTTGATTGCTAATATCAATTAACTTACATCAAATTTAACACGCCAACTGCGTCCACATTCTAACGGTGTTGTAAATGTATCTAAATCTTGTCCCCAATATGCAAAAAATTTTTCAATACGTAATGTACGTGTTGCATAATGACCAGCATGTTGGATACCATATTTTTGTCCCGCTTCCCATAATCTAGTATAAACATGCAATGCAAATTCATTTGGTATATATAACACGTAGCCAAGTTCCCCGGTATGTGTTAAATTCATGGCACGTATACCATTAGCTAAACCAACGTCTAATTCTTTAAAAGTAAAAAATGGAAAAATTTTTGGTGACAGATCGGTATCGGTTAATTCCGATAACATAAGTCTTGTAAATGGTCCTAAAATACATATTGCTGTATACATTGACGTTACATCTGATAAACTGACAACACCACCAGCAGGTAAATGCCGACTTATCCATGCCTTACATCGTGTTTGTTGTATTGTTGGTGCAATTATCATATAATGATTTTCAGCTAAACGTGCTAGTGAACAATCATTTTCATAACCGCCATGACGATTTTGCATACCCGTATGTATAAGTGAACCAATTGGTACATCAACATCATTTGAACATAGATATTGTAAACAATCAACAACCTCTGTACCTTTTGACCATAAATCCATTTTTGTAAATGAACTATAATCCGACAAACCAACGCGCTCACGACATGCTTCATATTCGGATGCAACAAAATCAAACCAATGTGGTTTGCCAAATGTATTTGTTTGTGATATACGAAATTCTGGAAATTCATCTGTTATATTTGATGTATCAAAATAATTTGGACGTTCGTAACCCATTGTTTGACCAAATACAGCACCGCGTTCTTTTAATGCCGGATATATTGGTGACATTCGTATATTACGTCCAGTTTTAAATTCATGAAATGAATATGGAACACTATAATGCATTCCTATGGTAAATAAATAATGCTTTTAGGCGGTTTTTTTAATAACGTATAAGCATAGGTACGAAATTTTAACAATACATTTTATTTTACCTGGAATTTCACGTACACGATCACGCAAGAATTTTCGATTATTATGTAATCCTAAAAATCTTGATACATCTAATTCATAAAGATCTATTTGTGAATATCCTTTTGTTATAATATCAGCTATTGCTTGGCCAACACCGCCCGATGCTGATATACCAACAGTTTTCATACCAGCTGCAATTAAATAATTTTGTATTTCTGGACTTTCACCTAATATCCATATGCAATCAGGTGAAAATGCTTCAGCACCATTGCATAGATGATCAAATGTTGCAGTTTTTAATGATGGTACACGTTTTAATAATTGTTCTAATAATATATGAAAATGATCCCAATCTGAAGGGAGTTCACGATCAGTCATTGATGCTATATTTGTGTAAAAATAAAAGAAAATAAAAATGCATGTACATTTAGTTAAATTCGTACTCAAATAGAAATTATTTTCGTTCTCTTTACATGGTATTAATCCATCTTCATATGCTGGTTTAGCTTCTAATTCAAAACCGCCAGCTAATATTCGTCCATTTATTTCACGTAAATATATTTGACCATCTAAATCACGTACAACTGGTGTCATTGGATCTAAATCTTTTATTGGTTTTGTATGTAAATAATAATGTTCAGCTGCATGCAATGGTACTTTAACATATGGTTCAGATAATTGACCAATTCCACGTGCCCAAAAACCAGCACAATTAACAAAATAAACACATTCTATAGCACCACAATCGGTATTTACAGATGTTACTTTTAATTTATCCTGCAGTATTTGTTTCACTGTACAATGTTCAACAACGGTAACACCTAATAGTAAAGCTTCTTTTATCAATGTACGACATATTAAATTTGGATCACCAACACCATCCTTTGGTACCCATAAACCTCCAATTAAATCATTTATTTCAAGTATTGAACATTTTTCTTTACATTGTTCAGGTGTTAAAAGTTCACATTCAATATTCCAACCACTAGAATAAAATTTAAATTTTATTAATAGAAGTGTGGTTTAATAAAATTATCCAATGAATTGCATTTTCTTCTTAATGGATTAAAAACCCTGCAAATTTATTTTCTAATGATACTTAAATAAAAACAACTATTCTTAACATAATACTTTTTTTTTTTTATATAATCCATTGGCAAGAGTGAAATTTTAATTTTTAAAATAGATGCATAACTTACACGCTAATGGATTTCATGCGACGAAAACTTGTCATACGATCACGCGTCCTAGCCAAACTTAGTGATCCGCATTGTTTCCATCCGGTTGGAAGGCCTTTATCAGTTAAATCTTGTAGTAATGCAATAGATTGTTGAGCTAATTGAACTTGCGAAAGGCTATGTTTAAAGGCACCAACGAGACCACTTGAATGCCACGTTGTACCACCACCGATTCTAATAACAAATTGATTATAATTTTAAATTATTTATATCAAAAATATTATATGAAATTTTTCAAAATTACTTTCCCTGTTCGATAACAACAGTATGAGGTCCCCAACCAGCTAATGCTAAATGATATGCAACAGTTGCACCCATAATTCCACCACCACAAATAACAACTCTTGCATTTTTTGGTGGTGCACCACCGGTAATAATACCAGGAATATTATCATCATAATTTATATTATCATTTGTATTTGTAATTAAATTACATTTTTGTATAAAATTTATAGCTACCGATGTGGATTGAGTGACATTTTCTAATTGTGGAAAATATTTACCGGTTTCTGTATTATTTTGAACAGTTTTACAAAGTTTAATAAATTTATTATAAAATTTTTGTTTGTTATGCAATAAAAACATAGTGACAAATAATAGCTTTATTGAAATACATTGAAATTTAAAAACAACGTATTTTATAAATCACAGAACTATAATTAGTTTAATTTTATAATAATTATATTTTTGTTTGTTATTATCACTTTTTTGCAGCTGTTTGTTATCAAAGTATATATTCGTCAAAATAGGAAAAAATTTCAGCTGATAACTGTCAAAATCTTTACGCATAATTCAACTATTATAATTTTTTGTAGATGGCACATAAATCATTGAATGTTTTTTTTTGTTTATTTTTTGACGTTTTTTGATATTGGAATATTTTTATTCGAAAAATATGCTAATGTCAGATAGTTAATGCGTCGTCAAATGAATAATGATCTCAATTCTCAAATGAAATAGTTAAATTGAAATGCAATGCAAGTAGCAAAGTGCAAATTTAAAAACCAAATGGCAAATAGTGAAAATTAAAAGGAAAGATATATCTTTAAAAGTTTTTTCATTTTTTTTTTAATGATTGCTATGGCAATGAAAACTAATTAAATTTTGTAATAAAAAATATATTTTTATAAAAATTTATACAGTGACTTAAAAAAACTAAATTATATAAAAAAATGATAAATGGTAAGTTTTTTTTTTGAGGTGTCTTTGTTGCACTGTGCACTTGTTTCTTCGTCTTTTATTTTATTTTTTTTTTATCAAATCAAGCAATTTTTTTTATTAACATACATTTTTTTATTGATTTATTCTGTAATTCAACTCATTTGAAAAAATAATTTTAAGAATTTTATTAGAAACAAAAAAAAAAAAAAATGGAGAAAAATGTGAAAAATAAATGAAAACTTTTCGCATTTATTATTGTCATATAAAAAAAAAATTATCTTTGTTTTTGTTATACTTGAAATGTTGTCTCTAATCTTTATTTCATGTTTTAAAAATAAATAAATTCATATATGTGTGAATGTGTATAACAGTAATATATGAATATTTTCTTATTTATTGTATAAAATCACTTTAAATACAAAAAAAAAAGAATATTGTCATATTTCTATTGTAAAGTAACATCCAATGATCTAGAAATATAGATCTCAATCGGAAAATACGACTTAAAAAGCAATGATCAATAAATTAAATGTGAAAATAATATATATATATATAAATAATAATTAAAACAATTCGTTTTAACGCCCCCACCCACTGTTCAACATTTTAAACGCTTAAAATTTTTTTTTTTTTACTTTGCTAGTAGATTATAATCCTTATAATAATATACATAGTTTAAATACAAAATTATTCTAATAATAATTTACTTATCATCTCTTTCATTAAAATTTTACAGAAGTAATTGAATTTTGTTATCAATCATTTTGTGTTAAAATATATATGTAAATCAGTCAGAATTAATTATAATTTTACATTTTTGTATTTTGAAAGTATTTTGTGTTTTTTACTATATAACTAATCTTATTTTTTTTTTTATTATAGGTAATTAACAAAATAAAGAAGATTAAATATGCAATCAAATAATGAAGGTAATCTATTAGAAATAATTGATTTAGCACATTCGCTCAGACAAGAACAATTATTTATAGCTAATGAACAAAATACATTTAACAAATTAAATGAAACCTTATTAAAAAATTCGTCAAATGTTGCTCAAGTAAGTGTTTAATATTTTTAATATATAATATGCACATATTTTCATTTAGTAGGTGTCTTGACAAAATTATATGTAAATTTTCGTAAGTATAAATTGACCTTGATTTTTATTGATCAATATTTGTAATATAATCATATCTGTAATTTCATTTGTATATATTGGTGAATTTCTTTTACCTGTTCTGTGGCGTAACTGAATTATGTAAATAAATAGTATTAGCACTGGGTTATAAAAATTTATATATATTAGAAATCATGTTGATCCCTCAGTACAAATGATCAGTGTTTCTATTAATTACTTTTCAATTGTATCAGCAAATCTAAAAAATTTGCCTATAATCAAAATATGATTTTAATAATATGTATTTTAGTTTAAGATTGTGATCTTCATTATTCAAATTTGAGAGACAGATTAAAGTATTGCTATAACATTGTTATATTCTTATTTAATTTTTAGTTAGCATGGATTTGTGCACAACAACGTCAAAATTTAAATCGTTTAATTATATCAAGACCGGATTCAGGACCAGCAGCGTGTTGTCAACGTGCGAATATATTAGAAAATACTATATTTATTGATGCATTTAAAGCAAAGGGTCTAAAATATCAAGTATTAAATTTTAATATTTAAGTTGGTTTGTTTTATTTTGCTATATTTAATTTATTGTTTTTATTTGCAGCATGTTCTTGCCTATATTGATTTATTTAATTTTTTGCACCGTTCACCATATTTATTGGCACAAAGTTTATCAATTGCTGATCGTATATCATATATAACATCAGATCAAATGAATTCAGTTGTACATACGATTGCAACTGGACTATATGGTAATACAATATTATCAAAAGATGTTGATATGGTATTAAGATTATTACGAGAATTAATTGAAATTCAAGTAATTGCAAGTGAAAACCCGAGACGTATGCTACGTACAGGCTCGTGTGCATTTTCACGTTTATATCATCGTTTACATGAAAGTTTATTTTCAGCAAAATTGTTTTTAACAGCTGCATTACATGAACCGGTAATGTTTGTATTAATTGGTCGCGAAGAAATGCTTGATATTGATCCATTTAAAGCCGTTTTAAGTTATCCGCAAAAGGATCGTTTCAAAAAGTATGTATATTAATTTTATTTAATTTTTGAAAATTTGATAATGCGTACGTTAATAAGTTACTTTCTTATTTTTTTTTTTAATTATGTTAATAAAAATAACTTAGATTTGGTCTCGAAGGAACACCGGAATATGAAGAAAAATTTAGAAAATATCATAATGATACAATTAGTGCATTATATGAATTATCGAATTTATTTATACAATCATTATCTGATAATTGGGCATTATTTCCGTCAACATTACGTTGGGTTGTACAAACTATGTGTCATTTATTAAAAATTGCTCATATTAGCGAAAAAGATATTAATGATATTTTAACTGATATGGTATTTACAAATTTTATATGTCCAGCAATTGTTAGTCCAGATTTATTTGGTATATCAGACGCGCCAATATCTGAAAATTCACGATTTAATTTAATACAAATCGGTCAAATAATACAAATGTTATCCATTATAAAACATGATGAGGTCGATGTAAAATTTTCAGAATTATTTGACATGTTTGATAGAAATTTAGTTTCTGAATTAATGGAACAATTATTAGAGACTGAGAATGACATAAATGTTAGTATGGTTGCAATACCGCATCAAAATGATTTTGGCCGTTCACATGTTTTGGTTACACAAAATGATTTAAATATATTTGTTGATTTTTTACGCAATGTATTAAATAATGATGGATTAATTATATCAGGTGATGATCGTCGAAATTTAGGTAAAATACTTGATCAATTACCGGATAAATTTGAAAATATTTTGAATGGTAATGATGTCAGTGGAATTTTACAACAACCACATCAACTACAACAAACAATTATTGAAAGTGGTAATAAAACAAAACATAGTTTGATCAATTTAGGTAAAAGCACAAAAAATAAATTAGCAAAAGCAGTTAGTTTAAGTGATCATCGACATCATTATAATAATAATCATCAACATAAATCAATTGATTGTGTTGATGATTTAAATTTGTCTACATCATCAATTGCGGCTAATCACAATAATAATAATAATAATACTATCAATCACAATAACAATAATTATAGTAATAATATTAATAATGACGGTCGCATAACATCGTATCAACAAAATGTAAATTACAGTAATGATGAACAACAACCGTATGAACAAGTTTTGCTGATCCCAATAACAATTAATGTTGAAAATAAATTCCAATTATTGACTGAGCAAGAAGTTTTAAATATGAATAATATTAGTAATGAAATGCAACCAGAATTAATTGATAAAAATATAGATAAATTAGATAAAGAAACTTCAAGTTTTGTTGATGGTGATGAAAGTGCATTAAATGTACGAAAACATACAAGATTTTCATTATCAAATGATGATCAATCTGTTGGTAATGCATCTGATAATTTAGAAGTTGTTAGTGAAGCACAGAGTAATCATTCTGTTACCAGTTCTTTAGAAATGGAAGAAAATGATCAAAATTTAAATGATAATTTATCTGATATGGTTTCTGCTAATGTTTCTGGTCGCGGCACTCCAAATATATCTGGTCGTGATACACCATCCTCACAAGTTACAGAAGGTGATAATACTAATCAAATATCAACACCACATATGGCAAAAATCTTAAGTAAGGCAAGATCGGATATTGAAGATAAATTTTGTAAATTTGAAATAAAAAAATTAGTTGAAGGTGACGAAACAATATCAATAATATCCGATACATGGAGTACAGATGTATTAGCAAGTGATTCTGAAACAATTGACACTGGTGATCGTGAAAGAAATTTTACAACACCATTAATACCTAGTTCTGTTGTGTTACCTGGAGATAATAATTTTATTGTTGGTTCACAATTACGTATAAATTATTTAGATACATCTGAAACGCGATCGGAATCAGCTTGGAGTACAGATGTATTACCAAGTGATACGGAAAAAAATGTTGAAACCGAAACTGATGATCGTCCGGGTCGTTGTAGTATTGCCGGCGGACATAATAGCGAGGCACGTAATAATAACCATAATGCTAATAATAATAGTAAAAGTAATAATAATAATAATAATAATAATAATAATAATAATAATAATAATAATAATATTAATAATAATAAGAGTAATAATAATATTAATAGTAATAATAATATTAATAGTAATAATAATATTAATAGTAATAACATTAACAGTAATACTAATAATATTAATAATAATAATAAAAATAATAATAATGTTAATAATAATAATGTTAATAATAATTATAATAATAATATTAATAATAATATTAATAATAATATTAATAATAATATTAATAATAATAATAATAATAATAATAATAATAATAATATAAAATTACGTGAAGATGGTGATTTGTCAAAATTACAAAATCGTGCGCATGGGTTATCATTTTATTCAACAAAATTACAAAATCCACCATCTCATATGAAAAAGCCATCCACTGATTTTGGAGCAACTCAAAATTATGAAAATACAAAAGTTCGAAATAATGATGATTATGTTCGTTATTCTACAACACCAAGTAACTTAACATCATTGTCTACAATACGCACAGTTAAGGATAATATTATTTATTCCGAAAAAGGAAATAATTTACCTAATAATAATAATAATAATAATATTAATAATAGTAATAATAATAATAATAAGAATAATAATAATAATAATAATAATAATAATAATAATAATAATAATAATAATAATAATGATAATAATAATAATAATAATAATAATAATAATAATAATAATAATATTAATAATAATAATAATAATAATAATAACAATAATAAAATTAATGATATTAATAATAATAATAATAGTCATCACCATCACCACCACCATCATCATCATCATCACCATAAACATCAATCTCGAAAAGATGTTCAATTTCAACAAAATTATAAAAGAATAGATGCAATTGATAGAGATATATTTTTATCAACATCAAATAATTGTATGAATAGACAAAATTCAGCAGAAAGTAGTATTTCAAATCAAAGTTCAAATTGTGATGATAATAATAATAATAACAATAATAATAATAATATTAATAATGGAAAAAATATTAATGGAAATAAAATAAAAAGAAATAGTGAATTAATTGGCATTGATCGAAATAAATATCGTAATAATAATGATAAAAATGTAATTGTATCAAAATCAAGTACGGATATTATTAATCCATTTGCTGATGATATAGCAACACCATCTACATCATCAACAAGCAATTTATTATTTACTGAAGATTATAATGATAATTCTATTGTAACAGAACCTACCACAATTTCAAGTGATGGTGATGTTGAACAGCGTTGTGTTTCTATTGAACAACGAAATGTAAGTTTTGATGGACGACGTAATGGGATGCTATCATCATTAACAACAAATGTTTCAACAATTTCATCTATTACAACGAACTCAAATAATATAAAACGAAATCCAACTAATAATAATTACGAAAATCATGAAATTATTAAACAACACTCAATATCAAAAAATTCAATCACTTCAAATATGTCACCAATAAAAATGACAAATAGCACAATAATTGAATCGTCATTAGCTTACAATGATGTTGTATTAATGTCAGCACCATTATCATTAAATTTAACAGCTAGTACAAATACAATTGATTTAATTGATAGCACTAATAATATGTCAATTAATGATACAAATATTATTGAAAATGATATTGAAGAAGGGAATTTAATTGATATAAATAATAGCTCCGGCATCATCGATAATACCTGTAATAATAATAATAATATAAGTAACAATAATAATAATAATAATAATAATATTGCCAATGATGATAACATAATAATAAAATCGTCTACAAGATATACTGGAACTATACCAAAAAGTATTAGTTTTGATGCATCAGCCGATAAAATTGATCGTAATAGTTATTTACGTAGAGTTGATCCAACTCGCTTAAATACAGGATTTTTTAATAAAATCAGACAAGGTTTTAAAAATCGACGTGGTAGTAAATTACGTAATTCAAATGATATTTTATTTAATAATAATCAGCAACATCAATCACAGCATTCTCGTAATAATTTTACACCCAATTTAACAGGAACAATAACAGCAACAGGAGTAGCTGCATCAGCCTTAGATGAAAATGATTATCATCTAAATGAAAATGGTTATATTGAATCATCTGAAGATATTTTAGCAAAATATAGACGTAAAGTATCATCATCATCAGAAGCAACAAATTCGGATTCATTTGGTAGTAATTCAATGCATCGAAAAAATTCACAATCAGATATTGATCCAAGGTTAATTTATTATTTTAGTTACCTTAATATGTTATATAATTTTATAATTATATTTTTAAATAATTTTTATTATTTATTTGATTTTAATTAGAATACAAAATGGTGATAACATTGATGACATTCCGTATTTCTTTACAAATGCTAAACGTAAACTTCGTTTAGTACTGTCAACAACTGATTTACATACAGCAGATTTTCGACACACTAATGTAAGTTTGTGATTGATTTTAATATAATAGGTATTTATTAATAAAATAGTGGTTTAATTATTTATTGCTGCTTCATTGTCATATAATTTTCAATTCAAATTCAAAATGTTTTAAAACTTTATTTAATTTTTTAATTTAATGATTCCATATGGTGCGAAAACAAATTGAAAAAATGAATTTCGATTTTTTACATAATAATCCAGAAATTTCACAAAGTATTTATGTTTTGGGGTTGTTCAACTAGTCAGGTTACTGGAGCGCATATGGGTTACACCAAACATTCATTTCAAACAAATTAGCAAAATCTTGTACAATTATTAAAATGTTAATGTTTCTTTAATTTTGTAGCTCCATAAAATTAGCACTCATAACGATTTTTTAGAATATTCATATTACTTCATGAATAGTATATTTTGATTTGATTGTAAGTGTAAAAATGAAATTATAATTACATTTCAAAGTATCAGCATATATATAAAACCTAATAGTTGTTGAAAATAAAATTTAAATCATCTGTCAATTATCCAAGAAAAAAAATCTATTGAATATATTAATAATTTCATTAATTATTACATTTTATTAATTTCTATAATAGTGCCATAAAATTCCACCACTTTTAACATATTTACAAATACAGTTTGCTCAAGCATTAAATTTACAAAATTTACAACAAATATCATATGTTTCGGAAGCAATACGTTGTATAAATGCTTTGGATTCTGTACAACAACAAAAATTAATAACCGAATTACAACAAGATTTAATAAATCGTCAAAGCTATTTACAATATTTAATGCGTTACAGGCAAAATTTATTATCGGCATTAAAAAATATAGATCGTTTTGAGGAACGTTTACGTAATGATCGTGAAATGTGTAATCGTCATTTAATTATGGTTTGTATACGAATGTATTTAGAAAAACGAGAAAAAATTATTGAACAATTTCAATCAGAATTTTGTGATATATCGGGTGGTGTTGATGAAAAAATTGAATTTATGGATGAATTCATGAAGAAATTAATTGATGAATTAAAATCAGATGGAATATTGTATGGTATGGTTGAGTGGCAATTAAATGAAGCACGCATCTGTATTGAAAGAGTATTATTACAACGTTTATATCGACAGGTTATGTTTCCGAATGAAGATGGTGATATATCTAGAGATGAGTAAGTAGCTTATTTTTATATACTCTTAATTTTAATAAATCTTATATTTATTTATATATTTTTTAAAAATAATAATAATAATAATATTGTCATAATAATATATATATATTCAATATATTACAGAGTCATTAGAGAACATATTCATAAATTATCTGAATTTATATCACCATCTCATTCAACTTTACGAATACCATCAGAATATTATATTGAAGCGCCATGGCCATTTGCACAGAAACAAATTGCATATATTTCAGCATATAAAACAGCAAGAGAAAAAGTGAAATGTGTTGTGAGGTAGATAAAAATGGAACTTTATAATAGTTGCACAATATTAATTACGATAATTGTTGGTTTTTTTTTTCTTTAGATGTATTTCAAGTATTATGAATTTATTACAAATGGCATCAACTCGTGTACCATCTGCTGATGATTTAATACCAGTTTTAATATATGTTGTAATTAAAGTAAGTGTATAATTTATTGCTTTAGAAAACTGTCTAATTGTCTATGGGTTCTTTGAATTATTTAATAGTATTTCTTATTAGTTCAACTAGAAATACAGCTAATACGAACTTATTGGTTGACCTATAAACTGACTTATTATATAACAGTAACAATAAATATACCTTCATAAATTCAACATAGTATAAAATTAGTTTTATGAACTTGAAATTATTATTGCTTTGTCTAATTAAAATAAAAAATTAACAAGATATAAATATATAATAGAAAATATAAAAAAAAAATTCTTCTAATCCAATTTAAGTAACCAAATTATTAATTATATGGAATTCATCTGTCTTTACTATATATTCTGAAACTCTTTCATGAATTACATTAATATATATTACAGGCAAGATTTTATTAAAATTGTTTGAACTTTTCTGGTAGGTGATCAGGATATCTGATCTGGTCATTGGTTTCCTAAAGTTTTATTAAAAATATCTCTTTGATTCTCATATTAGCACATATTTAAAATTTCGTAAACAATGGATAAAATATAACACAGTTAAATCGTTCCCTATGGGAAACTTTTTGAATCCGCTGTTATAGATTAATATCATACGCAACTATTACACATATGTATAAAGTTTTTTTCTTCTTTAATTTATTGTATTATCCATCAACTTTTCTTTCTGTGGTCCGAAATACATTTTTTTTTTGTTATTCCGAGATAAAATAATTTAAAAAATAATAATTACTTTTTCCTCCTGCAGGCAAATCCACCATATTTATTGTCCACAATTGAATATGTTAACGGTTTTATTGGTGAAAAATTACAAGGTGAAGATCATTATTGGTGGACACAATTTTGTTCAGCTGTTACATTTATTAAAACAATGGATTATGGAAACTAAAAATGTACTCACCACAAGCTATATGCATTAATTCGGTGAATACAAAAAAAATATACGTATATAAATCTACAATATCTGTAATATAATTATGAAAAAAAAAGAAGAATGAATAATTTCACAGATGCGTTCGATATATATTTGTTTTTTTTTTTTTTTTTTTCCAATATTTGTAGTTTATAAAAGTTTAAAAAATGAATAATTTATTTAATACCATATATAACAATAAAAATCTATAACTACTTAAAATTACTAAATATGCAATGACAAAAAATCTAAATAGTTTTAGAAACATAAGAATTACACAACAAAAAACATCAACATCAATAGCAACAATTAAAACTATTTATTCAAAATTATAATTAAGATTAAAAATTGATAATAAATTAGAAAAAGAAAAAAAAAATTAAAATGTAAATAAAACACAAACAAAAATACTAATAAGAAAAAGATGAAGGAAAGACATCGATAACATATTTATTTTTTTTTTGCAAACTTGTAATAATACTGAAAAGTCATTCCCCGTGTATACTTTTTTAATGTGGCGTTCACCAATAATTCATTTGGATGTGCAAATATGTGTATCTTAAATAAATGAAAAATATTTGTACGATAATAACAACCAGAAAAACTTTGTGACATTTATGTCCAGATGAATTATTAAAAAAATATTATGCATAGACTAAATTAAAAAAAAGAAAAAAACATGCCTGTGTTAAATAAAATAATTGTTATATACATAATTTTACTAACGTTTGATACATATTTGTGACAGTATGATAAAAAAAAAAAACACTATTTTTAATAATTTTCAAAATATTATTTATTCAATTTTTGTTTTGTTTGGGTTTTTGAAATCTCAGTTCGTATGCAAATGATATAAATAATTATTATTTTTTTAATATATAAAATAAATATTTAAAATTCTAATTCTCTTAAAAAAAAAAACAAAATGAATTGTTTTTCAATCTTATAATTATTTATATAATATTAGTAAATTGTGGAACAGAAATGTTAATTGATTTGATGCTCTAAAATTTTTATTTATTTTTTTGTGACGATTATTTGTTGTAATTTATAATTTGATATGGAACGTTTTTTTTTTATTCAAGTGCCATCGTTTATGTTTTTATTTTTAACGAAAACAAAGTGATTTCAAGAAATACCAACGGATTGTTATATGTTACATTGTATATGTGAAAGTTGTATTAAACAATATAATATCATTATTCATATAATTCAAATTAAAAATACTAAAAAAAAACATAATGTAAATTTTATGCGAAACAATAATTGGTTTTCTAACAAATTATACAATTTTGGAAAACTATTGAATGTATTTATATTATATTCAAAAACATTTTATCACATTGTGTTCAGTGCTATAATTTTCCGATTATATATATGGAAATCATAAATATAACATTTTCAAAAAAATCATTACAATGATATATATCAAACATTTAAACATATACATTTATATTTCATTAAAATAATGGCTATATATTTCAAAAACAATGCATTTTATCAGCAACAAAAAGTTTAAAAAACAATAATTCATACAATTAAACATAATTATCATTTATTCAAAAAAAAAAAAAACCATCATTTATTCAAAAAAAAAAAAAAAACATCATTTTCATCAATGCATTTTATCAGAAGTAAAATTGAACATTTTTCATCAAATACATAAATCTTAATTGAAACGAATATTTCATTCAATTAAATACATATATTTTCAATTAAGAAAATACATATCATTTATTCAAGTAAAAAAACATCATTTCATCACTAATACAACATTTTTAATATACAACAATCAATTGAAAAAATAAGAAACATTAATAAACATAAAAACATATTTCATTGGGAAAAAAAAAAAAAAAATAAACAAACAAAAACAAACAAACAAACAATAACAGCTTGATTGAAGATACAGATTTCATTCCATTGAAATAAATTCTTGTCTTATGATTGGGTAAGTTTTATGTTTATCTTTGTAAAAATATTCTCAGACTTTTTATTTTTTTTTTTGTTTTGTTTAAATAATAAGTTTTTGTAAAATTTATGAAAGCCAAATATCACTTCTACTCTGCAATCGAAAAAATGTTGATTGATAAAACCTTATTTTTTGTGATGAAGAAGATAAATGGACGGGACAATTTTGAATTCATTTGATTTAAAATTTTATATATATTTTAATTCAATAAAACTAATGTTGTGATGATAACATTTTAACAGTTTTCTTTTATTATTATTTTTAAATCAAATGACTTAAGAATTGCTGTCGTCTGTGTAACATTTCTATATGCGGGTTGTATATTATATTTATTTTTCCACCCCCAATTCGTTTGTACTTATCTGATATTGTAAAATAAAGATTGTCTTGTATATATAGAGCAGTGTTAAATTTTCGCTGTATACTCAGTCCATCATAGAAAAACTGTTGTATTATTGAAAATTTCGAATTTTGTTTATTTATTTAAATTATTTCTTTTTAAATTTATTCATTTATACTTAATTCTGATCGTATACTCTCTACACTTAACATACTTCCAATTACTATATATATATATAATTTAATTATTGATTATATGATGGTATTGTGTGTGTCTTTTAATTTTTTTATTTATTTTATTTAAGGATGCAATGTATGATCTCTCTTTTTCTAAACACTATATAAATATTATTTGAATTATAATATTTATTAAATCACCTATGACATCGAAAACATCTACGCATTCCACGTTTAAACGTTCTGATTTTATAAATAACTTGTTCCTAAAATTAATAACATTTATTTAATTTAATAATTCTTTTGATAATTATTTATATATTTTATATACCATATATATAATACAACTCATGCATACGTAGTGTTGGAACAGGTACATATATATAATGTTGATAATATAGATGCTGCACCATAGAATATTCTCAATTTAGAACTTTGCGTTAATTTCGAAAATGCAAAAAAATTAATAACAAACAATAATTTGCATAAGATGAGATTTTACACGACCACGCAGATAGGGAGGGAAGAATTGACTTCATCCGATCTAAGTAATCACAATTACTTAAATGTTAGTTTTATATAGTTTATTGTTTATTAACGGATTGGAGTGTTTGCCTAACAGCCAATATCAACAAATTTTCTATAAATTTGTTGTTTAACTATTCGTTTTTCATTTTAACATAAAATTTTGCATCAAGTGTGGGATACTTTACCATTGTTTTCGTAAAGAATTACCTAATAATTTATAGTAATTTGAGCAAATTCATATTTGTTGTTTGTGGAATTTACATAAACAGAATTGCCTTTGTTTAGTTTGATGTGGCCATTATATTTATCACCTGTTGATTCAGTTGGTGGTTTTTTAAAATTTCTCAGAAGTTTCCTGAATATCATTAGCGACCACGTACGATTGCTCAGTAGTGTCATCAACTAATGTAACAGTAGTTGTATAATAATACGTGTGTATTCTTTATTTTCATTCAATAAATTTTAAATTATATAAATTATTCTGTTAAACTGATTACACGTTTGTTACGAAATTCAAATTGATGGTTTGGTAAAAGATTTCTTTCTTCTATTTAATTAATATTTTTTTATATAGTTAACTCGGAGTTCTAAATTGAGAATTGTAATTTAATCTAATGTTGGTTTAGATGTTTCGTAATAGAATTTGCACACAATACATATATATATATAATATATAATTGAACATACTATATATGCCCTGCTCCCTCAAAACAAAAACTTAAAATTAACATATTACCTGCATTAAATTAAAACACATTGCAATCAATGCCATTCCTAATAAAAGATAAATAGCACATACAATAAATCGTAATTCTAAAATAATTTGTATATCACCATTATTAGTCGTTTCTTTATCAGTTTGCATTATCTATATATATATAAATATGTTAGAAAATAGAAAATGTATAAATTCATAATTATATTTATTATAACGCTTTAATCTAATAAAAAAAAATGTAAGCATTTACTCTATCACCAGGAACAAAATCACCAAAACCTATACTACTTAATGATATAAAACAAAAATAACATCCATCCAATATTTCCCATATTTCCCAATTTCCAAATATTATAGCACCTAATAATATATATCTATATAAATTTATAGTAAAAGTTTTTATGTTATCCATATTTTCCATTTTTCCACACAAAATTTATATAATAATTTATTTATTTATTTATTTTTTTTACCCTATCATTATCAACAAACATATTGTCAATGGTACTGCTATCGTATTTGTTGAATCTTTTAAATTATCATCGTCAGTACTTTCTTCAAACTCTTTAATAGATTCAATTTCTGTAGCTAAAGAACTATCTGATTGATAATCATCATTCTACAAATAAATATGTTTATATATTGGTCAAGTTAAAATCTGTATGGAGTAAATTATCTAATAAAAATACAAATGTTTATACTTACATTAACATCACGTTCCATTGATAATATTCGTTTCTTTTTACGTTCACGTGCAGCTCGTCGTCTTGCCACACCCGGACATATCCGACACAGGCATACTTTTGCATAAATCCATTTAAATGATTTTGCCAAGATATCACCTATATATTAACATAATAAAACAAAAAAATAGTCCTTATATATTATTATTAATTTGAACTAAATTTTTATTACATTAGGACAATTTATATGCATTTATTAATGCATGGTCAAAAATTTCATCATGAATCAATAAACCGCCAGGAAGAATGTACAAAATCATAACAAGTTCGATGTGTCCTGCCTTTCATTTATACCCAAAATTAAATATAATGTGTGTGTGTGTGCCATCGTGACACCAATCAAAAGGGGTAAGTCATTTATAATTTTCACTTTTTTTTTTTTTTAAATATATTTATTTAATCTATACATATACAAACCTATATTTGATAAATACAACAAAAATAATGGCATTCCAAAAATTGCGTAAAGTATTGTAGCTAATTTACCTAATACTGTTCGTGGTGTTATATTTCCATATCCTAATTATTATAATAAAATAAAAAAAATACATGAATAATATTACTTACGCAGTATAATAAAATAAACTAATAATATACAAGGTGTGCTAATTAATTTTTAAGACTAATGCTAATCGTAATAATCAAACATCGAATCGTCAGCCGACCAACGATCAAATGTTCTGTTTATAATTAATTTTATTAAGGTAGAACAAAGAACTGTAAGAGCTGTTAAATTGATAAAAGTGCTTCGAAAATATCTTTTTTTTTATTTTATTTTAAATAATCAAGTCTTAAAAAATTGTTGGCACACTGTGTTATTATATACATTTATTACCAATCGTTGTAATTACAGTTAATGAATATAAAAATGCACCAGCAAAATTCCATTCGGTGTGATTACTATTAATAGCACCAGACCAACCTTTTCTGGATGCATTAACAATAGCATTTTGATAATCTAAAATTATTATACCTATTCTAATTGAAAGAAATGTATTTGTGTGTGTGTGTGTTTTTTATTTATTTATTTTTTTTTGCATTTATTTAATTACCTTAAAATGTAAATGTTAAAAATACTAAATTTTACTTTACTTACTCTTGTTCAAATATTGTGCGATTATAACCAATTAATTCACAACATGAAAAATTCCATAATAGATTAGCAAAGGATTCTCTAGATTTATTCATTTGTTTTGCTAATTCTCCGGATTGTTCTCTTTCAATTTCAATAAACATAAATGCACCTAAATGAAAAAATACTTTTGTATATATATAAAAATGGGAATTAAGGGAAATTGAATTTTATTATAATGTAAAAGTACTTATTTCGTGCAATATCGCTTTTAGTGTCACTCTATCGAATGAACTTTTATATACTAGTCAAGCTATGGTATAGCTATACGCTAACAAAATTCACCAATTGGTGTACAATTTTGAATCGTTTATATTGTTTTTTATTGTGAAGATATTTTTGTTACATTGATTCACTGAATATTTGATTCTAAGAGTAGTATAATTATATTCAATATGAAAAATAATGAAAAAAACGTTTTCTGTATCATGCAACACTGTGACATTGACACATGGAAAAAATTAGAAATTACAGATTTAATGGATCATCTGGGTGTTTTATATGAATTGTATGAGAAAAATAGTGATGGTAGGAAGCTGGAATTATTTTTATATATACAGAATGAAAGAAAAGTTTCATACTATTGTAGGTTCCCAACTGATCTACCACTATAAAAATTTTAATCATGCATTTTAATGAATAATAAAGACACATACTTCTTACGTACTCACCGCGTACATCATTACATCGAAGATTATTAACGGAAGTATAATTATTAACAGATTATCCATGTAATTGAACTTAAATGCTTGTTGAATTTATTTGAATACATGTTTCTCTTTGCTTTCGGACGAAAAATTCATATGGAAATACATTAGTCGAGTGGTCTGCATCATACCACCTTTGTTGTTGCATCTGTTAGGTTGAGCTATAGTTCACAAATTATGATAGAAAGACAATTATTTACTCCGTTCTATGAAAAATTTATGAGTTGAATAATTTCGACCCGACCATCCCGTGCAAAAGTATCTAATATATATTGTCTGTCACCTCAAAAATTGCAAAATTTATTCTTTTTTTTGAATTTAATTACAGTGTATATTTTTTATTTCATACGCGCAATCTAATTCTAAAAATCTTCCATAAAACAAATATATTTCCATTGTAGAATATCTGTAATAGCGTTTAACCGAATTTATTTGAATTTTCATCTACAACACCATCCATTCTGATGGCACTCATATATACTTGTGTACCACAATGTTCCCATAATTGTATTATATATCTAATAAAATATTTTATGGAATTTTCTTGAAAATGTAAACTTAGGCATTTAATGATACATTTAGAAGATTTAAATGAATGTATGTGATACCCGCACATGTTTTTTAGTAGTTCTTATATTATCTTATAGAATAACTTGAAAAAATAACTATATTTATTCGGATTTATTGAAATTTTCTACTGAAGCGTTTGATTTAAATTACTAGAAATTTTTCTGTATATAACGCTAATACAATAAAATAAATCTGCATGCAGATTTCACATACAATCTTTAATATATATACTTAACATTTTCCACCTAATAGATTGGTTTTTTTTTTCTATAATCATAACACTTTCAAATTAGCTCTTTTACCCGACAGAATTTCATCGAAATATTATACCCAAATCAATTATTATAATAAATCTAAAATTATAATAGGATATGTTCTCAGAATTTATTTTTAATTCTGGAAAAATAATTTACAAAGTATTTTCAAAAGTTCACATTTAATATCTATATAATAATGTGATTGGATTAATAAAATATGTTATTTGGACGGATATTTTATAAATTTTATAAATACAATTGATTTATAATTCATTTATTTATGGATGTATCTTGTTCTGTAAAACATATATATACACTTCACCACGCGTGGTTAATTAGCATTTATATAAAAACAATTAAATTATAATTAAAAATCGAATTATAAAATTACCTGCGACCATATAAATTACGACAAGAATTATAATTCCTACATTACTAAATAAAAATGCAGTAAATTGTCGACAATGATCTTTAGCTCTTTCTGCAAATGGTTTTGCTTTACGTCGTTTTATTGATCTTTTTCGTTCCATATTTAATTTTTCTAAAAACTAAATACTTTTTATTTAATTCTTCAAAGTCAATGTTTAACATTTATTTTTATATAGAGTTAATTTTTTTTTTTATTTAAATATTTATATGGAAAATAAAAATTAATTTTATTAAAAAATACTATTATTAAACTATTAATTAATAAACACTAAAATAAACTTGTTACACACAAACGTATCATAACAACAAACAAACAAAATTAATTTATTAACCTACATTTATTTATTTATTTTTATTTTTCTTCAAGTTTTTCACTATAACAAAATTAAGATATAATTGTTTTCATCATATTAAGAATCGTCTTTTACATTACTGTCACAAAATGTTAACTTACATATTTTTACATCATCTCACAATCTTATTATAATATATATATATTTACGAATTAAATTCTAATGAATAATATGATATTCATTCATTCATTTTTATATGATTTTTACTTATAAATTTCTACGAAATGTAAAAAAAACATATATATACAAAAGTGAGAAATAAAATTAGATTGATATAAAGTAGAAAAAATGTATTGCTAAATAATTAATTTTGTAATTTTCACACATCTTTGCGATACACATTTTATATATTTTCACAATAACACCAACAAAATTAAAGAAGAAAAAAAAAAACAAACCAAAAACAACGAATTAATGTATGAAATTTAAATTACATCAATTAGAAAAACAGTTTATTTGCATAATTTTTTTTTTTTTTATTTAATTTTTATCTATCAAATTATAATCCGCGCACGCATTCATTCACTAAACGCGTATGATAAACTTAATAATGATCAAGTATCAAAATTTATATTACAATAGAGAAAATTAATATATTGTATATATTATACACAATGATGCTGCTGCCTGCAATGATATGAGATGAGATTATATAGATTTTTCGTTTAACATAACGAATTTAATAAAACAACACACAATTAATTTAGATTTTTCAACATTAATATTTTCATTTTCATTTTCATTTTCATTTCCAATGTGTTTTTGGTTTTTTCTTTTTTTTTTATTTCTTATTTTTAATGTATATATACGCACAGTTTACAAATGTGTGCGATTGTGTTGTTATTATTGTATTATATTGAATATATACATTCTATATATACGAGATGTGGCTATAAAATAACGAGATTGATGCTGCTACAGGAGAACTACACATGTGGTGCTAGTGACAGTGACTGGTGTAGTGTGATTTACCACTTTTATTCACAATGTTAAATCTACAATAAAAAAAACAAGATTTCAGACCGATGAAGGTGTGTAATAAAATTCGGCACGCGTCATGAAGCAGCTCGCTCACATATGAAGATTTCCATCGCTGCTTTAACCAATAGAAAATTGGCATGGAACGTAGTAGTGAATAGATAGAGGATGGTTGTACATTGAAGGCGATAATAACTTTATATATGTATCAAAATGTTTAACAGCATTATTCTCATTATTTTATAGCCACATCTCGTATATGTATTGCATATATATGATATATATAGATAGATAAAAAGATTGTACAATATCGCACTCATTTTACAAATCTATACAATTTACAATATATTTTTTTTTGAATACAGTAGTTTTTCGCGATACAAAACGAAAAACTAAACCAAAAATTTTACTTTACTCTCAATTTTCCATTTAAAAGTAAATGTTCTCATTTTTCTCGTGTACAATAATTAATTTGAAATCAATGCACTTTTATAACAAATCAACATTTACACGGGATGCCATACATATTTATGCAGCAAAACGTGTTTAGAGTATAGTTGGCTGGGCAGTGTGTTGGTCGCCACCAGCAACCACATTCATCAGACTTGACTCCATATTAAATTACCATTACTATAGCGATGGCAAAAATAATTTCAATGCAGCATCTATAATACATCGATGAAGGATCTAGTAACAACAAATTTCAAGAGAGATGAAACAATGTGTATTATTTATTTAGCAATTGACAATATTTTAATTAAACATTTTTTTACGATTTTATGCCAAAATATGCGAGATATTTATTTTATTAAACGTCATAATTTTATAGTAATTTTAAGAACTTATATACTTATCTTTCATATCGGTATATGTTTATCATCTTCTAGCGTAATCTCTGCCCATGTATGCCACAGGAAAACATTTGATCTATATTTAAAACAAAAATCAAAATAAATTTTAAATTGATACGTTGCTGTGGCACTTTTATTAATTTTTGCGTTACAATAAAGCGTTTCATCTTAATAATTCAACATTACAAATGAAAAAAACATCTCTATATATTGAACAGTCGCGTAGTTTGAATTAGTTTGATAAATTGCATAGAACTTTTGACTGTTAGCCGATTGACACACCGGAACGATTACACACTGTTGCTGCTACCGTGGACCAACATCTATAGCGCCAGTATTAAAATTAATTAATTTACTTACATTTACCGCGAAATTCTACTGTATCCAAAGACTACAATATAAAGAGGTAATGAACAGTGAAAGACACATTGAAGAATGGATGCCTGTGTGCAAATTTATATAGATATATAAATTTTATAAAAATTATAATACATATATTCCTCCCAATACAGATTTATATATATATATATATTTCATATATGTTTCGTTCATGTTCACAATTAAATAGTGTATTATGTACAGAGAGAGCATTCTATTTATAAATACGGAACATCTATTTATAAAGATATAAATACCACATATTTATATACATAAAATATGGTATATATTCATTTTTAATTACAATATATTTATAAATTATATATTTTCCATAATTTGTATTCTATATAGAACAGAATATATATCAATATATAAAAAATCCTATGTGCGTATATGCGTGTATACATACAAAAATAATGTATATAATTGTACACCCACCCACATATCAATATTACAATAATTTAGTAACATTTCTTTACTATTTAAATTTAAAAAATAATTTTATAACTTTGTTTTTTTGTTCTTGGCGACATCATTTTTTTGTTTGTTTGTTTGTTTGTTTGTTTGTTGTGTGTAGTGTGTGTCAAATTAACATTTTGATTTAAAGACCATTCAAGTGATGACAATTTTTTATATTTTTAGTTTCTAATTCAGACAAATGATCAATTAATTTATAGAAAAAAAAAAAAAAAATTTAAGTTTATTTATTATTTATTATGAAATAACTATATAAATTATACAGAACCACACGCGTCCTTTTATAAATTTGCATATAATGTTTATTTACATTTTTTAACATCTTGTAAAATTTAATATATATCCTGCCGATATGTTAATTTATTAAGAATTTGGTATATTAATTTTCCAGTTCTTAATTTAGACTATTGTATTGTACAAACTCGTATGTTAATATACGCTATATGTCTCATTTGACTTACAATTAGTTCACTTTCTAGGTGACATTGCTTGTCGCGAAAGATAAATTGTGATCAAAGTTGACTTTTGTAATGTCGAGATGGCTAATTTAGCATTTTTTATATGCGATCAAGAATTGAAAATGATTTCCATGCATTTCCATGATAGTCATCGTTGCTGTTCACTTTCTGGTTTAATTATAAGATGAACTGAAATGATCGTCGTTCATAATAAATTTTAAAAGTAATAATTATGCTTTGATTGCAAATTTTTACTTTAAAAATACGTATAGCATAAATCATGTTATTTTTTATTTTTTTCATAAGATTTTAATTTCTTTCTTTTCCAATTTTTCTGATATTATTGTCCGTCAGATGGTCTACAATATTTGAAGAATATATATATATATATGAAAAATTAAAATTAATGCAAATTCAACTGCTTGAACTTGTATATACATTTCGATTAGTTAGTCACAACCATCTTCATAATATTTTGTTAATTAATGATCATTTGTTCAATGACCAATCTTTATAGCAACACCGATTTTTAGACGTGTCAATTGATCTACAGGTGACTATAATTTTCTGCTTTTGCACGATATATATACCCAAAAAAATATCAAATTAATATTATCGAATGCGTACGTAATTGAAATTTATATATACGGCAATAATGTTTGCATGAAAATAAAATACACATATATAAATACGTAAAAGTATATGGAATTTAATTAATTATAAGTACATTTTTTTTTTTTTTGGATCTAGTCCAACAAAAAATTAATCCAGTTAACATCCAGAACATAAAACAAAAATAATAAAAAGTGGGTGTTAAAACCCTTAATTGCTGGAAATTTTTTTTTTTATATTGTAATCAAAAATTAATTTAAAACAGAGTTGGGAATTTAAAACCGCATAACACAATATAATTAAATTATTTTTAACTTTTTTGATAAATTAATTCTCAAATGATTTTGCCATAATATATATATTGTAGAAAGAAAATAAAATGCATATGAAATTATTTTTATATTTCTTCTTAACGTATTATATAATACGGTCATATTTTTAATACAATTATATATTTATGTAAATATAATGAAAAATTGTTATAATATACTATAACTCATTCAAGTTACAATTTCAATTTTATTCAAATTCAGAGTATACACTGAATAAATATGAAAAAAAAATAAGTGTGTGTAATGTGCAAATACACGCATATTCAGGGTGATCTCCCATTTGTATTTATTATTGTCATTTTGTTGAAATTCCATAAAAAAAAGTGTTTAATTGAGGTTTTATTTATATTTATTTATTTATTTATTTATTTAATATATATTGAGAATTGTTCAAATCATTCAGATGCTTAGAACAAAAGAAAGTTGCTATTTATTTATTTATTTATTTAATATATATTGAGAATTGTTCAAATCATTCAGATGCTTAGAACAAAAAACAGTTGCTATAACCCCATATTATATACAAATCTATATATTATAATGTAGATACAACACCTCTATAAATGCGACATTTAATCGATAGATAGAAAAGTATTCCAGACATGGGATTTTCTTACCAATTTCATCATTTAACTAAATTGTATGCATTTAAACATTTTATATATATTTACACTGTGAATATAGAATCAGATATTGTTAAGAATTCGTTATAGCTGCCGATGAATGTTTTCTGATATATTTTATTACTTTGGCAAATAATTTTTTAATCAATATAATATTTTGAATCGTTTATATATAGTTAATTAACATGCAATCTTTTCTTAACCGATGAATTTCATAATTTATGAAACCATGATATATATTCGGTTCAATTTCAATCACATCAAATATTATGATAAATTGAAAGAACATTGCATTTTATCATATACAGAAAAATCCACTTGTGTAAACAAAATGCAATGTAATTGTATTTATTTATTTTGTCCCCGTCAAAATATTTCACACATTTGTTATTACATATACACAATACAAATATGCGAACACTTCATTCCAATTTTTTTAAAACACTTTTCGTAATAAATTACCAATTGCGATGTATTCACAATAAATTATTTGACTTTTGATAACCCTTGCCCATGTTATTATCAGTTAATACATATAGATTAAAGAAAAAAAAATTATTATTAGTGTGATGCAACTTTAAAATAATAACCCTCGCAAAACATATTTCCGTCTAAGTGTAATACACCCTTTGCCTCAAAAATTCACAGAACTTTCAAATCAGAAATGTTATCTACATGAGTTAATGGTTGGCAGAAATACACATCTTTAACTGATGTTGTGTTTATAATTTCATTTTACAGGTTATTGTGGCTCAAACCATTTGTCTATATTTTTAAATATGGCATCGGTACAAAAATGAAATTATTTAATAATGAAATTTTATTTTAAATTTGGAAAAACATTTTCCGAACTTTTAAAATGATGAAAAAAAAAATGTATGGTGATGATTGTGTATGTGTGAGTTCAACAACTTATGGGTGACATAACGTTACAAAAATTATCGTGAAGACATTGGTGATGATGACATTCTTGCACATGCGATAACACACCGTCGATCATCAATTGTTATCGATTTTTTTTTTTATCAAAAAACGGTGTTTTAACCATTCACCATATGGCTGGCTGCTACTATTTCTATTTCCAAAACTTAATTTGGCTATTGGAAAGGAAATCATTTTGTTGATTAAAATTCGATTCAAAAAGCTTGCGCACCGATGCCACTAATTTATAGACTAATGGTTTGAACGCAATAACTTTGTTTGTAAACTATGGATAGTTATGAAATGTTTACACACATCAACGTCAAATCTGTGTCCTTATAACAACCAATGTCACATATACACATAGATGTAACCTCTGATTTATGGGGTTTTCTGAAAGTTTGAACTTGAGACAGCGTGTATAATATTATGGTATATTATATAATATAATATTTATTTTGTAGTTTATTTAAATTATGTGTGTTTCAAAAAAAGTGCTAAATGAAAATTCAATCAATTTTTTTTTTTTTTGTACGTGTATGTTTGCCTAAAAAAATATATTTAAAAAATATTATATATAAAAACTTAACTTTTGTGTGTTCTATCAGTATTATCTGAACAAAATTACATTTCACACTTGAACATTGATTAAATTAAATACAAACAATCCTTAAAAAATAATATATATAAATACGTACTTACACCTTACATGTGTATTTGTAGAGGCAGCGACTAACGTAAGTTAAGTATATATGCTGCAATAGACTGATTTTAAAGTAAAAAACCATCACCATATATATTGTACTTACAGAGTATTTATATACACTTTAATTTATACAATATATTAGATAATAAATATATGTGATAACACGGTAAAAGTTAATCATAAATATATTTTCAATTTTAAGTAAAAATTATATACATATAAATAATAAAAAATAAATATAGAATTCTCTTGTATATTGTGAGTAAAAAAAAAAAAAAACATTACCCACCCACTAGCAGCAGCGGCAGCGCATGTTGAACAAAAAATTTATATTTCTCATTGGAATTTATAATTAAATTTTGTTCACTTAATCTTATATGATAAAGTATATGTTTATAAAAAAATTATATTTTATGTAATAATACGTTTATGTGTATATAATTAAAAAGTTTACGTTACATTGAAAATTGAAATGTTATTAAAACTTTTTATTAAGGGCATATCATTTTTAATATAATAATGTGTTGTCTTTTTTTTCTAAAATTAAAACTTTTAATATTATGTGCGACTATATAATAATCAATAATTATTTATATTAATTTGTTTAGTTGTTAACTATTTCCTTTTTTTTTTATTTTTTTTGCCGTCTCTTTTAATTGTATTGTATTATCTGCGTACATCAATCACCTCAGGTACGAAAAGTGTAAAAATAATTTTTGATTTATGTAAATTATAATAAATACTACTTCTCAAAATGATTTAACTCATTCTAATATCGATAGATTAATTTTGTGTATATGGTTGCCACGATAAAATATTAGTTTAGTATTATTAGTTAGACACACAACTGATTTTATAATCCTTATATAAATCAATCAATTGATGTTATGAATTTTAATTTTAAGAATTTAATTCTTTAACTGTGTTACACAATCACTTTATATTATCAAAATCATTAAATTATCTATATTACTCCTCGCATAGATACGTAATATATAGCATTAATAATAGAACAACATCTTATACTATTTTATACAATCGTAAGATTTTATGCAAGTCCTTTTTTAATGTATCTTATTGTATCGATTCAAAGATCTGGTGTGGAATCATGTAAGGTGATGATAGATAGTGCTGTGGTGATATTCAAAAGTGATCTCTCGTCTTTTTGCAGCATGTAATATGATTACTTTTAAAATCATCGCGGATGGTTATTGTTGTCGGTGGTATTGCCATAGCCAATGCAACATTTAAGAAAGATGACGGTGACCATCATGATTCCGCTCCTGTTTTATTTACTGCATATTATAATTAAATGTATCTAAATTGTAACATATTGGTTTAACGTTATACCAAATAGTGTAAGAATTATATGTACACAATGTAAATTTTAAAAAATATTCAGCGTGTTCAAATACACTTTTACTTTCTTTTTTGTTTATATAATTTATTTAATCACTATCTCCAAATCATTAGAATTCTTCTTACAAATTACATTACAGGTTACAATAAATCAATTCCAAACAGTTTCACAGAGTATTTCTAGTCAGACAATATTTTACGTATACGTCGTGCGCGTGCGATACTCATAACAGCATTTCATCCATAATTCATTCACACATCGTCCCTATGATAATATGATCCTTAAATATATAATAATAATAATAATATAATTTAAGTAAGTGTGAATTATGAGATAGTAATTAATTATTTACGAAAATAATATATAATATATATAATTGTGTGTGTTTACGTGTATATATACAATATATGAAATACACAATAGTATATAGATATTCTCTGTAATTAAATAATTATATACGCGGATGAAAAGGTATAAGGATATGTATTTCACAACACACACACACACACACTGTGATTTATTATTATAAATTTGTGCTTTTTATATAAAAGTATAAAATAATATATATATAGAGAGGTACACGTGAATCTGATGGAATATAATATTTTGATATTCTAACTAGTTGTTGGAATTCAGTTCATACATTGCTTGTTTCGACACAATATAATATTTTCGTACAAATTTTGTGTGAAAGTGATAAGGTTTTATATTATATTAAATATTATTTTAATATTTTATTTTATATAAACGTGTTGAAGTGTATTTTTTGTATAACGCATAAATAAAAATGAATGATCGTGATAGTTATTTTTGGGCAAATTTAGGTAAATATTATCTTTTATATATTTTTAATTTAATTATGCACATATGGTTATGGATATATTTGAATGGTACCAGCCAACAGAACTGCTTTATTACTTTTTACAATGTATAATTTATTTTTAATATAGAAATATAAATACAGTGAAAATTTGATTAGTGTCGCACCGTCGATACAATAGCCGTAATTAAATAAGGTATTTACATCACGAATATTCCAATAATATATTGTTAAAATATTTTCGGAAGAATAATATGAAACAAAAATACACAGTATTATTATTTAATTCTTTATTGAAATTCCTTTCAGAAGCATGTTTATATTATAGAGAAGTATTATTGGAATTTTCTTGATCCTGGAAATATCAGTTCTACTTAATTCTATATGTTTAATTTAATTTGTTTTACGGAGGCTATGTGACTCTTATCAAATTTTCACAGTATTTAAATAAGTGTCTTTTTTTTTTTTTAAAGGTCAAACAAACAAATCCATTGAAATAAATGAAATTTATAATATTTTAAAATACATATAATAAGAAAATCATTATTTTTAATATATATTAATATCGAATACAGGCGCTGTATAAATTTAGGTTAACGTTAAATAATTTTATTATAATATAAAATGGTTAATAATTTGCTTATACTTAAATGTATAATAATAAGTTCTGATGTTCTGGTGTGATTACATAATAATGGAAAGATGTTATAAATTAAAATTATTTTAAATTAATAATTAATTATATATTTTATTGTTTGTCATATTGGCTATATCAATAAAAGTATATGACCCATATTCCTCATAAATTATTTTTTATAATTTGAAATTTATTTTATGCACATCTACTTTAAATGATTAATTTTGGGAACATTGCTTTCGTTATACTATACATATATATACAATATATATATTTGACAGAATATATAATGAGATATAAAATATAAAATATTACCTGTACATCATTAAAATTATTCATTTAAATTTAAATAATTGTAATGTGCATTTTAGAAACTTTTCCATATATACAAACATATATTGTTATATGCGTACACAGCAGGCATTTCAAGATAAAAAATATATACAATGTGATAACACATGTGTGTGTTTGGTGTGGTTGGTGTATGATAGAAATTTGAAAAATTAAACAAAAATAAATGTTAAAACTTTGTTACTTGTTTAACATTTTAGTTTTCACTGTTTTCACATATACATACCATATATATATTGTATATTATAACAACGTACATATGAACAATGTAATCTGCATAAATTTAATACATCATATGAATTATGAACTGAAACTATGAAATTACGTTATATTATATAAGTTGTATATACGAGTAAGATTGATGGAATTGTAAATCTTGAATGATTTCGTTTGTGGTGTCTATGGAAATTGTTTTATTTATTGTCGATTACTGTCACCTCAAATAAACTATAGAAATTGAGTATATAGGAATTTCGGTGAAACGGACATATATGTCTGTTAAATTTTTTATCAATTTTTAATAGGGAAATTATAGAATCTATATACTGTCATTTATTTATTTTCTTTCACGGCGATTTTATATAATATATACAAATGAAATTTTTGTTTGATCACCGGAGTGCTATGCTGAAAAAAAACGTAGTACAAATACTTCAATCAATACACATATATTAAACATGCTGGACAAATTTTAATCCTGATGTATAAATTATTAATCTATGTACTAGTACTAGCACTAATTTTATACTGAATGTATTTTAATATCGAAATATTTTGAAATTATTTCTTTTTATTTCAACAATAAATAGTGATTTTCTTAATATACTGTATTAAGTCCTTATATAGTATTTATATAACATATCTATATATTGTATATATACAATATATAATTTGAAAACATTTTAAGGAATAAATATCTAAATTATAATTATAAATTTCATTTATTTTCCAATGGTTTTTAGTTTAGTGTGTTGTTATACAATTAATGTTATATGCACGATCTCTATATGTTATAATAAAAACTAACAATTATTTGATTCAATATTTAAATGAAAAATTAATTATAAACATTTCTCTTATCGTTTATATATATACTACATTTAAACTTATATATATATAATTTAATATATATATGCATATACCATATACATTACATATATATATATATGTGTATTAGGAATTTTAGAGAAGGTTGGATTATGGAGTCCTTATTATAATAAGTATGTATAGAAAATTGTAATTTGTATAACATTTGTTTTTACTATATGATAAATACTTGAGTGTTTTTTTTTTTTCATTTCATTTCATTAAAATATTTAATTTATTTCTATATATGTGCATAAATACTATATTGTTACGTTATATTATACATTTGCTATTATCTATATATATATATATATATTAATATAAATAATATGGTATTCCAGAAATACATATAGTTTGGGTAATTTTTTATACATAACATATAAATATATAATTATTTTACTTGGCTGTCTACATTCATTTGCTGAATTATTTTTGGTATGTTTTCATTATAAAAATATAAGTTTAGATGAAATGACAGTAACACTTGCTTATGGTGTACAACATGTACTTGGTATGGTAAAAATTTTTATAATGTATGTATGATAAGATAATTGAATATCTAATAATATTTCACATAAAAATATATTTTATTTTTTTTAATTAAAATAAATATTATATATTGTTTATAAAGTGATTCAAGATCAAATGAAATACGTGAATTAGATAACAGAACAAAAGAATCACCATTATTTAGACACAATGATAATAAGTATGGTTTTTTTTGTTTAGTATCTATAATTATTATAATCTATTATTTACCAAATACATTAATTGTAAATAATTTACACAGATTTGCGAATGGTATAAATGAAACAGTAAAATTTACGAATAGAATAGCATCTGTTTATTGGTGTCTTGTAATATCATGTGTAAGTTGTGGTGGATTAACCGGAGCTTATATAACAATTACAAATAAAAATACAATGGTAAAAATTTGTAATGAAAAACTTAATCATCTTAAATTTATTATAAATGAATGGGATGATGATGATATAAAAAATGAAATGAATTTTTATGATGTTATAAATAATAATGAATATACAAATGAAAATTTATATTCTCAAGTGGAATTAATTGAAAAGGATTTAATAAGGTATTTATTATTATTATTATTATTATATAGTAGTTATATATTTAATTTGAAAGATAAAAGATATTAGGCGATAAAAATATTATTATTTCAATATAATGTATTTTTAAAAATTATTATAAATTCAAAACAGTTTATATAATTTAACCAAATTAACTGAAAATAATGTTTTGATGAATTTAAAATGTATGAAACCACAAAAAGCATATCCATATCCTGTTTGGTTACCATTTAATGCTAAACATTCACCATATTTTAAGGTATTAATATTATTATATTATTTATTATTATTATTATTATTATTATTATTATTATTATTTATATTTTAGCTAGTATTTGCTGTAAATTTTTTGATTGGATTTGTTTTAGTTTTTTGTATATTACCAATTGATTTATTAGTTATGAGTTACATGATATATATTAAATATCAATTTGATTTATTAAAAGATGATTTGGTAAGTGACTGTCCGATTATTATATGAAAATTTTGTAATAATTTATTTATTTCAACCGATAAACATGTTTTGCAATACTTGTTTTTACACATATTTTCATATACTGTGCCAGATATACAAAATCCGATGAAACTGTATAAATATCTATTAGGAAATTTAATTGAACTGCAATATTTTCTTTTCTATATATATATATCAACTCAATGTTACTATATTATTTGAAACATTTCTGTATCAAAAATTTCTTTGACTATAATCGCAATGTAACTTATTATGGATAAACGATTTATTCTATTCATTCGTTTCGCATTGAGGTATTGCAGTGAGAAAAGAACTATTCACGTTCATTACCCACGACATAGACTATAATCCATGCCTGCTAATATCTAAATAGCGTTCAACAAAATATTTTCTAAGACATTTGCTTTGTGTAAAGGAACAAATTTAACCATATTAAAACTTATAACGACACTTCATAGAATGATTTCATTAATAGAAATTAAAAATAAATACACAAAATATATTTGATTATAATATTGGGCTGAAATAAATTGACAGTTTGTTAACATTCTTTTTCAACAACATTTGCAATATATAAAATAATAAAATTAGTGAATTATAGAATAATTGAATTAAACAAAAACATATATTTTCACCACATTTTCAATTTACCCAAATGTTTATTACATTTTATGTTATGCCTATGGCACGAAAATGAAAGTAGAAGGGGTTAGGTAGGTGTCTGTTAGGGTATTGGTAACTTGTACATCTTGTGAAATACCTATATGTTAAATAACCCGGACGTTGGTTATATATATTATAGTTTTAAATTGAAGCCAAAAATGTATTTCAAGTATCAATACACATACACTCAAATTTGTAATTTGTAACATGTTTATTTGATAGAAATGGTTTCTAATTTTTTGAAAAGTTATATATTGTACACTAAATATATAATTTCATATTTAATTTTATAACTTTTTTAATTTTTTGTTTTATATAGTTTCATTTACGTGCTAATAGCATTGATGATTTAAAACGAGAAGGAATCCACATAAATGGTAATATAATATATTATATAATTCTCTTTAAACAATTTTCTGCAATTTGTTCTCGCATATAATAAAAGCAAATAAAACAGAGTCATAACATGAGAAATGAGATTGATACCATACAATTGAATCACATATAATTAAATAGTAAATAATTTATGGGTGCGTAATGTGACGGACAAAATTTTTCACGGCAAATAATTTTTTCATATACCTTTATGAATTTGGACGTGAAATTATAATTTGTTTTACAAATACATAAAAATTAATAGCCAATTTCTATCTATCCAACCAAAAATGGAAAAATGGTGTACTAACTAACTTGTGGGAAAATTTATATCAAACAAATTCAATAGCTGCATTTTTTTTTCATCATTTACAAAAATAAATATTTTCATATCAAATTTAGTAATTCTTTTGCATATCCTTGAAGAAAACAAACTACTATCATCATTGTCTATAGTATCACTGAGAAACTAAATATTGATTATAAAAAAACTGGATATATACAAAAAAGGTAGATTGCCAAATTATTTACTAAAAAATAAAATGTGATTGACTGGATTTTTATATACTGAAATAGAAAGAAATCGTATCATTTCTATTAAATAGATTGTTAACGTACGATCAAAAATGATTTATTCTATTCATTAAATTTGATTAAAAGTGGTTTTCATTCAGCCACATAATCAACTGGAAGATCTAGGATTGTTTTGGCAGTCCTTTTTCTCGATTGATTTTGATCTAGATTATCGTAGCAACGTTTCCGAATGAAAAAAGAATCACACACATATTTGTTGACCCGATAAAACCTCGAAAATTTATATTGTGTTTTGATGCATCCAGCGCATGAATTCGATTGATCAATACGTTTACAGAAAATCCTAAATAAAAATATAAAATCTTATGTACTGTGATCAGTGATAGAATAATTGTTACTTCCGAATAAAGCCAAAATGTTATATTAAATAAACTTCAGTTTTCATAAAACATATATATAATAAAGAACAATTTTTTTTGCAATTGTATGAAAATGTTTAATTAATTTTCTAATAATTTCTATAACTTCTAAAATAATTTCAATAAATATTTAAATATTTCGCTTAATTAAAATGTATATCCCATAATTTAGACATGCCATTGGATTTGAAAGAAAATTTAATAACTGATAAAATAGTTATACGATTAAAACAAATTGTAAATCATCATTTGGCAATATTAGAGTATGTTTTAAAAACACACTTCGTACGTTCATAAAAATATTACTAATATTTTACATTTTACATTACACAGTTTTTTTTATAACACAAATGATATGTTTGCATGGATATTATTTGCACAATATCTTGGCAGTGCTGTTATGATTTGTGGTGTTCTATATCAAGTTTCATCTCAAATGGTAATTTATTTATTTCTATATAATAATATTTATATATGCATCATATGTATGCAAGCATGCATGCATGTATTTATAACATTGTTGTATAAGAATTTATATAAACATATAAGGTTGGTTTGTATATTATAATATGTAAATTTATGTATATATTCTTCTTATGACGTGTGTCACAAACAACAATAACAACAACGACACAAAATACCAGAATGATATGTTATCACCGAAATTTTTTTATTCTGCATTTTTCTATACTGGTTTATTATTTCAATTATTTAATATATGTTATTATGGCAGTCAAGTATTAACAATTGTAAGTTTTAGGTTAAGGTGGATATGTATGGGTAAACATGAATTTATAAAATTTATTTATTTTATATCAAAAATTATTTATTAATTATTTATTTTAGAGTGAACGTATTTCTGAATTTGCGTATTTTTCCGAATGGAATGAATCGGGTGCATATTCACCACGTTTAAAACCATATCTATTGATGATATCATCAAGATCATTACGTTCAACAAGATTAACAGCCGGAAAAATTGTTGGTGTTGATTTGCCCGTATTTTTAGCTGTATTTAAAGCAACCTATTCTTATTATACTGTTTTATTAGATGATTCTAAACGAAAGCATTAAATACTATATATATGCTACAACAATATATTAAAATACAAATTGTGGATTGAAGTTAAAAAATTAAATATTTATATTTTTTATTATACTTTTATGTAGATTTGTTTAGTATATACAGACTTTTATATAAGCACACTTATGTATTTTATTTATATATATATATATATTTTTATTTCTTTAGTATAGATGGTCTTAATGCATTTTATTACAATTGAATATAAATAAATACAATATATTCATAATGGTTTTATTTCTTTTTTGTGTCTGCGTTGTCTCTTTAGAGACGAAATACAAAAAAAAAATGTGAAATAAAAAACTTTTAACAAAATCGTGTATACATATATAATTTTGTTTATAGGTTTATATTATACAGAGTTGTTTTTTTTTGCTTATGGGAAAACAATAGACTAACGTAAAACTATGTTTACAACACATATTCAAAACAAACGTTTATGACACATCTTTGTTTTTAATATTAAAACAATTGTATTTTATATTCTAAAAGCACTTGAACATAAGTTTTTCTATATTGACATTTGGTGGCAGTTATTTTTAAATGCGTCAAGTGTAAACATTAATTTTGTTTATGACATTGATAATGTCGCGAGTTTAATGCTAACAAAACAGAATCCGTATGCCAAACGTTGTTTATATACATATATATAGGTTGTGATGAAAATATAATTTATATAAGCCAGACAATGGCATCGACACTAGATCTAAATATCAATATTGGTATGGCAATTGATCACAATATTATTATGATGAAATTAAATTATTAGAATGAAAATATGTAAATTCCTGTAATTAAGATGTAGCCCTATATTTTTTTTTTTTTAAGATATATAGAAATATTCAATTTATTTATATATCGCATGTAATTGTTTGTGTGCTAAAAACGTAAAAACGTATTTCATTGGAAATAATAATTATTAAACATTATTTTACATGATGTTAAATTCCATGGTTATGTTTTGAATCTTTTTACCATATTACGTATATATTTATTTTTGATGTAGTAGTTTACGATGATTTTTCTAATATTTATCTTTTCATTCATTCAATTTAATATTTACAAATCTTAATCTTAATTCCTCTCGTCTGAGATGTTGTTTATTTACAAATTTTCTGCGTACGAATAATATATCAGACAATCATAGAATTTGTATGTCGTATAAATATTATCTGTGTATATATTTAGATAAATGTTATACTTATATATACAATATATACACGTAACTAAAGATTTGTTAAGATGATTTTCCAAATATATATAATTTTGAATTAAGTTATTATAATAAGAATATCTTGTGCGAGTATAAATATACTAAAAATTTTTATATTTTGAAATTTCATAATCAGTATACTGTGTTATATTTTTATATATTATATATGCAGTTTATAATATAACACATTGCCAAATCCTATCCTGATTTTTTTTTTAATCTTCAAATATATTTTTCTCTTTTTTCTTTTTTTTTTGTATTACATCATATATTGTATGTATTTATAAAGAAAACTTATTGATTATATTTATTTTTAATATGCCATAATAAATCAAATAACAAATTAAATATTTATACCATTTTTCATCTTTATATACAATACATAAATATATAATAATAATAATAATAATAATAATAATATTTATAGATAAAGAAAATAACTATGATATTTAATTGAATTATGTGAATTTTATGGATAAAAAAATTTTGTTGCTGAAAAAATTCAATGAAAATTGTTTGTGTGTGTATATTTTTGTACATTTAACTACTAACTCTCTCAGATATAGTTACAAAAACTTATTCGAAAATTTTTATATGCATTTAAAAATGAACGCACATAACGTACTATATTATATTATATACTGTAAAATATAATGTATATATGGTATACGTTTGTTTATATTGTAGATATCTGATATTATATATAGTATCAGAAACTACAATATATGGTATATACACGAGTATAGTATATATCAGATGGAACTGTTCAAGTCTTCAAGATTCCTCTTCCTCTTGTTTTATATGATATTATATTAGGTTGTCAAATATCGCCTTTTTGTCTTTTTAATTTCGCGGCTATGTACAAAGCGCTACAGAGCTCGTATCTGGCAACACTGTACATAATTTGAAAGCTCTTGACATAACAAACAAAACGACGCTATGTATGATTAGTTTGGATATTGCGTTCAACAGTTATAGACGTGTAAACATGGAGTTCACTAACGCCGAAATTCGCGCTATTTTAAAGTTTTCCTTCGTTAAAGGCAAATCCGCTAGAGAAACGTTCCGTGAGATTAATGGTGTTTTGGGGGATGGTACTCTATCACTTCGAACCGCGGAGGAATGGTTTCGACGATTCAGAGCCGGTGAAAACGACACCATGGATAAGCCAGCCGGCGGAAGACCTGTGACGACAAATACCGATCAAATCATGGAATACATCGAGTTAGACCGGCATGTGGCATCTCGTGACATCGCCCAGGAGATGGGAGTTAATCACCAAACCATTTTAAACCATCTGCAGAAGGCTGGATACAAAAAAAAGCTTGATGTTTGGGTGCCACATGAATTAACAGTGAAAAATCTAATGGACCGAATTTCCATTTGCGAAATGCTGCTGAAACGGAACGAACTCGACCCATTCTTGAAGCGGATGGTGACTGGCGACGAAAAATGGATCACATACGACAATATCAAGCGAAAACGGTCGTGGTCGCAGGCCGGTGAATCGTCCCAAACAGTGGCCAAGCCGGGATTGACGGCCAGGAAGGTTTTGCTGTGTGTTTGGTGGGATTGGAAGGGAATCATCCACTATGAGCTGCTCCCATATGGCCAGACGCTTAATTCTACCATCTACTGCGAACAACTGGACCGCTTGAAGCAGGCGATCGACCAGAAGCGTCCAGAATTGGCCAAAAGGAAGGGTGTAGTGTTCCACCAGGACAACGCCAGAACACACACTTCGTTGATGACTCGTCAGAAGCTACGGGAGCTCGGATGGGAGGTTTTATCGCATCCACCATATAGCCCGGACATAGCGCCAAGTGATTACCACCTGTTCCTGTCCATGGCGAACGCCCTTGGTGGTGTAAAGTTGATCTCAAAAGAGGCTTGTGAAAAGTGGCTGCCCGAGTTCTTCGCAAATAAGGAGGGGGGCTTCTACGAGGGAGGTATTATGAAGTTGCAGTCTAGATGGAAACAGATTATCGAACAAAACGGCGCATATTTGAACTAAATCCGATTACTGTAACACTTTTTATAAAGCATTGAATAAAGAGCAAAAAGGCGGAAGGGAGATAGTTGACAACCTTATATAATCGATATTAACTAATATATATATATTTATATATATTTATATATAGTAATATGTTTTCTTTTGTATTTTGAAGTCCTTTGGGAGACTTCATAATGTGTTGATTTATAAGTGTATGTAGTATATGCGGTTGTTCTAGATTTCATTTAGTGGTAGTATTAGTATATATACGTAATATGGAGTAATATCTTTTCTTTTCGTTTTTTTTTTCTGTCCTATTACAAATATTTATATATTGTATATATAAAACTATAATAATATACAAAAGAACCGATAATAATATACTCGCTTTTGATGGTGTTAACAAAACAGATTTGTGACATAAATATATATCTATCTATATGTACTTGTTTGTTATATGATAAGGGTGTATTTTTAGTTGCCTCATCACATTCCGTTTTATTTTTCGTATCAATAAAAATAAATAAAACGTCATTATTATCGTTATTATATTTTGTTATGCCGTTTATTATTGTTGATTATATTTAATAAAATATGTATTATATATTGTTTATTATAATATAATTATTTTACTCTATATGCGTATGTATACACACAATAATAAATATAGAAAATGTAAGAAATTGCATATAATTGGAATAACACTATATATGTAGTAATTTTAAAGGTATTGACTAAAAAAAATTTTAAATTAAGGATTCTAATATCTCAATTTAGACTACATCTATCAATATGTCTTCCGGCAGCTTCTTCACCGCTTCGAGTTTTGATTATATACTTAAGCACAATGTGTAAAACCGTATTTACCGCGGTATTTTAACGAGTAGTCAAGAAAAAACATATATTTTTATGTCTTCGCGGATGATAATGTGTTAATATAGTTTCTAGAAATTGTTAAAATTCTCCAATTTTCCTGCAATATATCATACATGCAAGTTCAACATTCTATATGAAAAGTTATAAAGATCTGTTGAGTTTCACCCTATCCTCCCTCCATCTCATACGTTATAGGATTCCATCCAGAAAAAATCTAAAAAATAATACATCTTAAAAATAATACATAAATATGTTAGAAAACTCGTATCAAAATATATCGTTAATACTTACACGACATTATATATTTTATCGCGTTTTCCAGTACACCTTCACTATTTTTGCTACATCGTTACGTTTTAATATAAAATTAAAGATCCAGTCATTAAAATAGCTGCGGTGGTACTTTACTTTGGAACTATATATATATATATAAGGTTGTCAAATATCTCCCTTCCGCCTTTTTGTCTTTTTAATTTCGCGGCTATGTACAAAGCGCTACAGAGCTCGTATCTGGCAACACTGTACATAATTTGAAAGCTCTTGACATAACAAACAAAACGACGCTATGTATGATTAGTTTGGATATTGCGTTCAACAGTTATAGACGTGTAAACATGGAGTTCACTAACGCCGAAATTCGCGCTATTTTAAAGTTTTCCTTCGTTAAAGGCAAATCCGCTAGAGAAACGTTCCGTGAGATTAATGGTGTTTTGGGGGATGGTACTCTATCACTTCGAACCGCGGAGGAATGGTTTCGACGATTCAGAGCCGGTGAAAACGACACCATGGATAAGCCAGCCGGCGGAAGACCTGTGACGACAAATACCGATCAAATCATGGAATACATCGAGTTAGACCGGCATGTGGCATCTCGTGACATCGCCCAGGAGATGGGAGTTAGTCACCAAACCATTTTAAACCATCTGCAGAAGGCTGGATACAAAAAAAAGCTTGATGTTTGGGTGCCACAATTAACAGTGAAAAATCTAATGGACCGAATTTCCATTTGCGAAATGCTGCTGAAACGGAACGAACTCGACCCATTCTTGAAGCGGATGGTGACTGGCGACGAAAAATGGATCACATACGACAATATCAAGCGAAAACGGTCGTGGTCGCAGGCCGGTGAATCGTCCCAAACAGTGGCCAAGCCGGGATTGACGGCCAGGAAGGTTTTGCTGTGTGTTTGGTGGGATTGGAAGGGAATCATCCACTATGAGCTGCTCCCATATGGCCAGACGCTTAATTCTACCATCTACTGCGAACAACTGGACCGCTTGAAGCAGGCGATCGACCAGAAGCGTCCAGAATTGGCCAAAAGGAAGGGTGTAGTGTTCCACCAGGACAACGCCAGACCACACACTTCGTTGATGACTCGTCAGAAGCTACGGGAGCTCGGATGGGAGGTTTTATCGCATCCACCATATAGCCCGGACATAGCGCCAAGTGATTACCACCTGTTCCTGTACATGGCGAACGCCCTTGGTGGTGTAAAGTTGATCTCAAAAGAGGCTTGTGAAAAGTGGCTGTCCGAGTTCTTCGCAAATAAGGAGGGGGGCTTCTACGAGGGAGGTATTATGAAGTTGCAGTCTAGATGGAAACAGATTATCGAACAAAACGGCGCATATTTGAACTAAATCCGATTACTGTAACACTTTTTATAAAGCATTGAATAATCAGCAAAAAGGCGGAAGGGAGATAGTTGACAACCTAATATATTACGTTGTTCTATACTCACTTATATTTTTTTTAGAAAATGGGTTTGTATTGGTATATATAAATAATTCTATAGATGCATTTCACATGCAATAAATTTTAGTAACACTATTTGAGTGGAAGTTATTATGCATTCAAAGAAATTGATGAAAAATTATATAGAAAATAATTTTTTATAGTGAAGTGGTTTTATACTATAGTTTTAAATGCCTTAAATATAGGATAATATTTTCTCGTCAGACAGCTAATTATTATTATCATTCACAAACGAACCGGATTAGTTCGCTAACATAAATAAGTGCGGGGTGTATTTAATTTCCTTAATCCATTTTTTTTTTTACCGATTTTTAGATGTTTACAATTTGTACGGGTTTAAAAACAATACTGAATAGAAAAGTCTTTTTAAAGATATATTTTTCTTATTATTATTAAAATATATATTATAACAATTCTCAGTACATAGTATAGTATATGCTAATTTAATTAATAAAATAAATAGTCATGAATGAAATATCACACAAAAAAATGGTGCTGTATGGTTACCGTAACTATATGTTCTTTATTATGTTTAACAAACAAGCGTCTCAACTATCAGTTTATAAATAAGAAAATATATATATTATTTTATATGAGTACAATAAATTTTCAGCAGCATAATTTAATGTTGGTCAGTCAATGTTTTCTTGTGTTGGATTTCTTTTGAAAGCAAATAAGTTCTTTATATAACAACTATATATATGTACATATATAGTAAATTCATATTTATAAAATTGTAAAATATACATTAGTATTTTTTTTTTTTTATACCAACATATCGTTATATACACACACTGTCTGAAAAATAACCGTCGGAATGGATTAAAAAAATTTTTTTTTTTAATTATTCAAAGTGTGTTCTCGCTCAACTGGAATACATAAAATTATACATCGAAACAAGTTAATTATTTGTGTGACTTGAGATTGGAATGTGGTTGTGTTGGTTTCAAATGGCTTCAATTGATGCAAATCGCAGTTTAGTTTCATCACGTAAATTGAAGTTAAGTAAATAAATTTGATTTTTGTTTTGTTCTCGATGTTCAGAACGAACGTGACGAATACGGCTTAATAAATGATTCAATACTATATTAAGCTCAAACTAAGTAATCATCTGGTGACAGTCATTCTGAATGTCAACTCTTAGTTTCTGGGTATTAGTATTTATAAAACACATTGTTTCATCATACCGCGCAGTTACAATAGTTTTTAAGAAGAAATTATCATCACCACAAGAGTTTTCAAAGATGTCTTTTTGGTCGACCATTATTTATTTAAGTTAAAATCTCATGAATTGTTGTTTATAGTACATCAATTTCCATGAATTTCTCTTGTGTAAGTTAACAAGAAATTACATATTTTTTGGATGTTTTCTTCGACCTGAACATTTTTCATAATTCTGCTGTTTTTGAATCGTCGATATCACGATTTGTTTTGGATAAACAATAAGAGATTTTAAGCATCTGAAGCGTTTCGGTATAGCATTTTACCAGTTTTAAAACAACATCTAATGTGTTAGTTTTCTATTCTTTATACCTTTATTCGACTATACTTTATACTTTCTTATTCTTCTAATTTATTTGTATTTTGGCTATTATACTTAAGATGTTGTTATAAAACTTTGACAATTTCTTAATGTTGGTGTACAATACAGAAATCAATCATTAGCAGATCCCTATATATAGGATATAGTTTAGACAGTCATTTCGGTTATTTTTCGGTTAGATGATGTATTATTATATACATAATAATATAGAGGTGTATATTAGAAAGATCAAAGTTTTTTGTTTTGTTTTTATTATTATTATTATTATTATTATTTATTTTTTTTTTTGCTTCACTCTCTTATTATAATTTCATCCCACACATAGATAAAATATGCTTCTTCACTTTGATAATAAAAAATAGTGCATCATATGCAAATGCATATTATATATTATACTATACTATTTTATATATAGTAGATAGATATGGTAGAGGTAAAAAATGAAAAATGTTATGAAAAGAAGTGTCATTCACCACGTTATAAAATATTCTTTATAAACATTATCGTTATTTTTTTTTTTTTTTTGTGTTTTCTTTAAATTGCTTACATTTTGCTGCAAAATATGAAAAGAAAATAAAATAGATATTTTGCATTTTATTATTGTTGATATTATAGGATTAGAAAAATATACCTATTCTATCTGTGTTTGTGGTTTTTATATAAATATAATATGTATTTCATATTATATTTTCATGTACTACAGACAGACATTGCATTGTGTATAGATGAATACATTTTTTTTTTGAAATTTATAATAATAAACTTTGTATAAAAATGACTGCTATGTGTATATATAGTGCAAGACATATCCTTATTTCTAAACTAAATAATGATGTCTAGAATTTCTCAAAAATGAAAATTGTAGTATGCATTGTTTTTTTTTGTTTCTATAATATAAAGATAAATATTATTATAAAATGAAAATCTATACTATATATCTAATTTATGAAATGGAAATTATCTATATATATATATATATAATAAATATATACCTATATATATATTATGATTATCTTCCCTTAGAATATTGTTGTGTGTAAATATACGGTTACATATTGTATACATATTATGTAATGATGTTGTTCTATAAATTTATAATGAGGCATTTTTAATATTTATAGCGTGCTTTTTTTTTAAAAAATTTATGTTTATACGCTACGTACACATTACGAGATACCCACATATATATAGTATTAACATAACGCAGATATACTGCGTGATAATATATTAATGGTTTTTAAGAAATCGCTTATGTGTAAATATTTGTATTATATAAAGGTATATATATATATATATATAATTATTATATTATGTGAACATGGTTGATATTTTCATTTGATGGATGATTTATTGATTAGGGTTAACTATATGACAGAAATCCATTATTCAAATGTGTATCGATATAAAATTATTTAAATAATAAATAATATCTATATAAACCTATAGAGTAACATTTTTCTTACTCCCTATCCGGTATAATTATTATTATATATTTATAAAAACATATAGAATTTCCATTCGATTTCTATAAAATTTTGACGATTTGCAGTCATAAAAAGAGCAAATAAATTAATCTGTATCTTATTATAGCAATATATGAAATGTATAAACAAAAATGCAGACGCAATTTCTTTCTATTGATAACACAAATAACTATAATAATAACTAATAAATAATTTTAGCTTCCTTATAATAATATAAAGTTATTTTTGTTTTCATCACTTAAATTTTATTTAAACTTTACCATAATTTGAATTTGAAATTATCGATGTACTAGTCAGTCATATAAAATATTAAAATTAAAGAAATATCTTTCGACGTAATTGCAGTTAACAATTTTGGTTAATTATTATATTAGTCCATATGCAAGATCAGTAAAAAAAATAATGTGTGTCACTTTTAGATTGTGCATTTGATTAAACATTTATTGTTTTGTTTATAAACGAAATCCATCACGGAAACAAAAGCAGAGATTGATATAAAAATTAAGTGCAGTGGTTTATTGCATTTGGTTGTAGTTGTACGCAAACATACAAACTATTATTTTAAAAAAAAACAGATCGTTTAAAACGGTGTTGGTTCGTGAGAAATATACGAATAAGCTTATTGCAAATATATTTTCCTTAAAATCACTACTAATACTTAATAAATGGTAAAATATTAGCTCGGAGGGCAATGGAAAATTTTCTGGAAAATCGTTTTTTTTTAACAAATATTCTAATTACGAGCCATAATTTTATCGGATTTTCAATTTGTATTACATAATTACAAAATTTAATCAATTTACAGTCTTTTATAGAAGAAATTTTTAAAATTGCTTCCCCGATTCATAAAATATAGTCGATTTTCCAATGGTAAGATGTAAGAGAAATTAAAAATATCAATATTTCGTACAAAAAATCATTTCAATTGAAAGAGAGTTGCATTGAATGATGAAATTAATCTATGTATATTTTACTGCTTTCAATTAGAAATGAGAAAAAAAACCTTATACATTATTCCGAAGAAGATTACGTGGAAATAGATTTATTTATTTTTATGGTGGAAAAAGTCTATATACGTTACGTGCATATACATTTAGTCATTTACATTGCTATGTTTAATAACTTTTTTGTACCCACTGAAATATATAACATATATATGATGCGTGTCTATATCGTTTGAACAAATCCTATATATATATATATATAGTCTATATTTGTTCGGTTATAATACGGCTCGTTATATGGCTTTATGAAATCTTTCGTATATGCCATATGCATTCTATACAAATGTTTTGATAAAAATGACATTTTTTTTATATACACATATTTATATACTCATGTATGTAGAATACTAAAATCAAACATTCTCAAATCAAATTCAATTTATATTCTAGCGTGAAACATTTAATTGCACGCAATTATTTGAATTCGTTACATTCGACTAAAAAACAGGAATTCAATAATTTTTTATTTGCTGTATAAGTTTGTATATGAGAAATTGCAACAAAAAGTAAACGATTTTCTTAATCATTTTATGTCATCCTATAATTTTTTTTTTGTTCAGAAAGTTGAGCTATTATATATCGCTGTGAATCTAATCGTCTGTGATGTTGTTTGGGAAATGGTTCTGCTATATGTTCGAATATGAGCAAAAAATCTGCAATCCGTTTCCATATACACCATTTTTTCTTTTTTATAAAACATCGGCATAATTTAACTTGCGTATAAGTGAAACAGTTTTATAATTTAAATATGTTTGATAGAATTTTTGAATTTAGAATTTACAAAACAATTCTACACTTAAATTCTATTAAATATAAACACATTTGATTATATATTCGATTTAATGTAACTGAGATGATATCTTCTTCACCCACGCTGCGTGACCTAAAATATAATCTATAAATATTTCCATTGGTAAACAAACTAAAATATTATTTCTTCTGTTTTTTTATTTTTTTGTTGAACAATTTGAAAATTTCCCACGCCCACTTACCATTTAATATTTTTATCTAATATCCGTATAGATGTTTTTAGAATTACAAATATTTATATGTATGTTTATTTTCTTTCAAAGGTAGTTCTGATTGCTTTTTCTGCAAGTATAATGTAGCTTTAAAATTAGTTCTTTCTCATATAGAACATAATTTGTTTAATGGTCACATAAAATCACTAAATTATCAACAATATGTGTTTGAAATATTTTCTCATATTATGTGCTTTTTTAAAGTGTATAGTTTTTTTTTTATTATACTTTAATCTACAAAACTATAGCATCCTTTTTTTTTTTTTTGTATTAACATAAAATTCAAGTTTGTTACTAAAAATTTAACGAAGCAAAACTGATGTTTATACTGCAAAAATCACTGAATATTTAGCTAAACAACTGAAACTGATGGCCTGAAATTATTCTCCACACCGCAGTGAAACAGCACGCATGTATTACACGAATAAAGCGTGACACATTTGTAGTATAGTGAAAATGATGAACTCTCCATCAGACACCTATACATTTTTTTGTTTTTGAAAAGCTGTTCATTCTTATCAATACTTTAAAATCCTTTTTAGTATATATAAACAATGTTATTTAATAAATGTAATAATTAATATCATTTAATTATACTATTAATTTGTATACCATAAAAACAAACACATTTTATATAATATATAATAATTAATAATAATCGCACTTGTCTCTAATCTCGTATTTATACATATAATGTTATGTGTATTACTAGTCGCTATTTAAAAATGTAACATTGTAAAATTTAAATCCTTATATGGATTATTTATTTATTAATTATTTCATCATTTTACTTTACCCTTTAATACATCATATATATATATATATAAAAGTTAATTAGTGTCTGTTGTCTGCCTAATATATAAATATACCACAAATTAGTGACGAGATATTTAGAAAAGTGTTTTATGTTTATGTATATATAGCGTAACATGTACAGGATTAGATTTACTAATCCCAATTACCGTTTTTTTTTTCTTGTTAATTCATAATGTAAATTTTTTCGTTTTTAAATTGCAATATATTCACATTTATCTGAAAAAAATAGAAAATAAACCACAATTTTGTTATGCGCATCTCCAACAGTAAATACTCAAAATAATATTCTATGCGTAATTGTGTACACAAAAAAAAAATAGAAAAAATAAAATAAGAGAGGAAAACGTTTTTCCCAACACATAAAAAAAATGAAAATGTAATAGAATATATTGTGCCACAAGAATATATGTTACAAATATGAATAAATTTTTTCTCCAATATACCATTTTCAATTAATTTACATATATTGTGTGTTAAAATCAAGGTTATTATATATATAAAATAAAATATGTAAATATAATTAAGTTTTCTCATATCATCACATATTTATTATATACATGTTGTATTATGTATAAAATTAAAGTAGCAGCAGAGCAACTTTTAAATTAATATACCTTGACAAATAGTTTACTGATAATAATAACTTATTATTTAAATTTTCACTTAATATATACATACACTTATACACACCCAAATATTTTATACATAATATATATTCTATTACATATTATTTATTCTCCGCATATTTATGTTACTGGGTGATTCGGTTTGGGATGCTGCGCCGCATTATGAGGGCTGATTCTTGGGTTTTGCTTATTTTTAATGCAAAATTTTCTCAATTTACTGTTCGTTGTAAAACATAATTTTGTTTTAATAATATTTTTTTATAATGCATTTACAGAACAGTCTTATCTATCATGTGTTCAACTATATATAGGTCTGATTGTGTTTTGAAAGTATAAGTAACATATATTATAAATTGAAAAATTTCGTGACTGACGTGACGGGTTTAGAAAAAAGAAATTGTTTATTAATATATAATTATATCTCATCCAAAATTGAAATACCATTATAGCTACAAATTAAGCGGCTATTATTCACTTATATTGGCATCTATATTTTTTTTAAATTTCATTTGATATAATACTAAGTGACCGATGCAAAAAAAAAATGTAAATTGAAAATATTGACATATTACCAATATTAGCGCAGCTTTATATATTATAATACAAACTGATTGTGCTACGGCTAAATGCTCATTTCACCACAATTAAATATCAAAATAACATTGCAATTACATTAGCAGTCAATGAATTCGATATTATTAGGTATTGATCAAAGTGTCGTCCGAAAATAGATTCATTCTCAATATAAAAGTTTATTGATCGATATGGCGCCAAAAAAATTAATGTGAGTGATTGGAATGCTGTTGTGTAAACGGTAGTCGTCGCCTTTTTAATGTCTTCAACTGATGCATATGACGTCTTCCGCTGCATACAGCCAAATGAAGTTTTGGGAATAGAAAATAGTGACAAAGAGCTAAATCTGGCGAATACGCAGTGAATGTTGAAGATTTTTAGTTAAAAAATCAGTGATTATTGTTGAACACATAGTGCTGGTCCATTATCATGCAATATAATCTTTAACTGGCTGGTTCTCGATATATATGGTTATGACGAATACGATGAATACATAATATTTAGCATTAATTATTGATTTCTGACTCATATTGAAAGCACCTAGTCTCATTATCGCGCAGTAATAATCGATGTCAAGAAGTTTTTTTTTTGTCACGTCAAATTCACCTTCCGTAGACCAATTTTTTCAATTAAAATGCTATGAATTGTTGTTTTAAGTATACTGATATGATTCCTAAATATATATCTACATAGTATCACTGTGTGGTATAAAGGAAGAACAATTATAATTTTAAGAGCTAACAACTTCTAAATCATATATGGTGTATAAGTATACATTTTTTTTTTTACCACCTCCTGTAACTTAAAGCGTTAAAGATAAATTCTTTACCACACAATAAAGTATTGCTCAATGTGAGCCATCAAATCATTCCGCAAACAGATCAACATCAACAAAGTCTAATCACCCTGCATGGCATATATATGTATAGAGATATATTGTAGTTAGAAAATATGGCAAATTTTCTCAAATATATTCGTTTATATACAAATATATTATATACTCGTATTTATATATACATATATTTATACATGGATTTTCCTATATACAATAGCTGTATTTTTATGTTTTCGTTTTTATTTTTCTTTGCATATCAACTGTATGTACGTATATAATACAATGTATTTTTGTTTGCGCATGTGTATATAAATATATAAATGAAAATCTTTCTTTTTTTGTCTATCGTCGGTATCCTATATACATTTTCTTTATTTTCACTGTACATACATATATATACTCGTATATGTATATATATATATAATATATATAGTATCAATATTTTGTGTTATGTACAAGAGACATTATACGAACAATTCTGGAAAAAAAATATTTATTGTTTAGTCAGTAACGCGATTTCATACGGGAAAAATTACATTCATTTTTACATGTGAAAATAAAAACAAAACAAAATTTTTTATATTTTTTTTTCCTTATCGTCCTTTTTTCTTGTGTGTGTTGTTTTGTTTTGATATTTTGTTTTGTTTTTGTTTTTGTTTTTTTTTTTCCGATAAAATTGAACATCATTTGTGAGAGTGGGTGTGTGTCTGTGTGTGCGTGTTTGTATGTGTGCTTGAGTGATAGTGTTTGCGTGAAAGTGTATATCTTTGATGCGTTTCGTGCGTGGAATGGTTTTTGTGGTATTTTCTATATTTTTATGAATTAAAAATATATATATATAAAAAGTAAAAAAAAAAAAAGTAAATGAAAAATATATAATTAAAATTAATTATATAAATATTGTGTTTATGCCGTATTTTTCCTTTTTTTTAATTAATACAAATTTAAAACAACATAAAATCTAATGTTATTAATTTGTTTTTATATGTTCATGTGTGGTGGTGCATATTATATTATAGTGAATATATAAAATATACAATATATTTTATTATATACATATACAAGCGTTATATATACAATATATAATTTAATATTTTATATAATATAAAATTATATAAGAGATTTTTCTTCATTTACTTATATACGCTCATAAATACACTCGTATGTCATTAAAAAAAAAAAACACAGATTTTTCTGCTATGAAAAATTAAAATAATTATATCCAGTTATAAGAATAAGAATAATGTATTTTTTATTAAATTAATTATTAATATACAACCGCGCCGCTCAGCACGGTATGTAATATTTTTTGGTAAATAAATATATCAAAAATTAAATGTTAAATGATGATTTTAGTTAGAAAAATAATTATATATATAGTATTTATTTGCGTTATATTATATTTTTAAAGAGAATTAATTTAATTTATTTATTAACTTATAATTTCTTTATTAACTTAAATTTATATTAATTTTGTTTATAAAATTTTTTTTATTGACCAAAAATATTAATTTGGTTACATTTAGCAGTCACACTACTTTTATTATAATACCGCATATATATTATAAAAATTTTCATCGACCGCAGTTCATTTAAATGTTATGTATATGGTATATAACCTAAGTCCTCCTAACCTACCACCATATATATCTTATACAGATAATGTCTTTTTTATATGATATTTAAAAAAAGAAAAAAAAAAATTGAATTCAATGTCTATAACTTAAATTTATAAAGAAAATCCATCTGGATTTTATGTACCCATATTTATTTATATACACACACACACAAAATCAAAATCAATTTATGGAAATCATCGCATATTATAAACAAACTTTACATTGTATATTGTGAAAATATTATCTGTTTGTATATATTTATGTATCATATTAATCGATTTATTTTTTTATCATATCCTTTTATATGTAAATATATAAAAGAAAAAAAAAACAATCTCTTTTTAACACGCATATATAGATAAAAATTTTGTTTCAACAATTTAAATCCTTTTTATTTAGTAAATATTTTTAAATATACATTACTTTTATACTTTTCCTTTAAAATTTATATATTACGACTATATAATAAATTTATAATATCTAAATTTAATTTATTTTTCATTTTAAACTTTCTTCATTGTGCGTGCGTACACTGGGGTTTTTTGTGTGCCTTTATATAAATCTATACTAAATGTGTCAAATGTATTTATTATTATTAATATTATTGTATTTATACACTTACACTTTGTTATATTATAAAGTAAAATTTTGTTAGATTTAGAGAATATATAAATAATTACATTAATATTATTATGTATTAATTTAAATATATATAGCATCGCTCTTTTATATATAATATATCCTACAATATATTATATTATATATTATGTTATACATATACTCGTACAAAAACAAAGTTTGTTAATTAAAAATACACCTATATGAGAGTTTGTTATTTTCTTTAACCTTTGTAAATAAAGGGTAACCTGTTAATGGAAAATGTTTTTAATTATTATATATATATACACGCCGTATATGTAATGTACAATATTATATAACAGCGTGTACATGATAACACTAAAAATGTATATACACATATAGATCTATATAAATCCTAAATTATAATTATATAAAGGTGAATCTGCCCAAAGGTTATTTTAAAATTAGCGATATAGCAATAATAATAATATGCACGTGTTATATTAATTTTTGAAGAAAGAAAATTTATTTAATCTTTTCTCAACTGAATTATTTTTATATTAATTTTATATGTATATATAAGTTGAATGTTTATAGTTTAATGGGGTATATATATACAATATATACGTTTAATTTGACTTTGCTTAAACACATATATAATATATATATATTAGGGTGAGGCGAATGTCACTTTATATGTTAAAAAGATATTTGGTTTTAGATTAATTTTTAATATATATGCACACAAGTTGGTTACTCTCAGTCAGAGTCCAGAGCCGTGGTGCGGTGACAAATCGTTTCGATATTATAAAACTGATTAGATATTATTGATGGCACATATGGTATAATACAATAAATAATTTATGGAAAAAAATCTGGGTGTGTAGCGAATTAAATTTTCCCGGTAAATCGGTTTTTTATAAATTTTGAATTATTTCCATTTCGTACCAAATTATTAACGGATTTCCAAATTTTATTACAGATACTGAAAATATAATAAATTTACAATTTATAAAATAGATTTTCAGAAGCGCTTTACCCGTTCAAAAAATATTTGTACAATTTTCCAATAAATGTCATTGTAATATTTAACAAAAAAATGGTATAAAAAATGTGATATAATATCCGGAATAGTGGTCATATCCTCCGGATTGAATACTCCACTGAATTACTTCTTTTGTTTGTTACCCATAGCAACGCTCATCAAAACATTCTTTTACAATTGTTGTTCAAATACAAATTTTTTTTAAATTCTTCTGAAATTGCTATATTGGAAATAAAAAAATAATTATTTATGTGAAATAATTTTTCTAAAAAATACTTCTGCTAAATTTGTTGTATATATAATATCCGCGGGGTGTTTGTTAAGACTCAATGGTTTTTGAATATATGTATATAATTAAAGAATGTATAGCACAATGTTGTTGTTAAGAAAATTATCAGTATATACATAATTATCAATCAAAATATCCTTTAAGAAATCCTTTACCAAACAGCGCAACATATGGAAAATTGTCTGATAATTTCAGTAACTCTAAACAATAAAATTATATGTGAAATACATAATGACGAGCTGACATTTATGTGTGACCGCCAATCGTTATGGTCTTTCAACCTTTATTGTAAGCGAGGTAAATTTTTCGTTTTTTTTTAGGTGTGCATGTTGAAATATTCTTGTGTTATTTCTTTTAACTTTTATATACAAATCGCTTTATGCTGTCTGGATGCACAAGATGATTGAAATAAAGGTGCACTATAGGTGACATATATATATATATATATTAGATTTAAAATGGTATAGTAAAATAGTTCTAGAAAATTAGCTCTACCACTTTTCCTCCTCCTACTTCTATATAACTATGGTATATATAGAGTAATTTTTCATATCAAATTTTATGAAATTTTCTACAACGAAAAACTATTTTAAATTGTGTATTAATGTTTTTTATACAAAATATACTAATTATATATAGCCTGTGCTCTTAAGAAGATATTTATATATGTCAGATATATATATATATATAGTTACGCAATTCTATAATTCTCTGCGTCTATGGAAATACAGATGTATAGTGGCCGGTATAAATACGATGTTTCAAATTTTATATATAAAAATAATATTTTTTGTGAAATTTTCCGATTGTGCATTAAATTCAACCCAGCAAACGCATATGGTTTTTATTTATACTAAGACTGTAATCTGTATAACAATATACTCGTATGTGTAAAAAACTAAAAAATTTAAAATACTATCAACCAAATTTTGTGAAACATTTTTTCACGGTAGAACTATGATTCCTTTGGGCATTTTTTTTGTTCAGCATAAACTGAAGTATTGTTTTTATGTTTTGCTAATTTTCTGCGGCAAATAAATCCATCCACCCTAATATTTGTAGGTATATTTTGTTATATAGATATATTTATATTTTATATACACGCAGTCCCTTGATAATATATATATTATATGTGGTTATGCGTATTGTAAGAATATTATATTATTTTTCTAAATTACTTACCTAACTATATAAATATATATATGGATTGTATCTTAGTGTAGTTGTTGTATATATCATAAAGTTTTATAAAGTATAAGTTTTTAACTTAAAAGTACAATTAATTTGATTGAGAAAGGGGGGAAATATGTGTATTTGTATTATATTTATATTCGCCTTATATATTTATATAACATTTCCTTGCCAAAGAAATTGAATAGAATAGCGCTAACCGCTTTTTTTTGTTGTAAATTCAATATACCATATATAAAATTTATGAAGAAAATATAATAACTAAAGAGTTGTATATTATAAAAATAGGATTATTGTATAACAATTAATTTATAACTGAATTATATAATTCATGGCACGCATAAAGTTAAGATACTATGAAATATATATGAAAAAGAACTAAAATATGATTGTTCATCGAAATAATAATTTTTTTCCGGTTAATCAATCTTTTATAAATTTAGAATTTTTATTGAATTTCATGTTTAATAATATAAATTATGATTTTTAATTTTTTACAAAAGAAATTAATGTACAATATAGCTAGCTATAGCACATAAAATAGGTTAACAATACTAAAAGTTATGATTAATTACTCATTACTATATACTCATCCTACCCGAAGTCATCCATTTCTCTATTGTATTTATGTATTGTATTTATATTTAGGAATATGTTCCGTAAAGTAATGTAAGATAATTACTTTAAATTTTATAATAATAAAATAATTTTAGGTTTAGTGTTCTTGGTAAATTCAACATACAACACACCATTTTATCCTAAATAATACATTGTATAATTAATTGAATTTTTAACATATATTTAATTGTCGTACATGAAGTAAAACCAATCCTCAAGATTAGGAGGCTATGGTGAATGTCTGCATCTTGAAAAACACACTGCGTATATATTATTTTATTTGAGATGAAGTTAGTAGTGTGCACGTTATTGTTGCAATAATATCACAATAATATCGCAATAGGTCGATGAACGATGATTATTTGTTTCGAAATTTACATGATTACTATACCTGAGCGTTTTGGTTTCAAACAATAAATTAATTGAAAGAAAAATAATCCACAGTGATTTGACCACCTGGCAATTGATGCTTTGGAAACCAACATAACCCAATTTATTGACGAAATACATCTTCAATTACTTGAAAAATTGGTTTTATAATTGAACTGATGGAATACGATTTATCAGTGAGCTAATATATAGTTGTAGTGGAAATATATGTCTGAAATTATTTTCAAACCATAAATTCCATTTGTATTTTATTTCTATTCAAAGTTTTATCTGCCTCCCAATAACATCTTTTGTGCAGACGACCGTTGTTATTTTTTCATTTAAAATCATTTCAACCAATGTGTATGTTGTACGTATACGGTGTTGTGTATATTAAAATCACATTAATTAATTTTTAGGAGTAATATAAATATTATTTTTTTACTGTGTTTTTTGATGAAACAGCTCCCAGCTGTTATATACCTCTACCTGTGTCGAGCCGAATACATTCGCATTGGCTTCGAAGAGCATGTATGTACAGTCAGGCTGCACGATCATATAAAATAAAATTATAAATAGAGTATTGGGTACAATAATGTGTTTTAAGGTTTAAGGATATTTCTAGATCCTTAAAAAGATATTTTTAAAAATGAAAAATAATTTTTTCTTTAACATTCCATTCAATTCGTTTTCATATACGATGCGGGGAGAATTATCTTTCTAATTTTCTAATAAAGGAATATTCGTCTTGTATAACTTTTTTGGATCTGAGTGGATAAATGTTGTGTCTCGTTGCACCACATACTTCTTGCACTATCTCTATACATTTATTTAAATATTAATATACTGTTTTTATTTCTATATTGTATTATTATATAATTAACAAAATAAAAAGGCATTGTACAATTTAATTAAAAAATATATTAAAATGTGTTAATTCATAAAACATGGAATATAATATGCTATTTATTGTCCTTATATAAGAATATAAAAAAAGTGTTATAATAAAGTAGTAGAGATTTATTTATATAAACCGAAAATATAAAATAAAAAACCGCTAAAAAAAAAATAAAATACAAAAAATAGATTGCATTTTCATAAAAAAAGTGGTTTATTTATATATTTTTCTCAAAATATAGCTTCAACAACCATATGCTTATATAAATAACAAAAAATTCATCTTACTTTAAATGATTTGTGTTTTATTATGGCATTTTTTGTCGTTTATAAATCTAGAATATATAGTATATGTATTATTAAAAAGTAAATTTAAGCTTATATAGTCTCTGTCAAACTTTTTGAAAACATGTTTGTTGTGAAAGAAATTCGTTCTATATATATGGTACATTTATTTATTTATTATATTATTATATAACTAATCGTTCGTTTTTTTCTTGTAATAATTTGAGAAAAATAAACTCTATATTTTTATTGTTAGTTAACGTTATATTCCCGCAGAGCATATATATTGCCGTCGTAAATTCTATAGATTTAATAAATTATTTATTATTATTACATCAAACTTATTCCGTTTCCTATTTATTTGTTTGTATAGTGTAGTGCATATTTATATATAGCAGAAAAGTAAAACTTATATCATTTTATTTATATTTCCATATAACACTCTATAACCATATAATTCATAATAAAAGCTATATATATTTATAACAATTTAAAACTATTATATATTGTATATTGGAAATACACATATACACACGTACACGTAAATCTAAAATAAAGTTTATTTTTCACTTTTCCATTCATTTTATAAAAT